>OZ023157.1:5723082-6923082 GCA_963678695.2 Diplodus puntazzo
CTGAAATTCCAGCCACCTAAACACACCAGATTTTGTCCATCAAGGTTCATAGATAATTCCCACAGAAATGAACAAAATGAAAAACTCTACATCAAAAGGTAAAGAAAGTGTAGAAAACATTCCTGAATCTGTCGGTCTATCTGGATTGGCAGTTGAATCTTGAATGCGTCAGAGACGCAGAACACATATCACCGGTTCAAATCTATTCTATTCCTCTCTGTTGTTCCATCAGGTTGATTAAGTCTTACCGTCGAGATCAACGTCGTACTCCCAGACCACCATTTGTCTTTTATCTTTGACCGTTAATGTCACTTCTTCTGTGGTTGTTTCAAGGCGGACCTCAAATGTTGGGTCGTAATTTGGTCCAAACTCCAGGTCGAAATCTGCAGTCTGAAAACCAAAGTGTCAGAATATTTATAGCGTTTATTGATGAATCGTGTCAGCATGCTGTAGCACTAAAAGTCTTTTATTTCACATTCTCACCTTAGGCTGTATTTTAATGGCCTGAGGACAGTGAAGAGTGTAACTCTGATCCTCAAAGAGTTTACATTTTGAAGGAACCCGGATGTTCTCAGAATTTCGCTGCTGCGTGCTCACCTGAAGAGACATCAGAACATTTTAACAAACGGGAAATTACATCATGAGAGAACAATTACTCACTTCAAATGCAGAAGCTGTTCAATGACCTGAGAGAAATTTTTGGATACTGGACTAACTTCAAGAAATGATTAGAATATCAGCACAATGTTGGACTATATAAAAAAACACAAATTGTCTAAAGAAACATTGACAACATACAGCTGGGGCCGGCATAACGCCACTGTAATGACCAGTCTGCCTAATCCAATGTGACATTAATGACCAGTCTGCCTAATCCAATGTGACATTTGTGGTACCGTAAAATATTGAGATCGTTTGGACTGACAGCTGTAACATAAAGCTTTACCTCGTCCAGATGGATGTTCCTTGGGAGGAGAAACACGTCGAGTTTTTGCCTCTGTGTTTCTGTGTTTGGTTGTCTGAGAAACAGCAGGACTTTGCTGCTAACTGGTCCAAATTTGTTCAACCAGCTTGTAATAATATTCCTCACTATGCCAATGGAAGAGAAGTGAGAGACTGTGACGACCACATGAGTGTCTGTAATCTCCAGCGGCTCGAGGAAGTTCATTTCATCACCAGTGATGTGGACGACAGACAGCAGACCTTCAGGCAGCGGAGCTGTGAAAACACAGACCTGTGAACATTACAACTATAGTACTTATTTTATTGACTCTTCCAGAACAATGAGCTGAGTACTGTACAGCCGTTGTCCAGGTTTTGTGATTTAAACACTATGTTCAGTGATGGGGGATGGGAAGCCAGTGAGGGACTGTGCCTTTGTTCCTACAAGGAGAGGACAAATTGTTGTGCATGTGTGGAACTGCTAGTCAAAATTAACAATAAATGGAAAGCAAATAAGCTTTTTTGTTTTTTTTAAATATATCTTTTTTTAGTATATGAATACTCTCCAACTTGACTTTTGGTGAACTTTACTTTTCCACCATTCCATTTTACTATAAAGCTATCTATCTTCAGTACACACAAGATGGGGCTAAGCGGAGTGGTGACACATTGTTCCAAGACGGTAGCAGTGCTATCACGGGACACACATATTATAGAATGCATTTTTAAAGCTTATAGCTTTTCCAGTCTAACGACAGCTCAAAGCGCTTCACAATACATGCCACATTCACCCATTCACATACACACACACATTAATACACTGATGACGGGGTGTGCAAGGCGCCAACTCATCATTAGCAATTTGGGGTTCAGTATCTTGTTCAAGGACACTTCGACATGCAGCTAGGGGGAACCAGGATTCGAACCGGTGACCTTCCGATCACTAGATGACCCGCTCCAACCACCGCCCAAGGTCAGCAAGGTCATTAACAATTCACTTCCAACAAATCACTTGTGAGATTACGTATGTGCAAACGTATGTGTGTCTGTATGTCCGTCTGGATCGATATATATTAGTGCTGTCAGTTAAACGCGCTATTAACGCCGTTAAGGCAAACCCATTTTAATGGCGTAATTTTTTTTTGCGAGAATAACGTTCTTTTTGGCCTTTCAAACGGTGTAGTTTTTCACACGCTGTTGCAACCACTAGTAACGTTAGAAAAACTACAACACCACACCGGATCTAGCTAAACCGGACGCGAAATAACAGGCACGCTGTTTGGACTTGCGAGCCGGCCACAGAGTAGTAGGCACGTTACGTTTTGAGTGGATGGAAAGCGCGAGACGCGGTAGTGTAACATCATGGTGCACGCACGCGCTTGGACACACACGCACAGCCACTCGAGAGAACTGCTATTGCAGGGGTGGACTGGCCATCGGGAGTACTGGGATTTATCCTGGCGGACCGATGGACGGCCGTTTTTTATTTATTTATTTTTCTGCTGCACCTTGCCTTGGTAACTATGATAACCCCAAGCAGATAGGTGACGATTGGCCCAGTGGCTTGTCTGGCCCAATGGCCCTATGAGAGGCTACAGAGGCCCAGGAGTCCCATCCACACATTACCTTGCCAACCGGCACCCAGCTATTTCCTTCACAAAAACAGGGGCCTGTGGCAATTCTGGACAGCTGTTTGAGTAACTGTCTCAAAGCAAAGAAGTAGTAGGTTTACCTTTTATTGGTAACCTAACCGTTACTGTTCATTCTTTCTGAAATAAGAGGCTGGGTTGATGAGCCTCTGGTGAATGAACTATGTTCAAAGTAAACTTGAGAAAAATAAAGTATTAAGCCCTGGTTTAACTGCACTATAGACTGAGTCCTCTTTTACCTGACTTGTGCACTTTTTGCCAAACATTTACATAAAGCAAGCCAATCCACTTTTCCATGTTTATAAGAGCATTAAAATGTGAAAAAATAATTGGACAAAAATAAATCAAGAGACATTTAGAATCAGATCTTGAGTTAACTATGACATTAATGCAATTAATCATGATTAAATATTTTAATCGTTTGACAGCACTGAGGTCCCAACAAGACACACTGACTATTCATTGGCACTGTAAGAACAGAAAAACTCTCCATTCATATAGTACAATAGTGTCCTTACCATCCATAATTTCACAGTGAGGCAGCTGGAGCTGACAGACAGCGCCGGCCTCTGAACACTTGATATCAAACAGCAGCCCTGCAGCCATCTTGTCAGCGGATCTGATGAGGCTCTCATCCCATTGGACAGTCCTGTACAGCAGCTCCGCCTCCTGAACCATTACAAACACCAGTCTTGTTGATTCACACTGGAACACACCTGGACCAGGACACCTGAACCTGTAGGACACAGAGGAGCTGTTAGCAACTTGCCAGACTGCCATCAAAAGATCTGGTGACATGCAGATGCTTGTCTTTTTTATATATCATATGTTGTGTTTTACATGTTTAAATCTTTCTTTCAGCACAACCTGCAAATTTTCTGCTCGCATTGACGAGGTCGAACTGCTGCTGTGACTAACACTGCACTACAAGGCAAGTAAGTTGCAAGAAGGGCTCAATATCTTCTGTGCACGAACACAAAATGTCAGAGGTCAGAGGCAAGAGGTCGCAGGAGGTCGCGGGGTGGGGCGATGGCGTCACCGTTTCAGAAAGTATGCAAATTCGCCGTCCACATGAAAACTGGAGGGCTAGTTTTTCGGATTTTTCCACCCTGAGACCCGGTTTCAAAAAAGTGCATTTTCAGGATCCATGTGGACAGTTGGCCAAAACGATGCAATACATGTGCGTTTTCAAAAGAGCATTTTCGTATGGACGGCCCTTAAATGTTGAAAGCAGTCGACTGTACCACGAAGCGAGATCGGCATTGCCAGGCTTTCTTTGCCTGAGCTGGTTCTACAAAATCTAAAACCTCAGTCATGAATTACAGGTAACAATTAGTAAATAAAAAAATATTAACAATACAATATTACAATATTCAGTTATAAAACTCCCGTGGAGTTCTCTCTCCCTCTTGAACCGGCACCTTACCGTGGTGGAGTGGTTTGAGCACCTGAATGATCCTAGGAGCTATGCTGTCTAGGGCTTAATGCCCCTGTTGGGTCTCCCAAGGCAAACAGGTCCTAGGTGACAGGTCAGAATAAGAGTGGTTCGAAGGCCCCTGAAGAAAAAGATGACAACAAGGAGTGTACGTTGTGTACGCAATGCAGGACTGCCCTCTAGTAGGCTTACCACCCGCAGGAGGATTCAGAAGGGGCTAGTGCATTGTGATTTAGGTGACGGTTGTGGGCCCCGACAACCCAATGCCCGGACAGTGACTCTAGCCATGGGGACATGGAATGTCACCTTACTGGGGGGGAAAGAGCCTGAGCTAGTGCGGGTGGTCGAGCGATACCGACTAGAGATAGTCGGGCTCACCTCCACGCACAGTCTGGGCTCTGGAACCCAACTCCTTGAGAGACGCTGGACTCTCTTCTACTCTGGAGTTGCCCGCGGTGAGAGGTGGCGAGCTGGTGCTGGTGGCTTGCTTATAGCTCCCCAGCTCAGCCGCCAGGTGTTGGAGTTCACCCCAGTGAACGAGAGTGTCGCCTCCCTGCACCTTCAGGTCAGGGATAAGTCTCTCACTGTTGATTTTGGCTTACGGGCCGAACAGCAGTGCAGAGTACCCGGCCTTCTTGGAGGCCCTGGGAGAGGTACTGGAAAGTGCCCCAACTGGGGGCTCCATCGTTCTACTGGGGGACTTCAATGCTTACGTGGGCAGCGACAGTGTTACCTGGAGGTGTGTGACTGGGAGAAACGGCCTCCCTGGTCTAAACTCGAGTGGTGTTTTGTTACTGGACTTCTGTGCTAGTCACAGTTTGTCCATAACAAACACCATGTTCAAGCATAAGGGTGTCCATACGTGAATGTGGCACCAGGATACCCTAGGTCGGAGGTCAATGATCGACTCATCTGACCATCCGGCGCCTCAGGAGGAGGAAGCAGCCCTCCACCAACACTGTTTCAAGTGGAAGTGGGGAGCCGTTGTCCTCGACTGGGGACATTGTCGGTAGAAGGAATACTTCCAGGACCTCCTCAATCCCACTGACACGCCTTCCATATAGGAAGCAGAGGTTGGGGACTCAAGGCCCCTACACACCGCCCAGACGTCCAACTGCTTTATCCGACCACTCTGTTGCATCTCGTCTGACCCGTTCGGCACAAAAGTTGCACTGAAACACACCGCTTCGACGTGCTGCCTACTCCACAGCAGCATGTACGTTCTGCGCTTGCACGAGATGCAATAAGCGGCTGGCGCTTGTGTTGTGAGTTGTAAACGAGAGGCTTACGCACGCAACTCTCTTTACTTTCGATCAAAACGAAACTTAACTATTTCAGATAAAGACAGCTGCATACTAAACATGCGAGGCATTACCAAATGAACATATATTAATTCGTCCTGAATGGACATAATGACAGCCAGTCTCATTGTCACTCCACAACATGAAAACAAGAAATGACGGAACGGAGTGCGTAGAAAACCAATGCGCACACAGTATTCCACACCTCCCACACACAGCGCTGATTCGCTAGCACACCGCCAATCAGAGAACCCAATGGCTCAGATGTCCGACGGCCCTCCTCCTCAGACTTCGCATGCTCAGTCGGAGCAGACAACGTCCGAACAGCTCCGAAAGCTTCCAACACAGCTGAACACACCGAACAGAAATGTTCCCGACCTCGTCCGAGTCTCTCCAAACGCTTCAGACGTCTAACGGTTGGGCCGGTGTGTGGGGGCCTTCAGAGGTTGACTCATTACCACTTAAGGGGATAGTTCAGGTTTTTTGAAGTGGGGTCATATAAAGTACATATCTATAGTCGATCTGTTCCCTACCGTAATCACCGATGAGCGCAGCCTCAGTTTGGAGAAGTAGAGAGCCGCTCCAGCCAGATGCACAGCTTTGTACTGCAGTGAACGGGGTCCAGAGAAAAAGCGAAATAAACCACCTAAAACAAAGCTCACCTTAAAAAATCTGTATCAGTTCAAGTGTACGTTGTATAGGTAAAATTCACACCACTTTACATCGCCGTCAGACCGCGCTTTCTTTTGGCATTACATTTTCTCAATTGTAGAACCTCCGTATCCCTACGCATGAGCGCTACTGCGGAAGGATACGGAGAGTTAAGTTTCGTTTTTATCGAAAGTAAACCTCTCGTCGAGCAGCTGGGCCTCGCGCTGGGCCTCGCGCTGTATTCCGCCGCTCACAGATCAGCTGTTGCCCAGTTACGCTAGTGGGTAGGGATACGGGGGTTCTGCGGTTGAGAAAATGTAGTGCCAAAAGAAAGCGCGGTCTGACAGCGATGCGAAGCGGTGTGAATTTTACCTATACAACGTACACTTGAACTGATACAGTTTTTTTTAGGTGAGCTTTGTTTAAGTTGGTTTATTTTGCTTTTTCTCTGGACCCCGTTCACTGCAGTACAAAGCTGAGCATCTGGCTGGAGCGGCTCTCTACTTCTCCAAACTGAGGCAGCGCTCATCGGTGATTACGGTAGGAAACAGACCGACTATACATATGTAATTTATATGACCCCACTTCAAAAAACCCGAACTATCACTTTAAGCCCGAAGCCACTGAGGTATTCGGATACTGCCTCAAGTTGAGGAGTTTTAGTATCTTGGGGTCTTGTTCACAAATGAGGGAAGGATGGAGCGCAAGATTGGCAGGCGGATCGGTGCAGCGGCCGCAGTAATGCGGTCGTTGGATTGGTCTGTTATGGTGAAGAGAAAGCTGAGCTGAAAGGCGAAGCTCTTGATTTACCGGTCAATCTATGTTCCTACCCTGGGTGTCCCTGCTCAGACAGCTGCCCCCGTGACCCGGCCCCGGATAACGTGGAAGAAGATGGATGGATGGATGGAATAAATAGTGTTTCATTGGGTTAGTGTTAGACAGGCTTGGTCCACATTAAAAGGGGCATTTCACTGGACATTCTGAGCCCTTTAACTGTCAACTTGATCAAACATATTCAAATATTCTACTCAGGTGACAGGTGTGACAGTCACATATTGAGGTATATGTGGTAATCTGTTTACTTTCATTCACTGAATATCATCTGTGATGAATGCCAAGACACTGATCAGACTTCGGCAAATCAGGATGAGGCGTAAAAACACAATTCACAGTGAAAATGTTCTGGTTTGCAGGAATTACACTATAATTCATTTGTCATCATAGGCCATTGATTTATAACAATGAACTTTTGATGCATCCTTTGTGACTTTAGAATACTTCTCTTATAGAAAGCAAGGGCCAATCACAGTGTTGATGAAAAACACTACAAAAATAAATTTTGTAGTTCAGTAAGAGCAGGAACCTAATGATGAAATAAATACTTCTGCTCAGATTTTCTGAAGGATTTATTGAGGTCTATAATCTGGACCACATGTCTGCATTTTAAATTAGCATTCTGATGTCTCTAGATTAAAGGGGCATGTTGGAGCTCTTTGTTTATTGATCGTTTTGGTTGTGCACAAACGCGTTTTGTCTAATTAGAATTTGTTTTATTTTAGTGTCATTCGGGCATTTTGGTTAGTTTGAATTCAGATTAAAATTTCTTCACTAAAGCTACAGAGTCAACCTTTAAAAGACAGTGTGTGTTTGTGACACAGAGTAGATTCAATATACCTCGCTAATCCACTAATCTTGCTCTGTAGTACATCCCTAATAGAGCATTTGATGTTTTGTTACCTGTATGACGTCTTTCCAGACTCAGTTAGTAGTTCAGGTCGGAAATGTTGCTTGTCCTAAAATTAAGAGTCACAAAATTAGTTAATTAAACTGGATGGGAGAGTTAAGTAAAACACATTGAGATCGGGGCAAAGACTGCAGCTCAACTCTCCCAGTTATGTACAGTCTAATCTATACGTACTTTAATATTTATTCATCAGTTCATTATCCTTTGTTAAAATTATTATTATCAAAATGATGCACAAGTGAAGCCTGCAGGACTGTGATGGACAGAATGCAGGAGGTCAGGAAAACTAAACTCTGGCTGGAGTGAAACTAAGAAAGTCTAAATGTCTAAAAATGTGACAAACTGACATTTGTATTTTGAGCCTCTCCATACAGAAGCTGATGCTGCTGGTTCGACCTCTCTGGATCATCAGAACACGGTAGATCCTCTTCATCCTCACTCTCCTCAGACACAGGGAGGTTTGACTCAGATGGGAGGGCTAGGGAATGGGAAAAGCAGCAGATGTCAAATTTTCGGACATCCTGGTGACCCAACATTCCTAAACTTCTAACATCCGAGTCCACAGTTCAAAGCTGGCCGTGGTCCTTAAGTAGCTTGTCTTTCTACCCATGTTTACTGTTGTAATCTACTGGCAAACCAGTAGTTCAAACTGTATAATTAAAAAACATTTACAAAGAAGACAGATTCAACCCCTAATAGGGGGGCTGAATCCTGCATTGAGGCAAAACAAATACAAGACATCATCATTCACAACATTTAAAAACAGAAAAGAAAACAACACAGCTGCTGAACTTACCTCTTGTCAAGTGTTGCATATAATGAGTACGTTCGGACATGGCATTTATTTTCTTTCTATCTTGGCGTAACTGACGACGGATTGTGTGAGAAGAGGAGACACAAAAAGAATATGAACAAAATGGAACTAGTAAATATAATGGTGCACTTTTTAATCAAGGTATTGTGGAACACAAATAACAGATTTGTGTGCATCTTTTAGGGAATCTACCTTCATCTTTTCTTTGCTTTGTTGGAACTTTTTACGCTGTTTTTGAGCCTCAGTTGCTTGTCGGCGGAAGACCTCTACCTTATGCCAGTATTCAAGGCACTTGGTGTCTAAATTCTTATAGCTCTGATGCTGCTCAGGAGAGGTGATCACTTTGTACTTCCTTGGAGGGAAAAGAGAGAAAATCTTAGTGAGAGAGTTTAAGAGTCACAAAGAATGAATACATTTCTTTTTCAAGCATTTGGCTCAAGTGAGAATGCTAATTAGAGGGGGACTTAATGAGAGGTACTAAGGCCTCGTCCACATGTAGGTCTGCATTATTAATATAAATCATTTAGCACATTTTGTTTTCATCCTAAACACATCATCTTCCAACTGGTCAGTTTACAGTAAAAAAGTGTCTTACTACTTAAAAATAAATAAGATTTGGCAAAAAAAGAAAAAAAAAGTATATAAAAAGTTTCTTTTCTGTTTGAATTCCAGCATTCAGTCTGCAATAAAAAGTAGTGTTTCCTTTCATTTCAGCTGATCTGTTTTTATTCACAGTAATAAACTGCTCTTCATTTAGAAGTGATGAAAATAATTGTGGTAGATCAGCAGGATATACAATATTATCACTTTTATCCTATTGGACATTTAAAGGCCCCCACACACCGCCCAGACTGAAACCAACAGCCAACTGCCTTTATCCGACCACTCTGCTGCCTCTTGTCTGACCCATTCGGCAGAAAAGTTGCACTGAACACACCGCTTCGATGTGCTGCCGGCCCCAGAGTAGCGTGTATGTTCTGCGCTTGCACAAGATGCAATAAGCGTGTGAGCGACATGAAAACAGGAAATGACGGAAAGGAGTGCATCGAAAAAACAAAGCGCACACAATATTCCGCCCCTCCCACACACCACGCTGATTCGCTAGCACAGCGCCAATCAGAATGGTCATACAGCTCGGGCACAACCAATCAGAGAGTCCAACCGCCGACAGCCCACCTTCCTCAGACTTAGCATGTTGAATCGGTGCAGACAACGTCCGCGCAGCTCCGAAAGTGTCCGACGCAGCTGAACACACCAAACAGATTTGCTCCCGACCTCGCTCCAAACGTTTCAGACGTCCAACGGTTGGGCCGGTGTATTCTTGCCTTTACACATGACATTTAGTCACAATAAGCACATTAATTCTTGGGTTGTTGCCAAAAATGTTCTTTTGTGAGGTCACAGTGAGCTTTGATCACCAAAACCTAATCATCCTCAGTCCAAGTGGACTCAGGAATGGGTCTGACAGATGGATGGACAACGTGAAACAGAAGCCTTGGCCACAGTGGTCCCTGACACTGAGGCATTTAAATGTAATGTAAAATGTAATTTAAGAAATGTACAACTTCAGTCACAGACATCTAGAGAAATTCTTGTGGGCCAATATTAATGTTGTGATAACAGCAGCAAAAAGAATTGCAAACGATCATATTCTGATTTACTTACACTGAACAAAAATATAAATGCAACACTTTTGTTTTTGCTCCCATTTTTCATGAGCTAAAGATCTAAAACATTTTCCATATACACAAAAGAACCATTTCTCTCAAATATTGTTCACAAATCTGTCTAAATCTGTGTTAGTGAGCACTTCTCCTTTGCCGAGATAATCCATCCCACCTCACAGGTGTGTAATATCAAGATGCTGATTAGACGGCATGATTATTGCACAGGTGCGCCTTAGGCTGGCCACAATAAAAGGCCACTCTAAAAATGTGTTCACACATCACAATGCCCCAGATATCGCAAGTTTTGAGGGAGCGCGCAATTGGCATGCTGACTGCAGGAATGTCCACCAGAGCTTATGACCGTGAATTGAATGTTCATTTCTCTATCATAAGCCGCCTCCAAAGGCGTTTCAGACAATTTCGCACTACATCCAACCAGCCTGGCAACTGCAGACCATGTGTAACCACACCAGCCCAGGACCTCCACATCCAGCATGTTCACCTCTGAGATTGTCTGAGACCAGCCACCTGGACAGCTGCTGCAGCAATCGGTTTGCATAACCAAAGAATTTCTGCTCAAACTGTCTCAGGGAAGCTCATCTGCATGCTTGTCGTCCTCATCGGGGGGCTCGACCTGACTGCAGCTCGTCGTTGTAACTGACTTGAGTGGGCAAATGCTCACATTCGATGGCGTCTGGCACGTTGGAGAGGTGTTCTCTTCACGGATGAATCACAGTTTTCACTATTCAGGGCAGATGGCAGCCACACCTGGGAGGTGGGATGGATTATCTTGGCAAAGGAGAAGTGCTCACTAACACAGATTTGGACAGATTTTTTGAATAATTTGAGAGAAATGGTTCTTTTGTGTGTGCATGTAGAAAATGTTTTAGATCTTTGAATTCAGCTCATGAAAAATGGGAGCAAAAACAAGTGTTTTTATATTTTTGTTCAGTGTATGTTCTTTTTGGGAATCTCAGTTGTAAGTAACTGCTAATCCTGCTGCTGTAGACACTTGACAACAGGATGTGTGATCTGGTTGTAGCTTGTGATTATGAAATAGATCTGCCAACTAGCGCTTGCTCTAAAATGCCGAGGTCTGACAGTGTATTTCTTTGATTCCTGGAGCCTAGTGTTACTCTGAAAATTAGCAAATGGCAAAACATTATCAGCAAACACTGAATGAGTTAGTGTGAGTCCTTTTACTTTGTGTCAAAGCGTGGAGGAGGATCTCTAGAGCCGTCAGTCTTCTCAGAGATACCTGGAGACTCAGCCTCCACCTTCACAGAATCACTCATCTTCTGGTCTGAGAAGATAAACAGTGAAATAAAACCACCAAGTTAGCTTTCTCTAAGTCCTAATGTGGATAATTCATTATATCAGGACTTTGCCTCCACAGATTAATCATATAGTATATAGTTTGTCGTCCTAAACCCAGAAATCAGTTAACATGTTTGCACTTCTGGTTCCCTCAGCTTAAAGTAAACAGTTCTTTTTGAATTGGGTTTCAATTAAATGCCTGAAATAACGTCTGTGGTTACCACAGACTTAAGTTATTTGCTACGACATGAAATACACGATTAAATATCCAACAGTTTAATTAAAGAGCTTCCGTGTTAAAAACGGCGGTTGCTAACAAGAGTCTGAATGAGACTATGGAGGTCATGGGTTTGTTGACTGTCGAGAAAACAACTGACTCGGAGACTTCAATCGTTAAATAATACAAGTCTTGTTTCCACACTCACCAAACTTCAGTCCTGCTGTTTGTACCGCGGGTGGTGAAGGGGAAGGTTATGGTCCGCTTTTAATGGCGGTGGCTCCGGTTTGCTGACAACATGTCGTACTTTTATCCCACTGTACACAAAACACCACCTCAGGTATATACGGCATACAGTTATTACATGCATACATGCACTGATGAACACAGGCCGAGGATCCTACAACTGCATATTACAAAATAAAATGAAATTAAAGGTGATCTTCATTGCGTCGGTTGCATCTTTAGATATGGCGGACCGGAAGTACACCTGATCTTCTTGTACAGGTTACATCATCCATTAAACAAAAGGAGACGCCACCTAGTGGCGCAACATTCAAGAGCTCCGACTGTTACAAGTTGCTGCTTTGTCCGCTCAAAATGGATAGTTTCATTTTCAGTTTCCCTCGCTCTTTACCGTGTGTGTGTGTGTGTTGCTCTTTAACGCGTGCTCATCATGAGCTGACTGAATTACTTTTAATCAAAATATTATATTGGTTTGACACATTTCAGATGCTTAATCTATTTGTCAACATTAGTTACTTTGCTTTTTTTCTTTCATCTTTTAAAAAAAATATTCTTTCATCACTTTAGGATTCATGCATTTTAATTTTAGCTGTCTGATTATTGCCTGGCCGCTGTGACAAATTACTGTATCACCTACAACCACCTGCCCATAAATTACTGTGCATTTTTATCCACCTGCCTGATTTATGTACCTGTCTGATGTGAGTCCAAGACACTGTAATTTAACTGCCATGCACCAATACACTGTTTATTAAAAGAGTGAAGTCTAACTCACTGGGATTTTATTAATTGCTAATATTATGTTTTCCCCAGCCTGTAAAGGTGAGTCCTAGTCCAAATCTCTCTTGGTCACCTCAGTTTCTCCTTTGTTTTTATGAATGCATCTTACAAAAGCCACACACTGTCTCCTTTGTTGTGCGTCACTGTAAGTGAGTGAGATGTTTTTCTAGAGATTCAAATCTCACTGATGAAATGTAAAACATCCTGCAGTCTTAATAAACTAATTTATACTCTTTTGCAACAATATTCAAGACATGTTTTTTGGAATGAGTATGCATCAGTTAAACATCTGGCTCCTGGTTTGTTCATCCTACTGGCTTTTAATTAGTATTTTAGCACAGAACTGCGACTTCATCCCCTGAATGAAACAATGTCAGTGATGCCAAAGAGAACAAATGAGATCCTGTAAATGTCGTTTTAATTCAAGGTGATTTTAATTATCAAATGTACACCATCTCAGGGTTTAATTTCACATTAAAACACCCATTCCCTAATACAAAATGAGAAGTTCTTTGTTTCCCCCCATACAAAAGTCCTCTCATCCCTTAAGTATCAAAAGTAGCAATGATTAGGCAACAACATCCAGGTAAGACAAAGAGAGATTCATCCAGGTTTCTACAGGATTTACACAACTACAAACCTGCAAAGTTTTGTGTTGACATAATCCTCAGACGTAAAACAGACATCCTGATAAAAAGGCTTCAGTTCTTCCTTCTTTGGTTCCATTATTCATTTTTCTGACTTTGCTTTTGTCTGCAAACATGCTGCATGGAACCACATCACATTTAGACAACTGTGAACTAAAGATCATATTCTCTCACACCACTGGAGAAGCAGGAGAAGAGGAAATCAGTCACTACTTAGTTGGCTTTTAAAGGTTTTAGACCACACTTTTAGTTATCCCTGTTCCTTTGGTCTCATTTAATAAAAGCATTTGTATTTTCAGATTTCACTAAGTGATGTGAGAGTGTGAGGACGCCTTAACAAGTGACCAGCCGGTTCGGTTACAACAGAACTTTGCATTTTCCCAGTTAATAGAGAGAAAGTCTGATCAGTATCAATAAATAAATGTATTTCAGGATTTATACATAAACAACATAAAAACATCTTTGTGTAAAAAACAATGACACATAAAAAACGTAAAAAATTCTACATTTTTGATGCAAGCAAAACATTTTCTTGGTTTATATAAATGTAGTTATATAATCTAGAAATATGTAAATATACTATGTATTTAAAAGTATTTACAATTTTCATCAAAAACATCATTTGAACTGTTACATTTATAAACAGTGTTGAACCTGCATTTACACATTGATTCAGTCACTCATTTGAAAGCCTCACTGCATTTGTGTGGGATTTCCTGAGACTCTCCTGACGTGAATCATTTTATAAATATATTTTTGTTTTCCCTGATGAGCAGCTGAGAAGCTGTTAGAACTGTTGTGCTTTTATCCTACTCTGTTTACTTTGTTGGTGCATTCAGTTCATTAAAAGTGTGTTTCAGTGATCCCACAGTAATAAACTCCAAATCATGTACAAACTGCTTCCTTTTCATCTCTTCCTGTTAGTCGTTATTCATAACGTGATTTACAGTCCAACAACAGTAATAATGCTCATGATCAGTTACCTACTGAGCTCTTTGTGACACCAAACAACATGAATATACAAACTACAAGCATTAAAGTGCATTTTTGCCCCCTTTGGTCCTGATCAAATGAGCTAGACTCCAGGTGTGAAACACCCTTAAACAGCCAGCTGTTAGAAAGATTCATCATCACACGTTTCTTGATTTTTCTTCAGCTTAACTTCAGCTGGCTGGAAAGACTTGGATCTGCCTTACGGAGAGCAGCGATCAGGAGCAAGCTGGCTACAGTTCCCTTTTTTCGAATTGTGTCGATCAATTTTCGTGCTTTTTCCTGAGTGGTCGATTGTGTTTTGACTGACTGCATTTCTTCATCATTTATAAAGTACAGATCAAGAAGTTTATCCAGAAGCTGGTTCAGAACAGGTTCAGACACTCGCTCTACAAACTGCGTCCTAATAGAGAACAGCTTCTGTTCTGCCAGCACATCTTCATCTGCTGGGACGTTCATCTGTGCAGTTCTCCTTGTTGAATCTGGAAGATACCCAAAGATAAAACTTTTAAAAACCATCATCTCTTTTTAAGAGAACTCTTAGAAACTGCAACATTTTAGAGTTTGACTGAAATTCCAGCCACCTAAACACACCAGATTTTTCCATCAAGGTTCATGGATAATTCCAACAAAAATTTAAAAAATGTTGAAAAACACTCCATCAATAGTAAAGAAAGTGAGGAAAACATTCCTGCATCCCTCCGTCTATCTGGATCAACATCACCGGTTCAAATATATTCTATTCCTCTCTGTTGTTCCATCAGGTGGATGAAGTCTTACCGTTGAGATCAACGTCATACTCCCAGACCACCAGCTGTCCACTATCTTTGACCAGTAAAGTCACTTCTTCTGTGGTTGTAGGCAGGCGGACCTCAAATGTTGGGTCGTAATTTGGTCCAAAATCCAGGTCGAAAACTGCACTCTGAAAACAAAAGTGTCAGAATATTTATAGTGCTCAAAGATGAATCGTGTCAACATGCTGCAGCACTAACAAAATCTTTTATTTCAAATTCTCACATTAGGCTGTATTTTAATGGCCTGAGGACAGTGAAGACTGTAACTCTGATCTTCAATGAGTTTACATTTTGAAGGAACCTGGATGTTCTCTGAATATCGCTGCTGTGCGCTCACCTGAAGAGACATCAGAACATTTTAACAAAGGGAAAATCACATCATGATAGTACAATTACTCACTTTAAGTGCAGAAATTATTAGAATATCAGCACAGTGTTGGACTATATAAAGAAACACAAATAAATGTCTAAAGAAACATTATTGATAACAAACAGCTGAGGCCGGCATAATACCACTGTAATGTCTAGTCTGCCTGATCCATTGTGACGTTTGTGGTACTGAAAATTATTGAGACAGTTTGGACTGACAGCTGTAACACGGAGCTTTACCTCGTCCAGATGGATGTTCCTTGGGAGGAGAAACACGTCGAGTTTTCGCCTTTGTGTTTCTGGGTTTGGTTGTCTGAGGAACAGCAGAACTTTGCTGCTTACTGGTCTCATTTTGTTCAATAACCTTTTGATAAAATCTTTCACTATGCCAATGGGAGAGAAGTGAGAGACTGTGACAACCACATGAGTGTCTGTAATCTCCAGCGGCTCGAGGAAGTTCATTCCATCATCGGTGATGTGGACCACAGACAGCAGACCTTCAGGCAGCGGAGCTGTGAAAACACAGAGATGTCAACTTTTACTCATTACAACAATAGTACTAATTCTATTGAGTCTTCAAGAACATTGAGCAAAGTCTTTCTACAGCTTGTCCAGGTTTAGAGATTATTAAACACAATGTTCAGTGATGGAGGATGGGAAGCCAGTGAGGGACTGTGCCCTTGTTCCTACAAGGAGAGAACAAATTGTTTCATCTAAACTCTCCATTCATAAAGTACAATAGTGTCCTTACCATCCATAACTTCACAGTGAGGCAGGTGGAGCTGACACACAGCAGCGTCCTCTGAACATGTGATATCGAACAGCAGCCCTGCAGCCACCTTGTCAGCTGATCTGAGGAGGCTCTCATCCCATTGGACAGTCCTATACAGCAGCTCCGCCTCCTGAACCATAACAAACACCAGTCCAGTCAATTCACACTGGAACACACCTGGACCAGGACACCTGAACCTGTGGGACACAGAGGAGCTGTTAGCAAGAAGCCAGACTGCGATCAAAAGATATTTTGGTGTGCAGATGCTTGTTTTTTCTATTGATCATATGTGTTGTGTTTTACATGTTTAAATCTTCCTTTCTGCAGAACCTGCAACTTTTCTGCTCACACTGAAAACCATCCCATCGTCCAACAGACAGAAGTTCACAGCAATTTTAAAATAATCCATACGGCATCTGCCCAGCTTTGTGACAACACAAACACATCCAGCTTCGGTCCTGTTAAGCAGCAGAGGTTTGGACTGAAGACACATGACTCAAGAAGTACTTGAGTCACTTTCGACTGTAGTTGACAAAATCAAAAAAAAAATTGCAACTTGCAATTGCAATTAGACTTTTCCAGTAATACTTGTGACTTCACTTGGACTTGAGCCATTTGACCATCAATTGGTTATTTTTGTTAAGTTGCTGAATAACCTAATGTTGACACCATGGGCCCAAAATTAACACCTAACACATTCCAGATGTGCGGAGATTTTCTGTTTGGTTTTCTGTTTTTGGGAAATCTAGAAGGGAAGAAATGTCATAAACTGACTTGTTGCAACAGTCGCATCCTACTACAGTACCAAGCTCGAATTCAGTGAGCTCTTTAGAATTACCCATTTTATCACAAATGTTTGTAAAGGTATACTGCATGGCTAGGTTCTTGATTTTATACAATGATTAAGATGTATGGTCCAACACTTTGTCCATATAATGTATATGAACATCAACATAACCCCCACCGAGCCCAAATCTGAAAGGTGTGTATATGTGAGGGAGGGTATTTCTAAAGCTGTTTCACCATTCAACAGTTCTGGTAAAGTACACTGGCATCTTTTGTGAGAAATTAACCAAAAGTGCTGATAAAGAATTGACAAGGTTTAAGTGTTCTGACCTCTTCCATGACTCAGTCAACAATTCAGGTGTGAAAACTTGCTTGTCCTAAAATTGAAAAAGGCACACATTTAATGAATTAGACCATATTGGACAACACATTGAAATTGGAGCAGAGACTCCCGCTCAACTATTCTGGTGACAAGATTGTCACTGCTTCACTTTTAAGTCTGTGTGTACTATGTAGTTTTATAACCAAATTATTGTTATTATAGTTCTGTGAGATTATCATTCACAAGAGAAGCCTGCAGGACTACAGCAGCTATCAGTTTAATTTTAGTGGTATTCAGAATGTGTGGAATATAAAACCGGAGGGAAAACTAAGGAACCCAAATATGAAGATGACAGATGGATAAAAATCTTAGAAACTGACATTTGTATTCAGTTTATCTCCACACAGAAGCTGATGCTGCTGGTTCAACCTCTGTGGATCATCTGGACCCAGATGATCCTCTTCATCCTCTTTACCCCCCTCTGTCATGTCCTCAGACACAGGGAGGTTTGACTCAGATTTGGATGGATCTAGTGGGTGGAAAACGCAACAGATGTCAAACTTCCGGACATCCTGTTGACCCAACATTCATAAACCTATAACAGCAAAGTCCACTGTTCAAAGCTGGCCAGAGCCCTTTGTAGCACGTCTTTCTACCCACGTTACCTGTTGTTATCTACTGACAAACCCTTTAATAAAGCCAAAATGTGGAAAATCAAGGAAAAAGTTTAAGACCAAGTGCAGGTATGTTTATGTCAAGACAAGGTCGAAAGGGGGTTAATGCAAATTTAAGACCAAGTCCATACTGTATGATTAAAGAAAACTGACAAAGAAGAGAGACTCAACCTCTTACAGGGTGGCTGAATCCTGCATTAAGGAAAAACACATACAAGACATCATCATTCACAATATTTAAAACAGAAAAAGAAAAAAACGCAGCTGCTGAAATTACAGAGTGTCATTAACACACAGCAGCCGATCTTACAGTTATATTTTAATAACAATTTAAGTTCCTTCACAATATTCAGGCAGGCTTTCACTCACGCTGTTCAGGTCTGTCAGATGGAGCCTTGTTAATATTGACTGGATGGCTGCTGAGTGGCGAGTCTTGAATAGGACGATTTTGTTCAGACGTGACAATACTTTTCTCTAAACATCCCTGTTTGTTGTGTAGATTGTTGTGAGAAGAGGAGACACAAAAAGGCTATGAATACAACTGAACTTGTAAATATAATGGTGCAATATTTAATCAAGGTATTGTGGAACACAAAGAACAGATTTGTGTGCATCTTTTAGGGAATCTACCTTCATCTTTTCTTCGCTTTGTTTGAGCTGTTTAAGTTCATTTTGAAGCTCAGTTAAGCGCCGGCTGTAAAACTCTATCCGAGCCTGCAGATACGAGGACTCAGGTTTGTACCTCTGATAATGCTCTGAGGAGTCGATCACTGTGTTCTTCCTTGGAGGGAAAAGAGAGAAAATCCTAGCGAGAGTTTAAATATATATACATTTCTCTTTCACTCATTTGGCTCTAGTGATAATGATCATTCACAGTAGAAATGTTCTGGTTTGGAGGAATCACACTACATTCAATTTGTCATCGTAGGCCACTGATTTATAACAATGAACTTTTGATGTATCTTTTGTGACTTTAGATTATTTCACTTATAGCAAGCAAGGGCAAATCACAAATCACAGTGTTTGTCCTCTTGATGTTTTGCGACTGGTTGTTCTGAAAAAGATCCAGACTGAACTGGGAAAATTAAGCTTTCAGGCTTTCAGCACCCACCACATGGAAAACACTGCAAATAAGTTTTGTAGTTCAGTAAGAGCAAGAACAACCTCATTAAAAAAATAAAACAATATATGTGATCAGACTTTCTGCAGGATTTATTGAGGTCAATAATCTGGACCAGATTATGTCTGCATATTAAATTAGGAGTCCGATCTCTCTAGATTAAATGTCAGCCAGGTTTGTGACACAGAATAGATTCAACATTCCTCGCTAATCTTGCTCTGCAGTACATCCCTTACAGAGAATTTGATGTTTTGTTACCTGTATGACGTCTTTCCAGACTCAGTTAGTAGTTCAGGTTGGAAATGTTGCTGGTCCTAAAATTAAAAGAGTCACAAAATTAGTTCATTAAACTGGATGGTAGAGTTAATTAAAACACATTGAGATGGGGGTAAAGACTGCAGCTCAACTCTCCCAGTTATGTGCAGTTTAGTCTATATGCACTTTAAAATGTATTAAATTCATTATCCCTTGTTAAAAATAATAGTTTCATTCAGTGGAATTATCCTGCACAAGTGAAGCCTGCAATACTTTTCTTTAAACATCCCTGTTTGTTGTGTGGATTTTCAAGGCGTTTCCTCTCTTGAACATAGTCTGGATAAGTTTAAAAAACATATGAAAAAGCACAATGACAATCTGATAATGTACTCAGACATGTGATGATCAGGATAGTTGATAGTGATTTTTTATTTTCAAATACATTTGAAGTTACTGATGATGGATTGTCTAAGAAGAGGAGACACAAAAAGGATATGAATAAAATGGAACTAGTCAATATAATGGTGCAATATTTAATCAAGGTATTGTGGAACACAAAGAACAGATTTGTTTGCATCTTTTAGAAAATCTACCTTCTTCTTTTCTTTGCGTTGTTTGACCCGTTTAAGTTCATTCCGAAGCTTAGTTAAGTGCTGGCTGTAAAACTTTATCTGAGCCTCCAGATTCCAGGACCTAAACTTGTTCCTCTGATGATACTCTGAGGAGCCGATCACTGTGTTCTTCCTTGGAGGGAAATGAGAGAAAATTTTAGTGAGAGAGTTTAAATACAGGTCCTTCTCAAAAAATTAGCATATTGTGATAAAGTTCATTATTTTCTGTAATGTACTGATAAACATTAGACTTTCATATATTTTAAATTCATTACACACAACTGAAGTAGTTCAAGCCTTTTATTGTTTTAATATTGATGATTTTGGCAAAAAAGTCAAGAAAAACCAAAAATCCCTATCTCAAAAAAATTGCATATTTCATCCGGCAGATAAAAGAAAAGTGTTTTTAATACAAAAAAAGTCAACCTTCAAATAATTATGTTCAGTTATGCACTCAATACTTGGTCGGGAATCCTTTTGCAGAAATGACTGCTTCAGTGCGGCGTGGCATGGAGGCAATCAGCCTGTGGCACTGCTGAGGTCTTATGGAGGCCCAGGATGCTTCGATAGCGGCCTTAAGCTCATCCAGAGTGTTGGGTCTTGCGTCTCTCAACTTTCTCTTCACAATATCCCACAGATTCTCTATGGGGTTCAGGTCAGGAGAGTTGGCAGGCCAATTGAGCACAGTAATACCATGGTCAGTAAACCATTTACCAGTGGTTTTGGCACTGTGAGCAGGTGCCAGGTCGTGCTGAAAAATGAAATCTTCATCTCCATAAAGCTTTTCAGCAGATGGAAGCATGAAGTGCTCCAAAATCTCCTGATAGCTAGCTGCATTCACCCTGCCCTTGATAAAACACAGTGGACCAACACCAGCAGCTGACATGGCACCCCAGACCATCACTGACTGTGGGTACTTGACACTGGACTTCAGGCATTTTGGCATTTCCTTCTCCCCAGTCTTCCTCCAGACTCTGGCACCTTGATTTCCGAATGACATGCAAAATTTGCTTTCATCCGAAAAAAGTACTTTGGACCACTGAGCAACAGTCCAGTGCTGCTTCTCTGTAGCCCAGGTCAGGCGCTTCTGCCGCTGTTTCTGGTTCAAAAGTGGCTTGACCTGGGGAATGCGGCACCTGTAGCCCATTTCCTGCACACGCCTGTGCACGGTGGCTCTGGATGTTTCTACTCCAGACTGCTTCCGCAGGTCCCCCAAAGTCTGGAATCGGCCCTTCTCCACAATCTTCCTCAGGGTCCGGTCACCTCTTCTCGTCGTGCAGCGTTTTCTGCCACACTTTTTCCTTCCCACAGACTTCCCACTGAGGTGCCTTGATACGGCACTCTTGGAACAGCCTATTCGTTCAGAAATTTCTTTCTGTGTCTCACCCTCTTGCTTGAGGGTGTCAATGATGGCCTTCTGGACAGCAGTCAGGTCGGCAGTCTTACCCATGATTGCGGTTTTGAGTAATGAACCAGGCTGGGAGTTTTTAAAAGCCTCAGGAATCTTTTGCAGGTGTTTAGAGTTAATTCGTTGATTCAGATGATTAGGTTAATAGCTCGTTTAGAGAACCTTTTCATGATATGCTAATTTTTTGAGATAGGAATTTTGGGTTTTCACGAGCTGTATGCCAAAATCATCAGTATTAAAACAATAAAAGACCTGAAATATTTCAGTTGGTGTGCAATGAATCTAAAATATATGAAAGTTTAATTTTTATCAGTACATTACGGAAAATAATGAACTTTATCACAATATGCAAATTTTTTGAAAAGGACCTGCATATATACATTTCTCTTTCACTTATTTGACTCTAGTGAGAATGATCATTAGAGGGAGACTTAATGAGAGGTACTAAGGCCTCGTCCACATATACAGGGGTAAAAAATAATCACCTTCCAGACGAGCGCTTGAGCAGCAGTTCAGAATAATCTCTGTGGCAGGTTGCTTAGATACAGAATCCCTATGTTACATCGAAAATTGATGGAAATGAGCCTCAACTTTAACAATCTAATTGCAGTAACGACAATTTCCCTACAAAGAAAAACTGAACTGACTGCAGTAAAGTGATAACATTACCAAAGAACCTGATGGTTTACGTAAAATCATTTAGCAGGACATTTTGTCTTCATCCAAAACACATTATTTTCCATATGGTCAGTTTACAGTTAAAAAGAAGAAAGGAGTCTTACTCTGTGTCTGAGGGTCCAGATACAGGACTGAGCTTAACCATCTTTCCAAGATGATCTTGGAACGAGTCAGGAATCATATGACGCTGCGCTGCTTTAGAATCATGACTCCTCTTCATACCTCTGTGGAGACAGTCCAGTTTAACTAAACTGATTTGTTGATTGTTTTTTTTTTAGATGAATAAGATTTGGCAATAAGAAAAAAAAAAGACGCTGTGAGTGAGGCTGAGGCACAACAATCCATTTTGAGAGTTGCTGAGTGATGAGATACTTCAGAAACAGCTACTGTAACTATTTGTCATCTGTGCCATTTTAAACATTCAGCATTAAATGCAATACATCAAGACTTTACGTCAACATTTTGTTCTTGTTCTCTTGTGGGTCAAAATTAAAGTTGTGATCACAGCCTCATAATCAATTGCAAATGATAATATTCTGATTTACTTATGTTTTACACAGAGGTCCAGCTTTTTGGGAATCTGGGTTGTAAGTAACTGCTAATTCTGCTGCTGTAGACACTTTACAACAGGATGTGTGATCTGGCTATAGCTTGTGATTATGAAATAAATCTGCCAACTAGCACTTGCTCTAAAATATGGAGGTCTGACAGAGTATTTCTTCGATTTCCTGATGTGGATTATTCATCATTTCAGGACTTGACATCCACAGATGATCAAGTTCATAGAATGATGCAGTTTGTCGTCCCCTAAAACCCAAAAATCAGTTAACATGTTTGCACTTCCGGTTCGTTCATCTCAAAGCAAACAGGTCTTTTTGAATTGGTTTTCAGTTAAATGCCTGAAATAACGTCTGTGGTTACCACAGGGTTAAGATATTAACTACGACATGAAATACACTATTAAAAACACCACAGTTTAATTATAAAGCTTATGTTTCTTAAAAATGGTGGTTGCTAACAAGAGTCTAAATGAGACTGCAGCAGTTGTCGGGTACATTAAACGTCATCAACAGGAGACTCATCTAGTCACTAGTCCGTCTTTACAGGCCAACTTTAGCTACAAACTATTCTGATTTTACAACTTGATCAGTTTATAGGAAACGTGCACAGTAACTGTGTAATAAGATGCTTAGTGGCGGTGATGTTTAAATCATGTGACTGTGATGTTGTCTGTAGCTTTTCACTGCTAGAGATTTATAAACCGCTATATAAACCTAACAGAGTAACGATTAATTAACATAGTGTAGAGTTATGATTAGCTGTGCTTTATGTGACTGTCACCCAGCTGGAAGAAAAAATAAAAGATGAAATGAGATGGCTGGTCCGCTGTGACTTACTGGTGTTCTACTGAGGGAAGTGGCAGCACGCACCCAACAGCTGCCCTCCTGCCTTCTGTAACTTTATAGGCTACTCAAAAAAAAATGTATCAAAAATGGAACTAATAATAAAACACTTTCAAGAAGTCTCTTTATTTCTAAAGTTTCTCAAGTTTGCTATACGATGTTTCACAAATTTTCAGCTTTATTGTTTTACCACATGTGATTCTCGAAGGGGTTGATATGAGAAGCAGAACAACTTTGACTGTGTCCCCTGCTGAGTTTTTGCTCTTGTTAATAGAATGTTTTTTGCAGTTACTCTGCAATTGATCGTGTTGCCGCGCATTTCCATGTATGTGCGTGTGACATGTTTAGTAGCGGTGCACATTGGTAAATAGAGCTCCCCCGAAAGCCACTGTGTAATTCGAACCCTGTAATAACGACTTCTACATTAGAGCAAAGATATGAATATGTTCTTGAGGTTTAAATTCTGAAATGGAGATGTTTTGATAAAGAGATGCATTAAAATCCATCTGAGTTGGGAAAAAAGAGTTGAAGGAACAAACAACTGAGGAGGAATGGTTTAATATTTGTAAAACGCAGTGCACGGCCACGAGCTCCAGGAGTTGGAGAAAATTCAATTGGAAAAATATGGTCAGATTCCAAACATTAGGAAACTGTAGGTAACCAGCAACCATGCTGGAGACTATGTGGACACATGGATGAAATCCATATGCATATTTTTTGGTCTTGCCAAAAGATAATAGGATATTGGGATAAAAAATGGCGAGGTTTTAGAAAAATAATAGAATATGAGATACCCGAGTCATGTAAGAGTTTATTGTTAAAGTTCTGCTATCGGCAAGTAAAAAAAGCCATAACAAGGTTATGGTATAAAGCAGAACCACCGGCCGTGGAGCAGTGGATGAGCGCTGTGGAATAAACATTTGTAATGGAAAATATTACACATAAGCTGCGATTTTCAGGAAAAATGGGAAAAAAGGACAGATTATAGAACACAGCAAGAGGACACAACCATCACCACTGGACAATAAGGACACTGATGTGTGAATAACTGCTTTGTGGAGTGTGTAAAACCTGACACTGTAATTGTTGAAAGTAAACTGAAATAAAAAAATAAGTTAAAAACAAAAAATCCACCTGAGTTTCTGCGTTACTTCTGTATCGTGCATAAAACAATCTTTGAACGGAATATTTTGTCTTCATTCTAAATGCATCATCTTCATCAGGTCAGTTTTAAAAAAACAGTGTCTTACGTGGTGTCTGAGTGTCCATGGTCAAGGTGGTACCATGATGGATCTTTCAACCAGTTACTCTTCGTAGATACAGGACGGTGCACAGAAAAAGGATCCTCCTCCTCTCTGTGAAGACATTATTTACAACACATTTGTTGACTGTTGTTTAAAAAACATCAAGGTTTAGCAAACACTGCATAGAAGATCAGATGGTCACAGAAACCATTACAGAAAATGAGTGTTGTTTATTTTCTGTTTAAAATCCAGCATTTAATCTGTAATGAACATTACGTGTTTTTAATTTTTTTTTTTTCAATTCAGCTCTCTGGGTTAATTAACTCTAATTAACTCTTCCTATCTGGCTGTCTTGTGAAACATTTAGTGATCAGTTAATACATTCAGTACAATTCAGACTTCATGTCAGACTCACAGAGGGTCCATAACAATAAAACGAATAAGAAATAAAACAAACAAGTTGAAGCTACAACAATTCCTCATTCAATCTATGAACAGTAGGATTTGCCAGAGTTTTCTAAATCTGGACCTGTACCAGGATCAGCACTTCTAAGGCAGGTCCAAACCTCTAAGATACTGTTCTCAGACTCATCCAAGTAAAATTGATAAAGTTATACATCAGATTTATTTAAAGAGCCTTTCCAGATGAAGAGAAACAAATTACCATGTGACATTTTGTAACTAAAATCAGCCTGTAGAGACAAACTAGTGACTATGTGAGTCTCCTGTTCACTGTGATGTTGTTTAATGTCAGTGACAACCTCTGTAGTCTCATTTAGACACTTGTTAGCAACTGCCTTTTTCAGACACATAAACACTTTATAATCAAACTGTGTGACATTTAATCATGTATCTTATGTTGCAGAACAAAGCGTGTAAATATCTTCAGCCAGTGGTAACCACAGACCTGGCTCATATTAACCAGTGGCACTCGTCTTCCCTGAAGGACAGAGACGTGGTCATCAGCTGCTGGACCCTCTGCCTCGCTGTTTCACAATCAACTGTGCCATCAACAACTCTGTTTGACTGTATATTAAAAAACACACTGAAATTAAACTGAGGAAGAGGAAAAGTGCTTCTGCTTGTCCCTCTGTGTGTGCGTGGATCTCAGTCCATCGATCAGGCAGGACAGATCATGTAAAGTATCATCCTGATCAATTACATTTGTTATTTACACATCGTGGACGCTGGGCGTGAAAATAACTTTGTCTGTCAGGAACTAACAATGACACTGACACTGCTCCTTTTGGACTGAGCATAAGATGGAGCCCATACACTTTGAGAAGAGGGAGACAGGTGTGCAAAAATCTAAACTGATTTCTGGGTTTAGGACTACCAGCTACACCACTCTACTGAGGCACATAGGGATGTAGTAGTTTGCTAAACTCTACGGGGCTGCAGCTCATTTAACAGAGAGACTCTTATGGCGTCAAGCCCACAATTGTAGATGGATGTATCTATACACATATGAAGCAGATTCTTTCAGATTTTAAATAGTTACAAATCTTAATAGCGACTTCTACATTAGAGAAAAGATATTAAGATTTTCTTGGGGTTTAAATTCTGAAATGGAGGTGTTTTGAAAAAGAGATGCATTCAAATCCACCTGAGTTTCTGCACTACTTCTGTATCGCGCATAAAACAATCTTTGAACGGAATATTTTGTCTTCATTCTAAATGCATCATCTTCATCAGGTCAGTTTTAAAAAAACAGTGTCTTACGTGGTGTATGAGGGTCCATGGTCAAGGTGGTACCATGATGGATCTTTCAACCAGTTACTCTTCGTAGATACAGGACGGTGCACAGAAAAAGGATCCTCCTCCTCTCTGTGAAGACATTATTTACAACACATTTGTTGACTGTTGTTTAAAAAATATCAAGGTTTAGCAAACACTGCATAGAAGATCAGATGGTCACAGAAACCATTATAGAAAATTAGTGTTGTTTATTTTCTGATTAAAATTAAGCATTCAGTCTGTAATGAACATTACATGTTTTTTATTTTTTATTTCAGCTCTCTGGGTTCATTAACTCTAATTAACTCTTCCTATGTGACTGTCTTGTTAAACATTTAGTGATCAAAAAAAAACTCTCCATCTTTTCTGGCATATATTTTTCTAAATTAATCATGGCTGTTTTATCGCAATTGCTCTGTATAATTTAATGACACCTAGTCTATCTAATCCATTTTAAATGATCAATACTTTAGGAAACTTTACCTGAATAAATCTGGACTTTTTTGCGTATCTGACATCATCTCAGTGATACACATATTATTACTCCAAGCTGAACTCATGCAGCTTTTTGTTGAAGCACGTATTTATTTCGTTACTTATATCATAACCCTATTAATTAATTGGAACAACTCCAACAGCAACAGTGCTTAGCGCCGCTTAAAGCTCCACGTGTTGTTCCTCTTTACCTGGATAGTAAGAGTCTGTCAGCAGCAGCAGCAGCACCTGACGCTGTGCTCTCCTCTTCTGTCCGCCTCATCATAAATGCCTCGTATTCTGTGTTGTGGTTTAACCTGAGGTGTCTCACAAGGTTTGTTGTGTTGCCACAACTCCTGACCGTTTTTCCAAAAACATCACAAACCGCGTCTTGGCTGCTTGTGGAGCTGAAATAGCTTCACACATATCTCTTGCTCTGCTTTAGCTTCAACAGACTGAGACTGAGTAACTGAGCAGGGTGCGCTGAACTGACGAATTACGCACTTACCCCGGCGGAAGAAAAAGTAGTTCCCACCAACCGCGGAGAATTTAGACAACATTTCAATAGTTTAGTTACTTTCCACTGTGTTCCTGTTGATGATATACATCACTTCAAATGACTGAAGTATCAAAAGTATCGATATTTTGATTGGAGAATCGATTTTGGAGCATAAAGATCTGGTATCTGAGGTATTGATATTTCAGTATCGATCCGCGCATCACTAACTAGAACCCTTCCGGGAATTTAAAATGCGAAAAGTTTCTTTGGAGAAAAATGCAATCATTATCGTATCTCTTTCAACCAATAAATGAAGGCAAACAACAAAATAATTACACGAATTTGACTGTTGCGTGTTGCAACCGCATTTCACAAAGACTTTGTAAAAGGGAGGTGTGATCTATTTAAACCTTGTGATAATTTAACAGATCTGGCAACTAGCTCTTGCTCTAAAATATGGAGGTGTGACAGTGTAAGTCTTAGATTCCTGAAGCCTTGTTTTACTCTATTGAGTCACTGTAAGACAAGTCCTCTTACTCTGTGTCAAAGCTTGGATGAGGAACTACAGAACCGTCAGCCGCCAGAGGGACAAGTCTCGCTCCTGTACGCGCGTCCTTGAAGTCCTCCATCACAGAGAGAAGTCTCGCTCCTGGAGGCTCGACCTCGGAGCCCTCCATCACAGAGAGAAGTCTCGCTCCTGGAGGCTCGACCTCGGAGCCCTCCATCACAGGGAGACGGCTCGGTCCTGGAGACTCAGCCTCCACCTCCTCCTTCACAGAATCATCCATCTTCCGGTCTGAAGTCAGTCTGAGAAGATGAACAGTGTGATAAAAGCACCGGGTCAGCTTTCTTAAAGTCTGTAGCGGTTACACCGGCTCAGTGTGTCATTAAGCCAATAAGGACTTCGTGTCCACAGGTGAATCAAACTGTTGAGCTCAGTTTTAACACTCACCTGCCGAAGACTTCAGTCCTGCATCCGCTGCTCTGTTGACTCAAAATGGAGAAATGGAGTCTGAGCCGACAGACGGAACAGTTTCACTTTCAGGTTATTTCCCCGCCCTGTTTGTTGCTCTCTCTCTCTCTCTCTCTCTCTCTCTCTCTCTCTCTCTCTCTCTCTCTCTCTCTCTCCTCTCTCTCTCTCTCCTCTCTCTCTCTCTCTCTCTCTCTCTCTCTCTCTCTCTCTCTCTCTCTCTCTCTCTCTCTCTCGAAAAGAAAAAAAGGGCACATACAGCCTGTTCTCGCCACTGAAGAGGGCACTAAGTTCCGTGTGTTGCCGAGGGCACTTTAGCCTTAAAACAGACCAACTAGTCAGACTACTCCAGTTAGTTTGTAGTTGGGATCAGCATCCACAAGAACTGTGTAGATTCAACACTGGACTGAACACAGAGACATGGATGTATGAAGGAAATAAAACCCTGTTCTGGGTCCTCCCCCAGAACATTTTCAATTAAGTAGATGCCATTTCCTGTATTCTAGTGCATTTTAACACCAAATTAGCACCAACAATTTTATGTGATAGACCAACACAAAGTGATGCATAATTGTGAAGTGGAAGGAAAATGATACATGGTTTTTAAACATTTTTAAAAATAAAAAACAGAAAAGTGTGGTGTGCAAAAGTATTCACCCCCCTGAGTCAACACTTTGTAGAACCACCTTTCCCTGCAAAGACAGCTGCAAGTCTTTCAGGGCAAGACTCTACCAGCGATGCACATAAAGAGACTGAAATATTTGTCATTTCTTTTTGCAAAATAGCTCATTTTATAAATTGAAATAGAATAAAAAATCCAAAATGCTTAGCATGGCGGGGGGTCAACTTAAACCTGGCGGAAACCCTGATATGCAATGCTAACCCCACTTTAAATTTTACTGGCTAGCTTTAAAAAGCTTTTCCCACAAGACTTAGCAATGCGAGCACCTCAGCCTATAGGCTTAAACATGTGACAGGCATCTCTACCTAATAATAGCACTTCCAGGTTACATACACTAGTTTTTAGTAATGCAAAATTGGCAACTTAATAGACAGCTTGCTATATTAGCTACTTACCTCACACAGCAGTAGGATGCAGGGTTGCACCTCAGTCAATATAAAGCCCCCACTGACATGTGACCATTTGAGACGGAGTGTGTCTAAAACTGAAAACTAAAAGTAACTCCATTTCATCCATTTAACAACAGGAATGTGTTGTGCACATCACTGGTCAGAGCGCATGCTGGCTGCTGCGAGTGAGCGCGGGGAGTGAGTGTGTCGCTGAGATTTTGAGTTTTCTGACTCTTTTTTAGCTTTATTTTAAACCGTTTGTTAAACAGTCAGTGTAGTTGTTGTTATGTGTCGTTTTGGAGGAGTTTTGTTTGTGTGTTTGTGGAGGCAGCGCGGCTGCTCAGCATGGCTGCAGCTGAAGGCTCCGGCTTGACAATGCTGACGTGCCGACAAGCTGAAACTTTCTCCGGTGGTCGGCTGCTCCGTGGAGGAGTGCAGCCTGGCTGTAGGTGAGGTGGTGGGTTACGAAAGTGTTAAATCTGCGTCCGGAATGAACAGCACGGTGGTGTTTTTTCTGGACAGCACAAAAAAAAAAGTTAATCAGGTGCTGGAGAGCGGGATAGTTATAAAAGGTACTTTCACCCCCGTGTCATCACAAGTCAACCCTGCAAAAAAAAGTGATCATCACTAATGTTCCCCCATTTCTGAAGAATGAGCTATTAGTAAAAGGGCTGGCGAGGCACGAACAGCTGGTGTCCCCCATGAAGATGATCCCCTTCAGCTGCATGTGGTGTCTTTCAGGAGACACGTTTTCATGATCCTTTAAAAAAGTGAGGAGGAGCTGAACTTGGTTTTCAGATTTTGGATTGACAAGTGCGCAATTTAGAGGGGGCGGCCCATTGGTCCATCTTTAATATAGACAGTGAACTGAGCCAATCAGGATATAGTACGACAGCGGCCCCACCCCTTCTCTGCGCTGTAACCTGTAACTTCTGCTAGTTTCAAAGTGTTAGGCACGAAGAGTGACAACATGAAAGAAAGTGGGTGCGGGGAAGTTGCGTGCTAAGTGAAGAATCTCACTGTAGATGCTGCAAAATGTGCTAAAATCACAGACATGTTGGCTGGAGAAGCTGCTGTAGCCTCCACGTCCTCTGAGACAGCAATGAACCAGCAACAGCAGGTTGAAGGTGAAGACAGCAGCAGCAGCAGCAGGGAGGAGAGGAGCAGCCAGATATGCTGCTGACTGACAGGGACAGTGTAGTACAGCCGGTAAGCAGGTAGTAACGTTAGGATAATACAGGGACTGTGAGGTGATGGAGGTAACGTTAGCTCTATGACATGCAGAGTTATCAATTGGTCGGGCTGGCCCGACAAAACCGACCGGACCGCGGGCTCAGGCCGAGTTAACAGGGTGTGGCGGCAGACAGTTCATACAGGTGTGTTGGGCTGCGTCGGGTTCAGGCTTAAAAACCTGCGGGCCGGGTATTAATATTGATTAGTAATGCATACTTCCCAAAATCTGGCAGCCACGACACCTTATTCTGATAAAATAGCAAACGGTCAATGCTGAGAAGTGTTGGATGAGCAGCAAGTGTCCATTTTATGCTCCATCATAGCATTTTAGATATTTAGGTTAAAGGTGTGTTGAAAGGCTGCATAGTATCGAATTTGTTGCTAGTTGCTTTGCATGAGTTCATAAAACAGCCCTGTCTTTAGCCTGATATAACAATGTTGTAGCTTTTTAACCCCTTGAACCCCAAGGTCTCCCAACTGGGGGACTTTGAGACATGCAGAACAATCAAAGAGCCACTACTGCACTAATTATAAAAGAATATAGTCATATCTTATATCAAATTAAAGAGCAAAAAAAACAAAACCTTTTTATATAACCCAAACACCACTCAAATGAAAAACTAAACATCCAACGACGTGAATCACCGATTTGTGGACCCAGTCGCCACATTTCTGGCTCTTATGCCACAGTACATGATGCAACACACCCGAGCTGCCCCTCATATGAAAGGGCAGACTTCACATATTTAAATGACATATAGCACTTGTAGCTACGCCGATTCGCCACAGAGACAGAAGCCAAAGTATAGGAAAACAAAAATACCGCTTCTCCAAAACATGGCTGTAAAATTCCTCTTACCTTTGCTGTTTTGCCGTAAAAAGTTAGTTTTCTCGATAAATCCACATTTTTTCCTGGTAGCCGTATGTGTTTTCTTAGATTCCTACCAGTCCAGTAGTCTCTGACGGGCTTTAGGACCCAGGGGGAAGTATTACAAACGCTGCACACAACAGCCTGGTCATTTGACCGACTTGGACTCTACGGATTCTGATTGGCTGGCAGTGCTGTCAATCACATTGTTGTGAGTATAGCTTTATTCTATTGGCTCTAAGGAGTCAAATCAGGTGTCGATCACCCAAATTGACCAATCCTATGCGGAGATAGAGCCGTGCGTACTTGCCCAAAGGCGAGAAGCTTTGTGGCCATAACGCATTCGCAACCTAGCGGGCAGCGCGTTACAGCGGCAGAGACGAACTTTTCACTGTGTTTTTTTGCAAGTTTAGTGAGAAAGATGGCAAAACAAGGTCCAGAGGAACCCATGACAGCCACAGAAGTGTTGGAAATTCTGGACTTGGATGCCGAAAACACAGTATGCGTAAGTGACTCGTCGTCGGAAGATGAAGACCTTCTTCATCCCGAAAATACGCACGAAGACAGTGACCCCGACTATCGTCTGCCGTCAAGTGAAAGGTATGGAATGTTTTATAAATGTTGTATTTATAGATTTATTCTATTGTGGTGAAGCTATAAGCTTTGTCGGGGCAACATTTTGGCTCATGATGTGAAAATACGACACAGAGGAGGTTGCGCTCTCCCTCCATACAGTCAATGCATTTAGTTTTGTGTGTGCGCGTTTATTTCCCCAGTACAGTGCGTTTCTTTTTACCCTGTTTCCTGTTTACATGTAATTGCAATTTCGTGTATATACATATATGTATATATATATATATATATATATATATATATATATATATATATGTATGTGTGTATATATATATATATATATATAATGTGTGTATATATATATATATATATATATATATATATATATATATATATATGTGTGTATATATATATATGTATTTATATTAGGGCTGTCAAAGTTAACGCGTTAATAACGCGTTAACGCAACGTCCTCTTAACGCCGTTATTTTTTTTAACGCGCGATTAACGCTCAGTATATTTAAAAAAAAAAAAAAAAAAAAGCAAAACGCGCATTGTATGATTACGGCCGTCGGCGGCACCCGTAGTCTTGATACAGAGGGTGGCAGAAGAATAAGAAAGGGAATCAGAAGAAGAAGCAGGGTTGGCGGTTCGTTAAAAACACGCCGGACTGAAAAGCAGCACTCGCTGCAAACTCCTCATCTCTGCTGTCACTCACGGTGGCGGACATTTGTTTCGCCATCGCCCTGATCATTTTGCGGGACACTCTCTCATGGCGTGCCCGTTTGCTGATAACTCATCCCCGCATGTTTATCTCAGGCTCCTCGCTAGCCTTCTTCCTCCCTCCAGCAGGCAGAGTAACGTCTAGCGGCTGCTTCTCCAGAGTTTTCCTCTAAATATATCACGACAGAAAGTTTGAATTTCAAGTCGTACTTTTTATTGTTTTGCTGCACCGGAGCCATGGCGATCATCAGTGTGATACTGACTGACAGAAAGCAGCACACTGTGTGAAAAAGGCGAAGAAGAAAAACGTGCAGTGTCAGTGGACACCACTTGCAAGCCAAACAGACGGCAGATGCAGAAAGCCCGTCGCCCCCCCTCGCCAAAAGCAGACAACCCTGGATTTATTTTCCTGCATGATTTGAAGTGTTGAATAAACATTTTCATAATGCAAGCATATTTGACCTTTCTTATGTTGTTAAAAGTATTAAGAACATGAAAAAATACATTAAGGTACATTTAGAACAGAAAAAAATGTGCCAAAAAAATTGCGATTAATTTGCGATTAATCGCAAGTTAACTATGGACAAAATGCGATTAATCGCGATTAAAACAATTGATCGTTTGACAGCCCTAATTTATATATATATATATATATATATATATTTATATGTATATATATATTTATTTTTTTCGGCTGCCTTTGGATTTACAGTGATGAAGAGTATGAGCCACCGTTTGCCAGTGAGTTTCCCTCTACATCACGGACCACAAGACGGTCATCATCACAACCCCCACAGTTGTCACCTCAGGTAGGCCCAGCTGCACCTCCCCCCAGCACTCTGCATAAGAAAAGGAAAAGGAAGGGCGCACCTGCAGAGAGCGAGGTCAGATGGCGCAATAGAGATGAGGTGGACATCAATCCTGATCCTCTCAGGTTCAATCCATCCAGGACCCCTGGACCTACATTTGACACTACCAGAGCATGGTCTCCCATAGACCTGTTCAAGCTTTTTTTCTCTGCGTCTGTGGTGAATACAATTGTTCAGAACACAAATGCCAATGCTGCCAAACGGAAGCAGGCGGGAGTGACCTTCAGATGGGAAGTTCTCACTCCAAAGGACTTTTGCATGTTTTGAGCAGTGATACTCTTCAATGGCCTGGTGACGGTGCACCACAGGTCAGATTATTGGAGAAAATCATGGCCATATAACTTCCCCTTCCCCAGTGCAAACATGTCAAGGAAAAGGTTTGAAGCCATTCTATGGTCACTACATCTCAGTGATCCTGTGGAAGATGAAGAGAATGACCAAAAAAGAACACTCCTGAGTACGACAGACTTTTCAAAGTAAAGCCTCTCTACTCAGAGATGGTGAATGCCTGTAAAGCCCATTTTCACCCTTATCAAAATCTGTCCATTGATGAGCGTAAGGTTCCCAGCAAAGCCCGAATAAGCATGAGACAATACATGAAGGACAAACCAACGAAGGGGGGTTATAAACTGTTTGTCCTAGCTGACTCGTCAACAGGCTACACGTGTAATTTCTTTGTGTACACGGGCAAATCGGAGACCATCTCGGGCCAAGGTTTGAGCTATTCCTCGGTGATGGACCTCCTGCCATTTGCCCTACTCGGGAGTGGGTATCAGTTGTACACCAACAACTTTTATACAAGCCCCACTCTGTTCACAGATTTACACAAAAAAACATTGGCTGTTGTGGGACAATAAGAACAAACCGCATTGGGTTCCCAAAAACACAGAACAATGACTTGCCAAAAAAGGGTGAGAGGGGGGATCTACGCTTGATCAGGGATGGCAAACTCCTCTTTGTCAAGTGGATGGACACAAGGCAGGTCACAATGTGCTCCACCCTTCATAAGGCATACAGTGATCAATCGGTCAAAAGAAAGGTGAAGGAGGCTGTTGCATGGAGGAGCAAAGCCATACCTGTTCCAGGCTGTGTCGTTGACCCCAATCGGCATATGGGAGGTGTGGATTTGTTCGATGCACTTATCAGCTTCTACAGTGTCCACCACAAAACAATGAAGTGGTATAAGACTTTTTTTTATCACTTTGTGGACATTGCTGTTGTGAACAGCTATCTTTTGTACAAGGAGCTGTTCAGACTTAGGCAGGACCCCGCCCTGACAAAGCCCCTAACACACAAGACGTTTAGGGAGAAGCTGGCTAAAGACCTGCTGGAACTGTCTGAAAGCTCAGCAGCAGCCCCAGCAGCAGCCCCAGCAGCCGCACCCCCCACTCCTAACACTTGCATGCCTGTGTTCTACGCTAGCGATGGCGATTCTAGGACCAGGAAGCATTGCAAGCGATGCCATGATGCTGGACGAGCGAGAGTAAAAACAGCAGTGCACTGTAGGAAGTGTTAATTTCCTCTCTGCCTCACATCCACAAAAAACTGTATTCAACTGTGGCATGATGGACAATAGCAGAGTGGACATATGACACTAATGTAAATAATACTGTAAATAGTTTTTTGTTTGCTGTGTGTTTTTATAGTTCACAGAAATGTTTGCAGTGTTATAAAATTAAATCTGGTCCATTTGGATTCAAGATGCAATTGCTTTTGTGATCATTTTTTGAATGGGAAGTATATATATATATATATATATATATATATATATATATATATTTATATATATATATATATATATATATATATATATATATATATATATATATATATATATATATATATATATTTATAATATATTGCAATATATATGAAGTCAAAAACTGTTTAAAACACCATTAGAGATATACAAATGAAAAATATAATGTATAATATATTTATACATCAGAAAATACAAATGGCACAAATGGTGCCAAAATGGCCATTTTGGAGAGTTCGCCTAAGATGTCTGTGCTAAAACGTCTCTAATTTTGTTCTGCTGCACTTGATCAAAATCAACCTTTGCAGAGACAATGTCCACATATTGTACTATGATTTGAAAGAGGTTTAGAGCTTTGGCAGCAATATCTCTAAGGGATACACACTCTGAAAGTGCTTTTCTTTTAGGCGAGACTGAAAAGTATTGAGTTTTTGCTGTGTGCCATCTTAATTTACTATTCACCAGTAACATATACACTGATAATTACACATCTCAACAAATCCTCAAAGTGTTCCCTTTCCCAGTATTCAAATACACCTTGTGGTTGCAGAGATATACTCATTTTATTATGGATATGCAATTTTCGAGCAGAAGCCTGGAAAATTGGCTTGGGGCTTAAAGAGTTAAAAGAATCATCACCAAGATATTTAAAACCTCCCTTGTTCCATCTTAACCCCCCCAGGTAAAATGAGCTGCCTGCTTATCTCATCACTGGCTGCTAAAGCTTCACTTTTTCCCCAGTTGACTTTAGCAGAGGATAATGTACCAAACACATCAGCAGTTTCAACAAGGACATCAATATCGTCTTGTTTTTTAACAATGACAACAACGTCATCAGCATAAGCAGACAATTTAAAAGCTTGTTGACAACCAGGGAGATTTATACCTGAAAGGCTGAAAGTCTCAGTTTGTGTAGGAGAGGCTCTATTGCCATGGAGTAGAGCTGACAGATAGGGAACAGCCCTGTCTGACCCTCCTCCGAACCTTAAAAGGAGCGCTTAACCCACCGTTAATCTTTAGTACACTCTCAATGTCACTGTACAAGACCTGGATCTTGGCTATGAGACTAGAGTTGAACCCAAAAGCGTTCAGCACGTTAGTCCGTGCAGAGCAGAGCTACTGGCTGCCGGTTCTTTATTTGCTGTAGATCCCCTTTCTTGGGGAGGAGAGTGAGGATCGCTCTCCTGCAGCTCAGCGGTAAACGTCCTTTTTTAAAACTGTCTCTGAGAACAAGTAGCAAGTCTTGGCCAATTACAGGCCAGAAAGCCTTGTACAAATCTGCAGGAAGACCATCAATCACTGGAGCTTTCCCGCTATACTAGAAGTCGCTTACAGTTTGACACTTCCTGTCAGAGCGAGTCTTTAAAGAAACATACGGACAATAAACCAAATACAGACGGTTCCAGTTTTCTGCATTAAATTGAGATGTTTCAGCATTTTCATTCAAAGCACTTAATCATCTTGTTGAGAAAAGTTCTGCACAGATTTCTTTAGAACTGGCTGGTTCACTGCAGCAGCTGACCGACCAGAGAAGACTCACCTCGTCTCTCTGGAACATCAAACTGCCAAGAAACCTCACAGACCTCCAGGTCAAATGTGTCTCTCATCTTTTTTTATTTTGTTTCTGTTATTTACGTGACCTGAAGCAAAGTGCTGTGTAATCCAGTTATTTGTTTGCTTTACATATGCATTTAAAAATGTGTCGTCTCGGTCCAAATCTAGTTTTATCATCTTGGAAACACGCAGAGACAACCAGCCATCTTTAATTTACCAATCGAGTATAAAAACTATCGTCAAGTGCAAAAATGTGTCAGTTGATAATTTGATGGCAGCAAAAAATCAACAGATTAGATATTTTTTCACCACAGATCTTTAAAAATCTGACTTAATCAATAGCTTCGATGTCCTGTGACCCAGAGACTCCAAACTAATGCTGAATTGTATCACTAAATAATACAAATAAGACACACCTGTCTTTCATTACATTTGACTGCTTCTTCTATAATATATCATATATATTTTTAACACCACTCAGGCCACATAGGACACACCAACAAAACAAAGTGGTTGTATCAAACTGCACGTTATTACAGTTTTGAGAAGCGCTATATGAGCGTGTTTGTTAATTGTCAGGAGAATTATGAAGAAGAAACAAATACAACTAAAATATTCATACAAGATAGAAGCACAAAATATAAAATCACATAACTCACAGTATTATCCCAAAATCACCTGTTAACTTCTTCATGTCTGACACACGAGTACTCAGGAGTTTTGCTACATTACATGCTGTAAGTACTCAGTACACATTTCTTGGACAAAACAATTTTTGACAACATTTGAACTTCATTTGCCTTTATTTTGATCTCAACTACAAACCTGTGGAGTTTTATGTTGACATTATCCTCAGACAGACGTATGAACACCAGCGTACTCTTCTGTTCTGTTCTGTTCCAGAAATCTGCAACCTAAAGTGAATGTGGGCCAGTGATGTAAAGTGGAGGGCCTCTGGCTACTTCCTACTTCCTGTGCCTTGTTCTGACCACACCCACCCGCCAACTCTGCCTACATATTGATCATGTTAACTGTTTTGTGACCGTTTGTGGGCTGTTCAGCTTCTTCAATGTGAACTTTAACTGTGTTCAGACAGAATGCAAAAGCACTTCGTGTCGGCAGTACAGTTGCATAGTAAGTCAACGCAAAGATTCTGAGAAAAAGGCTTCAGTTCTTCCTTCTTTGGTTCCATTGTTCATTTTTCTGACTTCGTTTTTGTCTGCAAACATGCTGCATGGAACCACAACACATTTAGACAGCTGTGAACTAAAGAGCAAATCCTCTCACACCACTGGAGAAGCAGGAGAAGAGTAAATCAGTCACTTCTAAATTGGCTTTAAAAGTTTTTAGACCACACTTTTAGTATCCCTGATCATTTGGTCTCATTTAATAAAAGCATTTATATTTTCAGATTACAGGACGCCTTCACAAGTAACCGGCCCGAATCTGTTACAACAGAACTTTGCATTTTCCAAGTTAGTACAGAGAAAGTCAGATCAGTCTCAATAAATGAATGTATTTCAGGATTTATACATAAATGACATAAAAAAAAACATCTTTGTAAAAAAATATAAAACAATAACATATATAAACGGTAAAAAAAAATGCAAGGAAAACATTTTCTTGTTTATATAAATGTAGCAGAAATATGTTAATATACTATGTATATAAAAGTATTTATAATTTTCATCCAAAACATTATTTGAACTTACTTTGTTGGTTCATTCAGTCGATTAAAAGTGTGTTTCAGTGATCCCACAGTAATAAACTCCAAATCATGTACAAGCTGCTTCCTTTTCATCTCTTCCTGTTAGTCGATATTCATAACATGTGATTTACAGTCCAACAACAGTAATAATGCTCATAATCAGTTACCTATTGAGCACTTTGTATACTTTGTACCACTTAAATATACAAACTACAAGCATTAAAGTGCTGCATGAACTTCTGTCAGTCACCAGAATTTGATTTCCCCACTTGGGACCTGATGATGCAGGATGACAATCACGAAAATCCTTTAATCCTCTTGGTCCGTTTGTAAAAAGTCAGTGTGAACAGGAGCCAGACCAGAACTGTCCACCACCAAACCCCCTTTGGTCCTGATCAAATGAGCTCGACTCCAGGTGTGAAAACACCCTTAAACAGCCAGCTGTTATAAAAATTCATCATCACACAAGTTTCTTGATTTTCTTCAGCTGTCTGAAAAGACTTGGGTCTGCCTTACGGAGAGCAGCTATCAGGACTGAACTGGCTTCAGCTCCCTTTTTTCGCACTGTGTCGATCAACTCCCGTGCTTTTTCTTGTGTGACCGGTTTTGTTCTGACAGACTGCATTTCTTCATTACCTATGACATCCGGATAAAGTTTATCCAGAAGCCGGTTCAGAACAGGTCCAGACACTCGCTTTACAAACTGCTCCCTAATAGAGCTCAGCTTCTTGTCTGCTGGCACATCGTCCTCTGCTGTGACATTGACCTGTGCAGTTCTCTTTCTTGAATCTGGAAGATATCCAAAGATAAAACTTTTAAAAATCAACATCATTTTTAAAGAAAATTCTTAGAAAGTACAACATTTTAAAGTTCGACTGAAATTCTAGCCACCTAAATACACCAGATTTTTCCATCAAGATTCATGTGTTGAAAAACTCTCCATCTATCTTCTATCTATTAAAAGCTCTGTCTGTCTGTGTGTGTGTGTATGTGTGTGTGTGTGTGTGCCTGAAATATCTCTGCAGATCAGGATCACACTGACCTGAGATGTTCAACATGGCTGCTGCGTGGTTGAAGGGTGTGCAACCTCGGATTTGTTTGGACTACAAAGATACCGTTAACAATAATTTATTTAATAAATGATTCACGAATTCCACCAGCACCGTCAGCCATTACCACCATAGCCACACCCCCTGAATTTGTGCGCACCAGAGCCAATCAGTGCAGAGCCCGCCCCCACGCTCCAACTCCTGTGTTCTGAGTCTCAAATGACACGCTCTCATTTGAGATATGTGAGAAACACCTTAAGAAACAAGCTACTTTAAGTGGAGATATATGCGAGAAACACAACAACCATGAATCCGAATCGGATACTTGCACAAAAAACTGGTATGCGAGAGATACGCTAGGACAACAAACTGGAATCGGACCCTATGGATGTTCGTGTGTCGCTAGCTGCTACCCAACACACTCTTGATGTAGGCTATCCAAAAAATCACTCCCTTAGATCCACATTCTGGATGTCTGGATACTCTCTGTACTCATCTGTAAGTTACACTTTTATGTCTGCTGGTGCATTAAATGTTTAATAATATTTAATAATATTTCACTTTGTGTTAGACTTCTGTTCAGTAGTTTATTTTAGTGTTTATGATGAAGTTTTTAACATTATTTACAAGATCGCATTTTGCTTGGTTTATCTTCTTGCTAGCATAAAACACATGTTAGTTGCATTGGTCCAATTTGAGCCAAATGATTCTGAATTAGGTACTACTCAGCATAAAGCTGTGTGTGTATGTGTCTATGAATATGTGTGCGTGTATATTACATATATTTAATCAGCTACCATTTATGATTTAACTCACTGCGTGACCCTCACTAACACTAACCCTCACCATAACTAAACAGACAATTTGTCTTTCTAATAAAATCATCACTGTGCTACAACAGCTGTCATTCTCTACCTTCCCAATTTCTGTCCTACAACAAATTATTCAAAACTTAACATGTTTGTTTAAACATACTAAGGGTTTGTGTTTTGTTTTTGTGTATTTATTTTGATTGTTTTTGTAAAAGAAAAATAGATACATATTAACAATAGTTGGTGGTGCTACACAGAACGGTGACAGATTAGCACGTTCACTTTTTAGACATTAAATCAAGAAAAGTTTGCCAGATCTTAAAAAAGAAAAACCTCTTTAGCAGACATAATGTACCTTATTTTCTCCAAGTGTAATACATTTCCCAGCTCTCTTAACCACATTTCAAATGTAGGAGACCTTTCAGATTTCCAAGATTGTAAAATTAGCTTTCTGGCTAACAATATTGAAAGGCAAATAGCCTTAGCTTCACAACTACTTTTCACACTAACTTAATTGTCCACCCTGAACAATCCGGTGAGCGGGTCTGGGTTACATGGATGATAAAAGGCCTTAGTGAAAAACTCAAACAAGGAGCCCCAGAATGATTGCAGCTTAAGACATGACAAGAAAAAGTGGGATAATGTTCCTTCTTCACTTCGACACTTAATACATTGGGATGACACATCCAGAGATATTTTCTGCAATCTGAAGGGAGAATAGTGTAGTCTACGTACTACCTTGAATTGTATCAAATTATGTCTTGCATTGATTGAGCTATCACGGATGTTCTTAATACAATTCTCCCACATCTTTATCTCATCTGAGATTTCCCTATCCAATTCTCTCCCCCAAGCCACTTTAAATGGGTCTGACAATGTGTTATTCACATTCTGCATGATTCCATAGAGTTTAGATATATTGTTTGATTTGGAAAAAACTATTTAATGCTACGTGCAGAGGTTTACGTTCATATTGGGGACCATAAGTTCTCACGAAATGTGTAACTGTAGGAAACAGAAAAAATGGGAAGCTGGAATGCCCGCTGTAACTGTTGAAAGGAGGCCAAATGATCCTTGATATAAACATTTCTCAAAGTGATAATACCCTTCTCTCTCCTCCAGGTTATTGCCTGGTAAACACCCCAACCAAAACGAAAAAATATTTAAACTAAGGGTTTGTGTTTAACACCATTGCAACAGTATAACCATGATGGATAACAAATTCATACTTATTACAATATTCCACCATACATACCCTTTACCTTAAAACAGAAATCTAACCTTCAAAACAATTTCGAATATCATACTGTTGCATTATTGTTTTTGCTTTTTCCCAATGGCTAAAAAAGCAAAAGGTACCAGTAGTGGTACTTTCACATTAGTGGAACGGAGTTCTAGTTATAATAATAACACCAAACCTAAATGTCCCTGACGTCCCACCTTCAAATACAGCCTCATTTGGCCATCCATGGCAAAGCTACTTAACCTCCAACTTTTCTATAGGAACACATAGAACAATACGGGCAATGCACTAGTCAATGGTAAAAAAAAAAGTGAGGAAAACATTCCTGCATCCCTCCGTCTATCTGGATCGGCACCAAATGTTAATGAGGTCTATTCTGGTCTGTTCACTGCATCCTTTCAGATTTAAATGCTTCAGAGACGCAGAACACTTCGACATCACCGGTTCAAATCTATTCTATTCCCTGTTTCTCCATCAGGTGGATGAAGTCTTACCGTTGAGATCAACGTCATACTTCCAGACCACCAGCTGTCCATGATCTTTGACTGTTAAAGTCACTTCTTCTGTGGTTGTAGGCAGGCGGATGTCAAATGTTGGAAAGTAATTTGGTCCAAACTCCATGTTGAAATCTGCACTCTGAAAACAAAAGTGTCAGAATTTTTAAAGCGTTCAAAGATGAATCGTGTCAACATGCTCACCTTATTCTCACCTTAGGCTGTATTTTAATGGCCTGAGGACAGTGAAGAGTGTAACTCTGATCTTCAATTAGTTTACATTTTGAAGGAACCTGGATGTTCTCTGAATGTCGCTGCTGTGCACTCACCTGAAGAGACATCGGAACATTTTAACAATTATACAGTTTCTCCTCAGTAGAACCTGACATTAACAGGCCAATTATATCTCATTACAGATAAATCAGTATCCGTGTATTTGTAGGTTGCCAAGTACCCACATACACTGTAACAGCAGAGTGGAGCTGCAACTAGGCCTGAGAATCATTCAAAACACTCTGGATAGTGGTACCTTAACTTTGATACTGGTTTCTGAATAATACTTCGCTCAATACTAATAAATTCATAAAAGAATTAAGAAAATATTAAACATCAGGGTACACTCACTTCAGATGATATTCAAGACATGAGAGCAGCTGAGAGCTGCTTGCTCTGTTTTTAGAAGTGAATGTGGCAAATCATTGAATGATCCATTATCAAAACAAGATTCAATAACACGACAGGTTGTTCTAAATAAAATTCCTCTTTGTGTTTTCCTGTTGAGCTGCACTGGAGGGGAAGTGAAATCCTCCATCACGTACATTGAAGAACATTAGGTGTGGATCTCCTAACATCCAGTATGAACAGGAGAAATCATTACAGAAAGAACAGGCGAAATCAGTGTTAATATGAACATATTACTGTTGTTTTAAGACATATTGTAAATTTGACAATTTTAGACAAGTTAGGACTGACAGCTGTAACACGGAGCTTTACCTCGTCCAGATGGATGTTCAATGGCAGGAGAAACACGCTGAGTTTTTGTCTCTTTGTTTTTGGGTTTGGTTGTCCGAGGAACAGCAGGACTTGGCCGCTAACTGGTCTCATTTTGTTCAACAACCTTTTAATAATATTCTTCACTATGGCAAAGGCAGAGAAGTGAGAGACTGTGACAACCACATGAGTGTCTGTAATATCCAGCGGTTTGAGGAAGTTCATTCCATAATCAGTGATGTGGACGACAGACAGCAGACCTTCAGGCAGCGGAGCTGTGAAAACACAGAGCTGTCAACTTTTATTCATTACAACTATAGTAGTTGTTTTATAGTGTTTTCAAGGACATTGAGATGATCTGTTGTCCAGGTTGAGCAATTTATTGAACACTTATTAAGTGATGGACGACAGGTGACAACGGCCTTCGCTCCTACAAGGGGAGGATAAATTGTTCTGCTTGGAGAAACTGCTGGTCCAAATTAACAACAAATGGAAAGCAAAATAAGTAAAAAGAAAGGAAAAATAAAGGTCTTTTTAATAATGTGAATAATCTCCAGATGATAAATTCTATGAATTTGTTGAACTTTGGTTGAGAGAGCCCTGTAGTGGAGTCCTTACCATCCACAACTTCACAGTGAGGCAGGTGGAGCTGGCAGACAGCAGAATCCTCTGAACACTTGATATCGAACAGCAGCCCTGCAGCCATCTTATCAACTGATCTGAGGAGGCTCTCATCCCATTGGACAGTCCGGTACAGCAGCTCCGCCTCCTGAATCATAACAAACACCAGTCCAGTCGATTCACACTGGAACACACCTGGACCAGGACACCTGAACCTGTAGGTCACAGAGGAGCTGTTAGCAACAAGCCAGACTGTCATTAAGGGATCTGTTGATGTGCAGATACTTGGATTTTTGTTCATATGAATTGTACTGCAACTTTTCTGCTTTGTCTTTTTCAGGCTCTGTGCACATTAAAAGGGGCATTTCACAGCATATTCTGAGCCCTTAAACTGTAAACTTGATCAAACAAATATTCTTGTCAAGAATTTCAGGTCTGACAATCACATATTGAGGTATATGTTTACTTTCATTGACTGAATATTATCAGTGATAAATGCCAAGAGACTGATCAGACTTTAGAAAAGCAGTACCAAGCCTGAAAATATAATCCAGTGGAAATGTTCTGGTTTGAAGGAATTACACTACATTCAATTTGTCATCGTAGGCCACTGATTTATAACAGTGAACTTTTGATGCATCTTTTATGACTTCAGATTACTTCTCTTATAGCAAGCAAGGGCCAATCACAAATCACAGTGTTCGTCCTCTTGACGAAAAACACTACAAAAATGCATTTTGTAATTATGTTAAGAGAAAGAACAACCTTACAGGAGAAAGTCATCTCACTAATCCATTTGGAACAAGTTGGTTTTATTGCTGGTCGTTATTCTGCCCATAATATGTGAAGACTGTTCCATGTAATGTCAGAGGCTGCATCTCTTCAACATCCTGCTGTGGCAATTTCTCTTGATGCTGAGAAAGCATTCGACCGGATAGACTGGTCTTATCTTTTCCATATTTTGACCAAGTATGGTTTTGGACCAGTATGCATACAATGGATTAAAGCCCTCTATCACAATCTGGTCGCATGTGTCAAAACTAATGGTTTAATCTCACCTCCTTTTCACCTTTTTAGATCCACCAGACAAGGTTGCCCAGCCTCCCCAGTTATCTTCACCCTAGCACTTGAGCCCCTTGCCTGTGCTACCAGGAAAAATCAGAGTATAACAGGTATCACACTTTTTAATTATGACTTTAAAGCTAATCTTTATGCTGACGATATTTTACTGACATTGTCTAGACCTGCTCTTTTTGTGCCCCATCTGCTTAAACTCATCAGTAATTTTGGTGCGTTTAGTGGTTACAAGATCAACTGGTCAAAGAGAGAGGCCGTCTCTCTGAATTGTCTCGCACACTCAGGTCATTTGAGTTCAACACCTATTGTCTGGAAAACCGATGGTATGCGATATCTTGGTGTCAATATTACATCCCCGATTGACAACATTTTTGAGCTAAACGGCCCTAAATTACTGAAAACTGTGAGGGACGATTTGAACAGATGGACAAATTTACCATTATCATTGTGGGGGAGGGCAGAACTGCTCAAAATGAATGTGCTCCCACAATTAGCTTTTCTCTTCTCCGCCATCCCATTAGAAGTCCCCAAGAGATGGTTCAGAGAAATCAACACATTATTTTCTTTATTTTTATGGGAAGGTAAAAAGCCTAGAATAAGTCTGAAAAAATTATCTATCCCCAGGAAAAAGGGTGGACTAGGGATACCAGATATTCATAATTATTATTTGGCGTACAATGGTGTATATCCCTTATTCTGGGCGTACGAGAAGGAGCAGGCAGTCATGGGTAGCTGGAGATGGCTGGAGCAGAAACTTGTCACTGTGAACTGTAAGAATATCTCCTTAGCCTAACTCTGGTATCACACCAAATCTAATAGAATCATAAAAAAAATCCCTTAATTTCATTCTCGTGTAGAATTGTCACTGAAATACACAAACAACTCAAAATGAATGGTCTAGCTTTACCTTCATGCCCCATATGGGACAACCCAGTATTTAAGACCGGTGGGAAACCTATTAGCAATGACTCATGGCAAGAAAAAAACATCACCAACCGAGGTCAAATCCTGGGAAGCAACGGAGAAATGCTCTCTTTTAAGGAACGCAAGAAAAAATTTGGTTTAGATAACTCGGATACACTCCAGTATCTTCAAATCAAGTCCATCATGCAAAGTTTCACAAATATCATGTTAGCAGATAATGAATATGAATATTTGATATTAAGTTCAGGGATGCAGTCTCTGGCAGTGGAAAGGTATCTAAAATCTATAGGCTGTTATGTTGCACTTCTTCTTGCATCTCTTCTAAAGTGGGATGAATGGGAGAAAGATTTGGGCATACACTTAACATCAGAACAATGGGAAACTATTCTGAGCCGCTCAAACAATCTTTCAAACTGTGTGAGGTATAAAATCATACAAATCCAATTCCATTGGACCCAGCAATGGGCCTTCCGGGAAAACAGATAGAGGGAGCAACCACAAAAAAACTTCAATACTTGTTAGACCTAGCCTTCCTTTCAGCTAAACGACTAATTCTTACGAACTGGAAAGTGAAGAAACCAAATTGTTTTGATATAGACAACTGGCAGAAGGACTTTCTGGAACTTGTTTCTATGGAACAAGCAGCCTCTGTTCTGCAAGATCTGGGCAGTGACCACACAGATCCTCCGACTCAAATCATGTCACTCTTGAAAGAAAATCAAACTGATGAAGATGTATCCCGACATAACACTGACAATAACAAGCCATTTTCTTCACTTCTGTTTATCGAATTTTATTTAGTTATTCATCATGTATATATGTATGTATGTATATGTATATATATATATATATATATATATGTATGTGTGTATATATATATGTATGTATACATGTTATATATGTATACATATGTTATATATATATACATATATATACACATATATATACATATATATATACATATACACACATATATATACACATATATATACACATATATATATACATACATATATATACATATATACATATATATACATATATATATACACACACACATATATATATATATATGTATACATATATATATATACATACACATATATATACACATATACACACATATATATATATGTATATATATATATATATTTATATATACATACATATATATATACACATATATACATATATATACACATATACACACAGATATATATACACACACATATATATATATTAGGGCTGTCAAACGATCAATTGTTTTAATCGCGATTAATCGCATTTTGTCCATAGTTAACTCGCGATTAATCGCAAATTAATCGCAATTTTTTTGGCACATTTTTTTCTGTTCTAAATGTACCTTAATGTATTTTTTCATGTTCTTAATACTTTTAACAACATAAGAAAGGTCAAATATGCTTGCGCTTTCAGCTTTTATTCAACACTTCAAATCATGCAGGAAAATAAATCCAGGGTTGTCTGCTTTTGGCGAGGGGGGGCGACGGGCTCTCTGCATCTGCCGTCTGTTTGGCTTGCAAGTGGTGTCCACTGACACTGCACATTTTTCTTCTTCGCCTTTTTCACACAGTGTGCTGCTTTCTGTCAGTCAGTATCACACTGATGATCGCCATGGCTCCGGTGCAGCAAAACAATAAAAAGTACGACTTGAAATTCAAACTTTCTGTCGTGATATATTCAGAGGAAAACTCGGGAGAAGCAGCCGCTAGACGTTACTCTGCCTGCTGGAGGGAGGAAGAAGGCTAGCGAGGAGCCTGAGATAAACATGCGGGGATGAGTTAGCCATGAGAGAGTGTCCCGCAAAATGATCAGGGCGATGGCGAAACAAATGTCCGCCACCGTGAGTGACAGCAGAGATGAGGAGTTTGCAGCGAGTGCTGCTTTTCAGTCCGCCGTGTTTTTAACGAACCGCCAGCCATGCTTCTTCTTCTTCTGATTCCCTTTCTTATTCTTCTGCCACCCTCTGTATCAAGACTACGGGTGCCGCCGACGGCCGTAATCATACAATGCGCGTTTTGCTTTTTTTTTTTTTTTTTTTTTTAAATATACTGAGCGTTAATCGCGCGTTAAAAAAAATAACGGCGTTAAGAGGACGTTGCGTTAACGCGTTATTAACGCGTTAACTTTGACAGCCCTAATATATATACATATATACATACATACATATATATGTACACACATATATATATATACATACATACATACATACATACACATATATATCTCTGTGTCTTATGAATGCATTCATGAACTTCCACTCATTTTTTTTTTCCTTGCTATTGTTGTTGTTGCTGCTGCTGTTGTTTTTGTTTCTGTTTGTTAACTTTGTTGTACTGTATACGTAAAATAAATTAGAAAAAAAATATTACATTTTTTTTTTTAAACAAATAAAATAAAACTATTTTTGCTCAGATTTTTTTCCTTCTTAAACATGTTCAGTTTTGTCAAATTAGAATTTGTTTTGTTTTAATTTCATTCAGGCATTTTGGTAACACTTTTTAGTTTGAATTCAGATTAAAATTTCTTCACCAAAGCTACAGAGTGAACCTTTAAATACAGCCAGGTTTGTGACACAGAATAGATTCAACATGTCTCTCTAATCCACTAATCTTGCTCTGTAGTACATCCCTTATAGAGAATTTGATGTTTTGTTACCTGTATGACGTCTTTCCAGACTCAGTTAGTAGTTCAGGTTGGAAATGTTGCTGGTCCTAAAATTCAAAGAGTCACAAAATTAAATGAGCGGGAGAGTTAATTAAAACACATTGAGATGGGGTAAAGACTGCAGCTCAACCCTCCCAGTTATGCACAGTTAAGTCTATATGCACTTTTTAAAATTCATTATCCCTTGTTAAAAACAATAGTATCACTCAGTGAAATTATCCTGAAGCCTGCAGGACTGTGATGGACAGAATGCAGGAGGTCAGGAAAACTAAACTCTGGCTGGAGTGAAACTAAGAACGCCTAAATGTCTAAAAATGTGACAAACTGACATTTGTACTTTGAACCTCTCCACACAGAAGCTGATGCTGCTGGTTCGACCTCTCTGGATCATCAGGACACGGCAGATCCTCTTCATCCTCTTTACTCTCCTCTCTAATGTCCTCAGACACAGCGAGGTTAGACTCAGATGTGGATGGATCTGGGGGATGGGAGACGCAGCAGATGTCAAACTTTCGGACATCCTGGTGACCCAACATTCATAAACTTCTAACAGCCAAGTCCACAGTTCAAAGCTGGTCAGGGTCCTTTGTAGTTTTTCTTTCTACACATGTTGCCTGTTGTTATCTATTGGCAAACCCTTTGGTAAAGCCAAAATGTGGAAAATCAAGGAAAAAGTTTAAGACCAAGTGCAGGTATGTTTATGTCAAGACAAGGTCAAAATGGGGATAATGCAAATTTAAGACCAAGTCCATACTGTGTAATTAAAGAAAATTGACAAAGAAGAGAGAATCAACCTCTAATAGGGGGCCTGAATCCTGCATCGAGGCAAAACAAATACAAGACATCATCATTCACAACATTTAAAACAGAAAAGAAAACAACACAGCTGCTGAACTTACAGTGTCATTAACACACAGCAGCCGATCTTACAGTTATATTTTAATAACAGTTTAAGTTCCTTTACGATATTCTGGCAGGCTTTCACTCACATTGTTCAGGTCTGTCAGGTGGAGCCCTGTTGATGTTGCCTGAATGGCTGCTGAGTGGCGAGACTTGAGTAATACGTTTTTTTTTGGACATGACAATACTTTTCTTTAAATTTCCCTGTTTGTTGTGTGGATTTTCAAGGCGTTTCCTCTCTTGAATATAGTCCGGATAAGTCTAAAAGGCATATGAAAAAGCACAGTGACAATCTGATAATGTACTCAGACATATGATGATCAAGATAGTTGATAGTGATTTTTTATTTTCAAATACACTTGAAGTAACTGATGGCGGATTGTCAGTGAAGAGGAGACACAAAATGAATAAAATGGAACTAGTAAATATAAAGGCGCACATTTTAATCAAGGTATTGTGGAACACAGAGAACAGATTTGTGTGCATCTTTTAGGGAATCTACCTTCTTCTTTTCTTTGCTTTGTTTGAACCGTTGTTTAGGCTCACGCCGGGGCTCAATCTTGTAATACTCATACTGCCCTGGAGAGCTGAACGCTGTGTACCGCCTTGGAGGGAAAAGAGAAAATCTTTCACTCATTTGGCTCAAGTGAGAATGATCAGTAGAGGGAGACTTGATGAGAGGTACTGAGACCTCATCCACATGTACATGGGTAAAAAATAATCACCTTCCAGATGAGCGCTTGAGCAGCAGTTCAGAATAATCTCTGTGGCTGGTTACTTATATACAGAATTCCTACGTTATTTCGAAAATTGATGGAAATGAGCCTTGACTTCAAACAATCGAATTGACAACAATTTCTCTACAAAGAAAAACTGGATTGACTGCAGTAAAGTGATAACATTACCACAGATCCTGATGGTTTACTTAGGGAGTAAACGGGCGTGCGTGCGTGCGAGAGAGAGAGAGAGAGAGAAAGAGAGAGAGAGAGTGTATGATTGGTTATAGCTCCTGATGAGCATGTGGCACCGTACATGGTAACCTCTGCCAACAGAGTCGGTAAGAATAGAAAAGCACTTTATGAATCCAGTCTATTTGCCATTTGGAAATTTAGTTTGTTACAAAGTAAACCCTCTTCCCAAGCAAATCAGTAAAGGATCTTTGGCAATGTTATCTCTTTAGTTCAATTCAGTTTTTCCTCCAGTAAACATCTTAAATAAATCCCTGAAAATGATCCCTGAAACTCTCTCCAAGGCTGTCGGAGTTACCATCATACCAGTCTATTTTTTGTCTTGGTACACACAGGATAAGTGTCAGTAAGTCAGTGTGTCCTTGCACTAGTTCTGCATTATGAATATAAATCATTTAGCAGGACATTTTGTCTTCATCTGAAACACATCATTTTCCATCTGGTCAGTTTACAGTAAAAACAAAAAAATCTGTGTCAGTTATACAGTAGCACTGGGCTCGATGATCTTTCCAAGACGATCTTGGGACAAGTAAGTATCCAAAGAAAGCTGCTCCTCCTCAGAATAATGATTCATCTTCATACCTCTGTGGAGACAGTCCAGTTTAACTAAACTGATTTGTTGATTGTTTTTTAAAAATATATAAGAAAAAAAAAAAGTGACGCTGACACTGAGGCACAAAAATCCATTTTGAGAGTTGCTAAGTGATGAGATACTTCACAAACAGCTACTGTAACTCTTTGTCATCTGTGCCATTTTAAACATTCAGCATTAAATGCAATACATCAAGACTTTACGTCAACATTTTGTCCACTTCTTGTGGGTCAAAATTAAAGTTGTGATCACAGCAGGAAAAAGAATTGCAAAGGATCATATTCTGATTTACTTATTATATCAGTACTTGTCATCCACAGATGATTCAAACTGTCGAGTTCATAGAATAATGTACCTTGTTGTCCTAAAACCCAGAAATCAGTTAACATGTTTGCACTTCCAGTGCCCCCATCTCCAAGTGTACGGGTCTTTTTGAATTTGCTTTCAGCCTGAAATAACATCTGTGGTTACCACAGACTTAAGATATTTACAACTACATAAAATACAGGATTAAATAACCCACAGTTTATTCATAAAGCTGACGTGTCTTAACGTGTCTTGGCAACACATGTAAATATAATAAACTTGTGTTTGACTCAGAGATTATTTTCGGCCATATTCCAAAATGCGACGGAAAAATCCCAGAGACATTTTTGTGGAGGGAACCAGGGTGACGCTAACTTTAGAGTTAGCCTTCAAAAACACGTCATCCGTGCACAGCGCTAACGTCATTGGTTCATTGACTGTCGAGAAAACTGACTCAGAGACTTTAATCGTAAAATAATGCAAGTGTTGTTTTCACACTCACCAGACTTCTGTCCTGCCTGAGCCAACAGACTGAACACTTTCATTTTCAGGTTCCCTCCCTGTTTACGACGATGTGTATGTGTGTGTGTGTGTGTGTTGCTGTTTAACATGACGTTTTCATGAGTTGACTGAACAGAAAAAACTTTGAATCAAAATGTTGTTTGACACATTTCAGATGCTTTATCTATTTGTCAACATTAGCTACTTTGCAGAATCTGATTATTAATACAAAAATACACTACCAGTCAAAAGTTTGTACACACCTTCTCATTTAATTTCTTTATATTATATGACTAAGTACATTGTAGATTCTCACTGAAGGCATCAAAACTATGAATGAACACCAGTGGCGTCATTAAGCCCCCCACAAAAGTGTTGCGTTTATATCTTTGTTCAGTGTAAAATCGGCCTGTAGAGACAAACTAGTGACTATATGAGTCTCCTGTTCGCTGTGATGTTGTTTAATGTCAGTGACAACCTCTGTAGTCTCATTTAGACACTTGTTACCAACTGCCTTTTTCAGACACGCAAACGCTTTATAATTAAATTGTGGGAGATTTAATGATGTATTTTATGTTGCAGAACAAAACGCGTAAATATCTTCAGCCCGTGGTAACCACAGACCTGGCTCATATTAACCAGTGGCACTCTTAGGACTACCAGCTACACCACTCTACTGGGACACATAGGGATGTAATATTTTGCTAAACTCTACGGGGCTGCAGCTCATTTACCAGAGAGACTCTCATGGCATCAGCAACAGATCTATAAAGCATATACAAATCTTAATAGCGACTTTTACATTAGAGCAAAGATATGAATATTTACTTGAGGTTTGAGAGTTTCTGCACTACTTCTGCATCATGCATAAAAAATCTTTGAACATAATATTTTGTCTTCATCCTAAGTGCATCATCTTCATCAGGTCAGTTTTAAAAAACAGTGTCTTACCTGGTGTAGAAGTGTCCAGGTTCATCACTGAAGTACAATGGTGGATCTTTGAACCCGTCACTCTTCGAAGATACAGACAGCTGCTTCTGCCTAGCAACAAGATCCCTCTTCTTTCTGTGAAGACATTATTTATAACGCATTTGTTGACTGTTGTTCAAAAAATATCAAGGTTTAGCAAACACTGCGTGGAAGATCAGATGGTTACCAAACAAATGTCCTGTCTAAAATCGAACATTCAGACTGTAAAGAAAATGATGTGTTTTTTTTTTATTTCTTCAACACTGCAAAACAACTTTTAAGCTGAATGTTTCAGGGAAAACTGAAATGATGTCACATATGAAACTTGTGGTTCAGGGATGATCAGCCTCTGGTGTATAAAACAGGTCATGAAGAGATGTTTCAGATTACTAGTCAGGGTAGCCAGCTGTCTTGTCATGTGTAGATATTATGCAGATCTTATGTTTAATTGAATGTTTGTAGTACAACCAGTTAATTAAACATAAGCTCTACAAATAACATTTAAGATGTCCGCATGCGCAACAGCTGTTTGGACCTATTGAGCGCTGCATTAACCACGTGACTGTTCGCCGGCGAGATCAGAGAGTGTCGTAACTTTGATATTCAGCGGCTCTGATCAGCGCATCCTCGGCAGTGGTTGTGACAAGAACACTTCCGGGATTTTTTTTTTTTTTTTTTTAACTCTTCTTCGCTAAGTTTCTGGAGAAAAACGTAATCAATATCTTTCTATTTCAACGAAATGAAAGAAACACAACACAATAATTACACGAATTGTGTGCTGCATATTGCAAAAGCATTTCTTCGATTCCTGAAGCCTAATTTTACTCTGACAATTAGCAACATAATCAATCAACATGATCAGCAAACACTGAATGAGTTTGTGTGAGTCCTCTTACTGCCTATCAAAGCCTGGAGGAGGATCTTTAGAGCCGCCAGTCTTCACAGAGAGGCTCGGTCCTGGAGACTCAACCTTGGAGCCCTCTTTCTTCACAGAATCACCCATTTTCTGGTCTGAAGTCAGTCTAAGAAGATTAACATGTGATAAAACCACCTCAAACCGTCTCAATATGAGTTATTAAGCCAATAAGGACTTCGTGTCCACGGGTGAATCGAACTGTTGAGTTCAGTCTTACATGTCTGCCCTCTTCAGTCCACAGAGACAGAAGACTGAACCAAGACAGTAAAACAATACATGTTGTGTTTTCACACTCACCTGCCGCAGACTTCCGTCCTGCATCTGCTGCTCTGTTGACTCAAAGTGGAGTCTGAGCCGACAGACGGAACAGTTTCACTTTCAGGTTATTTCCCCGCACTGTTCTCTGTTGCTCTCTCTCTCTCTCTTAAATTCAAATGGAGCTTTATTGGCATGAAAGTTTGAACAACAATATTGCCAAAGCATCTGTCCAAGCATAACAGTAATACAACATAAACATTAACACAACACCAAGATTGATTTAATTAATTTACATTAATATATACAGTATATCCCGTAAGGGGGGGGGGGGGGGGGGGGTGTCTTCCTGTTTGGATTGTCAGTTTGTGGTCTCTCTCTCTCTCTCTTTAAAATGTATTTAAATGAGTTTTAGCATGAGACTGCAACATAGGCAACATTGGTTAAATTTCAAACATCCTGCAGTGTTTACATCTTTGTTTTGTACTTTTCTACAGCCACATTCAAGAAGTGTTATTTAACCCTCCTGTTTTCAATTAAGAGCACAGAACTGAATCTACACCCCCTGAATGAAACAATGTCACGCTGAAGAGAACAAATGAAATCAAGTGAATGAAACATTGAAGTCAGTCGTTTTAATTCCAGTTGATTTTAATTATCAAATGTACACCATCTCAGGGTTTAATTTCACATTAAAACACCCATTCCCTAATACAAAATGAGAAGTTCTTTTTTTCCCCCCATACAAAAGTCCTCTCATCCCTTAAGTATCAAAAGTAGCAATGATTAGGCAACAACATCCAGGTAAGACAAAGAGAGATTCATCCGGGTTTCTACAGGATTTACACACAAAACACAAATCTGACCTCTAATTTTACAGCTCAGGTTGTTTTTTTTAATGTTTTATTACAGAATTTTATGGAGTAACAGTCTGTGTTTTTAAATTGTACTGTCGCTGGTCGTCCAGCATCCCTACCGGAGTGATTTCTACTCCGACCTGACGCAGATCACAGCTGAGCCGCAAAGTTAAAAGTCAGATCTGTTCAAGTGAAAACGCAGCTGACAGAACAACAGGAAACAGCGATGAACCCAAAACTAGCACACATTTAAGTAGTCTGTCGTACAGTGCAGGAACCAGTAGTGTGAAGGCAGCTTTAAAGGGACAGTTCACCCCAAAATCAAATATAGATCATGTTCCTCTTAGCAGTGGTTGAGACAGCTTAAATAAAATTAATTTGGCTTGGTTCATGAGCGGATGCACACTTTCTTCTTAGCAGTGACGCAGAAAGAAAATGTGGATTATTTTGAGTAACAAGGTCATGATGATTTCATGAGTGTTTTGTTTTGCACTTCAATCTAGATGGATAAACAGAAGTACAGATCAGAAAAGGTAAACATGTATTTGGATTTTGTGTTGAACTGTCCCTTTAACAGTCATTAATTGGTTATGGCAACATTATTTTCTCATGGGACTCTGGGCACTAAGTTTCAAGAGCAAGAAATCAATAAACATCAGTAGTCGCGTGCAGTTTGACACTTCCTGTCAGAGCGAGTCTTTAAAGAAACATACGGACAATAAACCAAAAACAGACGGTTCCAGTTTTCTGCTTTAAATTGAGATGTTTCGGCATTTTCATACAAAGCACTTTATCATCTTGTTGAGAAAAGTTCTGCACAGATTTGTTTAGAACTGGCTGGTTCACTGCAGCAGCTGACCGACCAGAGAAGACTCACCTCGTTTCTCTGGAACATAATCAAACCGCCAAGAAACCTCACAGACCTCCAGGTGAAATGTGTCTCTAATCTTTTTTTAATTTTGTTTCTGTTCTTTAAGTGACCTGAAGCAAAGTGCTGTGTAATCCAGTTATTTGTTTTCTTTACATATGCATTTAAAAATGTGTCGTCTCGGTCCAAATTTAGTTTTAACATCTTGGAAACACGCAGAGACAACCAGCCATCTTTAATTTACCAATCAAGTATAAAAACTCGTCAAGTGCAAAAATTTGTCAGTTGATAATTTCAGGCCAGCAAAAAAAGATTTTTTTTTCTTTTAGCCTTTTATGTACAGCTCCAGCTTTAGGAAAGATATCAGCGTCTACAACTTTTTTTACCATTTGACCTCCTTGATTCACCGCAGATCTTTAAAAATCTGACTTTTCTCCTTTTTGGCAGATTGAAAAACGTTTAAAAAAAGGTTAATTTGATTGTGTTGGGGTAGAAAATCCTTGGACATCTGATTTTAAACACATCTGAAAACATGATTAGCACACAGAGCTTTGTTAAGCAACTTGTTCATTGGACAGTTATTTGCAGTGCAGCTTAATGAGTCCGCTCAAACAGGGATGCAAAATGGTGCGGGAGGAGTAGCGAAGGTGCATCACGGGACGGTGACTTGGAAGGGGGAGCCGGGGATGTGGTCCTCGCCCCACTTCACCACCAGGATGTAGCTGCCCCGCTCCTTCAGCAGGTAGCTAACGTTGTACTGCAGGTTGCCCATGTGTTTGACCAGAACCTCCTCACAAGGGATCTGCGGGCCGTGAACTCCCACCAGGAGCATATTCTTACCTGGAGACAGGAGGGGAAGACAATGGTGCATTAATAATCCCAACATCAGTGTTCATTTTCATAGTTTCAGCTGTCATAATGTTACTAAAAAACAACTGTAGGATGTAAAACTGAAAACTGTCAACTAAAGGCTGCAGCTAATAATTATTTTGTCAATTAATCTGATTATTTTCTAAATTAATTGGTTAGTTGTTTGGTCAGGAAAATGTCGATCAGTGTTTCCTAAAGCCTGAGATGACGTCGCTTAAATGTCTCGTTTTGTCTACAACAAAAAAATCAGTTTAAAGACACAGAGGAGGGAAAAAAACAGAAAATATTCATATTTTTGCAGCAGAAATATGAATTTTTCCTTCTTTCCTCAAGCTTTTACTCAAATAACTCAAGCTGATTATTGAAAATTATCAAAATAATTTGCTAATGTTTGCTTAACTTAATAGACAACTAATGTATTAATCGTTACAGCTCTACAATCAAGCACAGAATGCTATTTTTTAATGACTAAAAAAGTAATTATTTGGTAGAGAATCTGACTCCGTTTCAGAATAAATACCTTCCTTTGAGAAATATCTTTTCAATAAAGCTTTTTATTTATGTAACAAAGGAAGTCAAAGCTCTCAAATGTAATCTACGCTGTACAAGAACTCTGAGTAAATAAAATAATTTAATATTATAAAAATAAATTGTATCTATCTGATGGAGGTGGAGCCACATTCATCTGATTGAAGAACAGGTGAACATGGTTGGTCACACAACACATTTTGAGCTCTTACAGCATCATCGCGTCCTTACCGGCTTTGCTGCAGTCGACGGTGAAGCTGCTCTTCTGGCCCACGAAGGCCTTGCTGAGCCCGGTGCCGCGGCTCACCACCTTGCTGGCGTCGGAGTCGGCCGACCTGAGCATGGCGCTCTGCGTGAAGCCGCTGCTGGACGCTCTGACTGCCGGATCCACCGTCAGGGTCGACATTTCGCTGGCGTTGGTCACATTCACCAGACGAGGTCCTGAGAGAGACGGACAAAACTTTTTAGACCTTATTGTAGAAGTTTATACATCTTTAACAACGCTCCACAGAGCAGGAGAGGAAACGACAGAAAAAAGAAAAGCTACGTGACGTGACTAGAGCTTCACAGACATGATAATATTCTAGTTTTATTAACTCTATTCTTTAGTTGCTGCCCTATTTTTTCCAGAATGAAAGATTTAACAAGCCAAACTGAACCTACATGGTTTTATGAAATCTTGTCTTATGTTAGTGTTTTTTTTTAAAGTAGCTAAATAAGAAGTAGCTTCAAACTGCATGTCACCGTTTCTTAAGAAGACAGTGAGATGAGGCTCTTATTTTAGAGAAAATAAAAGTCACTCTTTAATTCACTAGTGATGTTTTCGATCTGTTCTGCTTTAAAACTGGAGCCAGTAGAAATATTAACAACAAACAACATACAGGAGCTATAAATGCTTTACTAACACCTGACTCATTGTGTACCTGTGACTTTGGCCTTGAAGGGACTGCCACTGATGTGGTTCGGTCCTCCGTATTTGATGCTGATCAGGTAGTTTCCAGGTGCCATGGGAGTGTACTGCACCTTGTAGCCCTCTGGAACCTCCTGGCAGTCCATCTTTACCTTGGACGGACCCTCGATGGTCACGGCCAAGGACCCGGGGCCCGCTTTAGTGTTGTTGATGATGAACTCTGACTGTGTACCTGTAAGATAACAGCACTTTGTGTTGTGGTCCTTTTGTTAAACACACAAAACCTTACAAAGTATGCTCAATTTGTTTTGTTTTAATAAGCAGCAGTAAAGAGGTAATGAGTCAGGTGAACAGACGGACAGGTGACCCACCTGTCGTGCCTCTCTCCAGTCCAGCTCCGTATGCTGAGACCAGGCCAGGCTCTCCGGTCTGTCCTGGTTCCCCGACTCGGACCTGGAAAGGACTTCCAGGGATGTGAGAGCCGTTGAACTTGACGTCGATGTAGTGGATTCCGTTCTCCCTCGGGATGAACCGGACGGCGTACTTGTCTGGAGGACAGGACAAAACGATTTCATTAAACAAAAAACAAAGATTTTTCTCTTCCACTGACTATTTTGCAGGTTTTTGTGGCTTCTTCAGACGTCTGTTAGCTGCAATGTGCTGCCTTGAAAACACACACAGACCTTTCTCCAGCTCAGTGACGACACACTCCTCCAGAGCTCCAGACGGGCTGTGGACTTTGGCTGCCATCTTGCCCTGCGCTCCGTTCAGGCGCACTGCAAAGGATGCTGGGTGATTCACCTTCAGACCAGACTCCTAACGAGGTCGGACACACACGTTTAATGCAGAGGACAGGGACGGACAACGAGGAGGGAAACTCAGACACACAAACACACTTCAAGTAGCAGAGCGAAGGTGCTAGAAACTAAACTCTGTGTTCCCGTTCACAGTTTCTACTCTATTCTATCATTTCTCTGTTCTATTTCTACCATTTGTCTCCATGTTTTTAATCAACTGTCTTCTAACTCTTACCTGAGCTCCTGTTGGTGCAGCTCCAGCAGACAGAGGCCGACGACCACAGTGTTAAAAAGCAGTCAGACACATTGACACTGAACTACAGTCTCACAGTGTTACAGTACAGTCTTTAAAGAAGTAACCAATAAATCCAACATGGCTAACAAGATTTTAGACCAAATAAATACAAATAAAATAGGAAGAGGAAGATTGTGTATTAGTGTCCTCTGGTGGATTAACTACGTAATGAAGACACTGTTTCTAAATGTTGACATAGATACTGACATCTTGTTGCCTTTAATTTGGCTTCTAACAAATACAGATAATTCTGAGGCACGGAATATACTGAGACAAAGCCTCCATGGGACCTTGTTTAGGATTGTTGCCTAATACCTACATTTAATCCCAGTATCATGGCATTTTAAATAAAGGTAATGATATATTACGATAAATTAAATGTAAATTAATTGAGGAAACTGTTTGTTCACAACAGCTGGTTAGAAAATCTTTTGGGTCGGATCAGGATACTTTGTCACACTGATGAAATTGATGTTTTCTCTTCATATCCTGCGACTCTAAAACATGATTAGAATCAATGACTGTACTGTAACAGAGCAGAAGTTCGTCTACAGCTACAGACGAGAAACAAACTAAAGTCTCTAAAAGACTCTAAGAGGACAGCGCGAGCTCTGCTGTGACCCGCCTCCGTCTGCTGTAACTAGGCAACCAGGGAGCTGACGATGCTGGTGGTGGTGATGATGAAGATGACGGTGCTGTTAAAAGCCTTTAAATGAAACACAAGAGAAACACCGGCAGTTCCACACCAGACAGAAGAGGGATGACCAGAGCCAGGCAAAACAGTCCGAACAGCTGTTTGACTGAAGGACATCAGACCGTATGTGATGATGGATCTTTGTTTTTTTAATTTAGTTTGTGAAGCTGATGATTTATCCAACAGAAACATCATGAAGTCCAAAATGGAAACACTACAAACAATTAGTCAATTAATCTAAAATCAATCTATGACAACTTTAATAATGAATTGTTGAGTCACTGTTTGGTTCCAGCTCCAGGTGTTTCTGATTTGGTTAAATAAAACTGCATTTGAAGACATGACAATAATCAATTAAATTATAATAAAAATGTCAGTTCATCCTTAAGAATGTGTCCAAAAGTGATGACTGAATTATTTCCAGTTTCGACTCTCCATGATGTTTCCTTCTTCACTTCTCTCGGGTCAAAGAGTCAACTTCACTCAGAAACTGTGTGTTTGCCTGGCTGTGGTCACATCCATGAGAGGCCAGTTGCATAAAGAAAATTTAAAGTAATTCAAACTGTAACCTGTTCTGTAGGCTGTATCTGAGAACTGCAACGGTTCGACTGATATGAGCTATTAAAGGCTGGTATAAGAGCTTCAATGAGCTACCAAATATTTGTCTGTTTTGTGTTTTTTAGAGCACTTAATAATTAATTCTTAAGTTATTAGTTATCAAGCAAAGATGACAAACATACTTCTTTCCAGCTTCTTAAATGTGAGAATTTGAGAAAGCCATTTTCAAAACTTCTTCCTCTTGTCCTGTGGTCGCACGTTTCGCTTGAACTATCGGCTGCACTGCTCCTCACGACAACAGGAGGTACAGCGTTGCTGGTCCGTATTAGTAAGCTTTCAGAAATGTGCTGATATTTAGTATTTAGTGCAGCTCTCGTCACTTGCAGCTCTCGTCAGTATTGAGCCAGACGTCCAAATTCTTGAAAAATCAAGTGTTTTTAAAAGTATCGCCTTCTTGCAGAAGTTGAAAAGACTCTGAATACAAGTGTTGATTATCATTAATTCACTTAACACTTGAATGTTGGGCAATGAAGTTCGATATTGAGTTTAAAAACATTACAAACGGAATGGTATGTTGCTAGTTTTAAGGTTCAGTCACGTTCATTTCGAACAAGCAGCAGTTAGAAACTTGTCCGAAATCTGATCGCAATCTTTAATGAATCTTAATGGATGTAAAGAATCTTAATGAACAGTGTTCGAACAGAAACCCAAACCAGTCGAACCGTCACGCACAGCTCATCTATTCTGCACAACAGTGAAGATCTATCTTTGCCTCCTAACATCACACTTTTATGCAACTGTGCCCCAGAGCCCTTGAGCAAGGCAGGGCGGGCTGGGTGTGGAGGTGTCTCCTCATGCCTCACCTGAAGGCCGGTAACAGTGAGGCGGCGAGCGTCGTTCGCTGGAGCAACAACAGGAACAAGGTAGGGGCTGTCAGGGATGTGCTGGTCGTTGAACTTCACCGAAATCTCGTAATCACCTGCAGACGAGGAGGCAAGGATGTAACTCAGAGTCAAAGAGACGCATCAGCGATCATCATCATCGTGTGTGTGTGTGTGTGTGTGTGTGTGTGTGTGTGTGTGTGTGTGTGTGTGTGTGTGTGTGTGTGTGTGTGTGTGTGTGTGTGTGTGTGGTCTCTACCGGGCTCCTGAGCGATGTACGAGACACCGCAGGATCCGTCTTTGCGGTCGTCAAAGGAGATCTCGGCCCTGCTGGGTCCTTCCACAGCGATGGCCAGACCGCCGGCGCCGGCCTCCCTCGTCCAGATACTGAACTCAGCTGGTTGAAGAGAGAAAGTTTAACTCTAAATCCACAGGATGTAACATCATTTATAACAGAACTATGTGTTACAGATCATCAGCTACTTTATGATTTATCCTTGTAGCTCTGACATGAAGGTTAAGAACTTGGTGTAAAGTCTCTGTAAGGATAGTGTGTGTGTGTTTGTGTACCTGGCTCTCCCGCCTGTGCTCCCTCCAGTCCTGGACCTCCTGCTCTCACCTTGGCAGCTCCGCCCTCTCCCAGCGGGCCCACGGTGAACTGGAAGGGGCTGCCCGGCACGTGCACGCCCCTGTACCTCACACTAACGCTGTGCACGCCCATCTCTGTGGGCACGAAGCGCACACAGTAGGTGTCTTTACCCGCCGGGACCAGCTCGGCAGGCTGCTTGGATCCAGAGGGGGAGGTGACCTCAGCCGTGACGTCCTGCATGTCGATCGCTGCAAAGACAGTTTTATTTCTTATTTGTGTATTTGTTGACTTCAGTGGATCAGAGGCAGAGCGTAACTTTCCCCCCCGACTCTCACACAGATGGTGAGGTGGAATATCGGCGCAAGATTCCCGTCTTTAAAAAAGCTACAACTACTAGAATGGTTTCAATTATTGTAGAACTGTATTGTGTATTAAACAGATGTTTTGTTTTGTTTTTTAGATCAGACACACATACACACACAGCTGCAACCTAATAAACTTTGCTAACGCCACCACTTCTTTTTCTGTAGGACTCTAACACACACCCTCCACCCTGGCACCGCCAACCGAGCAGCGGGCATCAACGACCCAAACACCCCTCGCTGCTCTCGACCCTCCTGTAAGCACCAGGCCAGAGAGGCCGGAAATGAGTCGGACGTGCCCAGGGGAGGTGCTCTGATCCTGGGCAACAGAAGAGGAACGAGACCCTCGACCTCTGGATCTCCCAGACCACCAGATGGAGCAGTAGGAGCGAGAAGAGGTGTGAGAGAGGAGCTGCCGAGACAAGATCAGGAGGAACCAGGTCACTGGAGGAGGAAGAGGAGGAGGACACAAGGAGGGGAAGTGGGAAGAGGAGTAGGAGGAGGAGAAGGAGAGGAATGAACGGAGACAGGGACAAAAGGCAGAAGAGGAGAAAATAAAGAGAAGCTGAAGAACAAAAGAGAGAGAGGGAGAGAAAGAGGACTAGGAAGAAAGAAAGAAACATGAATACAGACAAAAAAAAAGAAAGATTAAAAATAAATGAGCCAAGAAGAAGAAGTCAGGGTCCGACAAAGGGACGTGTGGAAAAAGAGAGAGAGACAGGAAAGAAGAGATTAAGTAAGGAAAAAAGTCAAAGATCACGCAGATTGTAGTCAGTACAGAACAGAAGCAAGAAACAGTCAAAAAATACAGAAATAAAAGAATTTCAGACAGGAAACAGTTTTAGAAAAGCAGGAGGAGCTCTGATGGTGCAGGACGATCGGGGTCCAAACGTCGTCTGCAGATTGAAGCTCACTTTGTGAAACATTGAGGCTTCACAACTTCAGGACCAGCTCACTTTTACCTTAAGACGTTTTTCATCCAAACACTGCTGTTACTGCAGACAGCCAATCAGACAAGCATTCAGATTAGCATGGTAAGAAAGCTTGTGTGTGTGTGTGTGTGTGTGTGTGTACCTGGTATCTTCAGACTGAGGTCACACACACTCCCCACGCTGGCGACAGACGCCGCCCTCTGTTTTCGGGTGATGCTCTCTCGGATTCGACCCTCTCCAGTCACCCGCACTGTGAACGGACTTCCTGTTGACACACACACCTGAAATTATTTGTCTGAAAACACACAAACACACACTCCTCCCTCATTAAATAACAGTGTGTATGAATATGCAGATACTTTTAGTTTTGACAATTTAGTTTTAAAAAACATATCTGTAATAAATTGTCATCAACATTGGAATAAAAGAAACATTTTTTTTTTAGTTTTTTACCTGGGACGTGTTCCTCAGCGAAGCGGATTGAGACAATGTAGTTTCCTGGTTCAGTGGGACAGTAGATGACTCTGCACGTCCCGTCCTCAATGTCTTCTGTCTGGATGTCCACCTTACTGGGGCCTTCGATGGCGAGAGCCAGGCCGCCATAACCTGCACACGCACAGATACGCAGTTCATATTATTAACGGAAATACTATTGTTCAGACTTGAGAGGACATTCACATGAATGTGTCCAGACGAACAACTTGGAAAGTCTGGGAAAAGTTTGGTACACGAGTAAACATCAAATTGATGGGAGAAGCTTTTACCAAAGTCACTGAATAGTTACAAAAATAACTTTGGATAATCAAACACATCTGTGGAGTTTGAAGATCTGCACACTGACCGGCCTCCCGCGTGTCGACCACGAAGCTGGAGTTGTTGAAGGTGGTTCCCTGGACGAGGCCGTCGCCGTGAGCTTTGACTAGGCTGGCGTCTCCGATCTCAGACTGGACGACCATGATGGTGATGGGACTGTTGGGGACATGACGGCCATTCTTCAGGATGCTGACCTTGTGTTCGCCCACCTCCCGTGGGATGAAGGAGATACCTGGGAGGAGGATGAGGGATGGGGTGAGAAGAGTTAGAGATACTGACAGTTTCCTAAAGAAATGAGGGAAGGCAGGGATGAAAAGAGTGACAGAGTGTCTTTATTCGTGTGTGTGTGTGTTACCGATGTGGTTGTTGGCCATCCTCTTCAGCAGGCAGGGCTCGTCACGGCCGGATGGCGCCTGGATGGTGGCGGTCAGCAGGCTCAGATCCGTCTCGTTGATGTCCAGAGAGAAATCTGCTGCAGAGCCCAGTTTGACCTGAGAGCGTCGCTGGTTGTCCTCTGAAAGACACGAAAAAAACAACACATGAAGGTAAGACGGCACATCACAGACCGATTAATCTGTAAAATCCACCTTTTGATCAATATCTAACTTCAGCTGCATGTGCTGATATTCATCACTGATCAAAAAAGTCCAAAATGTAGAGAATCAGAACTAACTGGAGAAAATCACTCGGCTTCACTTGCTGAGTCTGACAGATCCTGCTGCGTCTCCTGTTGTGATCAACTTAGTGAGCAGATGAAGGTTAAAGCTGCTGCTCGTTCATTAAATATGTGGCCATTGCTGTGAACTGAAGCCTCAGGTTGTTCCCCCCTTACAACTTTAATTCTAAAGTATATTTCAGACAAATCTGTAGGGGGGGATATAATCCAAAACCAGCGGATACAGCATTTATTTAAGTTGTTTGGTTGGTTTTTGGTTGCTGTTATTTGTCCAACAGATATTTCAGGCATAATAAGTTGAAGCCTGAAGCTTTTTAGTCAATAAAATGTTTATATTATTGTTTTCTACCATTTTATGATATTTTATATAATAATATTTTATTGTTTGACAGACTGATATAAATTGCAGTGATCCACACTGGATGGAAATTATTCGTTTTGGGTTTATTAATCGTTAATTATGTTTATCTGAATGTCTCACCGGTGACCTTGGCGGTGAACGGGCTGCCGGCGATGTGATCGCTGTTGTATTTGACCAGAATGTTGTAATCTCCGGGCAGCGTCGGCAGGTAGGTGACGCTGCATGTCCCGTCCTTGTTGTCCACGCAGCTGATCTCTGCTTTGGATGGACCCTCGATGGCCAAGTCCAGACCCCCTGGAAGAACAGATGGACAGGATGCTTTTGAACTAGCATGTTTTCACTGATCTACTAAACTAAAACTCCTGTTCACTGTCGTTTCAGCTTCTACTGCTGTCAGACTACCAGCTCTGCTCCTCCTCCTGCAGCTGACGTACCTTCAGAGGCGTCATCTGTGAAGACGGTGAACGAGGCCATCTTGTTGGCGACGCCATAGCTCAGACCAGGACCGTAGGCTGTGACACTGGGACTACTGGCGTGGTTCACATAGAACTGAAGAGGAGACTCTGCAACACACAAGCACACACATGCAATATCAGTACAACAGAGACATTAAAACTACAGGTAGAGCTTTTTTTAAGTTTTTAACTCCATCCTGAGAGCAGGTCGACGCCTCAGTGGCTGCAGTTCTCGCTCTGGACACCAGGTGTCCCCCTTTCACCCAATTCGGTTCACAAGTCAGTGTGTGTGTTGTGTGCTGACCTGGGATGTGTGTGCCGTTGTACTTGATGTGCATCTCGTGCAGGCCGGCTTCAGTAGGAGAGTACTGCACTGTGACCGTCCCGTCCAGGTTGTCTGTGATCAGCGGCTGAGCTGATTTACCTGAAGGCATCAGCACCTCACCTGAGAGAGAGTCAGAGAGACGGAGACAGATGTTCATCGTGTTCGTATACTTCCAGTTGACTTTTCTGTTATTTATTCACGTATTATTACATTGATTCATGTTTTGTTTAGTGTATGCTTTGACTGCAAAGACCGACAAAAACTCTCGACTACTTATTTTAAAAATATTAAGAAAGGACATTCTTGATCTGTGACCTACATTTTGACTTCAGTTCTTACATTCTTAGGAGTTATAGAGCTGGTTTTAGCTCAGGCTTTACTGTAAATGAGCACAGAAAGTTTAGATTCACAGAGCTGCTCCTCTTCCTGGAACGGTTCTAAGCTTCATAACCCCTCCCCTCTTCTTTCTTCCACCCTTCTTGTGCACACATTTCTTTGTTGCCTCCCCTTCAGATCTACAGTTGACGTTGGGTGTATCCAGCATGTGTTGCAGCGCAGGTGCTGACAGGCTGCATTCCCTGCAGACACACATGCTGCTCGGATCAGAGCTCAAACCAGTTTAGGCTCGAAGGAAGTGAAACTCAAGACAGGTGTTGCCACTGAGCGGTAAAATGTCTCACAAAGGATTTCAGCTGGACCTGAAAACGTTCTCTTGTTCGCTCTGTCTGGATCTATTGAGGGATCCGGTGACGGCTGCCTGCGGACACAGCTACTGCATGAACTGTGTTCAGAGCTTCTGGAATGAAGAGGATGAGAAGAAAACCTGCTCTGTGGATCCACATAAAGGCCACGACACAGTGTCAGCTGCAGCAGAGAGGACTGAGAGGCAGAGGGAGCTGGAGGGGAGTCGACACAACATCCAGCAGAGAATCCAGGACAAAGAGAAAGATGTGAAGGTGCTTCAACAGGAGGTGGAGGCCATCAATGGCTCTGCTGAAGAAGCAGTGGAGCACAGTGAGAAGATCTTCACCCAGCTTATCCGTCTCATGGAGAAAAGACGCTCTGATGTGAAGCAGCAGGTCAGATCCCAGCAGGAAACTGAAGTGAGTCCAGTCAAAGAGCTTCAGGAGAAGCTGGAGCAGGAGATCACTGAGCTGAAGAGGAAAGACGCTGAGCTGAAGAAGCTCTCACACACAGAGGATCACAACCAGTTTCTACACAACTACCCCTCTCTGTCAGCACTCAGCGAGTCTACACACTCTGATGTGACGGCAGCTGTGTCAGAGGTCAGAGACAAACTACAGGACGTCCTGAGAGAGATGAGGACAAACATCCCACTGACAGTGACTGACGTGGATGTTCTGCTGCCACAACCGGAGCCAAAGACCAGAGTCGGATTCTTAAAATATGCATGTGAACTAACCATGGATCCAAAACAGCGTATACACACATCTGTTATTATCTGAAGGGGACAGAAAAGCAGCAATCATGAGTCAAAAACAGTCTGATCACCCAGACAGATTCACTGTGTGGGAGCAGGTCCTGAGCTGAGAGAGTCTGACTGGACGTTGTTACTGGGAGGTGGAGAGGAAGAGGAGTCGGCGTCGCATACAAGAATAGTTTTCATTACTATTACAACAACATCACAGCGTCCTTCTCAGGTCCTCCGTCCTCCAGAGTTGGAGTGTACCTGGATCACAGTGCAGGTATTCTGTCCTTCTACAACATCTCTGACACCATGACTCTCCTCCACAGAGTCAACACCACATTCACTCAGCCTCTCCATGCTGGACTCAATCCCTATTATATCGAAGACACTGCTGAGTTCTGTAAACTCACGTAGACAGACGTGATTTAAAACGCATGGTAAGTAATTTTTGCCTCTAGCAGTCTCTTAATCCAAACGAAGCAGAAGACAAAAGAGGACAGCAGCGTGGGCTCATGGGAGATTTTGTCTTCATTGTTTAACAACCACCACGTCTGCCAAAAATGTTCACAGATGGACAGTTTTATTCATTTTAAGGGGGCCTTCAGCGCTCTATTAAGTATTTTATATCATATTCTATTTATATGGCACCTTTCAAACCTGAATTACAAAGCGCTTTATAAAACGGATAAGAGGTCACTGCAGAGATAGAAACTGGAAGAATGACAAGAATTAATTTGATCAACTTTGGATCTGCAGAAGTTTTTCTGTGTCTCGACACACGAGACAAAATATGTTGTCTACAAAACTCCAAGTGATTTTCTTTATTGTAATCCAAAATATATTGACTTTTAAGAAGCTGAAAGATGTTGTTTCGTGTCTGTGTTTGTGTGGCTCCATGTGTTGTTTCTTATTTTAACTACAATGTCCTGGTGGCATGTGTTATTTGCTTTACTAAATCCAAAACAATCAGCTCCTCACCGGTGATCTCTCCCTTCCTGAAGGCGAACGGTATCACCATGTCGAACGGTCTGAAGCCGCTTCCATTGACGCTGCTGCTGATTGGCTTGTAGTTGTCTGTTGTCACCTGGGGAAGACACACAGAGACAGGCAGAGTTTAACGAGTCTGTTCAACACTAAAAGCAACTTCCCGTCGGCCTCAGCGACCTGCATAAGAAACATGCTGCTGCTGCATCCCAGCCCCGCCCACACAGAGGCATCCTGGGAGGTGTAGTGCGATGGAGCAGGAAGGAGGAGGAAGAAAAAAAAGGATGATGAGGTGATTCGGTGATGCAGCCGCAGCGATGAAGAGTGCGCACCCGTAACCATAGCAACACCTTCTGCAACAGGTCTCACGGAACACCTGTTTTCTTAATTTCCATTTTTTCATTCATGTTGTTGCACTGTTAGATGTTTTTGCTGTGATCTCATTGGCCGAGACAAAAAGAGAAGCGATGATATGGAGGAGGCAAAGCGGTCGAGCGAGGACACTTTAGAATGGAGACAGAGAGAGAGAGAGAGAGGTCGAGTTTTTTTAACCAGCGGTCATTCATCTGCAAGAGAGAGGAGCGGTGTGTGTGTGTGTGTGTGTGTGTGTGTGTGCCTCTTATGTTATGTTAAAGGATAATTTCACCTAAACCACAATCACATGTGGCAGGTTCAAATTAATGTGTGTATACAGGAGCGTGTAAGCTTGTGTGTGTTATTTTTATGTGTGTGTGTTTGTTTGTTTGTGTGTGTGTTCATTTGGGGGTACCCAGGGCTGGAAGCCAGCTCCGGGGGCTGCGGCCTGCTGCTGTGAAGACTTCTGCGCTTGCACCATGGGTACCTCATCAGTAGCCTGAAGACACGACAGTATGGGTTAACGTCTGACCTCACATACACACACAAACACATGGGCATGATTCGATGCCGACATTCACGCTGTGGCCTTGTGGGTAAATCCTGGTCTGTAACCTGAAGACATGAATGAGGTCAACAGTTCATAGGCAACAAACTTAATCGACAACTCACACCTGCAGTTACTGATTTCATGGATTCTGTTCAAATCACTCTGCACTTTAAAGGGACAGTTCACCCCGAAATGCATATTTTCCTCTCATCTGTGGTGCTATTTATCCATCTCGACTGTTTTGGTCTGAGTTGTAGAGATGTCTGCCTTACAGTAAAGCTGCAATACAGTTAAATTCAGTCACATCTCCATCTGTCTCCATGTCTTTGCTGTGCAAAGCTGGAACACACGTGTTTATCTTACATGATCCCATTTTGGATCCCTCATCAGAGTGTAATAAACCCCAGATTTAACACCATTCTGCATCCCTCCCTCACCATGACTTTGAAGGGACTGCGTGGGATGTTTTCCCCTCCGAAGCGGACGTAGATGACGTAGTTCCCGGGTGCCGGGGCGGTGTAGAAGATGTCGAAGGTGCCGTCCTCGTTCTCCAGCACCTCGGCCTCGACCTCGCTGCCGTCAGGTTGAACCACCACGCAGCTCACCTTCCCCTTCCCAGCACCCTTAGCGTTCACCACCAGGCCCAGCTCCTCGCCAATGGCCACCGTGGGACCCACACCTGGACCTGGAGAGGAGGAGGACATGTTTGTTTTTTCCCCCGCTTCGTTGTTTAAATCTTGTATAATTGTTTTTCATGTGTTCATTAGTCGTTACATACCGGTGACGGTGCACTTGCTGGCATCTCCGGATGCCGAGGCGCGGACTCTATAAGGTGAGGCAGGGATGTCATCACCACCGTACTTTATGACGATGGTGTACCGGCCTGTGCGGTCGGGAATATAAGACACCCGGTATGTACCGTCCCCGTTGTCATGGATAGTGGCCTGCTTAGGTTTACCATCCTGGTCCTGAAGTGGCGGAGGGACATGAAGTTTAGGTTTGATGTCTTTTTTTTGTTGGTGTGTATCATTATATGTGTGTGTGTGTTACTCACAGTGATGAGCACGCTCAGTTGGCCCTGGCCGGCGTCCTTGGCGTCGATGTTGAACTCCACAGGGAAGCTGGCAGGGACGCCGCTGGTTAGGCCGGGGCCGCTGGCTCGCACTTTACTGGCATCGTGAGTCGGCAGAACTCGAAACTTGAAGGGACTGAAGAGACCACAAACGCACTTGAAACAGATGTTTTTGGCTTTTAAATGCACATTACAGACTTAATATTCTACTCATAAAATCTCCCCCACTGTAGTTGGAATTTGAAAACAAAAAAAGGTCCAAGTAAAACAGAGAAAAAGGCTCAGACTGTAAGAATCATTATACCACAATACAACAAAGAACTGTTGAGTCAATCATCGCTGTCTCAAAGGGGAAACAACAGAAAATTCACTCTGCTTTCCCACAAATATTACAGATCTGGCTTTGTCTTTAAAAAGGAGACACTACTGATGAACATTTGTTTAACTAATAGACATGAAACTTCCACAGTTGATTACTCAAATTAAGACAATTACTTTTTGTTTGAGAAGTTTGATAAAAACATTGGATAAATCCAGTTTCAAAATTCTTGTTTCAGTTAGTTGACACATTGGTTGAGTCAAAGCTTTTTAAAGAGACTTTTGGATATCTCTTTTTTATCACTCCTTAAATCAGAAAATATTGTGAACAGCCACAAAAAAAAAAAAGTTTTAAGGAAAAAAATGTGAACGTATCAGGCGAAATCTAGATGTGCATTTTGGACATTTTTGAAAATTGACCAGTGCATGAAAAAACCCTCATGTTGTTGTTGCTGTGTACCTGCGGGGGACTTCCTCCTCTGCATACTTGATGGCCACAGAGTACGGTCCTTCCTTAGACGGAGTGTAGGACACTGAGTGAGTCCCGTCCCCGTTGTCCTTCACCTCCACGGGCTCTGCGACACCTTTGGGACCGGTGACAGCCACGGCCAGCGGGGCCACACCCGCCTTCCTGCAGTCCACCGTGAAGGATTGTGGGATGTTGGCCCTGACCCCCGACCCCACGCCAGGACCAGACACTTTGACCTTAGTGGAGTCCACCACGTCCTGCACTGGGACCTTAAATGGACTTCCTGGAAAGAGCAAGAAGAAGAAATTTTGGAGTAAGTCAGAAAAACAAAAGATATTAACAGAATTTAAGACAGAGACACTTTAAACGACGGCCAATTAGAAGATTAATTAACAATGATCTCACCGGGGATGTGTTCGCCTCCGTACGTGATGTTGACGTCATACAGCCCAGGGGTTAAGGGAACGTACTCCACGCTGCAGCTGCCATCTTTGTTGTCTTTGCAGGACATCTTTGACTCCGATGGACCCTCCACAGTGATGCCCAGACCACCAATACCTGCCCCTCTGATAAAGGAACAACACACCCAAAATCAGCCCGAGATTCTTACACTCATCAAAACACTTCCTGCCCTTTTGTCACCAAGAGTACCTGGTGATGATGTTGAAGTTGTTGGGCTTCTCAGTCAGTGCTTTCTGAAGCCCGGGGCCAGTAGCCACGACCCTGCTGGGGTCACATCCCTCTGCCACGGAAACCCTGAACGGACTCTTAGGAACCGGTGTGTTGTCATACAGAACCTGGACGCTGTGGACGCCTGAAATGCACGACAAGCAGCTGATGGATGTAGCTCACAGTGAAGGAGTTTGGTAAAGCTTCATGTTAAGCGCGTGTGTGTTACCGTTCTCGAATGGAGTGTACTCCACATTGTAGGTCCCATCGGCGTTGTCCTTGACCACACAGTCTGTCAGCGCTCCAGACGGGTTCCTGACCTCCGCCTTCACGTGGTCTCCTCCTCGCCGGTTCAGAGGACTGGCATCCACCGTGAAGTCTGTGGTAGCTTCTCTGAAAACAGCTGGATGAGAGAAGAACGTTTGTTTAAAGGGACACTCTGCAGTTAGTTGGCTTTTCGTAGTGTGATGTCATCTAGGTTACTTTGACTTGGGTTTGGAAACCACAGATTCACAACAAAAATCATACACTGCGGCTGGAAAGACAGCCCTTGCATAAAAGTGTGCAGTCTACGCAGTAAAAGAAAAAAAAAAAAAGACCTGCTACATGACCAGAGAAAACGGAGAAAAGGGGGCTGTGGTATTCCCGTCTGCTCAAAAGGTAACAACATGCACTGCTTGAGGGTTGGAGGCAATAACACACATAAACAGTGTTGTTTTATGTTCCACACCAACAGAGCTACACACTGACTCAGATGGACCATACTGCACCTTTTCCCTCCACTCCGGGCCCAAACACTTTGATCTTGGAGGTGTCGACAGCAGGATCCACCATCACCTTAGCAGGGAAACCAGGGACGGCCTGGCCTCCGTACTTCAGCAGCAGAGTGTACATGCCAGAGCTGAGGGGGACGTAGGTCACCGTGTACGTCCCGTCTTTGTTGTCCACCACCTCTGTCTTGGCTTTGGCACCTGGAACAAACGTTACAGCTTCAACATTTTTATCTAAGAACTGAAGATTTTTTGAATATCTAAAATGCGAGCCGTTATTTCATGAATGTGGTTTGACTTTGTCTTGTATTCAAATGATCTCTGAGACTTGAAATCTGTAGTAACACAACAAGACCAAAGATAATTCAGATCAGAAGCGACTAAACAGCACAATGTTTAACCACCTGTATACTCGTTTACAGTTGATAGTGTGTAAAGGTTTTTGAAAGAAAGCAGTGTCAGTGTTACCAGAGCCTGGTCTAGAGCCAGTCGGACTGGTCGGGGGGGAGTCTAATGCGGCCTCCAGGCTGAGTTCTCCCGGTCCGGCCCGGGAACAGTCCACATTCACCACACTGGTCTCTCCAACCTGCACAGACAACAAGCTGGATCAGACTTCATCCTTAATTATCCCTTACTCAGTCGTGGGCGAGATAATTCTTAGGAGTAATCTTTAGCTTCAGCTCGCCTCTCTTTCTTCTCAGACCCTCACCTTGCCTCTTTTCAGGCCCGACCCAGACGCCACCACCTTAGAGGGGTCAAAGGGCATCTGGATGTCGGCTTTAAATGGCGAGCCCGGGATGTGGACCTCCTCAAACAGGATGTTAACCAGGTAGTCTCCGGGCTCGGTGGGCAAGTAGGAGACAGAGCAGGTCCCGTCGCCGTTGTCCGAACACTCGATCTTGGCCTCGGTCGGCCCCTCCACCGTCAGCCCCAGACCTCCGGTGCCGGCGCCCTTTGTGTCGATGGTGAACTCTGCTGGGTTTCCCACCAAACCTCCTTTTAGACCAGGACCGAATGCCTTCACCTGGAGGAGAGACGATAATGGAGCCATGCAGGTGTTATTATTTTTATCATATTTTCAGTTTAAGACCAACTTAAAAGATCAAGACGCTGATGGTACCTTGCTCGGGTCTGGAGGCAGCTGAGCTTCAACAGGGAAGGGACTCCCAGGGACGGGGTGTCCATCGTAGGACACGTTGACAGAGTGAGCACCCTCCTCTGTGGGGGTGTAACGGACCTTACTGATTCCTGCTTTACCGGCCTGAGGCTCCACTTTACAGGGTACCGCCCGCTGACTAGGACTCAGCTACAAACAGACAAACACACATGTTGATCTCAATACAGGTGATATTTTTAACTTTGTAAACGTATCACATAAAAATAACTGAGTCAAAAATGAACTGATCCTTCGAACAAGCCTATAACAATCAAAGTATAAAGATAAAAAATAAATACAGCGTTCATTGACACTCACCACTGCCACCTCCAGGCGACCTTGACCTCCTGCTCCCTTGGTGTCCACCATAAACTGCTGCTCCTGATTGACCTCCACTCCTGAAGACAATCATCAATTTAACAATAAAGTGAAAATGATTCCAAGGGAGGCCTCAATAAATAGAGTTGACTTTCTCTGGTAGAAGTTTGCTTTTTGTTTTGTGACTTTCTTTACGGTTGTACAGAAAGCTACATGGATGCAGAGGAAGGTTTCTTACTTCCTTCCAGGTTGTCCAGGTTCACTTTGCTCAGATCCAGCGGGGCGGCGACCCCGACTGTGAACGGACTCTTTGCGATGGGATCTCCTCCAAACTTCACCACGATCGTCATCTCGCCCTGCAGACACATGAAACATGCAGATCCAAAACTTCATCAGTTATTCCATTTAATTAAATTGTTTGTAATTCTCTCTTATTTAAGATACTGCTAACCATAACATAAGTACAATTCACTCATGTCCTGTTCTTAAGTACAACTTTACTTCAGTATTTCCTTTTTTGCTCCTTCATACTTCCTCTCCACTACATTTACCTGATAAATCTAGTTACTAATTACGTTGCGGAGTCAGATTATTCAGTGTTTATAGTATATTAATCCTTTTGTGTTGTCGGCGTGGGATTATATGAAAGTTTTTTGCATCAGAGGTAAAGTTATACATTTTAAAATGAGTTTATTTTATCTGCAATCTGACAGAAAAATCGCAGATACCGATAATCATAAAAATGCTGAATATCAGCTCCGATGTTCAGTATCCTTTTTTCTTTTTAAACAATTTCCAAGTTACTCCATTTCAAAAGCACTTAATAAGATGACAAGATGAAATTCACTGGCTATGTTGACCATTTAATTCTACTGAAAAGCTGGTTGTAACACAAGTAGTGCAACATTTAATTGTTGTAAGTTAACTGCTGCCACACACTGTCCGGATATTTATATGTGTGACTGGCGTACCTGTTGTGCAGGCGTGTATTTGACCGTCTGGGAGTAGTCGTAGTTGTCGATGATGTCAAAGTTTTCGACGGGGGAGGAGAAGGAAACATCCAGCGGTGCTTTACCAGCTCCTTTCGTCAACACTGTGAAATGAGTCGGCTTACCGCTCTCCACACCTGCACAGGTAGAGAGAGAGAGAGATTCAAGAATACACGCAGACATGAATAATTAAGCAAAGTTTGAAGTAAATCAAAACACATCAACGAAAAAATTGTTTGTTCTGTCATTGTTTGTGTGTGTGTCTCTCACCTGTGCGAGCCAGTCCAGGACCTTCTGCTTTCACCTTCGATGCATCGTGGGAAGGCTCGACTTTGATGCTGAAGGGGCTCTGTGGAACTTCCTGAGTGGAAAAATTCAGTGAAATTCATCAGAACAGACCAAAGACACTAACAAAAGACTAAACGGTTCAGCTGTGTGTGTGTGTGTGTGTGTGTGTGTACCTTGTCAGTAAACAGGACTTTGACGGTGAGTCTTCCAGCCGCAGGAGGAATGTATTTGACCGTGAACGTGTCGTTGGCGTTGGGGATGATGTCAAAGTCCACGTCAGCCTCTTTGTCACCGACCATATTGGCTTCACACTTAATGCCCACGCTGACATCACCTGAATAAACACACACACACACACACTATTTGAACTCAACTGAAAATCAGAATTGAGGCAAAAGGATGAGATTTAAGAGTAGACGGATGAATCAGAAGGCACCATCGTCCACAAGGGGGTGCTGGAGTGTTTGTTTTCTGCTGTTCCTTCTGTTGTGAGTTCATGTCACAAACACTTTGCTCCTGTGATGATGAAGTGTCGTAAACTCTAACGTAAACAATGGACAGTGCAGCAGAACAAAGCTGTCAATCACAGCGGAGGAATTCAAAGCATGAGAGGAATGAAGCAGGAAACCGTGTCAGACAACAGAAATAGGTCAGATACTTCAAATCACTGACAACGTGAAACTCTCTGCAGCCATCTCTCGTTAAACCATCGCTCATACGCTCAGGAGGAACAATCAGCTCAGTGAAGTGTAACATAGACAGGTGTGTTCATACACAACAACATACACAATCTTCTGTGTGTGTGTGTGTGTATGTTTTTCTGTGTGCTGCTCTCGAAGGTCAGAGTGATGAATTTCCTGTCAGGATGCTTCTGCCTTGAGATCATTGCCAGGACATACCAGCATATATGTATGTGTGTGTGTGTGTGTGTGAGATTCATTTAAAGACAATATGAAGGTAAGTGTGCGTTGACTCTTTTTTATGAGCCCTGACACAGATGGAAACGACTGTCACACCAAATAAAACTGTCCGAGGGGATTTCCTGTCTTAATAATTACTCGGTGTGTGTGTGTGTGTGTGATTCTCACCATCTCCAGCTCCTGAACAGTCCACGGTGAAGTGCGTGGGCTCGTTGGCCTTCAGTCCGGTTCTCTCCACTCCAGGGCCGAACACCTTTACCTTGCTGGGGTGGCTTCCTTTCCCCACATTCACCTAGAACAAGAAACAACATCACTTATTTTCATTTTTAAAAGGTTATTGAAGGACATTTCCCCCGTCTGACCCTGCAGTGTTCAAACAACAAAGCAGTTATTCAGGTTTCGGTATTCTCATCTTTACAAAGGCAAAAAATACATATGGAGTGCCACAGGGCTCCATCTATGACCCACGACTTTTCAGTCTTCTTTACATTTCTGAGTATAATACTATTAACATATTAGGAAATAGGTTTCATTATATCTCTATGGCCTGATTTAAATTGCAGGTAAAGTCTTTTATATCCAACGTGTCATTGTAAAGGTAGTTTCTATAAAAATGGTGAAAAACCATGACGCTCTCTGCAAAAAACAGCTGCCAAACAAACAATCATCAGGTGAAAAATTATAGATATTGTGAAAGTGAAACCTAGCTTTAAGTCAAATTCAACATACCCAAATGTGACCTTAAAAAAATGTGTCTATTTGAAACGTTCGATGTGTATCTAAAAAGTGAGGGAGGCTCCTCTTGTTCAAAATCATTCTTCAGATTTCTCTTTAGGTTTTACTCCAACAAAGACAACAAGCTGTGATATGCTTCATCTCAAGAGGAAAAAGAAGCACCTGTGAATAAAGAGTGTTGCTAAAAACGTCACCAATATTATATATATCTTGAAAAGAAAGTGCTCTACTTCTGTCTTTTATGGCTGCTCAAGAAATGCTTTGCAGGAGTCAGCAGGAATATAGAGAAGCAAGAGATTAACTTAAAAAAAAAACAGGGAATTAAAGTAAAGAACAAACCCTGCGGGGTGGAGTCAGTAAACTACTTTCAGCAAAGTATATCCAAGATTGAGCTTTAAAAGGTCGTTTAAGCTTTAAAATAGTTTTTACTCTCATTCTCATCAATACAGATGCTTTGGGATTGTTGGTCGGGTCAGTAGTCTTGTCGAGGCTTCAGTCTTTGATAAGTTGTACATGACATGATACAACAAAAGTCTTTTTTCCCCAATTATTTCTTCTTCTGCATCACCGTTTTCCTCAAGATTGTCCCATGTCTTGATGCTATTTATATTCTTACCGCTACAAATAACGTTATATTGACAAGGAATATAAAATATGTAACTCGGGTTGATCCTGTCAAGTAAAACATAACATTAGAATTCAATTCAAAATATGAGAAATACACATTTCAGTGATTGAACAAATACCAAAAACAACCAAGGTCAGCAAAAGCTGAAGCGAACAAACCAAACAACACAGTGAAACATTTAAATGAAATGAATTTATTTTGAAACCAATCCGACTTGACTGGTGGTTGAAAACTTGGATTTTTCTACATTTGATGATTTACGTGAGTTTCAATCAACATGTTGGTTACAGATTCACTTGTAAGAAGAAAAAAAAAAAAACTATTTAGATAAATGTATCAGCTGTCTTCCACGTTTGTTTTGAAAGTCTAAAAAACGAAAGCTAAGAGCGCACAAAGTTTGTGTGTATGAACCTAAATCTCACTCAAGGCCAACACTGCAGGGGATCCATGGATGTGATTAGTTAAGATCTTGAGCAGTAAATACGTGTGCAGCTCACAAGAAACAAGCAAACAAAAAGCTGTTTAAGTCACCAAAGTTGAACTCAACACAAAACCTCTCTGCAGACCGACGTCAGCCGACTGAGTCAATCAGTTTACTGTAGTAAATTAACTACAGTTGTCTGAAATCTCACTATAATTAAACTGTGGTGAGTCTGTTTCCCCCGCAGAGACTAATTAACTTCACTCCTTTTTGCTTCAGGGAGGGTGGTTTGGATGGTTTTTCCTTACAGATGTTAGCCACAATTTATTGGTATCAAACAGAAAACTCAAATTAAATCAAGCCAAGTCAGCAAAGATGCATAATGCTGCCATCAGTGGAGTTGAATTAAAACACAGAAAACATCAGTTATGTGCCGTTTCCATCACTTAATAGGTTTACACGGATATTCTGAAAGTAGCGTCTTTTAGTTAAGTGTGGGGAAAAGACAAAAGGATTCCGGAGCTTTCTTCAGTCTCTCGTCTGTTGACTGCGAGCTCTGTATCTTAGCTAGACAACAGTTTCTCAGACGCCAGCACAAAACAAAAGCCCACATTTCTGGATGACGGAGGAGAAACTTAACTTCTTCATCTACAGGTTTTTGGAAATGCACGATTATCTCAGTGACAAACTGTCAAGAAGACGACTGAACGAATAAAAAAGAGGTATGACAGCTGCAACGGGAGCATCAATGGTATATTATTTTAATTGTCCTGGTAAAAGGATTAGTACAGTAGGAATATTTTCCAAATTCAGGGCAAAAACCAGAATATATTTATTCATGCAAATGTTTTCGGATCAAGTCAGGTTCAGTCAGGTTTCCACTGTGAACCGCTCTGTCACACTGGCTCCTTTACCTTAATGAAATGGTGTCGCTACTGTTTGTTCCCAGCAGTGCTGAGAGCAGGGTGTGACTATTTACTTATCTATCTCAGAGTGGAGAAAGGTGTTGCCGGTGCCAGGCGGCCTGCAGGCTGCTGCAGCTCACAACAAGCCTGCTGACTCACCATAGTTACATCAGCTCTAAAACCCGGAATAATACTTTTTAGACAAGTACAAACATCCCTGTTGAAATGATTCGTGGACCAGTACAAATACTTGCGATCCATCCGAGCCAAAAGAAAAACCTGATCATGGTCCAAACAATCAGTCTGATCATTTTCTGAGGATCTTCACCTCTTAAGTCTCTAAAAGCCGAAGAGTTCTTCCATCTTATACATTTTGGACTTTGTACCTCTGTCGTCTCAACACAGAGAAAGGAATGTGTCCTGAAGTTTACTGGCACCGTCATAAATACCTGAGCAGCGCACAAACTCCTATCCAGACGTAGATCTAAGGCCTATTGGAAGTTTCTCATGAGACATATTTGCCCTGCGGGTGAAACTATAAACACCTTATAAACAACGGAGAGAGAGACAGAGAGAGAAGGGAAGACAGCTGATAAAATCTAAGTCAGAAACCTGACAGCAACAAATCTGTGATTAAAAAACACAAAAATTATACGTGGTTACAGTGTAAAGAAGAACAGTTAGTGCATAACTCCAGTGAAATGAAAACCTTTTCACTCTGTTTCAGGTGTTTTTGTTCATTTCTATCATTTAGTTGACAATTATGCATCATGTAATATGATGAAACATCTTTCTATCCCTTCACAAATCATCCTAAATGATGATACAATAAAGGAGCTCAGGGGTCACAGGTCTGTGAAGGTGAAAAGGTTTCCATTCAACAGAAATTAAGTGTACTTAATGTTTCAGTGCTATGAAGAAAACAGCTGAGCTTCACTTATCTGAACCTCAACTCAGCTCCACATCTTTCTTTGCAGCATAAATCACTGCTCAGTGTTTCACACCCACCAGCTTCTCTTGGAGGACGTAATACTTGGCATGTTTATCCTATATCCATAAATCCCATAAACTTCTGTGCAGACACCCTAAATCAATAAACGGGAGTCACTAGTGAAGCAACGCAGATGTGTTCCCTCACTGGCTTCCCACCAGCAACAACCAGCTTTCAACTAAAGGTGTCGTAATAATCGGTATCAGGTGGATTTTTACCCTAAACACAACATTTAAATGTTGTCACAGTGGATTTGTTCATTTGCTTGTATTTTCTTTAACCAAAGTTAAAAATATTTAAAAACTAACCATTGTTTGGTCTGTGCAACTCATCCGAGATCAGAAAAGAAGCGAGATGTCTCACTCGATAGCAACTTCTGAATGTTGATAATTAAGACTTTTTTTATAACAAGTTTAATGTCTTCTGGAAGCAGTATGATAAAGTTTATAGTCTGCGGCTTTCTACTGTTCGTGTGCATGATGATTAACGCGATACACAAAGAAACAAAACAGAACTGGCACTACTTAAGGTGTTTGTTAAGCGGATTAACTCGCGTTTGGAAAACCTGCATATACATTTCGGTGTAGAAGTGTTATTGGACTGAGCGCTGAGTTCTCTTGGCCGCCGGAGCACGACCATGAAAACTGACACAAATAGTTGACAAAATTGTGCACTTCTGCAAAACACAGTGATCAAAACACAATCACTTTAATTGCCATTACATTATTTTTACTTATGTGTAACCAGGACCATGCATATGCATATTTCTGCAAATTTGAACATGCAAGCTGGTTGCTGGTAAAGAATGAGGTGTATCAGATTAAGTACCTACAGCTGCTGTTTCATAGTGTCAGATATATCTAGTCAACACTTCAAGTCAATATAAATATTATACTGAACTGATATCAGATCAGGTGTTAAATTACAAAAGCTCTTCACTGTTCTGTTGCTTGGATCACATCGATTCAGACAAGTGAAGTTCAGCTGCAGCTCCACAAAAAGAAGTGTTAGTAAATACAAAATGTAGGGTTACAGTGCATGAACAGAGGTTACAGTGCAGGACAGACTTGTAAGTGCATTTTGTATTTTTTGTGTAAACACAAACAACTTGAGTTAAAAAAAAAATCATTCAATTACAAAATGTTACGATTAGTGAGAAAAAAGACAAACCAGAGGTTGTAACAGTGCACAGACAGGTTACAGTGTGAGTATGGTGCATGAGTAGTACATGTGAAATGTGAAAATCAATCAAAATACATTTAAGTTTGTTAGCTGGAAATGCACTTTAGTGAAAGGCAGTCATTTTTTTTGGTCAACAACAAAACATTTTTATGCTGTTATTAACACGTTTCTGTCAGTTTTATACCAGAAAATGTTTTTAAATGAAAGTCTGACAAAATTCTGGTCAAGTTGTCAGTTCAGAGATTTAGGAAAAAACACAAACTAAGATTTGGAGACGACCAAATCTTAATAGTCAGCACATTTGTCTTCGAACTGATCATTTCATCACGTGTTAGTGTTATTTTTTTTTTTTGGTAGAATCAGTTTCCAAGTTATCTTCCCCATAACATTTATTATTACACATTCGATTATCAAAGACTTGACATCTGGTAGAAGCTAATCAGCTAGCTTGTAAATACTGGCACTGTTTTGAGTAAACATTTTGATTATTTCTTTTTTTTTCCAATTAAAAAAAATATCAACTCTCATTTTAAGAAACAGATAATTAGCCTAGCTTAGCATTAAGACCGTACCTGTTTTTAAAACATCACTTCTACCTGTGCAGCTGAACTAGTTGCTGAACCTTTTCTCAGTGTACGTCGTGATGATGATCAGAGGCTTCTTTGTCTTACTGCTCGCACCTTTATATTTCGACTGCACCATATTAAAACTTTCCTCTGTTTGGACACTTTTGATGCTTTCTGTCTTAACTAAAGTTTCTGATTGAACCACCTTCGCACTTTCTGTCTGAACCGGATCCTCGGCTTTGGACGGGAAACCACTTCCTTTTGTAACAGGGTGCTGTGATTGGCTGCTTACCCTGTAGGGGCTCTTGGGGATGCTGACTCCTCCCCAGGCGACGGCCACGGTGTGTTTGAGAGGGGAGTTGGGCGTGTAGGAGCAGGAGTACAGCCCGTCACCTTTACTCCTCACCTTCACGTCCACTGGGAGTCCATCTCCATCCTGACAGACAGACAGTTAAGAACATCACGTGAAGAAGAAAGATACAAAAGTCCAAATGTGGCTGCATAAAGACGTTTGTTTGGAGGATGAAGGAACGAGGGAATGACCTCACTGCCGGTATGGACAGCGACTAGTTACGGGTACGTGTGGATTGCTTTAAGACACTTGAAATTATGTGAACCTGTCCTTTGAATTACACACTCCACAGACTAATTACTGATAAGTCACTCACTTGTATGAGACACAAAGCTGTACAAACACAAGACACAATGAAGCGCGAACGGCACCGAACACAGTCTGTATCGGCTGAGCATGAGGAGATTTCTGCTTCTTACCTGAGCCATGATCTTCAGAGGTCCTTTCCCAGCATCCTTTGCGCTGACAGTGAACTCAGCCGGTTGGTTGACCAGGCAGCCGGTCTTCTCAAGCCCCGGCCCGTAAGCCTGGACCTGCAACCACAGAACCAGTATGAGCTATCAGAGATGTTCCGAGCCGATCCGGGGAAAACTGCTTTCAATTGTGTTTCGTCCTAATCAAAAAGTTCTCTGCAAGACGTCAAAGTCTCTGAGAGAAGAACTCCCACTTCTATTGTAACTCTTCTCCCAGTTCAAATTTGTATCTCACTGACCTTATTTGGGTCACTGGCGTTGCTGTCAGGGACGATGTGAGCCATGAAGGGGCTGTGTTCGATGTCCTCCTCATCACACGTCACGTGGATGGCGTATTCTCCGGGTTCTGTCGGCAAGTAGCGGACATCACACGACCCGTCGTTCTGGTCCTCGCACTCGATTTTAGCCTGAGACGGCCCCTCGATGGCAAAACCTGGAACACAGCAGGTCAGATTAGATATTTTGACACTGGAACGAGATTAGATTAAGTGCTATCCAACACTCAAATCTAATGTGAAGCCTTTACAAACTAGTAGCTGTAACGTTGATGGGTATTATCAATTTTCACACTTGGGAAGTACTACCACAACTTTGAAAACATAGTACAACGATTGGCTTAATTGCATTGTGGGTAATGTAGGCGCCCCTTGCCTTTTAGCTTCAAATCTAACTTAAGAAAAAAAAGCAGAAAACAAATACCAGCCTGACAAATCCAAAATATTCCTGGTTTGAATTAAGTGAAACTTGAAACTCACCCAGCACCCCGACATCAGTGCCGATGGACTCCACCACAAAGGCGGCATGTTTACCCACAATGCCTCCCTCCAGGCCAGGACCCCAGGCCCGGATCTGCTGAGGCCCTGCCTCACGTCCCACCACCACCTCAAACGGGCTGAATGACAGAGCGAGAGAGAAAAGAACCGACTGAATAAAGAAAAATCGCACATTCAGGCGCTCTGAGGCAGCGTGGTACCAGAACAGCATATAATAAAAAACAGTACGAATGTATTTATGACTTTGTGTGTGTGTGTGTGTTGACAGCTTTGTGAGTGAACCATCACGTGCCACACACACACAGCCTCAGTGCTTCACAGAACTATAATTCAGTCTTTAGCAGTTACTGGCTAGAAGTGTGTGTGTGTGTGTACAGATGGAAACTAGCTTCACGCAAAATAAAACTGTCTGCTGGGATTTACAGTCTTCATCACACACACACACACACACACAGACACACACACTTTATTTTTCCACTTTTCATTCAGTTTGTCTTTGTTTTCTTTTCCAAAAATACGCCTCCAACTACAATAATAGTAATAACTACATACTTCTAACATAAGATGTAATTATTACATTACTATTGGAGCAGGCCTGGTTACAAAAAGCACAGAAAGGCACAGACTCTGCCGTACTACCTAAGAATATATGAGAAAGGCTGACTTCCGGATCAAGACTCAAGACATCTTTTACAGAAGAGCATCTTGATGGGAAACATCACAAACTGGCCCAGGACAGGACGGCTCTACAATGGTGATTAAAACCGGCCAGAACATCACTGGTACCATCTACAGAGCATCAGTGACATCTGTCAAAAGGTACAGAAGTGTCCACTGCCGTACCAGCAGACTACAACACAGGACGTGAGGCTCCTGAACTCATCATCAACAAAAAATGTATCTTGTTGTACCTTGTATCTGTGAGGCGGAGCACTGAAGGTGTGTCGTAATATCACTTTCCCTCCAACATACACTAACAGGCAGGTTGGAGCACATCAGCTGTGCAGGTTTAAACCAGCTGGAGTCAAATCTGTGAGCCGTTGTTTAGCTTAATCTGTGATTTCAGCCCTCCGTGTCCTGATTTAAATCATCGGCTGTTTATAAAGGACTGAGGTCACCGGACTACCTGTTCCTGTAGCTGTTCCTGTTAGTCTGGACATTCACCGTCAGCACATCTGGACCCATGAAAGAGAAGCAGCGCAGCACCAGCAGGGCTCGAGGCTTAAAGGCAGTTTCTAAAAGTACAGCTGCAGTATCATTATAGCTTCTATAGCTCAGTTCTGACCACACATCAAGGGTCTAAAGAAAGGGTGTCGAGTCCTGTACAGGCCTTAAAGCCCTCTGAGGGTTATAAGTCATATTGGGAAATATAAACCAAACTGACTTGAAGTGACCACACCCATCGCTGACGCTAGCTGTGAAGGAACACACTTTAAATCAGAGAGTGCAGAAACAAACTGCTTTTCAGCCTGATGTGGAGATAATCCTCCTCAGTCTCCTTCTTTGGGTGACAGAAAGTGTTTTGTGTTCGTTACACTAGCTGGTGATTCAACTGTCAGTGCTGATGAAGTAAAACAGAAACCTGCTCAAGGGCGGCTTTTAAACCACCCCCCCCCCATCTCCCTCCTAAGATCTGCAGACAGCTTCTTCATTGTGGGAACTTTCTGACCCTGTACGACCTGCGAGGATGCCCGGACACACGGTTCTGTTCTGGATTATGGATGAAACACATTCAGGCACGTCTGAAATGTTTGTTTCATCCGATCATGTATTCACAGGTATTTTAACTGTCTTGTTTGCGCAAGTCTGGCTGCTCATCAGTGCGTCTTGCCTCTCCACTTTCACCCCAAACCCCAGAAATGCTTTAAGCTCCAGATACGAATATTTAAACTAAGATTAATATAAAAAAGAACAAAACGATCTCCATCTGCTCTACAGAGAGGTGACAAAGAGAACACGAAGCCCAGACTTGAAGTCCTCATTTCCCTGCGGATCCAACCATTCAGATCAGATGAGGTAATGTGCTGAGGTAATTGTTTGAAGCACACACACACACACACACACACACACACGCAGTATACAGCTCACCTCTTCGGGATGTGCTGACCCCCCCAGGTGATGGAGACTGTGTATTTGCCAGGACTGTTGGGATAATACTCGTAGGAGAACACGCCGTCCTGACTGGAGATCTGCTTCACCGGCTCCTCGATGCCTTCTGAACACACGCACACACACAAAAAGAGTAATCAGTAATCAAATCTGAGTTCAGGAACATTCTGACATTCTGACATTCCTCACTGGCACTGGTCCCCTTTTCACGGTAGAAGTATTTTCACTTGTAACATGTTAATCTAGTGATACGTAGACATTTTGGGGACAGCTTGGACAAATCTTACTGATTCTACCTTTACGTTTAATGGTCTATGAATTATATTCATATGATGTGAGCTTCAGTTAGCTTTTACCAGAAATGTCCTTCAGAGGAAAACTTTTTACTTTGACACTTAAATATATTTCAGAGCCTGTACTCTATTACTTTTACTTGAGTAGAGAAGTTGAATCAGTACTTCTACTTTTCCTAGAGTCTGTTTTTACACAAGTATCTGTACTTTTACTTGAGAAAAGACTGTCTGGATGTTTGACACCTCCATCAGTGTTTGACAAACAGTCAAACAATCCCTGCAGCCACGCTGCTAGCATGACAAAAAACTACAGCTCCCATCATTCAATACGACCTTTTCTCACTTCAGGAACAGAATGCAGAAGTTCTGGTTTCACTTTGTGTCTCTAGAAAGCCTCGACAGTGTGAACTGTACTCACTGGGTCCTTTGACGAGCACCTTCAGGTCTCCACTGCCAGCGTTTCTGGTGTCCACCTTGAAGTCACCGACCTGTTTCACCCTCATCCCTGATGGCTGGAGACCGCGACCCGTCGCCCTGCACGCCCCCGGCATACAGGCTGGACAAACACATATGATTATGTGATGTATTATGTGTCATGATTACCATGTTTACAAGACCCTTTAAACAATAAACTGGAGTTCTCACCAGGTCCCACGTCCACACTGAAGGGGCTCTTGGGGATCCCCATCCCTCCGAAGGTGACGGTAACTGTGTGCGGGCCGGCCTGAATGGGCCGGTAGGTGCAGCGATACACGCTGTCGCCTTTATCCTCCATCATCACCTCCACGGTGTTCTGTCGGCCCTGAGGGTCTCTGATCATGGCCGTCACATCTCCGGTACCGGCTCCTACAGAGAGGACGACAAGAAGAGGAAACTTTAACAGATCGGTCTTTAAATTCAGTCACAGTTTATTCTGCAACAGTAAGTCTTTGATGTTTTTATTTATAACTCAGCAAAACAGCTTTAAATTATGAATTTTAATGCTTCTTGAGTCAACTTTTTATTTATAAGAAGAAGGATTTAAATTTTTTCTTTTGTCCAAAAGTTAAATAATCTGACTTTTTTTTTAAGTAAGCAATGGTTTAGCTGCCACATTCTTATCCAAAAATATCGTTCTGTGGTTAAACTTTAAGTTTGAGTCTCTGATTTCTCTGACCTGCAGTGTAGATGTCAAAGTAGGTGGGTTTGTTGGCGACGTTGCCCACGGGTTCGACTCCCAGGCCTTTGACCGTCACCTTGGAGGCGTCGCCCAGCGCCTTGTCCACATTCACCTCGAACGGACTTTTGGGAATGGGCTGACCGGCAAACAGCACCGTCACCTTGGAAACAAAAACAACAAACATTCAGAGACATTTATAGAAAAAAGAAGTGTTTATGATATGTGCATCCAAAAATTTAATCATTTCACTGATTGTTAGATGTTTAAAGAAAATGAAATGAAGCTCACCTTGTGCGGTCCAATGACTCGAGGTATGTAGGTGACGGTGAACGTCTTTGGCTTGGCATCGTTAGGCTGCGCCTTCAGCTGATCGACACACACGGACACAAGTTAGGGTTTGTTTTTAAGGTTAGTCATGTGTCAGGTCTGTCATCTAACTGGAGAGAAAACACTGTAGTCTGAAATGAAGTAGATAAGAAAAAGGAAGAGGAGGATTTGGTTCGTACTTCCTCTCTGGTGCCGTCTGGATGATCCAGGTAGACGGTGATCTGACCCTGACCGGCGCTGAACGTGTCCACGGTGAACACGGCAGGACGCATCACTCGGTTTCCTGTCGGTTCAATACCTACAGGATAAAGTAATCAGATACAGTCAGTTAAATCAATCACTTCAAAAATCGATTTATCTATCATTTCTTATTTTATTAAATTATTAAACTTTTTATGTATTGTCTGTACGCACTGTCCACTTCAGCAGGTTCATTTACTTTGTGCTTTGGCAACATGTATTTCTTTAAATCAATAATCGGAATCTGAACTGATCAAAACAATCAGTCAATAATCTGCAAAGACAGTTATTCAACAGCTGTTTTGCTCATCAATTAATTGTTTTTAGGTCATTTTTTCATCTAAATGACAAACATTTGTTGCTGTCCTTTGTCATGAATGATAATCAACTGAATGTTTTGCCATCTTGGGTACTAATTATGGGCACACTTGACTATTTTCTGATCATTTTAAAGGGCAAATCCACCAACTTTACACCTTAAAGTGTGTTTACAGGTTTACAGGCAGTGTTGCTGCTGGCAGGAGCACAACTAACAGGAAACAGAGCTGTGAGTGTGTGTTTTCAGTCAAGCCGTTTCCAGGGATTTCCTTCTCTGGGTTATTGTCGAACTCACCAATCTGTGTGTGAGTGTGTGAGTGTGTGTGTCTTATACATGAGTGAGGTCCTTTGTTTGGTCTCACAGCTGCTCACTTCCTCACATTGTCAGACAGACCCGTGTTTCCAGTGTTCTCATTAGTCAACACATGGAGAGGAACAGGTCACAAACACAGAGGCTCTCGTGTTACTTAGTCAACACCCAGACGTCCTTTTCAAAACCGCTTTTAAAAAGTAACCTAAAAGCTAGATGAAGATGTTTTTGACTACATATAATGACACATGAACAACAGGAAGTTAAAAAATGTTGATTACTTTTAATGTTTTTTTGCATCTTGTCATCGTGTGAATCTGATTTCATGGAAAGTCAAAGATTTTGTGTCCCTCCTCAGTGTGTGTGTGTGTGTGTGTGTGTGTGTGTGTGTGTGTGTGTGTGTGTGTGTGTGTGTGTGTGTGTGTACCTGGTCCGTATGCGCGGGCCTTCTTGGGGTTGAGTTTGGGTTTCAGTGGAGCTCCTGGCTTCAGTTTGGCTTTGGGGAACTGAGACAGGTACGTCATCACCGACTGTTCGTCCACACTTGGATCGATGATCTCCTCTGGAGTGATCACCTGCACGAGCACACACACACACAAACAGAAAGTTCAGAGGTTTGTCAGAAATTATACCTGAATATCTGAATATCACTAATAGCAGATCTGGGCTGCCAATGAACACTTGTTATGACAACACAGGATGATAAATGCAGATTTGTCTTCGGTCAGAGATTCTGCTTGACTGTCTGTCCCGTGACATTCATCTCTTTGATATCTGTGGTTGAAGAAGGTAATTTTGGAAGATGCTGTATATAAACGAGTAAAGCCGTTTTAATATAATACTGCTGTGACGAGATTTTTACTAGGCATGGGACGAAAAAGGTCATGTCATTATTATCCTGCCCGAAATAACTGCAATTCATGATATTATCCTGATAATCATCCAAAAATGTACATTAAATCCTTAAAAAGGCACTAAAACATACTTTGACCTTACGTTTAGTTAATAAAAGAATATTGTGTTAACAGAGACGCAGAGCAAAGTGGTGGTGTTGAACATTTCCACACATCCGGATTAACTTTTGTTGTGGGGGATACAATGGGCAAGCCATGGTCACAGGTTTAGGATATTGGAATAACTGTGAAGGTGTGCCTCCTCTAGTGGCAGTAATCTATGTCAGACTGTACGAGAGCACGCTAGACAGCATGAGAATATGAACAGTTATCCCAATCCACGATCATTCCGATAATTTAAATTCACCATGATCAACTTGCAACTTGATGCTGTATTTTAAAAAGGTTTCATCATTGTTATAAAGTTCACTACTTTGTCAGGTGTTGAGCATTAATCTGCTGCTTCTACAGCCTTCACTCTTCTAGTTTTCCACCTAATTTTGGGAGAAGGCTGCAGAGATTTTCTTCCATTCAACCACAAGAGCTTTAGTGATGTTGGGCGATCATAGTCGGAGTTTCAGTTCATCACAAAGCTGCTGGACGAGCTGCTCAGTGCAGACCAGTCAAGTTCTTCCTCGCAAACTGTGTAAACTATTTCTTTATGGACTTGGCTTTGTGCATGGTGAGTTCAAGTTGAAAGAACATTATTGTCCAATATATCACTCCAAGCTCGAGCATTAAGATTTCCTTTCAGTGGAAAAAAGGAGCCAGACAGGAGTGTCCACATTCACTGACCATACAGTAAAGGACTTAAAAGGAGGGTGACGTAAAAGCTTATGGTATAAGTCATTTATGATTTTCTACAGAAGCACCGGGTATAAAAATGAATTTTATAGGCTGTGAATCATCATCAGTGAATCAGAGGTGTGACGTAAATGGAGATGAGTGATGATTTTAGGGGGAAATGTGGCTGCGAGGGAAGTTGGTTCAGCCCAGGACACTGAACTCCGTCACACCGGTGTCATTTTACAGTCATCATCATGAGCAACATCCTCTAAAGCATTTTAAAAACAAGTCCTGTCAAACCTCAACTGGAATGTATTTTACCAGCAAATAAAGATGCCCTGAATTAATATCATGGGTGTGACAGTGACATTTGTGAGCTGTGTTATTTCAGGAGGAGACTTCCTGTGGGTGTCAGCTGACTGACAGGAAGCATAACATCATGTAGCCATGGCAGAAAAAACATTCAATTCATAATTAATGAAATCAGAACAGAACAAAGTTCCTTCATGTTTAGCAGAAGCTGTTTTCAAGGTAAACTAAAAGAGGAATCTTAAAGGGATATTCCGGTGTAAGTTTAATCCATGGTCTAACACACCGTGACACCGAGTAAGTTTGCAGACCGCTAGCTTACGTAGTTTCAGCAGCCTCAGAAAAAGACTGCACGATAACATTACGCTGCAGTATACGCCTCCACCAACAAACCACCATCAAAAAGCCACAAATAATGATCAGAACAGCACCAAACTTCAGCAACAGTACAAATAGGGTCGCAGCACACAGTTCGAGGCAGCATACGTCTGCTAGCTTTGCCGGATTTTTATTGTAAAGTGAACACAACTCACCACTCTCCTGCTGCAACTTCCTGTTGTGAGGAAGTCCCTGCGAGGCGATTAGTGCGGTTGATGGCGGTTTGTTACTGCAGCGTATCGTTATCGTGCGGCCTTTTTCTGAGGTTGCTAAAACTACGTGAGCTAGCGGTCGGAAAACTCGGTGTCACGGTGTGTTAGACCATGGATTAAATTTACACGGGAATATCCCTTTAAGGGAAGAAAAACAGTTTTCATATCTGCAGAGAAACAGTTTAAAGACGCTTTAACTAATTATTCAAAAAAACGCCCATCTTGGTGGATGGGTTGGGAGGAGGGGTTTGGAGTTGTTTGTGTTTTCATGTGTATTTTGTTGAATTGAAAGCCGAAAAATAAAATATAAAAAAAAAAAACAACAACGCCCATCTTGAAAGTGACAAACACGTAACTCATGATTTGTTCCGGGGGCAGTTGGTTATTACGTAAGTCATCATAACACATTTCCGTTTCAGCTCATGAATCCGCAGGATGAATCCTTTCAGCTTCAAACAACAGTGTGCAAAAAAAAAACAAGCTCAGGTTCAGTGAGTTTCCTCCGCTGCGAACAATCAGGAAACCAAACACATCTGTGTGAGATGCTGCTGGCGACCTTTGACCTCTGGAGAAAACTCACAGCGGTGCAAATTCTGCCTCTATTGAGCTGCATGATGCAGAGAAAAAGCAGGATGTGTGATGTTTGTCAGATATTTGCAGGTGAAATAAGATGCAAAGCAAACGTTTAAATACCGCCGTACGTACGCTACATGTATGAAATATCTGAGAGACGCATTCAGACTCTTATCAGCTGGAGGACTTCTAATGTGAAGCAGCTGCAAGAACGTTTTGACTGAGCACAGCATGCCAACAGGTTCATAAAACTTGGTATAAATCTTTTTTAAGTTTTCTACATTCAGTTTTCGTTATATAATGTGTGTTAGCCTGTCTTGAAATGATAAACATGAAGTGTATGGACAGGTTGAAGGTTAAAGGTCACAGTGATAAAGCAGACAGCAGCGTCAGAGGGGAATCCAACCTGTGGGATGCCCAGCCAGTCGTCAGCCAGCTGCATGGCTTCAGTGGCATTCTCTACTGGTTTCACCGGATCCCAGGTCTCCCAGTCGGGACACAGGCCTGCAAACAAGACGCACAACAACACTGTCAGCTCCAACAACGTACAGAGACACAACAGCTGAGAAAATACTGCAACAATGAGATCAAGCAAATGACCAAATTCCCTTCCTGTTTTCCAAAATGGTTCAAGTCCTGCAGTTAGACGTGCGTTTTCTTCTTGTTGATACAGTTCAATGTTTGAGCTTCGACTCAGTGAAAATCTAATTTTTTTAAGAGGCGGGGCCAATGAGCATGATTTGTGACATCACAAATAGTCGAGAAGCCTTCAGTGCAGAAACACTGCTACACTTTAGAAATTACACTTATCTGCAAACTAGAACTTTAATACGAAATCGTGAGTAAATTTAATTTCAAAGATTTTTAACAAGAACTTGTTTGTGAAAAAAAAAGATCTGAATCAAAGTACTATATACTGTTCATCCAAAAATATGTGTAGAGGGGATCTTTAACAGTAACCAGACCTTTAAAAAGGAAACAACTCTTAAATTTGTTTCAGGTATTATTGTACCAGATTTGAGTTGACGTCTCCAGCCTGCAGTTTGCCGTCTGTTACTGATGTAAAGGCTCAAAAAAGAATTTCTTGGAGCAGATGTTTGACAGTCCACTCGTTCCCATCGACATAATAATGAACCATATTTGAACAAAAATCATAAACTTGATTGGACAAACATATCTGTTGTGTCTTTGCTTCTTATTTCAATACTGGAAAATGCCAGATATTGAAATACACTCAGTTGTTAGTTGATGTTCTGCTGAGTGTTTGATTGTTATTTATATCTGCTTAAGAAGGAAATCCCTTAAAAACGAAATCTTGTTTCTCTTCCTTTTTTTCTGAAATTAGTCATGCAGCTGTCATCAACACCCAACTCTGTCTTCAACATGAACAAAAATCAAGAAATGTCAAACTTGAATCCTAATAAAAATACTCGAGTACTTCCTTGTTTCATGGAAGAAGCTGTATTCAAGTTCCACAGTAGCTGGAACTGAGAGTTAGTTGCGGATTTCTTCAAAAGTTTTTTGGTCCTCTTAGAAAGTTCCTGTTATCAAAGACGCCTAATAGCTCACAGACGCTCAGAGACTCAGCGTACCTGGTGCACAGCTGTCGACCAGCGCTCCCAGTGCTCTGCCGTTACTCCAGTCCTGGCTGAAGTTCTTGATTGGCATATCAGGGACTTTGTGTTGGATCCAGCCCAGCAGACGTTGTTTAGGTGTCTTTGACTCCGACTGAACAAAAAAAGAGAAACAAAGCCCTCATAAATCAAGTCAAGTATTTAATTAGCTCTCTATTTTCTCTCTGATTTCTAACAAAGGTTTCATCATTAAATGTTTTATTATTTTGTCCTGAGGCGTCTTCAGATGAACAGAAGTTAATCAAACTAGTCTGGATGTTACCTCTTCATCCTCGCCCTCCCAGGCTGGCATGGAGATGGAGTAATGCAGGATCAGAGTCCAGATCAGACCCAGGATCAGTTTCAGGTTCCCATCCACGATGGCTTTAGAGTCTGAAGGAGAGAAACAAACAGACCTCAGGTCAGATTCACGCACTACTCTAGAGATTACACAATCCAAAGAACCACAGTCCTCTCTGCTGTTGGTTGGTTCTGTTGTGATTATTACTGAAACCATCTTTACTACTGATACACAAACAGCTGAAGCACAACGACTGGGAGTAGAAAGCATCAGGAAAGCAACGACTGAGTTAAAAATAACTCAATGGCCACCTTGAAGGTAGGAAAAACACATTCAAATGTTTAAGTATGGAAATCTGCTTAATTTAGTTCAATCAAATTTACGTCCACATTATGAGAGAGAGAAAATAATGAGATCATTTCACTTCCTGCAGTCTGTAACATTTGACTGCCAACATCCATTTTAAAACGCCACAGCTTCAGTCTGCTGTTTGGCCCCTCACCCCACAGAGTTATGTTTATTTTAAACAGGGATGAAAAATTGTGCGAGTTTGACCTGTGAAACAAAACAACTGACTACAAGTCAGTGACAAACCTGCCGCCAGCTTCATTTAACCTTCTAAAAGCGGAGCAGAGAGCCGAGAGCAGAGTCTGCTGGGTCAATGCTTCTCATTAACCAGACCTCACTGTGCCAGCTGGTGCCTCACACCAGAACACACACACACACACACACACACACACACACACACACGGTAATATAAGCTAATCTTTGGCTGCAGCACACTGAGTTCAGAGTGAAGCAGACAAAACATTCCAGTCATTTTTAATCTCTTGTCTACCATAACAAAAAACTTTATTACAATTTACGTCAAAAAAGCCAGACGCCCGAGGTTGAGGCTGAATATGTCAAGGAAGTCAGAGATAAAGATTGTGGTAAATTACACTAGATTATATTCTTATAAAATTCTAAATAAATTAAAAAAAGGAGCACCAAAAGACAATGCAATATATATTTTTTTTTATATATGTTTAGGAGAATTTGTTGCAATCCAGAGCAACTCGGAGTTCAGTGTTACGCCTCAAGGACACATCAACATCTGGACAGGAGGAGGGCTCGACCCTTCAGCTCTGTGATTAGCAGATGAGCCCCTCTGCCTCCTGAGCACCACAGAGCTTTGAAGATGTGATGTAAAAGGTGTCACGTACATGTCAGTCCAACATTTGGTTTGAAGAAGGTATGTGACCAGGTAACGTAGCTGGAGGGGTGAGTTACACACACCCACGCACGCGCCACAACCTCAGCAGTGCACAGAGAGAAAGTGGCTTGGGAACTACAAGACTCTGCAAGTTCTTGTTTTGAGATTCTCCGGCAGAGTTGGCTCTGATCGGAGGTTGTACAGTGACACAGATGCGTCTCTGACTCTGATCAGTTTCCAGATGTGTATCAGGTCATCATTACACGCCTACTTTGTACCCCACATTGCGACATGCAGCTCTGATTCAGCGAATGTTCGCAAGAAATCATTCAGACGGATCCTGACGCATCTCGTTTTACAACACTCGCCTTATTCATGAAATATGTGGCCTATGCTGTGTGACGTATCACCAGTTTTTTTTCCCCTGAAGCACAATAAGCCTAACATCATATTTCATAAAAACTAGAGCCCCATCAACATATCCGTTAGCTGATATTGGTCTGTCACAAATACATCGGTTTAGTCCTGTATGTTTCCCGAAATGCTGTTATGAAAACTCTTATTTTTCAGATATTATAATCCAGTAAAAGATGCTCGAGGAAATCTTTAATTATAAAATACCAAATGGAGTTCACAGCTTCAGTGCACTGGTGTCAATTTAGACGGTAAAGATAATTGTTAAACTGTAAAATATCCTGCCTCCATTACAAATCTCTGCTACAAGTGTTTGGTATTCACATTTGAGGGATCAGAGCAAAAAAATGGTTTTATACGGACGATACATGAATATCAGAATATTTTACTTCCGTAGGCTTGATTAAACAGAGGCCGTGTCCTGGACCTGTACAGAGGCCGTGTCCTGGACCTGTACAGAGGCCGTGTCCTGGACCTGTACAGAGGCCGTGTCCTGGACCTGTACAGAGGCCGTGTCCTGGACCTGTACAGAGACCGTGTCCTGGACCTGCAGCCCTCTGCTGCATCACCCCACCCTTTCATCCTGTTTGTTGTCACCTTGCAGCTCTCCTATCTAATAAAGCCAGCATAGTTGTAAAAATGAACCAACAACACGATCTACAGTCCCATCAGGATCCAGGCCACCACACACTTCACGGTCCATATAACTGGAATCATAGATCTTAACAGAATGAATCAGTAAACGATCTCATCCAAAGCCTCCACACCTTCACAGTTATCATATATGTTCATCTCTGCTCTCTTATGTAACCGAGTCTGCGTGCTGACTTTCAGCACCGGTTGTGTGTCGGTGTGTTCAGCAGATAGGAGTCGTGTCCTCACAGTGTTCGAGTGTGCGTTTGAGAAGTCCACCTGGTGATTCTCCAGCTCTGCCTCACTGTCAGCGGGCCAGCCGTGGCCCAAACATGTTTCAGCAACTCAGGTTTTAGGTGGAGCTCTGGGAGACTCTGCCTCACCCACGGGTGACACAACACTGTCAGTGACGGAGGATATTCTTACACACTCACACACACTCTGACACACACACACACACGTAGCGTAGAGGTTGCGACATACTGCTTTCCTCATTCCTAATCTCCCCCTCAGCTGCCAGACTCAACACACTCTTATCTCTTTGCGTTTCTGGCTCTTTTTCTTCGTCTATTTCAACTCCTGTCACTCATTTACACTCTCCTCACTTCTCCACCTGTTTGATATCTTCACGTTTCACTTCTCTCCAATAACTCTCTGTGGCCTTCCCTCCTTCCTCCCACACTTCTCTCCCTTCCCTTCCTTTCTTTTGCCCTCTCCGGTTGATCTGCCACACCTGCGTGAGTTAGTGTGTGGGTGTGTGTCACCGCCAGCCACCTCCCCAGCAAACATCCTGTCAATGAGCACCAGTCAGCGGCCTTTGGCCTACACACACACACACACACACACACACAGACACACACACACACACACACACACACACAGACACACACACACACACAGACACACACAGACACACACACACACACACACACACACAGACACACACAGACACACACACACACACACACACACACACACACACACACACACACACACACACACACACACACACACACAAGCTCAATCACTCAGCTTAACACTAATCAGTCACACCAAACGGGACACTTAGGTGAGGAGCTACAGAAGTTAAAGTTGAAATGAAATGGATGTTTTTGAAAATGAATTGTACTTTAAAGATATAATATGTAACTCTTCTGCATTAAAATATCTAAAAACAACGAAAACCTTACTTATGTAATTTGTCATGTTTTGAACTTTCATTAGTGTTTCCAACATTTGTTCTAACACAGAGAAATCTTTATTTTTTTCAACCAGTGGTGCAGTTCATTTGTCGCTTTAGGACATTCAGAGAGTGAGGAAGACTAAATGTAACGCGAGTAAAACTTCAAAACATCTTCCAAGAAAGATTCTGCTAGATACATTTTCAACAATGGTGTTTTAACAATGAAGACAACAATTTTTCTTTTTGTTTTAAAGTGACCCCCAACAACATGCGTACATACAAAGTGTTTAAATGGTTTCCTCACTAACATCTGGTGCACGGTCTCTGACCTTTTATGGACACCATTGTCACCAGTTTAACAGTCTGTGGGTTGTGACCAGGTCAAACAAACAAGAGATTTTTTCCCCATTGTTTTAATAAATAATGGGGGGAAGAAAAAACTAAGATAAGCAGGTCAGAGCTCTCTTGGAAAATCTAAGGGGTCACCAGTTTTTTTTTTTTTTTACATTCTTTTAAATAATAAAGTTCATTGTAATTGAAATCCTATAAATTAAATGTAAACGTTAACTTTATCTTCATTCTTTCATCTTATCAACAGTTTGAATATCCGGTCATGAGTGTTCTGGTCGCCTGTTTTGATTGATGAATACAGCACATCGCCACCTGGTGGTGCGGAGAGGTGTTTCCTCTGACGCAGGCAGAACGTTCGAGCTAGTTTGCCGGCAACTGAAGTCTTTACGGTGCATTCCAGTGCAGCTTTCTGGACAACGACATGAGGCGACATAACAGTCAGGCTTCATCACTGTGAATTCTCCGATGTCAGTTTGGTGTGTTTGGACTCTCAGATGTGGAGCCATCGGATCAGGTTCTACGATGTTACTGCTTTAACATTTACACTTAATTTCATTCAAACTGTTCATCTGATGCACCGAGGACCATAAAGGGAACTAAACTGTCTGTGTGTGTGTCTGTGTGTGTCTGTGTGTGTGTGTGTGTGTGTGTGTGTGTGTGTGTGTGTGTGTGTGTGTGTGTGTGTGTGTGTGTGTGTGTGTGTCCTTGCCGACACAGTTTTGTGAGTAACGGGGTTATTGCCATGGCAGCCTATTGTTCACATAAAGAGAGCGAGTAAGAGAGAGACAAAGAGGGGGAGGTGTTAAAACTTAAGCGAGTCAAAACTATGATAGAAGAACAGCAAAACGACAAAAAACACACAAGAGTGGAATCAACAAGAGTGTGTGTGTGTGCTACAGAATGAGTGTGTTCCAGAGGTATTTAACAGCTCTATTAATCTGCAGCCTTGTTTCCTGTTGTTTATAACCTGACCTCTTCATCCTCCTCATGTGACCCTCATGTCTGAGGACAAGGAAATTTCAGCTTTCTGTTTCTTTGACAGCAGCCGTTGATCATCTACAGAGACGAATCTTCAGCTAATATTTTACTCAGTCCAAGTGGACAAACAGACAGAGATGTAATGTTCTGGGTTAGGTCCAAAGAAAACAAACATTAACCCACACACACCTGGGCAGGTAATGTGGAATACTATCAGTCATATCCTTCATGTCTTAAAAGGAAGTGTCTGGCTTTGTTACACACACTGTGCCAATGGGAGGGTTCTGACAGTACTCGACCACGCCAAGCCCAAGTTGACATTCTCACTTGTGGACTCGTGGTCATAGGAGACTGGATGACGACCAACAAACGGTCATGGCAACATTATATCCTGTGTATATAGTTTTGGGAACCTGTATAAGAATATGTAAATCTATTGGTCTCCATTAAAATCGAAAGTTGATCCTCTCTTTACTGCGCTCTCTTGTGTTTTCCCTGTAAAATTGATGATTGATTGATGAGTCAGGTGCAGAGCCAGAGCTTTTGGAGGAAGCAACGCCCAGAGCCACGTTCCGATTCTGCTCTGATCCAGAGCCAGTTACAGACGGGAGGAGAGCTCAGAGACTACTTTTTAACTTCGGGGATTAAAAAGTGGATTTATCTTCACTCCTGTTTATCAACCCGACTGCAGCAACGATCAGCGAGGTGACAACTGTTGTCGGGTGTAAAATGTTGACTGGAGCTGGAGGGGAAATGAACTGTAAATATATATTTATAAAATTTAAATAGGTGATTTTCACTTCCACTAAAGTAATATTTTAACATGATATCTTTACCTTTACTCAAGTATGACTCTTCATATGTTTTCATGGATGGTCCAGGTGAGAACTGAACCAGCATCCCCCTCGTTTACTGATCAACACCTGCTTCAGTACTGTGTGTTAACAGGCTTCAACCATTTAAAGTCTCACAGAAGAGATTTGCCACGTCTCCTCCGCCCTCTCCGGAGCTTTACACACTACAGTCGCCTCCTCGTTCATTCAGAGATTTATCTGTCCTCAAATCCATTCACAAAAGGTCGCTGTTTATTCCAGCCCGGATCTGCGTCAGACAAACAGCGTTCGAGTGGCTCGGCCGGGCCGCTATCGCTGCAGGTACCTGCTGATTTGTTGACACGTCGCTATGGAGACACAACAATAACCGAGGCAACAAGAACTGTAATGGAGAATTGAGGGCCGGGAGGGTGTAAGTTTGTATTAGGAGAGACAAAGAATGTGTACGAGGAGAAACGGAAAGTGAGGGAGAAAGATAAAGTCAGAGTGTGTGTACGTACAGAGTGTACGTGTGTTTGTCTGTAAAGGTGAATCGGGTTGGAACAAAATGCCTTTCTTATCAGCGCGGCACACCCTCTCTGGTACAGGAAGTTACACAATGAGCCGGCAGCAGACTACAGTGATACCTGCTCTGTGAAACCAAGAGTCTGCTCCATCAGATCAAACTAATCTGAGATCCATTACCTCACATCAGGTGTCACAATACTCCCATTTCAATGTCCAATTAGACTTTTTATTTCATTGTTTGATTCTTTTAAAAAAATATATATACATAGTGTCCACACGGCCATGCTCATATTAAGCTTGTGCAACTTGAATTTTAATTCATAAAGATCAAGAGATCATTGGTTTGATCCTCTGACAACTGTGGCTTACATTTTTTATTCTATATTTTACATTTACATTACAACGACAGACCTCATCTTGAAATCTTATTGCAGGTTATGTTTATGCAAGTTCAAATAAGATTCACCAAAAATAAAAGATTTCAATGATCCAACAACAAACAACAAAAGATAAAAAATTCTGTCTGGTTGACAGACAAAATCTGGTTGCTCAAATTTGTCCCGAGTAAACTATCTTCCCAAACAAATCAATAATGGATCTATGACAGTTTTGGAGATGTTGGGTATTTTTCTTTTTCAGAGTTTCCTCCAGGACCAGCCAGTTGATAAGTGGAAGTGTGGCTGCAAGCTAAGCGAGTTGTGCCGTCCTTGCTGTGTTGAGCAAGTAGAAGAGGGCGGAGAGGAAATCATGGGAGCATCACTAATTCTGCCTTTGATAATATACATAAATTATGCATACGGACATGGATGGAGCCTTCTGTCCATACTCGGCTGTGTTTCTGCAGCGTAGCAGTGAAGCCAATAGTTCAAGTGACACACGACCACAGGACAAAAAGGAAGAAGACTTAAAAACGGCAGAACTTTTTGAGGAAGGGTTATGAGAGTTAGACCGAAGTTTTTAACATCTGTATGGTGTTAGTTCACCCGGGCACAGACACAAACAGTTACTACGGAACAGCTGGAAGGAGATTATATGGGAATTAAATGCGAGTTGGACGGTGAAGGAAAAGTGGAAGTCCGTAAGTGACCCTTGAGCAGCATTGCGGAACAAGATGAAGCTCAAAGAGGATCCCAGAGGGCGTCCACGAGTTCTTCTCATGTTTCCCATTATGAAAATGACGTATGACCCTTCTGATGCCTCACGCTAATCTGTCCTGTTTTGTCTTCATCGTGGTTTTGTGCCCTTTTCTTGTTGTTGTCTTACATACTTGCGGAAGTCTCTCAACACTTTTGCCGGGGGACTACAGATGAAAAGTAGCCTTTTGTCTAATTCTCGCATTTACTAATGTATTACCAGGTGTTAATTCACACCCCCCCATATATGTCAGGTTGTGAGCCACGTCGTTGTCTACTTTGTGGTCAATCATGTGATGTTTTTCAGCTTTATCACTGATTCCACTCAGTGACATCATGTTGTTCACATGCGGGGCCCGAAGCTGCGGGTCGGCCTCTTCAGAAGAACTTATCAGACGGTTGAAAAAAAAAAACAGCCATCCCACCCACAGGTTCCCTGTGAAGGATTAGTCGAGGCCCGTCTCCCACCATTTCTGTAACTATTCAAAACTGTCACTCTGATACTCACACCGTGATGTTCCAGCTGTGTGGAGGTGAGAAGTCCGCCAGGGACTGAACCTCTTTCTAGAACACATGACACAACTATTCTTACACAGGAGATTTATTGTCAGAATTACAGTTTGGATGTTGGTGTGAACGGCAGTTACTTGACTTTTCTGAATACAAGTTAGGGTACGAAGAATCGCTCCTCTCAGTCCACTGTTGGAACGCACACATTCATCTGTGAGGTCCAGTCACACCTGGCCTACAGGTGAGTTAACTGGAACATTCTGTCAGGTAACTGTAGCTCACACTGTTGTGACAGTTGAATTCCAGCCCCTCGCTCGCTCGCTCCCTCAGTCTCTTTCTATGTCTCTCGCCCTCGGTGGAAAACCGCCGTCTCACTTACAACAGCTGTTCCTTCACGCGATGACTACATCGGCGTCTGACAAACACACATGTTCTGCTTCCTACCCAACAATTTACTGCTGAACGGCACAGAACAGTCGACGCCCGAGGCCGATCATCACACTGATGTCAGCTAACATGCAGCCGGCCACACGCACCTGAAAACAATATACTGCCCCTCACCAGCAGCCACAGTGAGGACACGCCATCTAATCTGTTTAGTAATAGACGCATATCGTGACTCTTCCAAGCCTGACGCTACTGAGTTATAGATAAACACATGAGCAAATGAACGCTGAAGTGAAGCTTAATGATGTATGATGGCGATGTGGCGACACCGATTAGCCACAACACGAAAACCACTGACGGTTAAAGTGAATAAAACTGATCGTCTCTTTGTTAAGGCAACGTTCTGCTGGGAAACCTTCGAATCTTGGCTTTCACGCGGACGTTCTTCAAAATGCACCACCCCAACTAAACTCCAGTAAAGAGGACGTACACCCCTTATTGCAACCCTGATGCCGGTGGCTCCCCGAGTACAGCAATGCACCCTGCCACACTGCAGCTCAAGGAAGGTGCGTATAAGTGTGTATAAGATTATTTTCAAGTCTCCAGGTCAGATTGGAGTATTTATTCACAAGTTAAAATGAGCAACCAAGTTGTGAACAAAGCAAAACGTGTCAAATCTCATTTAAACTTGAAATGAATGACTTTTTGTTCATCAGCTTTCACCCTGATATGTAGAACTTCTTGCCATACTGTTGCTTTTTTACACATCCAGCTGATACACAAAACAGTATTGTCTCATTCAAGTCATGTTCGTGTCCGCTTGATGAACCCAAGTCCAATATTCATTCCTCCTATTAGCTCTGTTTTTAGTCTATAACAGCTCCTGAAGCAAAGTATCTGGCCCTCTGGTGCTGTTTGGTGCAGAGCAGGTGGCGTACAGTAGGTTTTTAGAGTCTAATGACCATACATTAATAAACAGACACGTGGTATGGTTCTTTTTGGATTTGAAAAAAAGTTTGCACACAATTCTGCCAGATTTGGACATCATGTGTCAGTTATTTCACAACCAGCTGCAGCGGAGCATCGTTAAATTGTCATTAGGTACAAAAACCTTCCAGCTGAAGAACAATGTGGAAGTCTGGAGGGGAAAGTGACTGTGGGGCGGGAATGCCCTTTAAAAAAAAAAAAAAAGGAGGGCAGGAGGTACCTGCAGTGGTAAACAGGATGTGGAGCTACCGTGTGTGTGCATGTCTGTGTGTGTACAGGAGGTTTGACCCACACACACACACAGAGATTCCTTAATGGTGAGATCATAAACCCCACCCACCCCCCCGTTCTCCACACACACACGTTAACACACATTCCCTCCCATACGAGGACTCAATGGATGGTGGCAAAGGAACAAAAGACACACACACACACACACACCTCTCATTATACGTTATTCAACAAACACTCAATTTAAACCCTAAACACACTTTTCAAACTGATGTCAGGTCAGTTATTAACACATTTTTCACTCAACACAGTGAGGGTGAAAAGTGCACTTTCTACACACACACACACACACACACACACACACACACACACACACACACACCTCTATGTGTATGACATCACTCCTCTGTGCTGTGACAATGATCACATCTCAACAAAGATCAGTTAACATTATTTCATGCTTGTACTTTATGCGCCACAGCTTTGGCTAAACATTATATTTACTCGTACATAGCAACCAACATATGTCTACATACACGGTAATATTATGACAATACACGTTAACATTTATTCTTAACTTAGTACTCTACGCCACTGAGAATGAGGGAAACAGTGCATTTCTTAAAAAATGAGGAACTGCAGCTTCAACAGGCTGCTGTTTCGTGGGCTGAACAGTTAGTGAAGGTGTTCTGTCGTGTGTCGTACACTGCTGCATGTGTGATGCGCATTAAACCACTAACAGGCCTGATTAGTTCACAGTACGAACGTGTAGCTCAGCAGTGTTGTTAAAAATACCCTGAAGTCTCTTGAGTACAAGAAAAGATGTTGGAAAAATATGACTTAATGTATGAATAAAAGTCTTTGAGTATCTTTTATTTTTCTATTTTAGTTCGAGTAAGCAAAATTAGACAAAGATTTACATGTATGTATCTATACTGTACTATGGGTCGTACAATAATCAGCCTGGACGATTTTGTAATTAAATTAAAGAGTATTTTTCATTCGGTTTTATCTGATCGCTGATTAAATAAATCAAATTAAAAATGCTCTTCTTTGGCTCTGATGCAGCATGTAGTCGTCAAAATAACCTAATTAGCAACTAAAGTTATTAAATACACGTAGTGGAGTAAAAATATTTAGCATAAAGAGCAAAAAAAAGGAAATATTCACATACAGTACCCTCAAAATTGTTGTGAAGATCAGTACTTGAGTAATTGTTCTTGGTTACATTCCATCACTGAAGCTCAGCCAGCTATCTCCGAATATTTCAACTTGACTTTCAGATGTTTTGAATTATGCTGATCATGTAAAAGTTGTCCTCTACACAATAGGGAGGAATGGATGGAACCAATTTCTCCTGAAGAAATAGTTCTGGTGTCAACAGTTCATAGTATGTTCTGCGTTTTATCATGAGTCATGTGAAAATATCTCATTTTTAATGCGCAGAGCACCAGAACTTCACCACCCTTGTACTGGGGTGGAGGCAGACATTTCATCAACATGGCTCGCTGTGACAGGAGGCAAGTAAGAAAGTGTGTTTCTAATAATTTGTGTGAACTGACCCTTTAGGCTTCCTGTGGGGGTCGAAGTTGTTGTAAAAATGACTGATCACCTAAAGTCTGCCTTCGAGGTCGAACACGGGAAGCATTTCCAGACGAGTCAGCAGTCTTCCCCCATAGCATCATGTCGGCACTCCCAAACCGTGGCACCCACTGATGACATCATCGCATGATGCATTGCTGTAATAACGGTGCAGCTTAATAAGAGTCACATGAGTCATGCAGCAGCAGCTCAGAGGGGGCGATCCCGCCGAGAAAAGCCCAGATTACAGACACGGAGAAGGAGGCAAGAGGCTTTCAATGTCTTTGATTTGGTTAATGAGGGGCGAGCGAGATATACAGCGCGTGTCATTCTGTCTCGCTCTCTTTAATCTGGTCGCTGGTTGGACTCGAACAGCTGCAGAGATGAAGCGAGAGGGATCAAAGAGGAAGAAAAACTTGCTCTCATGTGTTGCAGACTCATTCACAAGGAATCAAAGAAGTGAACGAACCAAGAAATAACTAAAAAAAAAGGTCAAATAATAAAAACTGGAGAGTGTCCAGTGTTTGTTGAAGGGCTTCTAGGAACAGACAGGGAAACCTTGGCAGAGGATTTCAGGCCGAGACCGGCCTTGAAAGCGGGTCAGGAGTTCAGTAGATGTGGTGCCAGACCTTGTTCAGCCTTAAATGTGATTTTGAAATCCGAGCAACAGATTCTTCTATGGTTGAGGTAGAATTTGAAACCCACTGTGGTCCCCTGAGTTTCAGCGATTAGTCTGATAATCGACTACTCAATCAAAAGAAAATTAGAAACCAAATACTTCGGTGTTCGATTATTTGTTCCAGTCATTTTTCAAGCCAATATGTTGAACATTTGCTGGTTCCAGCTTCTTTAATGTGAAGATTTCCTGCTTTTCTTAGTTATTAATGACAATAAATGCACAGTCATTTGGGTTTGGACTGCTTTGGACAAAAAGAAAAAAGAATTTTAAAGGCTAAATAATTATTCAATTATGAAAATAATCTGAAGATTATTCAATAATAAAAAAATGACAAGCTGCAGCATTTCGTAAAGATAAACTTGAGTAGTATCAGAATGGAGCATTAACAGGAACCAGGAAAGAAACAAAATTAAACATTAAATACATTTTTACAGCTGCGTACGTAATAAAACCAGTTTCCACTAGAAATATGGAGCTCGATAAAGTTTGATGCAAAGAAAGAGCAGAAGAAAGATGAAAACATGAACCACAAGAGAACCGAGTATCCAGCACACTGCTGCCCTGTCATTAACACACACACACACACACACACAAAAACACACACAAAAACACACACATCTGGCATTACGTTTGCACACATAAACAGGACACACACTGACAAACACGCTGCAGCATTTAGCCCTGTATGACCTCACCCTGCTGGTTCCCAGGCTATGATGTCATCAAAAAACCAGAGCAGCCATGTGGCGAGGAGGAAGAGGAGGATGAATGGAGCAGAGGTGAGGTGATAGTGATGGAGGGAAGAAGTTCATTGAGGTGCGTTTAGGTGGAACAAAAACCATTTTAACTGCCGTAAGAGTGCATTTAAAGTCAGTGCTGTTCAAAAAGCTCCAACAAAGCTTTTAAATAAACCCTGAGGTGGAATGTTTTTATCAACTCTAATGCAAACATAAAAACATATTTTCGAAGATATAATATTTAACATTTCTGCATCAAAGACGTAAGTTACATATTTTGTTGAGTTGGGTAGTAACGTTATTCCAAATGTATCCAACACATGTTCAAACCCGGAGAAATCTCATCATCCCACGTTACCTCTTGTTTAGATTCAGAGACGCCGAGTCACAGAAATTACATACCGTGTGTTTAAACATATACTGGACTTCAGTTTCTCTCCTGTTTCAGTTCGTTCAGAAAGTGGAGGAACCGCAGAACACAGACGAAACAATAAACCAACTCGGCTTTGAGGATATGTTGCATTTCTTTGATTTTTGTGCCCATAAACAGAAAATCTTTGTTTCTGGATTCTTGGTCAGACAAAACAAAAACAACTGACAACTTGGAACTTTTGGAAATTGTGAATGGTGATAAATACCTTGGATACCTTGACTAATACCTTGGGTTTTTAAATCTACAGATGGAGGGCGTCCTCCTTTACATAGTCCAGCATTTTTTTCTACAGTAGCCCAGGACGGACAAACCAAACGCTGGCTCGAGAGAGGGACTTTTCAGTGGCCACCATAGAGAAGGGCGAGGCGAGGGGTTTTCAGTTGGTAGCAATCTGCAATCTTACCATTAGATGCCACCAAATCCTTGGTTTTTAATCTAAGTTGACCAAATATGTGATTTAAATCAGGAAGTATCCCAAAGAATAAACAAGTGTCACCAGACTAATTGGTGCCCACCTTTTTTAGGACACTAGGGGATAAGAGACAACCCTCCGTGCCAAAAAAGCACTCAGCGTTCAACACCAAGATGTGAAGCAGAAGGCAGAACAAAGAGAAGAAGAAAGAGAGGAAGCGATGACAAAAAAAGAGTGAGTAAGAAGAGCAGAGATGTTTGTAGCGGAGCCAGGCTGCAGGAGGTTTACCACGGTGATTATCACTGAACAATTCTCAGTTCACCACGACCACAACCGCACACACACACACACACACACACACACACACACACACACACACACTTCAGCACCACAGGGTGTGTGTGTGTATGTGTGTGTGTGTGTGTGTGTGTGTGTGTGTGTGTGTGTGTGTGTGTGTGTGAGTGTTGGGAAGCTGCAGTGTGGGGTTGGTTAAATGTAGAGGTTTGAAGTTTGTGTGTGTAAGCGAGTGACATAACAGTTTCTTTGTTGGAGTCAAACATCTCTGTCATCTTCATCATCAGTCGGATCATCATCATTAACCAAATATTTGAACAGTGACCGTCTGTAACTCAGCGTCACGTCTGCCTCGTCTCCAGCCAGACAACAGAGGCTGAACATTCCCGACATCAAAGCCAGCGCAGCACCAGTACACAAAGACACTAGAAACATGATGACAATAATTCAGCTTCACAAAGACGTGAACGTCGGCTGCGAGTCGACAGGACGGCTGGTTGTGGCGAGGAAACAAAGAGAGGTGTGTGAGTGTGTTGGGATGTTGGACTGGGTTTTTCCACCAGGTCTGGCACCTTAAAAGGTATTTCCAGTGATGCATGACACACATGTTATTCATAGGAATGTTATATTCTCAGCTATTTATAAGTATCGGTGGAATTACAGCTGATTAACAAAATACGCACAGCATCTTGGAGGAGGAGCAGAAGATGAAGCAGAAGAAGAACTAGAAGAAAAAGCATTAGAAGAAGCATTAGAAGGAGAAGAAGAAGCAGAAGAAGTAGAAGTAGAAGAAGAAGGAGCATTAGAAGAAGTAGAAGAAGTAGCATTAGAAGAAGTAGAAGAAGTAGAAGTAGAATAAGAAGCAGAAGCATTAGAAGAAGTAGAAATAGAAGAAGAAGAAAGACTAAAAGTAGAAGTAGAAGAAGCAGAAGTAGAAGAAGATGAAGATGAAGAAGAAGAAGAAAGGAGGGGTAGAAACAAAAAAAACGATTTGCTCAGGTCACAAGTCAGAAAGGTTGGGAATGACTGCACTGACAAACATTATCAAAACATAAATAAATCACATGTAACTAGTGTTCTCATCGCTGTGATCACCAATGAACACGGAGACTTCGTGGAATAAATCCTTTAAATGTTTCTCAAAGTGGACTTCAGTGACATTTGTTCCTCCGAGATTCACAACAGCTCAAAGCTGCAACATTTAGACCTGAAACCAACAAAGAAGCTTTCTCTGCAGGGAGGAGGTGTGTGTGTGTGTGTGTGTGTGTGTGTGTGTGTGTGTGTGTGTGCGTGTGTGTGAGTGAAAGTCTATATCCCTGCCACTCTCATGTTACCTTTTCTGCAGCGACACAGAGGCTCAGTGTGTTGTGTCTCACACACACTCTGCAGCCTTGTAGCGTGGGACGAGAGCCGATAGGGTGAAAAGATAAACATGAAACTTTATTTCGATATTTACATAAAACATCTCGAAGGTAAAAATCAAACAGAAATAATCCTGACACGCAGCACTGAGAGTCGATTTGTCCGTCTTTGTGTGTGCAGCACTGAGCTGCAGGTTTAGGACGAACGCTATTGTCCGAGTATGAAAGCTTCATTAATCGATGTCCAATCAGAGTGCGTCGGCTGACGTGTCCTCAGAAGCTGATTGGTCCAGAATGTGGTGCACCCTGTGTGTTTTTATCCTCCTCCTCAGACTGAAAGCTCCTTCATGGTTTAGTCACACCTGAATGAGGCTTTTGGCAGAGTCACTTCATGTCTTCACTCGGCATCTCGTACATCGTTATTTTCAGGATAAGTTAAGCTGCTCGGAAACAGCATCAATTTGCATGCGAGTGAGACGATGCATGTTCTGGAAAAACTCTGAGAATTAACACTGATTATAGCCGACTATGCTTAGAGAGTTATATCTGTCTCTTTCAGCCACCTCCGCTTACAGAAGCAGGAATCCTCTTCATCTTTTCCACAGACAGTAGTTGTGGTTCCATCAACATATTCTGCAAAAGTTTTGCTTAAAAAAAGATGGTTGATGGAGACAGAAACACTGGTGATGGTGGGAGATCTGAATAAGTTCTGACGCAGCGAACATTTCACATGACTGATGAGCCGTTTTCTGCTCTGAGAGACGTAGAAGAAGACAACGACGAAGAGGAAAGAAGAAGAAACTGGATGGAAACGCTGCAGAAATGTGACTCGTGTGTGTTAGAATATATCTGCTTCTCAAAATAGCACAGTGACGCAGTTTCCTGTCGCACTGGGGCCTTTCTGTGTGCAGGGTTTCCTCAAGGTAGTCTGGTTTTTCCGCCCACCACCAAAACATGCACATCAGGTTGATTCTCCAGCCCTTGAGCAAGGCACTGGCCAAGATCTGCTCCCTCGGGATGGGTTAAATGCACAGTACCAGTTTCACCATGTGATACATTCTTCTTCTTCTAAACTAAGAGGTTAAACGATGACTCCTGACGAACTCGATATCAGCTCTGATTCACGGCTCCGACTGGCTTCTTCTCCATAGCGACTGGTACAAAGGATCATAGGTATTGTAGCATTTTGAAGCGAATGATGGAGAGCATGATTTCAAATTATACCGGAATAACTGGTGGCCACAATATAAGCCTACAGGATTAATACATCATCTTGGACAGTCGCAATGTTAGCGTGTAAAGTAACATTGAGTGCATGTCTCAAAAGAAAAATGGGACACAGAACGATTAAATAAATCTTAATGTTTCTACTCTATACACAGAGAATTGATGGTTGCCAACTGACATGTCTGTAAACATGTTTTCCAGCTTGAAATCTATTAAAAATGATTAACTATTTAGCAGTGATTACATAATTATGATGTTTATATGTACAAAGTAACCTAATATTTACCAAAATCCTCAGTTCACAGGATGTCTTTGATGGGCTGGATTAATGTTTGGGCCTCTGCAGGAAACATCAGCTCAACCCAATGATTTCTGTTGGTTTTCTCTGCACTGATGGTTTTAATGTGTCGGGACTCGAGCTCCGTTTCTTCCAATGCAAGTTGTAACCTGAAGCAGTTTTTTGCTCGTCCCCCAAAAATGTGTTTTATGTTCCAACAACACAAGTCATGCTTCTTGAATTCCTCTAAAACCATCGTGGGGAATCAAAACATCGCAAGAAAAACGCAAAAAGCTACCCAGGCCTGTTTACGAGGTTATACCTTCACTATTTTTGTCCGTATCTGTGGGTGACGCGAGTCCTGATCTGGTTGTGATTATTGATGTGGTTGCAATTATCGTGGTGGTTGCATCTCGACAGAAGCCGTAACCAGGGAGCTGAAGCTGAGAGTCTGGACTTTGAAACCACTTCTTTATCAGGGCGTTTCATGTTCATGTCCTAACCATAACTTATGAGCTGCTGTGACAACGTATGCAATGAAAACCAAAGATCGGGAACAAAGGCCGGAGCCATAAATACGACAGCAGCTCTGATGTTTTTCCTCCTGGAGGAGTGAAACCGAAGAAGTGAAACACTCGAAAAAGAAAAGAAAGATGGAACAGGACAGGAGTAGAGGAGCTGTGAGGTTTGTGTGTGTGTGAGAGTGAGAACATGGCCAAGTCAAACACTCCCGTCCGCCATGACTTCCAGACGAGGGAGACCTTCGCATGTAAGAGCACATTAGAGTCTTTACGGCTCCAATTTCCAAAAGGAAATGAAAGTGATTCTTGATCCTCCTCGTCTCTGCACTTCAGTTCACTGACATATTATTGTTTTAAGTTTTTTCTTCACTCCGCTGTTAGCCACGCACTCCAGACTGAAATATCTTATAACACTATTTGACAGATGGCCGTGAAATTTTTCATTTATGGTCTCCAGGGGATTAATGCTAATGACTGTGGGGAACCTCGGATACCGCCTCTCGTTCCATCGCGTTACCACTCTGGAGGTTTTGATGAAATCCCTCCATAATTGTTAAAGGGATTGCCATGAAATCTGGTCACACTCGGGCTGCAGCTAACGATTACTTCCACTGTCAATTATTTCTGCAATGAATCAATCAGTTGTTTGGTTTATAAAATGTCAGAAAAGGCTGAAAATTGTTGATCAAGAGTTTCCAGAAGCCAAAGATGGCGTCTTATAATGTCTATATTCAGTTTACTGTCAGAGGAAGAAAGAAATCATGGATACGGATTATTAGTAATCAAGGAGTATAACTGATGACATTTGGAGCTGATATACATTTACTGTAAAAACGAAAATCTTAGTTTCCATTAATGTGATAACTACGTGGTTACTTTGCAGATACAGATTGTTTCGTGTTATTAGTTAACGCCATCACGTCCCGCTCAAGATAAACTATCATCATCATCATCATGTCTTAGTTTATGCCCTAAAACCTTCAAGACTAACGAGCCTAACAAAGAACGTGAACATGGTTCAGCATGTTAGCATACTCGGCTAGAACTCTTTATGTCGCTGCCAACAAAATGCCAGCAGTGAAGCCACATCAGAACCAGAACCATCCGTCCATGTTCATGTTCATGTTCACGTTCATGTTTACTGTACAGTGCTCGGCTCCCTCATCCTTTATGTACGTAAATAAACAGTCAGAGCATCCACGCCATAACATTTAAATCCCGCAACAACCCCCACAATCCACATAATAGTATCACTTTCAACCCACATAAACACACAGCCAGCGCACTCTCGTGTAACAGAGCAGAGAGAGAAACATGGAGGTTCTTCACCAGTGAGCAGCTTTCACTGAAATAAGTGGAGCGCCGTGTTCTCTTAACACATTCATGGCGTTCACAGTTATTTTCACCGTTGACTGAGCCGCACGTCTATTTAATCTCTAAAATATTGATACATTTGTGAGAAATGCTCATCAGAGTTTCCCAGATCCCAAAGTGACGTCTTCAAATGGCTTCTTTTGTCCAACGAACAGTCTAAAACCTAAAGACTCTTTATTTACTGTCAGAAATGACAAAGATAATCAGCAAATCCACACATTTAAGATGCTGGATAGGGCAAATGTTTATATTTTTTGCACGGAATGTGAATATCAAAACACTTAATTTACTTTCGACCAATGAATTGTCCGTTTATCTGTGGACAAGGAAATGAATACATCATCGTTTAACAGATTTAATCTGGACCTTTGGGAAGGATCCTGGAAGCCTTTACAAGTCTGGACCTGTGGACGTTCACATCAACCTGAACTGTTGATTGTTTTCCAGGCTGCTGATTGGACGGCTATCTTATCGCCTCACGCTGCATTTGAACTCTCCCACTGAGATTCTTCATTCTGCCGTCGCCTACATCTCTTATCTCCCATCTTTCTCAAAAGGACCTGAACGCAGCATGGGGCAGCGCTGGATCATTGAAGCCATGTGACACGCCCTCTTCAGAGCCACACCCCCTCTCCGGTGGACTCCAGCCAATCACTGGCTTTGTTTACAGAGGTTGCCGTGACAACAGGTGGAATGCACCTTATTCTCCTGACCTTGACACTTTCCTGTGTGTGTGTGTGTGTGTGTGAGAGAGAGCGAGTGTGTGTTTAGCCCACATACTGCTGTCTATCTCTGAGATATAATCGGAGGATGAAACTACTTCTTTATCGATTAAGAGACAATGTTAAGCTTTATATTCATGTTCTTTACACTTTCTCCATTCACTGATGTTTAAAGGGACAGACAACCTAATTTGCAAGAATGAGTGTTAAGTATATTTCTGCAAAACCACAAATAACTTAAAGCTGAAAGTTGATTTGTGTCGCAGCTTTCCATCTGTTTAAGTTGAATTTTCTATTTCTCTCTTGTCACAATACTGTGCTTATGCTCTGGGTAGGTTTTTGCATAAAAAAAAACACTTGGTTAGGGTTAGGAAAGCAACATGGTTTGGGTCAAATACGTGTTTTAGTTGCCCCATTCACAGATAAAGATGGCCTGACTTCCCCTGAAATCTAGCCGGTTGTGGCCACCAGAAAAACAGCTTTAAATATCGCTAGGTGTCCTTAAAAACACGTACAAATATGCACTGTTGTGACTCGAATGGCGGTCAGATGTTTGCCAGCCTTGTAGGCGATCAGTCTGGGACAGTCAGATGATAATTCAAGAGTAATATCAGCCGGTGTGATGTGATTAAAATTTCAAATTCAAGGTTGACACAAATTTTTAGAAGACTTTCCTTGACTGTGTTTTTTTAAATGATTTGTATTTAATTTTTCTACTGTCCTATCATTTTATACTTCTTTTTTTACTTCTTTACACGTACAGATGTGACGGGTGATCTAAATTTTCCTGAAGGGGAAATTCATCTAGTCGGACAAGTTTGAAAAACATGAAGACAAAAACAGCCTTCAACGGCACGTCACGCACGAATCAACAGACACCATTAAATAGAGAGAAACACAGCAGCATTAACATAAACAACAACAATGACTTCCCTTTTTAAAGAATTAGTGTGTGAATGCTGCTATTGTCTGATGTTTCTTCTTTTATCAACACAAAAACCACCGTGAATAAAGAAAATAAATCAACCTACACAACAACCAGACAGTTTGTGAGTGAAAGAAAACTCCTGTAAACACGTCAGCGACAAAACAACGAGGAAACAATCGAAGTCATGACAGAAAAATGACGACAGAAACAGAAAGTCGAGTTTCAGGATAACATGAAACCAAACATGCATCAGCTGTTCAGAGTTCAACGAGCCGAGCTGGACCGAGACTGCTGTTGACACACAGCGCCATGGCAACCGGGCGGCCGAAACAGAAAGAGAGAGAGAGTGAAAGCGAGCGTGTGTGTGTGTGTGTGTGTGTGTGTGTGTGTGTGTGTGTGTGTGTGTGTGTGTGTGTTAGTTAATATGTCACAGACAAAGACAGAGTGACTCATGACCTGTCTGGACGTTCGCTGTGTCATTAAGACATGTTTAAGGCTCGCAACGAATCAATATGTTCACGACCGCTGGGCTCCAGTGATATGAGGATACTGATCGTGTCACAATACAAAACTGTTTCCCGTGGTCTCACGTTTCATCTTTTGGAAGTTATGTGTTCTTCGGCGGGTGCAGGCATGAAATTTCGCATGAAGACAATACAAACAATGATGGAGGACAGTTGACGTGACACAGAACGCGTCGTTCCAAATGAGAGAAGGACTCTGATACACCGAGAAAAAACAATAACATCATATGTTTGACCAACCAGATAACTGAACTCTGCCTTCGCCCTAAAATTCAACACGTTCAATCTGTTAATCATCATGAATAATCTAGTCTATAAAATGTTATGTTGGTGTATCACTGTGTTGGTTGAGCACATCAGGTGCTAGACATGATATAAGATCAGCCACATTAAAGCAAAACCGCAGCAAGAAAGTCGAGATGAGATTAAATTAAACAGAATAAAAAGCTCAAAATAAAAGCAGTACAGGCAGAAACATTGTGACATTTAGTGCCTAGAATTAATCCGATTCTCCTACATTTCTCATAATGCAACTCAATAGTTTATTTAATGACACCTGTCCACGTCTTCCAAACCTACACCTGCAGTTTGTGATACATTTTCTTTGTCACTCTCATCATAAAAGCGTCTGTAATCAATATATATCAGATGTAAAAACAATGTGACGATGTGAAAGATGAACCTAAAGAGATTCATGACCTGAATCTGCAGCTTCCATCAGCTTCACAGAAGTCAGATGACTGATTTTGTTTTGGGGCATTCATGCAGTGCTGATGTCGGTCCAACAGAGCTTCAGCAGCCTAAGAATCATCATGACTACACAGAAAGTGCTCAGAGAGCAACAGAGAGCAAAACAACTAATCTTCTAATGAAGTGGAAATAATCTGAGTCACTCCTGCATATTAAAACGCAACTGATATATTTATACATGAATGAATGAATAAATATCTTCCTGGTTAAAACAGACTTCAGGGAAGAACTTTACTCTCAACGTCAACGCACCACTTCACTGCAAGCTAATGTTACTCTTCAAAAACACAGCCTGGAGGCACCGACTGTGTGTGTGTGTGTGTGTGTGTGTGTGTGTGTGTGTGTGTGTGTGTGTGTGTGTGTGTGTGTGTGTGAGTGAATGAGGTCACAGAGTCTAATTGATGGTACAACCGACAGCGTCAGATCCCGTTGGGCCTGTTCTCATGTCTTCACCTGCCTCCTCTCTGAATGCTTCATTGGACCTTGTTAAGCGTAGTGGTGATATTAGTTGCATTGTGGGTAATGTAGGCAGCAGGTTTTAATAAGGAGGGGGACTGTGTGTAATAAAAAGGTGATATCTCTGGTTCTGTATTGATTTTAAGTGCTAGAGAAGAGCAATGTGAGACCAGTGGACTGCTAAAAAAGAACTTGCTGCCTACATTACCCACAATGCAGCTTAATCACTGAGTGGCAATTTATCAGATTACATGCAGCATCCTCTGGAGCCACAAAAGACCTGCAAGCCCACTTTAATGTGTAATATTGGTGGAGTTGCCCTTTAATATCACATGAGACAGAACAAATCTAAAATGTCACGTTGTTGAGCCGACAGCCTGTTTCTCTGACCAGGGGCCACAAAATTAATCAACGTTTAATCGCTTCAAAGACACGCTCCCTCTGGTAATAACTGATTCATAAATTATAAAAATCAGCAGCTGTCAAACCGGCACAAACAGGCAGAAAATGTTCTTCAATTTCAGCGGTGATGCAACACAACACCTGTCTGCACAAGCGGAGGGCCAACACCCTTTTTATACAACACACATACACACACACACACACACACACACACACACACCTGGCACTCAACACCTTGAGCAACAACCATCCATACTGGCAGCTTAAACACAAACATGCAGGCTTTTGCAATCTCAGAGTGATGAAGTGTCTCCAAGAGTCTGTTGCTAAACACACACACACACACACACACACACACACACACACACACACACACACACACACACACACACACACACACACACACACACACACACACACACACACACACACACACACACACACACACACACACACACACACACACAATTCCACTTTACCTCCGACTGGTTTTAATGCATTTTCAATGCCTTTTTTTTCTAAAAAAATTAGTTATCAGACAGAAACAGCAGAAGATGATGGACAAGGTTGAAGTTCAGCTACAGTTACATGAGGAACAAACAGCTGGTGGATATGAAGCAGGGACCACACACACACACACACACACTGCCACACCCATACAACCCACGTGAACTATGGGTGTGTGAGCAGCTCCCTCAGATTATTCCCTCATGAGGAGGATCAGATCAGATTTTCTCACTTTATTTAACTTAAATATTATCATTCATCGTCTTAAAACATCTCAAAATACTTCACGTTGTTTTATCAGCTCCTCTGAACCGACGACATGCTGCTGATGTGCGCTCGTTTCTGTTTGAGGGTTTCGGAGACCACAGCTGTGAAATGTGGTCAGATAAATTTCATCTGCTCTGTCTTTGAGTTGTCGACAGTGTTTTTTTTTATGCAGCACAACTTCCACAAACACAAGTAACCTCACGACATGTAGAGTAAGTTAGTAAAACCAAAGTCAACAAAAACACAAGGGTCAACCGTTGAGGATGACGTTCAAATCTCCCAGCAGACAGTGAAAGCAGCACAGAGCGCAAGAACAAATCGGTCTGAAGATTGAAGGAAGCGGTGAAGAGAGGAAATGTACACTGCTCAATGAATTTAAATAAAAACATCATGAATCTCAGAGTCTTTAACTCGACACATGTGCTGCTCAAAATATTCCTCATCCTGTCTCCGTGTGGGTTACAGACAAAAGCCGGGGGGCCTCCCCGAGGGGCCCCGCGGCACGGCGAACCATTAACAAACACACACAACTGAAAAGAAGACGATGAGTTACATCAGCAAACTTCCCACGCTCTCCTTCTCTCCGTTTGTCTGCCGTGGAGGTGAGGTATCTGACAAACCAACGTTACCTGTGTAAACGTTCTGGATCGCTGCCAGCGTGCAGCTTCAGATTCAGAGCTGCTGCACTGAACTTACAGTTTAACAAACAACATGAAGCTTCTGAAACTAGTGAACATCTCCTGTATGTGATAGGAGACACGCCGTCTCATTAATATTGTAAAAATTCCCCAAAACTACAGTTTCCTCCTTTAAGTCTCAAGAAATATAAATATCCAAATGTTTCATTCACATTTTCTTTAATAAACGACCCCTATCGATGTTTTCTGATCCGTCTGGAGCTCTGAAAGCCGTTGCTGCCTCACTGTGTGTGTGTGTGTGTGTGTGTGTGTGTGTGTGTGTGTGTGTGTGTGTGTGTCCCACCCAGTCATTTCCTCCCTACTGTGGAAAATCAAACCTCCACAGTTTTACATCACCGAACACACTCCGACCTCAGCTCACCGCCATCACCAAACACCGAGCGGCTCCAGTGTCTCAGGATGTTTCACGGTTTAATTCAGACGATTCAGTTTTGCTCATGATTAAAGCAGAAAAGTCGTCTGGATTTCAAGCGAACTCTGTTGCAGTTTGAAAGTCTCTCAAAACACAGACAACTCACGAGCTGAGGCTGCATTTGGACCTCTGGAGGATCCGTTTTTGTCTTGGTCTGAATTTTAGTTCATTGATTTTGAATAAAAGTACAAGTCAAAGATTACATAAAAGGACACGAAACAAGAATCATGAGCTCTAAAAAAGTTTTTCATCCCTCCACAAACAGAGCTCGTCTGACCACAGGCCTGAGGTGATGTCACTAATAAACGGCCCGAGATGTTTCCTACATAAACGACAGTGTGAAGGTGTGGTCCGCTCCATCAGCTTGTTGACGGAGCAGCCGAGGCTGCGTTCACAGGCCGTCACGTCCTGAACTCCTCCTCTAGTGTGGCGGAAAACAAAAGAGATCATGGGCAGAGAGGGCGGACGCAGCTCGTCATGCTTGGACACTTGCACTGGCACAAACACCACAGAAGAAGAAGAAGAAGAAGAAGAAGAAGAAGAAGAAGAAGAAGAAGACTGTGGGAATGAAACTAACAAGAACTTTCATCATCGATTCATCTGCGCATTATTTTCAAGATGAATCTATAACATAAGATTTTCCACAGAGACTTTTCATTTAAAGGAATGTTAAAGATTTTTTGCTTTTAAAAAAAGGGGCACTGTGTAGTTTCGGAGAAGAAATTCAAACTCAGAATTTAAATATTTCTAATATTAATGAGGCATTTTTTTCATAACTAGACAAACAAGCTGTTCTCAGAGGAAAAAAAGCTCCCCAGCAAACACATGTTGCTTTGTAGAGCATCAAAACTTTCCCTTAAAAACTATTTTTGGGCACAAACAAAACTAGTCTGACTTGATACAGCGAAACAAAAACGGCGTCTAAAATACGATTTCACCAGGAAAAATCTGCTCGCACTAAACATAAAGAAAGCCACGAAGCTGACACGACGATTTGAATCATGTTTACACAAACAGTCACACAGTGGTGGAGACTCATCTGTCAGAAGGTCTACTTTCTTGGTTTGCAGCAACAAAAAAGAGGCAGAAAAACAACATTGCGTACATTATTGTTGTTCATAAAAACTATTTTGACGATGACGTCATGTTTTGATCGTCTGATATCAGACTGTCCTGGACGAAAAGTTGGCAGCAGTGAAAGAAAAAACAAAGTGTCGAGACGAGAAATGTGGTGAAATCCTCAGTCGTGTATCGAGCGCTATGATCTTCGATGAAGTCAGATCAAGTAATCCCGACTTTAATTCAACTTTAATGAGAGATTCATGCAGCCGAGGGGCGATTAAGAGCTTTGGTGGCCAAACACAGACAACGTCAAAACTCCAGATGTTACTTCTGCGACGACCGGTGATTATAGACCAAGTAATCTGGATACAGAATTCAAGATTCAGTGAGACGTTTAAAGTCCCTGAACACGTGCAGACGCGGATACACAGTCTCGAATGTTTTGTCAGCAGCATTTTTTACTGTTTCTTTAAACAGCACCAGCTCGATAACAACAGCTTGTTTTCTGCTGAACGTATAAACAGCGGCACAGACGGACGATGTGAGCTGAGGACGTCTCTCTGCTCAGACTTCCTCTTTCCATTTTCCCCATTGTAGCTCTATGATTCAGCAGACGTTCATCACAGTCTGACGCGCCTAAAGCGAGATAATCACGCAGTCGGATGCAGACTGTGAACAACACTGTGTCTGAACTCCAGTCTGACTGACACAATCATATCAATGCACTGAAACAGTAAAGTTGGTGGGAATTTATTAATGAATGAAGCATCTTTTCTGAGTTTTCATATCTGCGTGTATGAGGCAACATATACACTGATACTGATCTGTGATCAGCCAATAGCATCATATCGCTCCGAATATCTCCAGTGAATGTAACTAAGTACTGTACTTACAGTGAGTGCAACTTAGAGGTAATTATACCCGAGTATTTCCATTTTCTACCACTTCATACTTTCACTCTACGACTTTTTGAAAGGCAAATATTCTACTTTTACTCCTCTGTGTTTGTCAGGTAACTTTAATTCCAGACGACTTCTGAATCACAATAAAAGTGACAAATCTTGAAATGTATTTAAACATCAATCGGACACTACAGACGCACATTTCTTCTAAATTTTGGATACTTTTGGTACATTTAATATCAGATACTTAGAGCGTGTTTGTATGGGTGGCTTTAACTTTTAACCTTTTTAAGTAATATTTCAACCTCAGGGCATTTATGATCAATGTTTAATCAATGAACTGCCGTTAAACATGAATCTCATTCAAAATGACAAACTGATAACTGGAGATGCAAACACTGTTTTATCAAATACAGCCTATAAAACAAAATACACAATACAGGAATGAGAAAATGTTATATTATTACATTTTAGCCATTTAATTGCCTCAGTAACGGATCTTGTTGGGCCAGTTGTTAATTGCGACAGACGAGAGATCAGTTATTAAAATTAAGTCATTATTTTGTGTTAAACATCAAAGTAACTTTCTGTTTGCTTCACGTGTTTTTAACCCTCAACGCAGTCTGCTCTGGGTTTGCATCAAACGTAGACTTTTCTAATGGAAAAGAACAGCCAACATACTGTAATCAATATTATTAATGATGAACCAATAATCAACTGTTACTATCAAATCAGAGTCAGCTTTAAAAAACATCCTCAATTTAACTCTGGTATTACTTTTGTGTGCTTTCGTCACACGGTGTGAGATGCAGCCAACTCAAGAGGAACAAGTCCTCCATCACTTTCATTACAGCAGCTTCACTTTACTTCACTTTTAAAAACCGTCTTCCTTCGTTTGAATGAAAAACACCTGAAACTTCTCACAAACTTCGGGCACAACAGCGACTCAGCACAGAAACTGTCATCTGTAGAACAAATGTTCAGGAGAAAATGACCGATGGCACATTCGGCCGGGCGTGTGGAAGCCAAACAGCATTAATTAAAATCATCTGAGTACTAATTGTGTTTGGACCTCAACAACAAGCAGCTTGTTAAAGAGAAAGTATGCAGCAGGTGGAGGATCATCGCAGCTGACAAACCACATTAACAGCACGGTGTGTTTCAGGGGTTGGAGGGTGAAATATTTTCATGTTCGTACACAAACTGAGAAGCTGCAGCTCTCCACATGAAGCCGGGCTCGTTACCACAGGTGTGTCTCCTCTCTGTGGGCGGCTGCTCATTAAAACACACTCTGCTGTTGTCATGTAGACACTCTGCACCCACAACATGCCAAACCCCATCCAGAAATCTGTCAATTTAATCTCTGCTGCTGACAACATGATACATTTCATCGGTAATGAGTGCTGAACCAATCTGTGGTCTGACTGCTTCTCTAATTAATCCACACTTTAATGAAACTGAAAGATTTGAGAGGTGATTTAGTTCTGGCTCTCCAGATAAAGTGAGACTCAAATATAATTATTATTTACAAAAAAACTGGGTTGAATGTTGGTTATGTGTATGCCGAACTGAAGTTGAGTACATGCAAATTCTTAAGATATTCCATCACATTAATTAAAATTATTGTAACGTCTAGCGTGACCGAGAATACGTTAAATCACTGAGTTCTTAAATGAAGTTTGGCATGGAGTTCTCGTCACGCTTTACGTTCAGGAGATAACGGAACCCAAACTGACTAAAATAAGAACAAATCTAATTTAAAGTTTAATTCAAGTACCATAATGTCTTTTGCTAGGCAATAAACGGTCATCAACAGGCTGATTCGGGTTAACATTGTTGTAAGAAATGTGGGAAACTTTTACACAATAGAAAGGAAAACTGTAGGGATTGAACTTTGGTCTCTGGACACAGCACATGGCCATTATTGTGAAACACAAGTAAGTTCAGAAACGTCCTGCATTACTATTTATTTTAACTCAATCAAAAGCCTTAACTTCATTAAAATATCAACTTTTAAAAGAGGTTTTCTTCTTGATTCCCAGCGCAGCCTGACACCTAGCTAAACGCAGCCAGGTGGGCGGCAGCGACGGCGTGACCCACTCACAAAACCTCAGATTTCACAAGGAACGTAGTTTCTCAGTGTGTTACATGTATGCCGAATTGAAAAGTGAATCCAACTGATTCGAAATCACCAATTCATAATAATGTACAATATGCATGTACATGGCAAAAAGGTATTTGAGTTAAAAATGCTAGATTATTAAAGGCAGTTCGTGCTTTCCAGGACAGAAAACGGGGAACGTAGTTTCTCATATATGCCGAATTGAAAAGTGAATTCAACTGCTTCAAAATAACCAATTTCTAATCATGTATAATATGTACATACATATGGAAAATGAATTTGAAGTTAAAAATGCTAGATTATTAAAGGCAGTTCGTGCTTTCCAGGACAGAAAACGGGGAGGTTGGCTGTAAAAACTGGGAGGAAAAACTTTACTGGGGACGAGAAACATGATTAATGTCATCATCTCTGTTGTGTGCGGTCACACCGCTGCTGCGGGTTTCTGGAGCTGGAGAGAAGCTTCCAGACGGATGAATGGAGCCGTTACTCACCGATGGAGACCAGCTTGATGTTCTCCTTCTCCAGGAACTCCAGAGCCACCGACACGTTCTCCAGCTTCATCTGGCCGAAGTTGGGCCTCGTGTGGTACTTTTTGTACATCTTCTTCTGGCTGAGGACCTCCAGCAGGGCGATGAGCCTCAGGCCGTCGCCCAGGTCCAGCTGCAGGTCCGCGATCCGCTTGTTGACGCACTTCAGGTGCTCGTTGGTCCAGCGGGTGAAGGTGTTCTGCTGGATCTTCTTCCACGGGGCGTCCTCCGCCAGGTCCTTCTCTGTGGCCGGCATGTTTGAAACGGCTCTGCTCGGTGATCTGGTTCTGGTTCGGACTGCGGGGTTAAATGTGACCGAGTCTCCGGTGAACGTGTTGTTTCCTCGGAGCCTGAAGGAGGTTTGAAGTTTTTCTCAACCTCACGGAGACTGACTGGCTGCTGAGGCGTTCAGGTGCTGCTCCGAAAGCTCGGAATTTTCCCTTCTCTTCTTTGTGGCCTAACAAAAAGTTGGCATCCTCAGTGTTGCGTTACTGCCTCCCTCTGGATTTAATTCACATCACCTGTAGCTCTCATGAAACTAGATATCTGTTTTCTTCTCTTCACACTCTAACGTCTAACAAAATGCTCATACAATGCTGTAAGAATACTAGATTACAAGCACTGTTATAAAAGTTACCAGTACTTTCCCGAACCCAGTAAACCCGTACCCTCCTATAAATTAAATTATGCTCTAAAATAAATTTGGCTTAGATAAGTAACTACTAATTAAAATTATACCATAAATATAATGAGTAAAAGTACAATATTTGCCTCCAAAATGTAGCCGAGTAAGAGTGTAAAGTACAAGTTCCTCAAAATTGTACTTAGATGTATTTAGTTACATCCCATCACTGCTTTTTACATTTAACCAGAGTACCAAAGTACAAACCTCATCAAAAAATAATCACATGGTCACGAGACAAATGACTGAAGCTTCAGTTCTCTGTGTGAATCAGCAGCTCCGTCACTGTCAGGCTGAATTATCGATCTGTTCTGTTATTTGCAGATTGATTCGTTGTTGTTTTTCACCTTCTGACTCACACGATCAATAAAGATAATGCACATTCACACGTGTATTTAGGAGCAGTATACAGTATATTTGTATTTTATTCTCTTTTTTTCTCCTCCCTCTTAGTTTATTCCTGCACACAGTGTGTTTCCCTTGTGCTTCTCTGTCTAATTGATTGTCTTCACCAGGGGATCAATGAAGATTCATCTTATCTAACAGTTTGATGTGATCAGCTTCATATTTTATAGTTCAGACCTGAACAGTGAACAAAGTTCTTGTCTGAAGTCTCAGACTCTTTAATCTGATGTTCAGACAGCAACAACCCAACCCTGCACGACAAGTCTCAACACACACACACACACACACACACACACACACACACACACACACACACACACACACACACACGCCCTTCTTTGTGCTGATTTTGTAGTTTTGACTTTTCAGGGTAGAAGAAGAAGAAGAACTCAAACTGTTTTTAATTGTATTTTATCTTAATTCAAAACACAAATATGAGATAAACAGTCAGATTCTGTACTGTTAAAGATAATTCTATGAGAAATCAGATTAAATTATGACCTTTTTTTAAGGTTTAAGATAATTTATGACTTCTTTTAAGTTGCCCTAAATAGACATAATCATGATTTTGACTTCAATCCCGTGCTCTTAATTTACCATGTCATTTTTTATTTCTCCACGCTTCATATTTATTCTCCTCTTCTTTCATTTCCTGAAGAAGAAAAGCTCCTTTTTGTCCCCACGAGTCTGTAAAAGTCAAACAACCTGCTGGCCTTAGTAAGATTCACTCTTCTGGTCACATTTAAGGATAAAAGATGATCTTTGACTTATCATGTAATCTTAAATATCAAAGCATGGGAAAATATATTACATAAGAACAACAGATGTGACTTCATGTTTTCAGACTTTTCGCCTCGAGCTTTGAATTTTTAAACATCAATCAACACTCGACATATTTTACTGTCTTGCTCTTTTTAGTCGACATACATCCACTTTCTTTTTAGATGAGTATTTATAAACCTTAGAGTGGTACGTTAGAATGAAAACCTTGTGTGAGACGTATTGGTTCTGATTCAGCACCAGACTTTATGACAAACAGCCTCAGAGCTGCGAGCTTTAGCGCTGATTCCTCCTGCGTGTTTCAACCGTCTCGTAAAGATGACCTCATGCTCCTGCTGGATGATTGATGCGTGTTTGTCGTGTGAAGATATTCAGCTAACATCAGACCACACACACACACACACACACACACACACACACACACGTCCAGGCCTGTTGATGGTGTCCTCTTTCTTTCTTTCTTTCTTTCTTTCTGTGTGGAGATTAACTCAGAACTCTACTTCAGGTTTGAGGTGCTTCTACTTTAAACTTGAGTATTTTCATTTAATGCGACTTTAAACTTCTGCTTCGCTACATTTATGTGACAGGTGCAGTCACGTCTTCTCACAGCATCAAACTTAATCTTTCATTTATCATCTAATCGCTAAAAAATAATCACAATCTTCCATTTAAGATTTTATTTCTATTCCCTGTCGTGTTGAAGAGCTCAAACATCTTGGACCTCTACTTGTCGGCATCTGTCTTATCTTGGAATCCACTTGGAATCATTTTTCCTCAGACAAAGAGGACATAAACACCAGTCAGGACCAGAACTACAGGAGTATCACTGCACAGAATAATTAATGACACATGTAAGATGAAAGTCACCCAGAAAACTTGATGCTCGCACTAAAATTGTGTTGTTTCAGGTGGAGGGTAAAACACGTAAAAGTGAGTGTTGAATAAAGATGATTCGGCTGATTTCAGCTCCTTAGTGTTCAAGCGTTTGCTCATAGAAATCAAAGTGAAATTCATTAGCACGTTATACTTCAAGTGATTCACTTATTTACACCCTCGACATGAAGACAGGGTGATCCATCGAAGATTTTACATTAAGAAATGGTGAAATAACGTCTTTTAAAATCAATGTGGGATCACAGGGCTTCTAAAGACTTGGACCACACCAGACCAGCTGGTTTTATGGGGCCATTTTATAGGGTTTGTTTGTTTGTCTGTCCCCGTCTACTTCTGTATTTTAGGAAAGTGCTACACCGGTTTTGTTTTGAAGCGCCAGAAACGTTTCAGGCAAAACTTCACCCAACTTTCCATCAGCAGGAGGGTGAGAAGATAATGACTGATTGTACATTTTTGGGTGGACTTTCTCTTTAAACCCTGATTGAAGACCTTGATGGTTTAATTTTCAGCTCTGTGAATGAAAGAATGAGCACGCAGGAAGCCGGTTTGGTGGGTCAGCTTGCTACAACTTTAATCCAAACATTGCTCTGCATATGCATCAATACATCATCATCATCTTCTTCATCATACTGTCTCCTCTACATAGCTCCCTCTCATATCTCTAAACAATTTTAACAAAATAAGTCTAGTAGCACGTCATTCAATAACATTTTATTTTACAATTCTCTCTCTGTACTGTAGTGTTTTTCTCTTTAAACATCAGGAATATTTGTATTTATTTATTTCGTTTTCTTAAACACGGAGACAAGACAGAGTACACGGACGATGACAAACGCTGCACACGAGTCCAGAGTGTGAACCCACACACACACACACACAGAAAACACACCTCGAAATACTTTAATGTCTGTTAAAAACATCTCGCCGCGCGTCTGAAGCGTTTAGAGTTTGTCAGGAGAGAATCTGAACTCGGCTCTGTGAAGCTCGTCACTTCAGAGGACGGATGGTTGAAAACTCTCGTCATCTTTGTTCTTTTTGATGAACTTTAATGTCGTGTGCGTTCTTAAAGATGGCGCCAGATTAAAGTTTGAGTCTTTCCTGAAGTTCACAGAGACGCGTTCTATCAGAACGATGGTAGAAATCAAAGATGGCTCGTGTCATCGGACAGAATTTGGCGTCTGAACATTTTCAGTGACAACTCCTGGTTGAAGGTCATGATCAGCAGTTGAAAGCTCTGGAAAAAGCTACAGAAACACGACCAGCTTCTCTCCACTCTTAACACTCAGACTTCTGACAGTCCAATAAAACAAGTGTGTTTGTGTGTGTCTATCAGAGAAAGTGTGTGTGTGCGTGTGGTTGTGCACGTTTGCCCGCACACATACACAAACTGTGGTGTTAGTTACATCAGAGGCACTTTGACCCCCTTTTTCTGTGTGAAATCAAAAAGAAAGAAAAATAAAATCAGATTTTTATTTTAATAATAATTTGGCTTCAAGTTTTAACCCCCGACCCAAAAGACTCCCCTGAAAAAACAAAACAAAACAAAAACACAGAGAAAAACACCATGTTAGACGTCCAACATGGCCGACTAAAACCAGAACAGAACAGAGCAGGACTTCCTGAAACCTGTAACACTTTCCAACAGAACCAGTTCACGACAGGACAGATCGGATCACCGTTTGTGCTTCATTTGTTCTCCAACAGCCTCAATTCAGATTCAGTTGGAGTTGATTTTCCTGAAGTATCAACGCAGTATTTTAATGTGGATTTACTTTAGTGTTCTGACAGATAGAGCTGAAATCTGATGCTGAGTCTGATGTGATTGACTGTGCAAAATGAAAATGTTTAATAAAGACAGGACAGTCACGATTTCAAAAAATGTCCTTTGAATCCTCTTAATTTTAATATATACCTAATTTGTGTAAATTACTTTGTACACACTGCAATCTCCAGCCAATCCATCTGAGCTGCAATAATTCATTCATTTTAATATTTGTTTGGACAAGGCTGGTATAAATCATTTGGATTATTTTGTCGCTTTCTTCTGAGATTTTACAACCTAAACCTAATCGATTACTTGAAAAAAATCCTCTGCAGATTCAAATTGAACCGTGAAATAATTCCAAGCAGTGAGCTGAGGACAGATGGTTTGAATCTAGGATAAAATTCTGCCTCAAATTAGCTATTTATCAATGGTTTGTGATAATTTCATTAAACACTTCAACACTTTAAAAAAGCAACAGATAACAATTTACAATCCCAACAAACAGGGGGCAGCAAATCACCAGAATAACTGCTAACGGATGCTTGATGTGTTCTGTTTTGTGCAGTAGAATGTTTACATACACTTGTAAGGAAAATGTACATCATGGCAGTCTTCAGTACCGAAGATTGGGTCGTGGGTGCAGCCGGGTGCTCCCACAGGACACTGATCCCAAACACACACATCAAAAGGCTCAATCAGGCTGGAACTGAGGTTTTGGAGAAGGTTTTTCTGAAGTCCTGAGTTGAATGAGAACATCCTGAACATGTGGGCGGTGTGAGGAAACCGGTCCGGGCCAGGAAGCTAACAAATATAGTTGGACTTGACAGATCCTGTGGCTAGAAATTCAGCCAGAAGCTTTCAGATGGCTATCAGAAGCACCTAATTCAGCTGAAAGTTGGTCAGGGGACATTAGCCAAACTTATTCTCAGAAGACCAATAATAAATTCATTGCTGAAGCAAACTTCATGAATGTTTCTGTGGCAGAGTAGTTTGTGTTCCTGCCTGAAAGCTGCCATGATGTGCATGTTCTTTACAAGTGTGTGGTAACTTCTGACAGTGGATGTACGTCCGTGACTGTTTCTACTGTTAGCTCAGTTAGCTGTGCAGCTAGCTGGACTAACAGGGGGGAGAACAGGAGCTTCAGACCCCTGGCTAGCCTGTTAGCATGCTAACTTCAGTCGATATCTCTTAACACAACACACGGACGTCTTTGACATAATGTTAACACCATTACTGCTTCACATTCTGTTGATCATCTTAGTTAATTTATGAATGTTTGAACTGAAATTGTTACATATTGACTCTTTAATAATATGCACCATGTCGGCACACCATCAACTTGAATATTGCAGCGATTAAAACTTGTATTTGGCATCGAAACAACAGCAGCTCCAGATTTGGTCACAGATGTGAGAGTCGTTCTCTTTACAGTTTCTAATTTGCCTTAGTGGTGCATATCACCAAACAAATGAGCACTGAATAGTTCACTGGCATTAAATATGAGTAGTTATTATCCGAAAGTGACATTGACAGATGCCTCTTGGCAAAGGGATACGGGTAAAAGCAGAAGATTTGAATTGTTTAGTTGAAAGCTGAATTTGGAGGTGGTTTGAGAGCAGGACGAGCACGTTTCTCAGTACAGACACTGAGGAGCTATTCTTCAGTGTTGAAGGTGAAACAAACTGACTGCAGCCCAGTCAGTCAGTCTGCTACAGGTAAAAACACCGTCTGCTAACAGATTCCAAAAGCCGATTAAATCGATCAATACTTTTGGAGATGCTCCTTCAGCAAACAGCAAACCCGCCTGTTTTCAGTGACGAACGTCGATCGTGTTCCCCGACTGGACTGAAGCTGCTGGAAAGCGTTTCGTTCGACTCCTTCCCGTCCGCGTACGATGGGACGGGTGTGAACGTCAAGATTGGCCTGCTGGAGAACGTTATGTTACCCAGAAATCAGCAGAGAGACAAAACCAAAAAAAAAAAAAAAAAAAAAGCCCCCACCACAGCCGAGAGAGAGCCGAGAATAAAAACAAATCTCTCCGCCGCAGAAAAATAAAAACACACAAAAACAAAATAAACCAAGAAGCATCTGAATCCTCTGTAGAAACCACAACCTTTATATTCCCTCTACAATTATGTACAATTAGACTTTATACAAGTAAAGCAGTGATGCTCTCCTCACAGCGCTCTGTGTGTGTGTGTGTGGTGTTTGTGTGTGTCCTAGGTGGAGCTGCTCTTGGAGAGGTTGGGGTAGAGGACGGCTGCCGTCACGGCGACCATCACTGCGATGACCGGCATCCAGGGGCTCCAGCCGCTCTGCCCGAGAGAGACGATCACACAGACACGAGACAGAAAGAGAAATCCAGTTAGTTGTGACGTCAAGACTGAACTTCAGGCCTCAAACTGACTGAAACCAGGAAAGAGAGAAGGAAGACAGAAGAAGAGGAGCAGAGAGAGACAAAGAGGGAGAGAGAGAAAAGAGGACTGCAGAAAATAGAAGAAAAAAAAAAGCCAAGCCAAAGTCCAAAAGATCCTATTTTTGATCACAAGAGTTATTTATCTAATTAGGAAGTTATTGAAGAGGGTGCGCACGTTATTAATGGCAGAGCTGCTCGGTTACAGTCTGTAACTGTCCTCACGCTCCTGAAAACTGACAACCATAAAAATCCTAATTCATGGCAATCGTTAATCATCAATTCATCGTTATCATCTCAACCCTCAAGAATGTCAGACCGCTCTTAAATCTAAATAAAACACTTGACATTTGATCTCAAAAACACAGTAAACAGATTCATTTCCACTGTTTTTTTCCAGAGGTTTGCTGCTCTCACACAAAAAGCTGATTATCAGCAGAATGGAAGAAGAGTCGCTTCTTTTCCTGGAGTTACCGCAAATTACATTTCTGTATGACATGATAATGGAGATAATAATAATAAGTGGGTTTTATCTAAATAACCGTAAGCGTTTGTTTACAGATATACTCACGAGTCTGAACTGATACGAGTGAATGAGCCGAATAAACTAGAAACTAAAAAAAAAACAACATTTTAGCTAACTGAACAGCTCTGAGTCCGAATGTTTATTGAGGCTGAGAGTCGTCTGCCTTCACAAAGTTTGTGTTTCTATCGTGATGCCTATTATGAACTTTTTTTAATCTTGCTCCTGATGAATGCCCCCATATCATAATCATGAAAAATAAAACAAATAACCAATTAAATTGTAAATTTAATTAAAAGTAAACTAAAACAATCAAACTCCTTCTGTAAACTATATTGACATAAAGAACAAAAATTACAAACCAACTCAAATAAGAATCGTCTGTTTAACGAGTAAAACGGGACGAAATGAAAATTTCATGTTGCGATTATCATGGCCAAAATAATAGCAAATTTAAAGTTTTATCCCAATAATCATCTAAATCTGCTTGAAACTCTTAAAACGGCACAAAAACACACTGGATTCATGTAATTTTACATTTTGTTAAACGTCACAGATGGAAAATCAAAATAAACCAACAAACTAATTCAGGACTGTTCAACTTGAAACAGCGTTTTCAAGACATTCATTTGATAAATTTTATTCACGAATGTCCCGATAAATTTACCACAAACAACTTATCTGTTCTGTGTGTTTTTAATCTCGACTGATTAAATCTTATATTGTCAGATCCGCGGTGACGAGTGTTTAGGTTTCAGCTTTCTTGACGCTTCGTTAACATCCATCTAAACATCTGCATCTTCTAAAACCACAACACTGATCACAGACTAATAAATAAACAAGGTCTAAATCTGTGTAGCCACTTTTTCTCAGCAAGGCCTGCGACATGTTAAATTAAAAAAACGCAGCAGCAAAAAAAATCTTTATAAGATTTTCTGATGTGAAGAAATCAACTGTCCATCTGCATCAATTATAAGCAAGCTGCGTTGTAAAGAAGCATGTGTGTTTATAGATAATCATCCTTTCCCACAACTCATGCACAGAAAATACTGACTTAACACAGAAAAATAAAAAATAGAATCTTTTGGGACCTCAGGAGAGGCAGAGGAGAGCAGGATATAAGAATAAAAGAAGAAGGTAAAAATCAAAAAACACAGCTGGAAGCAGCAAAATAAACGAGGCCGAGGTAGAAACCTGAGTAGAAAAACAGAACAGTTACAGACCAGTTTTCCTTCACAGCGTACGACTGGAAACATTGGTCAGACACTCCCAAATGAAAACAGACAAGCAGCACAACACAGGACGGACATGATGGACACAATGATCGATGTTTAACAAATGAAGGGGGAAAAAAAAAGATCAGCGGAAACACGAAACAGTAAACTGGTCGGCAGGCAAAGACTGAATCAGATGGAAGATAACTCAGATTAAGCTGCAAACTGGATGCAAGAAACAGAAAAGTACAACAAACTCTGTCACAAGAGAAACTGATGCATTAAAGGAAATAAAATGAATTAAAAAAAAAAGCACCAACAACCTGAAAGTGAGAGGGAAGAGACAACGAGTGAATGAATGAAGGAGATGAAAGCAACTGAGGAGGAAGTCAGACGAGAAGGAGAGCAGCGACTCTTTAAAGGGATTCACCTCAAGACTCACTGAGCCTCAAACCAACAGGATATTATACATTATCAACATCCAAATTTAGGCCCTCTGTACGGTATAAATAAATACAGCTAGCTTTTGTCCAAATAAACTATATGTTCTGAGCTTTAATTTAATTTGGATGTTTCCTCCTTGGCCTGAGATCTCGGGCTCTGCGGACACGGTGCATTTTTTTATTGCACGTTTTCTCAATAATCTGCTTTCCTGCCCTCCAGACGCTACGAGTTTAACGCTCTCACTGTACAGATCAACTGACTGGTCACAACATGGAGTTCACACTGAATTAAGTACAGAACCCCTGGTCAGTTATGTCTCGTGATACTTCCAATAAAGTTTATTACAACACGACGGCTGCTTCCTGAATGTTGACAAAAAGAGACAAAACGCAGCATCGCTTTGTGCAATTCTACTACGAACAGACAGCAGGAAAATAGAATAATTAGGGGCAGATGTGTTCAGTTCTGCATTACAGAAATTTTAGCCACAACATATAAAATACTTTTCCAATACATTAAAACAAAGCTTAACTGAATTCATGTGACAGCAGCCATGAGAGAACAGCTCGTACTGCAAGACGGTAGAACTTCTGACATGGCAGAAAACATTCAAATGATTAAATCAGGCATCATGAACTCAAACTTCTCTGAAAGCATCAACAATTACTTGAAATTCTGCCTGATTCTTGAATTAATCGGTTGTAACCAATTCAGGTCTAAATCTGTAGTGTTAAAGAGGTGATGTTTGGCTGCTTTAGGGAATTACAGAGCCTTTTGTAAACAACATATTTGAAGATTTATCTTCCGTAAGAACTGATGGGGCAACTGTATATATAATTACCACTGTTATCTTTTTAAAAATATGCAGTACAGTGCTAACAAAGCCTGAGAGCTCGTCTTGTGGGAGCCTGAAGGACTAACGTTACCTCGCATTGCACGTAAGCCTGTAAATAGAGAGTCTGTGATTGGTGGGAGCCCGTCCTTTTAAAGAGCCGACGTCAGTGTTAGCAGCAGTAGAGCAGAAGCAGAAGACTGACACTCATGCAGTTAAAGCTGCTGAAACCAGAAAACAAAGACAGACCACCGCGATGATGATGGAGAAGATGAAGATGATGATGACACTCAGTCGTAAAGGGAAGTGTAGGAGGTGAGAAGAGCGTCCTGCTGATCAGAATTCAGGGTTCAACACCAACAATCTGGTCACCTTCAAGTAAAAGCGGTCTAACACATGCCAGTGCAAAATACTAAACTAAGTAAACGAAAAAAATTCATCCAAACTTTACTGTCCTGGTTCTTAACGTCATTATCAACTATTTAGGGAAAAGCCTCACACAATGTTTTAGAGGATATTTGCCATCATGGCGAATTTAGCGGCTTTTATTGATGTTAAGTTTCTTGACACCCAAAAGTGAGCTGGGTAGAAATTTGTGGACATGAAGGTGCTGTAAAAAATTAGAGCGTATCTAACAATTCTTAATTTTATATCAAACACTTTGCTTGCAAGTAATTAAGTCAGCATAACTGAAGTTTTTGTGTCTACAGGTATCAGACATTTAAATCAAATGCGTTTAAATGACCTTTTCAAGATGGTTTTAACCAGATTCAAGACTTCTGGATAAATTATACAGGTAAATATAAAAGGTATGTAGGACTACAGTTATAACATCAAGTTCGGTAAATTAATATTTTGCAGGTAAGTGTAAATATAAAGTACGTTAGGTTCAGTGGTAGGTAAGAAGATTTTGTGCAACCATAAATGTGGACTTTCACAACAAAGAGCTTTAATCTAAATAATATGGGTAATAACATAAATTCAATTAGCTAAAATGTTGGCAGCACATAAGACCACACAAACGACGTGCTGTAAATGACTTTTTATAGGAGCACTTAAGGTTAAAGGTCATGACGATGGTTTGGATCATCGTAGCAAAAGGAAGACTGCAGTTACTCTTCCATCTTGTTCTCATATTTCTCAACATGTTACCCTGAACTCATCACAGATCAGGACGATGTTTTCACCTCGGTCATCTTTCCTTCCACAGATGATGGACAGATGGAGGCAACAGAGAGACAGACAGAGAGACAGACTGATGTCATGTCGGTGTGTACCTTTCTACCACAACTGGCCGAAACACCAGTAGAGCAGAGCCAGGACAAGGCCAATGAATATGGCTTGGACAGGCTGCAATATGGATGGCTAGAGGGGAGGGAAGGAGGGGGGGCGGGGGAGGAGGAGGAGAGGGATAAGAAGAAATCAGCCAGCAAATCAACCAAAACCAACATGGAGGATGGAGCAGCTACAGCGAGGGGGGGAGGAGGGGGAGAGAGAGAGAGAGAGAGAGAGAGAGAGAGAGAGAGAGAGAGAGACAGAGAGAGAGAGAGAGAGACAGAGAGAGAGAGAGAAGGGGGGGTTTGTAGGTTTGTATCTGGCAGCAGTTTCTACAAAGCAACGCCGTTATCTTCACACACTCAACAGCCACATTGAGCAAACACCACCCGTCACCAGGCACCATTTTCCAGCTGGACATCAGCACATTTAACTTTCTGCACCAGGACGTCTCATTAACACTCAGAAAGAGCTCTCTACCAGCTGCTGGCTGACTGTGATAACAGGCCAGTGTGAAGGGTTAAGAATCTGATCTAACAAAACAGAAGTTTTCATATAAAGTTAAATGTTTCTTAACTCAGGTGCCAATAAAGATAAATATTGGACTTTTACAGGATAATTCCGGGTTATTAAAGCTTGAGACTCTTTCATAGTTTAGTCCCATTATTTCTGTCACTATAAATCAAACTGTACTCAAAGTGATAGCTGAGATCTGGGAACACACTGACAACAGATGTTTGATAAGGAAACGGGACACAATGCATAACATTTGTGTCTTCAATCAAAACCCACAGTTGTCAGTTTTTCATCTGAACGCATCGTAAGTTCAGAAGAAGAGGCAACGTTAAATTAATGAGGTCAACCAACGTACGCTGGACACATCAACCTCTGTTTATGTCATGTAGAGCGCCACTGCATATGTGAATTATACCATAAAAAGGTTATTTGTTGCAGTGGGAGCTGTGTGAAGATAAACCGCCTCAAGTGATGTCACTTAATCCTGTTAATAATTCCACAATGTACAAGAAAACTGTGTGCATACAACTATATTAAGGCAGTAAGGAAGGAAGTGGTTCTGTAAACTGTGACGGATGTTTTAAAGTACACTTTGGGTCATAATTTTAACGATAATTAATGAACCCGCTAGACTTCATCTTCTTCACAGATCTCAGCTATTACCTAGGAGTGCTTTGAGTGAACTGAAAGAAATGACGGACAAAACTATCAAAATAAGATCGAAGCTTATATTAAACAGAAATTATCCTTTTGAAATCTCAGTCCTGTGAATGCCAGGACTCTTATTCTGAAAAGCTCTAGAGAAACAAACCCTGAGGAATGAGACAAACATCTACGGCCACATCAACAAAAAGACTAAAGAGCTGATCACAGATAGATGAGAGAGAAGAGGAAGAGGAGAGGAAGAGGAGGGGTAACAGAGGAAGAGGAGGCTGCTCCGCCTCGCTTGTCATCTTCTGATTTTCTGATTTGTATTTTCACAAAGAAAAACTAACAGCTGTTATTTATCAACTCTGGATGAAAAGGCAGGAGAAACAAAGTCACAGGACGTCACCTCAGCTTAACTGTCAGTGTAGCTGAATAAAAAAACAAGTTTCTATGTTAATTTTATGTTTTAATTGAGTTGCAGAAATCTGCTGGAATCACTTAAAATTTATTACTATTGTGATATTATTCATCACTTCTATTAGATTCCGTTTACTACCATCAGTCCTCTTTGTTAGTTGTCACGACTGAAGAATCATTCAAGATTCAAACAACACTGGACGGTGAGACTTTCGTGTGTCCACAGTTAGGGGTGTCGTTAGGGGTTGTGAACTAGAGGTGCAAGGTGGGTGACGGCTAGAAAGTCCAAGACTGCCACAGTGTCCATGAGACAGTCTGGTGCTTCTCCTGCATTAATATTTAAACATTAAACCCCAAAACTGTGGGAAGAAACATCAAGTAAACAAACACAGCTGAATATAAAGCAAACAACAAAAACAAAGGCTACAACACAAACAGTTCATATAATCTTTGTTTTTTTTGAAGTCTGTGTGTGTGTGTGTGTGTGTGTGTGTGTGTGTGTGTGTGTGTGTGTGTGTGTGTGTGTGTGTGTGTGTGTGTGTGTGTGTGTGTGTGTGAGAGTGTGTGTGTGTGTGTACTCACAGAGCTGGTCTTGTCCTGCAGCAGCTTCAGGCTGCTCCTGCACTGCTCCAGCTCCTGGTGGATGTTCAGCTTCTCCTTCTCTGTTCTCTCGTAGCGCTGACGGAGGTCCAGCAGCTGAGACTGTGTGTCTTCATACTGAACGGACGCACACACAGACAAGCACACAGTTAACATTATCTCATCATTTCTATATCAACCATTAAATATCCTCGAGGTGACTTCATCTAAACAAAGGGATTGCGTACCTCTCTCTGCAGTGTGTGTGTGTGGGCCTGGGCCTGGTCCAGCTGGGTCTTCAGCCTGCTTGCGTCCTGCAGGTGTTGATTCTCCAGAGAACCCAGTTTGTCCTGCAGAACCCCCTCCCTCTTCTCCAGAGACTCCAGACTGCTGCTGAGGACCTGACTCTGCTCCCTGGTGCTGCACACACAACAACCATGTCCATCATTAACCGCCAGAATACAAGAATTCACTATTTTGCGATCTTAAGAACTGAGCACAGAAAAACAACACAGAACAACATTTGGGAGTTGATATCAAATGAAACTCAAGTCTTAATCTCCAACACATTTCATGGTCACACAGGTTGTGTTTTGTATATGATTTGTCCGTTATTTTCATCAGTTATTGACTGAGATTCCTCAACTGGTTCTTACTCACTGGAATTTTTCAAATACTATTACAGTCTGTGAGTAACTTCAACTCAATTTCCTATAAATAGCACAAAAGTAATTCATTTCCTCTTATTAATTTTAGGCCACAATGAAGACAAAACACATTTTGCAGGGATCAGTTACTGACAGGGCAGCAATGACACGCAGAAACACACCGTGGACTTCAGGTCATGAAGATCAGACTGTTTATTTTTCTTCCTGCTCGAGCTCCAGCTGACTGACCACATCTGTCTTAAAAATGTGGTCAGATGTGGGTACATCATGTGTCGAAGGGGTGATTTCATTTAACAGTTAAGATTTTGATCTGATGGGACATTTTCCTGGCCTGGAGGAAGCTTCCTCTTTGTGACACACACACACACCGTGCTGCCTTGTAAAAGGAAAGTCAGCTTCACAATAAAAGGTTTTTTGTCGTGTAAGAGTTGTTTTGCCATTTTTAAGTGAAAATAACAGTCCATGCTTTAAGTTGCAGTTTGCAGTGTGTTTAAGCCTTAAGTGCCTGCATGTAGGTAACATTTACTGCCCGAGTCTTGCTTGTGTTGTTCGTTAGAGAAACCTGAAAATGATCAGTTGGGTGTTACGGATCAAGTCACCACAGACCACAAGTTATTGTCAGATATCCTCACCTGACTGTGACTGATGGAGCCCAGTTCTCCCAGTGTCTAAAAGCCACCATTGTTTTTTCCCTCCCGACCATAATGCAAAAGATTGATTAGTGATTGATTAATCATAACAATCAGTCAAAGTCTGCGCTGAATCAGACAGATCTCATCTCGTGATGGATTTAGTTTTTACAATCAGACATGAACAGCTGCCTCACTCTGTAAGAATGTGGTCCTCACTGTCTGATAAACAACCTCTGCTATTATACCTGAAGGCTGATGTTATATTTCATAAGAGGTATAATTATTTATTCTGAAGGGCAGACGGTCTGTATTTTAGGTCAGCTGGCAAGCCTACATAATAATACACAGTGGGAAATCATAGTTTATCTAGCATAATTTGCATTCAGTGCGTGTACCCGAATCAGATATCACATGTTTGTGTTGGGAAACAATTGGGACACATTTTTCTTTGCTGCTCTCTTTGTTTTGAGCTGCTGAAGGTAAATATTTGCACTAATATGACACTTTGTTGCATTCAGCTACATCTCTGATCAGTTCAAGATGTTTAGGAAGTAGTTTTATGTTGTACAGCGTCTCAGCAGGGATGGGGCAGCGAGCCGCAGCTGACATCTGCAGTTTTTACTGGAGTGGTGGATCACAGGTATTCGTGAGATGTGCTGCCAGCGGCTCCTACAGTTTATTGGAAACGAGTGAAAACATCCAACGCAGTGATGTTTTCTTTCCATGGAGATCAGACAGAGCATAGAGCTGCAGCCCGTGAACCTGCTGACTGATCGGTCTGGTTCAGTCAGCTGTCAGTCAGCTGTCGACCTGTTCGTCCTGAATCAGCTGGACACCATGTCTCCTGCTGTCCATCTCTTTCTTTTAATGCTGAATACAAACTCTGAAGCCGTCAGGAATCTGGCGGCACTCCTGTCAGTCGCCCTGAGCCAGAATTCATCAATTCCATCACGGCTGACACAAAGACTTTCTGTCCAGTTTGGATGTCCACCCTCGCACAGCTGGACACGCATTCCAGATATGTTCCAGAATGATACTTAGCTTTACATCTAATCAAGAGTTTGAAGACTTAATAACAAAAAAAAAAAAATCTCAAATGTTTACAAGTGGTTTCTCTTCTGCCGGCTGGAGTTTTATGTCAGTACATTTTTAATTTCTCATTCAAAAAACAGTAAGCAAGGAGTGCTGCTCGGGTTTGGAAAATGTTCTTCAGTGTCCTTCTGGTGCTCTTCAGTTTAGGGATCGAGTTTATTCAGAATTGGTGAAAAAGTTTGAGCCACTCGAGGGAACTGAGCTAAAAAGCCATTAATTTATCTTGGCTGTACATTCCTGATGAAGGCTTTAATGGCTGAAACACATTTTTACGGTTGTTAGGCTCCTATAGCCAAGATAAATTAAAAGCCTTTCAAATTTTATTCTCTTGAGTGCCTTATTTAATTTATACATTATTTTAGAGTCAAGCCTCATAATGAAGTTTTCATGTGTCTGAGACTCAAATAAATGTATTTTTTTCATGGTTCACTGGGTGAGCACTTGTCTATATTTTGATGTTTGAGGCTTCAGAAAATGCTCCCAGAGAGAAGAACAATTATTCTTAAGGGAACTATTTATTTAACCTTCTCTTACGGGAACTCCAGAGTGTGCTTGTGTGTCAGACTTGTGGTTTACCATCTCTCATGATTTGTTCTGTGATATGTGTAACATCAATTTTTACTACTGGTGATGAAAGACTACGTTTTAATTCATCGACTTTAGTTGTAAATATCATTGAGCTGACTACTGACTGTAGGTAAGTGATACTGATATGTGACTTATAGTTGGTTTTCACTGGCAGGTTGACCAACAGCAAAGCGAAATAAGCTGACAGAATTCTGATCCAGCAGCAGTTAGCTTGTGTTGTGTGTGTGTACCTGCTCAGCTCAGTCTCCAGACGGTGCAGTTTGTCCGTCAGAGATGTCCGTTCAGCTCTCAGGGCGTCACAGTCCTGCTGCAAACACACACACCGCTGCTGCAACGTAACACACTCCGCTGAGAGGGAGAGATGGAAGAGAGAACGATCATTTATATATCCAATAATTTGAAAAAAACAGATCGACTATCAATAAGATTTTGAGATTTCTGCAGAGAAACTGAAAACTAGCAAACACACACATACACAGCTCACCCTGCAGCTGGTTGGCGCTGTTGTGCTGCTGTTGCTGCTGTGTGAAGGCCTCCTGCAGCCGGCTGATCTCCTCCTCGTATTTGGAGGCCGTGCTCCTCCAGTGCTCCAGCTCAGATCGCACGCCGCCCAGGTCGGCCTGCAGGGCAGCGATCTCCCGCTCCCGCTCCGCTGTGGCTGCCTCCATGGCGTGCCGCAGGACAAGAATCTGATGGCAGAAACACAATCCATGCGTCGGTTAGTGACATCATAGGACTGGATTTACAGCACACCAACAGACATTAGGTCGCATTCTGTACAAGAGGGTTTTGTTTCTTTATGCAGGGCGGAGTCAGAGTCAGAGGGGAGTCAAAGGGGTGTGGGGGTCAGAGGACAGTCAGGGGAAGGAGTCAGATGGAGTCACAGGGGATGTTGGGGGAGTCAAAGAGGCATCACTGGGAGTAACACATATCAGGAGGAGTTGTGAGGAGTCAGGGAGCAATAAGCAGGAGTGGCGTATTACCTCCTCCTGGGCGGAGTAGAGCTCCTCTCTGGTGGTGCAGATGGTGCTCTCCCTCTGCTCCCTCAGTGCCTCCATGTCAGCCTGCAGCTTCCCGAGCTGAGCTAAACAAGTGATATAGGAGCAACATAGATCATGAGACATACAGGTGTACAGTGTAGTTCTGTAGTGGTGTGTGTGTGTGTGTGTGTGTGTGTGTGCGTGTGTGTGTGTGTGTGTGTGTACTAACTCTGCAGGTACTGGATCTGTTTGGTCGACTCTTCAGTCTGCTGAGAGTTATTCCTCCTTTCGTCCTCCAGCAGAGCTACAGACAGACAGAGAGTCATATGGTCACCATTTTAATCTGGTATGATGTCATGTGACATCAGATATCACAAGGAAAAGGATTTGACAGAGCCAGATCATCTCTCTCTGCTCTGTTATGACATTTAAAAACATTCTCCATTTGATTCTCAGAACAGTCACAAAAGTAAGTATTTGTGGATCCTAAATGTATCTTAGATTTAGTCACAGCTCTCAAAATAACTCTGTTAACTGAAGTGGGATTATTTTCAACTGTTCGTTACCTTGTAACTCCAGACATCTCTGCTTGCCAGTGTTGGCTAATTCCTGGGCCTCCAGAAGCTCTCTGTGGAGATGGTGGATGACCTGCTCCGTGTCTCCAGGCTCTAGACCGGCCCGATGCAACTCCGCTGCACACACACACACGGTAATAATTTAAATTGAGTTCTTCATTTTTTACTCTTAATTCTTAACACATGGCCATGGTCATACATAACAAACTAACAAAGCTTTGAAAGGACTCGCATCCACCAAACACATGTAAACAGCTCCCCCTGCTGGGCAGTGAACTGTACTACTGCATCTGATAAACACTTGTGACCTTGGTTCATGTTGGGGGTCTGTGCAGCAGAGCGAGCGACATATTTACCTTTGAGCAGAGCTACTCTGTTCTGTGGTTCATTTAACTCTTGGTCGTCCATGTTGCCGTCTAAAAACAAACACACACAAACAAACACACATATTCAATGACAAATCTTTAAATTAAATAAAAATGTAAAAGATTTAAATCGTACTTCGTCTTTCTCTGAATTATCAATGATATTAGAAAATGATATATTCAGGTCTCAGTAGTTTACTTAGAACTTGTTCCACGATGAAGTGAGTACAGATGAGATGTTCTATATGTCACATGAGTGAAGGAACAGACTTCAAGACCAAGTTATTAGGAGTAAACCACAGTCCAACTTAAAGAGAAAAACCCTGAAACTACAACTGATGAATGAGATGAAACGTGAAGGAGGACAGAATCACATAAATGAGACTTCAAAATAAAAATACTAGTGATGAAATAACACATTGAGTGTGTTTTACTGACCTGATGTGTCGTCACTGCTGCGGTCTTTGCTGGGACTGAGAGTGTCTGACATGTCGGACTCTTTGGCATCCATCTGATTCCCTGTGGGGCCACACACACACACAGAGAATCACACACACACACACGCAGACACACACAGGTTAGGTAGGCAGGGACAGAACAGATGAGAAAGAAATCAAATACAAATCACCTGCACAAAAAACTGAAGGAGGGAAAAAAATAAAATACCAAATAGGAAAAAAAAGGAAAAATGTAAAAATAGGGCCCCAAAAAATGTGTGTATATGTGCACACACACACGGACACTTGTGTGGCGTGCACTGACTGGATTAGAGTGTGTCAGGCACGGCAGGGAAACAAACAACAAAAACAGCGGTTTAAAGCAGCTTTAGAACCACTTAGTGTTTTGTAAAATAGTGAAAAGATGCAAGTTTGCATGCTCAAAACTACAGACGTGTGTTTATGTCCACAGAAAATGTACTTCAACTGTTCGGCAAAGCCTCCACACATGGCTGCTGGTGAGCCCTGGTGAGTATTGTGTGTCCAGAGAATCCAAAGCATGACAAACAGTCAAACCTCTCACAACAGAAAAGTCAAAAGGTCAGAGGTCACTGCAGTAGGATGTCTCCTTGTCAGCAGTTTTGCCCCTTTGTGATAACGACTTGACAAAAAAAAAAGTCAGTCGATGCAGCTGTTGAAAACTGAAACATTTCAGAATTGATGAAAGCCAGACAGGACATGAGGATGTTCTCTGAAATCTAATAATAAGATCACAAGAACTTAACTGGCACAAAACGTAATTAAGTAAGTGGCGAGATTCTGATGGTTATTTAATTGAAGAAGCAGATGACATGAAAAATGTTCCGTATGAGGACAAAGTTCATGTTTTGGAGCCTCATGTTGTGCAGAGAGTGAACGAGTATAACCTTAAGATTTTTATAAAAGCATGTTGGCATACTTCTGTTTGTCTTTGTAGCACTGTGATCACATCACATACTAACATCCTCCATTTAATGCAGTAATGATGAGTCGGTTTATTATTTCACATGATCATTTAATTGGGTGTAAATTCATTCTGAACCATTTTGATAACTGACAATTTGTTTGGTCATTTTTCAAGCAAAATGTCAAACATTTGCTGGTTCCAGCTCCTTAAATGTGAGGATTTATTGCTTGTTGACGTTATTTATGACAGGAAATGTCAGAGTGTTTATGGACTAAAAGATTAACCGTGAAAAAAAGAATCAGAATCAGTTAGTTGCAGTCAGCTACATCAAATCAATTATAGTCATTATCTATTTAGACACTGGATATTTACCTTTGCATTAAGGGGTTAAGTTTGTTCCTACAGCTGCTGTGTGTGTTGACTCTGCAGCTACACTATCTGTTTAGTATTGCGATGGTGATAACAGGGCACATCTGCTGCCCAACTATAAATCAAAACCTTTCCAATACGGCTCCTCATAACAACTTGTGAACAATAAAAATTCAGGTGAAGCCTGTGAGTGAGAGTCATCTACCTTTGAGTCGATCGGGGCTGGCCAGGATGTCGTCCTCTGCCGTCTGGTTGTTCTGTAGGTGGGCATCCATCACTTCTACAAACACACACAGATAAGAGTTTAATTTTCAGTTGAAGTTGTTAGTTCTGATAGAATTAAGTTATATAAAGTTATGTAAAAACACACAAAGCTTGACAAAGTCGGACACATATTCACCATGTATGTACAAACTAGTCTAAAACAGTCTCAATAGATTCAGAGTGTTCGTTCACAGACTGAACTGCTCAAGGACTCAGACAAGAAAAGGAAATAATTTTCCTTGAAGCTTATTGGAGCTCTTACCATCAAAGTTGGCCAGTTTGTGGATTGAAGAGCTTACAGTCTCCTTCAGTTGTTTGACGGCTGCAGGAAGAAAAAGCGAAAACCAGGAGAATCAGTGAATAAATCCAGTTTAAATTTGTTTCGAAAACACAGATTTTAAGCTCAGTTCAAATCTGTGCCAATCTCCGTTTATGTCCAACAGGCCAACCATGACCAGCAGTCACAAAGCCTTTTACACAGACTCAGGGAGAGTTATCAGCTGGGTTAGTAGCTGGTTAGTACAGATCTTAAGTGCAGAATCTCTTGAACTCATGTTTCACTTTAGCTACGGAAGTCGCTCATTAAGTGAGGGTGTTCTTGTTTTAGAACCTTTTAGCACGTTAAAAGAATCAGTGATAAGCTATCTGAGATACAGTAGCTTTGCAAAAATGGACACATGTAATCTAGAGCCCCATTCACACTGCCATTTGGACACGGGGATCCTACGCCAATTCCCCGCCTCCATCTCAGTGTCAATCTCTCGAAGGCGGCGAGGGGTGAAATTTTGCTCCGGCGCTGATCCGCCTCTGAAGCCGGCGGGACATATCGAGGGCGTGTTGATCTGACGGTTTGTCAACTAAACAGGTCCCTCAATCAACTTAATAAACAGAAATTTCCCACAAAGCAACGTTACATGACCAAACAAAAGGTAGTAACTGTTGTTGGCAACTTGAATGAGGAAAAAAAATACCACAGACATGTGGAGAAGTGTCCGTCCTCCCGCCTGCTCTAACAACTTTTCGTCACATCTCTGCCCGAAAAACAGCGTCTGTCACCAGCAAAAATCTTTAATTCATCTAGTGTTTGTGATGAAAATAAATCACCGCGATGGTCAGTCCTCCCGACCGAGACTTCAGTGAACTTCCCCCATAAAACAGCCTCCGTCCCCGCGAGTGACAGAGTCAGACAGCGACCTGTTTACTGATGGCGATTATGTAATGATGTAATTTAGCGCGAAAAACATAACTGTCATTTTCCAGGATGTTTGGTGGGTCAGGATCTCAATCACAACACTTTATAACAGCATCCATATGATTATAAACTGTCCGCGGGTTTAGATTGACAGGAGGACACTGGAGAAACACCTTGAAAACACACCAATGTGTGTGAATTACACAGCGGTTTGTCTTTAAGGCGGAGATAATGCGTCTTCTCCTGTTTGAAAGGGGCTTAGATATCCTAGTTTATCTAAACCCATGGAATTGTATACAAGCAATGTTTCCAAGCTGCAAAGAGACTTGTACTTGAACTGCTCACCGTCAGATGAACAGCATAATGGTAGCGTCATTAGTGAGCAAAACTTTTAAATTGCCTACGAGCAGTAGCAGCAGATAGAGGACTACAACGTCTTCAATATCCAGGCAGCAAGAAGCAAGTAGGCCTGTGAGTAATGTTGCAGAAACCCTTGTATTTGAGTGGCAGCTGATCGAAAATAATATTTCAGCCAACAAACAAGGAAAAGAAGCAAAAAGAAGGTAAAGGTTCAATATCAGCTGATGTTTGGCTGGTATCAGAAATGTATGCAGGGAAGAGAAATTTTCTACAGACTAAATACTCAGACTGTATCTGATTTGAACACATGACCACAGAAGAAGAAAGAACCGGAAAAACAGGAAAACGAGAGAAACGAGGAGGTGAGTAAACTAATCCAGTGAAAAGCTACAAATGCAGCATGCGGAGGGAAAAAAGGATGTGCAGATCGGCCAAAGAAGAACAGAACTGTGTGAGCCAAAACCAGCCAGAAGAACCACAACATACCACTAACATCACCAAGGCACCAGTTAGACCCATTCCTACCAGACAAGAAGTTCAAAAGAGCTCCTTGGTTGTGAAACAAACACGTCTCCAACAACACAAATCAGCCAGCAGAGGGACACCAATGAAGATGAACAATATCTACAACATGTACTTGGAAGTTAGACTTCTTTTCAGCTTTAGGTTTGTGGGTTTAAAGTCTCAAAATCATTCAAAGATTAAAAGACTTTCAAATGCAAACTGTTGATAGAAAGGTCTGTGGATTATTCTTAATATGTGGGTAATCGTTTCGGGAGAGAGATGCTGCTCCTGAGATTTTGAAATATAACTTTTTGGATGCTTTGAGCACCATAAACAAACAACAAAAAAGATTTGTTAGTAATTTCGTGTTCATTGTGTTGAGGTAGAGGAAGAAAATCTCCTTACTAAAATCAAAGATGGGTCATACCTCACCTCTATACTTTCTTTAAATTGTGCAGGGATGCAGTATGCTGACAAAAAGTTAACATCATTACTTTAAAATTGAATAAAAAATGCTGGAAGCCGTTTCTTTGTACCCAGACACCTGACAGCTTTTAAAAAGTCTTTATTCGTCTATCGACCTGTTGTCTAACCCTATTTCAGAAAACCTTTTTCCCCTATGTTCATGATTTTAAGTAATTAACTGTACACATGTATAACTAAATACAACTGTCCTTAAACCAAGATCCACAGCCTGCTCCATCGAAGAGTGCAAGGACGAATGTAGAATGTATGATAGGACAGTTCCACCAGGAAATTTTAAAAAAAAATATGAAAAGGTAAAAACTAACAAATGCACATTGAAAATGTAAAATTAAGATTTTTACAAATGAATCAACACTATAGTTGTATCATGGTGTGTGTTTCTGTGTGTGTTTGTGTGGCAGCGACCAGCAGGAATGATGTTTGTACTCACGCGGACACTCAATCAACTGTTGGATTCTAGTCGAGTCTCCTCCACTGTTGTTAACGTGACAGTTGTCTGATAGAAAACACAGAGCACCGACGTTACTACGATGACTAGTCAGAGTGGAGTTGGGTATTTGTCTGACATTTAATTGATTCTGCTCATCAATGCCAAATCTGATTAAATCTCATCTTTTAAAAATGGAAACAAAATATGTTGGAGGCAACACATCCGATATCTGAAGCTGACTGAAACTGCCATTTGTCATTTCTTTGGATTATTTTTGGTAAAAGAGTAAATAATTAAAGAGTTATATAAAACTTTTTCACCGTGCAGTAATTATATGCTCACTTGTTTCCACCAATTCATTTTTCCCTGCGGTGTTACAATTATCTGATTATTAAGCATTATGACAATTAACAACAAGAAATTCTTGATGTTATCTTCATGACTCTTTTTTTTTTTTAACTGCAATACTTCACCGTTTGATTACTTGCAAGCATAAACAGTGACAATATACACAGAGGGACAAAATTGTACTTTCTGGAATTGATGAGCAGAATCAAAAACCATCTTTCTCAATTCAGAATCTGCTCTCAATATCCAACTCTGCATAAGAGAGGACGAGACAGAAAGAGCCGTAGACAGATAAGAGAGGACGGAAACCGTGACAGATAAAGGACAGACATATACAAGCAGGTAGAAAGCATGACAGGACTGACAAGTCATACAGAGATCGATACTGCACCAACAGAGATGCTCCAGAAACAAACGGACAGGGCAGAAATCAAAGCCATACATGGCAGGTCTTTTTTTTTTTTTTTTTTTAACAGGGGTTCTGGACAGATAACACAAGACTGTAACAACAGATAGGATGTGCACATGCGGCCAAGCACACAGACAAACTTCTGTCTCTCAGTAACCTTTAATTTAATGCAGTACTACCAAAATGTGAGAATAACCAGCCCAACAGTTTAAACTCAACTACACGACAACTTGATGAAAATAATCCTTTCATCTCATTATGAAATCTGCTCCACACAGGATGTGACTCAAAACAAAGTGAAATCCAAAAGTGTCTCCTCAGACAATCGACAATATCGTAAACTTTCTGAAGTGCTGCAGCTGTTTATCACCTCACATTACGTATGCAGAAAACGACCTAAAGTGTTTGTTCGCATGATCCAAGATCATCGTAATATATATGAATCCTAATGCACATAAAACCAATCTAACATTTAAGATAAATCAAATGTTTGTGCTCTAAGAGGGAGAGTAAAACAAGAGTGAGTGGACGGGCATTCACTCAACAGTGAGCTCCAGTGTTGTGTTTAAGTCTGTTCCCTCGCTGGTATGTGTTCCCCCTCACCACTAGGGCTTGAGACGGTTCAAAACAGGAAGTCTTTCAACAAGATCAGTCAGCAACAAAACCTGCCGACTTATTAATACAACCAAGTGATTTCCTCTGCCTTTTCATAGCACTGAGATCTGTGTTTCTACGTCAAATTGGGATTCTTACATTTAAGCTTTGCTTTAAGCACTCCTGATAAACTTCACTCTGTAAAAACAGAAAACTAGAATAAAGATTTTTAGAGAAAGGCAGGCTGCAGCTAGAAAATCATGTCTATAATAACCTGATTAGGTTAACGGAGGTCAAATCTTGTCCTTTATAAAATTTCATTCTACGATTTTTGTATTATTTGATCTCATCTATTCAGTGAATAGCATTTTATTCTGTGTATTTCTTGATTGTATTCTTTTCAGATTTCTGCTCAGCACTTTGCAAAACCTTTTTTTAGATCAGTGCAATATATATAAATCAACTGTCTATTATTATGATAATCAAACTAACTACCATGAATGTCTTCATCTTCTCCAACTGCACCATCATCTGTGTCTGTATCCTCCTCATCCTCCTCTTCCTCCTGGCTCTCAGGTGTCTGCTGGCTCTGTTTGTCCTCGATAGGCTCCTCTACTGGTCCGTGGGAGACAATGTCGTCATCTGTCATGTGACCAGATCAGATATATACGATTGTGTCGAATCGCCAAACACAAGTTCAGAACAGTGTCAGAGTCCAAATGATGGCAGGTTCCTTCACAAAGTGGCTACTGTGTCCAAGTGAGCAGTGAGACCACCAGCATTCATATTCAGTGTTGTCATTCAATTCCCAGAAGTCAATCAGTGACCAAAAGCTCTTTTTCCCCAGAAGAAGAAAACAAAGCAGTGGAGAGTTTGGGCGACCGTGGAAACAACCCAGATTATCCATAAACCCCAACAAACCCTGTTTGGACTCAACATAGTGCCACCAAGTCCCTGAGACAACCCGTGAAACAGACACACAGAGGTGACACAAACCATCCCGTCATTCAAACTCGTTTTAGCAGAGTGGACACGGTTGAATTTGCAGGTCACGTGACACTTTTAACTTAGACACTCTCCCCGTACACAATCATTATTAAAAAAACTGATACAAAAAGTAAAATTCTGATATTCTCTGTGCGTTATCAAAAAACAAAACCAAAAAAAAAAAATTCTCACCATGTCTCAGAGACAAAACTTGATCAGTATATACACCAGAGAATTATTTTAATTCTCCTGCACTACAAGGCTTTAAACTGCTAGATACAACTAGTGGTTCTCATGGAAAACAGTGAATAACCAGCAAGGTAATGCATTCAATGACAAGATCTGTACATTATCAATATATTTTTCATCATCTCTACTTTTGTATTACTTTATTGGATTTTACTGAATCGCTGCTCTTCGCTGATCCCTTAACATTTCTGAACAGTATGAAGGCTGATGTGAATATTGGTATAAGGAATGTTGTTGGTGTTTTTGGCAACATATTTCGATATCTTGTCCACAATTCATTGAGATGCGGAGTCCACAATATATTTTTATTGTTTTTTTTTAATTTTTCGATTGTTCTGTTCTTTCTCTTATACCAATATAATCTTGAAAAGGTTTAGTATATATTTGTCGATGTGAATTTGCATGTTACCCATTTTTATTTTTCTGTTTTCTTTTGGTTACTTTATTTGTACTAACACTTGCATCACAAGTAAAATTCCTGTATAAGCGTCAATAAAAGTATGCACATTTAATTGTAAAGTAAATAAGTCTTTTCTACATTTTAACATGTGAACTCACGGCTGCTGTAACAGTCAGCTGTGTGCGACTGTGTTGAGATTTCTAAGTGTTAAAGCGATATTTGATTCTCTCTGAATGATTTAAGATCTAGACAGAAACGTACTGAGGGTGTATGTGGGGGGCTTCAATTCTTCTGGATTCAGAAAAATATCTCAACTGACCATGAATTCTAATCATACCATCCACTTTAACTACCAAAACCTGAAAGCTAGACATGAGGATACCATAAACACCAAAACAGAAGAAGAAGAGCCAGACTTCCACTGTGACAGACAAAGAGACAGATGAACAAAGAGACCAAAGAGAGCAGCAAGCAACAGGAAGTTATGTGGAAATCATGCAGGAACCTGTCATGCATCATTAGTGTAGGATGAGGAAGTGAAGTTAGCAACCACAGAAGAGACAAAGAGCGGCGGAGAGGACAAGCGTCCCAGGGCAGACCAGAGACGAGTGGACTCACCCAGACTGTTGTTCTCTTTAGTACTTTTCTCTTGTAGCTGTTCTAACCGCACTGTAAACAACAACAACAACAGCAGAATGAAGAGTTGACTGACAAGTCCGAGCCTAGCCTCCTGATTGGTCAAAGACGTGTTCTGACCAAGCCACTGGTTACTATGGTAACTCTAGTGATGGGTGTTAAAGGGATTGGCTTGCAGGGTGCCGTCAGTTTGTTAAATGTTAGGGCAGGACTGTGTGTGCATGTGTGAGCGTATGTGTACCCTGGAGGGCGGCGAGCCTCTCATTGGTGAAGTCGTTGTCGGCCTGCAGAGCTTCGATGCGAGCCTGGAGAACCTGCTCCTTCTCCTCCATCTCCTCGATCCGCAGCTCCAACTCCCTCTTCTCCGTCGCCCCCCGCTGGGTCAGCTCCTCCTGTCGGCCCTCAGCCGCCTGGAGGTGCAAGGAAGCAGGAAAGAGCAAGCATTAAAATCATTCTGATAAAAGCAAGCAATCTGCAAAAATTAAATATATAGCATATTAATTAAATTATGTTGCAGGAAAATAAAATCCTTTGTCATTCAGAGCAATGTCACACAACATACGCTACTTTTTGTGCAGGTACCTTAATCTTGTCAGTGAGCTCTTTGATCTCATTGACGGCAGCGTTGTACTTGTTGGCGAGCTCCCTCAGCTCCTCCTGGCCTCTCTCAGACATCTCCTTCAGGTGTGTGCACTCATCCTCTGTGTTACTGAGCGAGCGCTACAGGACAGAAAAAACAATAAAAGGTTTTGGTTTCCCCATCACAAGAGCCCCATGCATTCAAATGTCAATGTAACATCATAGGGTGTGTGCATAGTGTGTGTATGTGAATCCTACCTCCACCTCTGACAGCTTCCTGACCACCTCGATCTTCTCCTGCAGGACTCTCCTCAGAGACTCCTTCGCCGTCGTCTCATAGTTGTGTTTGTCCTCCTGAAGAGCCAAGAGCTCCTTACGCATCCCTTCCTCCGTCTGGGACTTAAAGTTTAGTTTTGATTAATTTATTGCAAGATCATTTGTTGTTTGTATCATAAGGTATTGTACTGCTTTACCTTGGAGTAAGCCTGTAGCTGACTGCCCATCACCTCCAGTCTGGAGAGCAGACGGTCTTCATCAATCAGAGCCTGGAAAAGACACACTCAGTTTAAAGCAAGTGTAACTGGGAAAATATCTTCCCTGGATTATTCAGATCATTTTATCATACGTGTTTAATTAACTCGATAACCAAATTTCATATTTTAATTAGGGCTGTCAAACGATCAATTGTTTTAATCGCGATTAATCGCATTTTGTCCATAGTTAACTCGCGATTAATCGCAAATTAATCGCAATTTTTTTGGCACATTTTTTTCTGTTCTAAATGTACCTTAATGTATTTTTTCATGTTCTTAATACTTTTAACAACATAAGAAAGGTCAAATATGCTTGCGCTTTCAGCGTTTATTCAACACTTCAAATCATGCAGGAAAATAAATCCAGGGTTGTCTGCTTTTGGCGAGGGGGGGGCGACGGGCTCTCTGCATCTGCCGTCTGTTTGGCTTGCAAGTGGTGTCCACTGACACTGCACGTTTTTCTTCTTCGCCTTTTTCACACAGTGTGCTGCTTTCTGTCAGTCAGTATCACACTGATGATCGCCATGGCTCCGGTGCAGCAAAACAATAAAAAGTACGACTTGAAATTCAAACTTTCTGTCGTGATATATTTAGAGGAAAACTCGGGAGAAGCAGCCGCTAGACGTTACTCTGCCTGTTGGAGGGAGGAAGAAGGCTAGCGAGGAGCCTGAGATAAACATGCGGGGATGAGTTATCAGCAAACGGGCACGCCATGAGAGAGTGTCCCGCAAAATGATCAGGGCGATGGCGAAACAAATGTCCGCCACCGTGAGTGACAGCAGAGATGAGGAGTTTGCAGCGAGTGCTGCTTTTCAGTCCGGCGTGTTTTTAACGAACCGCCAACCCTGCTTCTTCTTCTTCTGATTCCCTTTCTTATTCTTCTGCCACCCTCTGTATCAAGACTACGGGTGCCGCCAACGGCCGTAATCATACAATGCGCGTTTTGCTTTTTTTTTTTTTTTTTTTTTAAAATATACTGAGCGTTAATCGTGCGTTAAAAAAAATAACGGCGTTAAGAGGACGTTGCGTTAACGCCTTATTATTAACGCGTTAACTTTGACAGCCCTAATTTTAATATCACGCTTAAAGTAAATAGTTTGACAGAAAATATACTGCTACCAATAACAGGGAAATGCAGAATACCAGCCCTGATTATTGGTCTACCCCTATTGATAACAATAACATTATATTAGCAAGTGTTGTATACAATATAATGCATCTAAGATATATAATTTCTTCTGTGTGACTGCAGAAATCACAGCACTGAAAAAGGTCAAATATATTTTCAAAGAGCGTGAATCCATCAGTTAGTTGCATGTAGACAGGTGTGCTTATGCTGAAAACTGAAAGAGTGACATCTGGAGTTAAACACAGAGGATTTAATATGACATTTGTTCCTCTCTGTGTTACAGTACAAGGTTCAAGTTTAATTAAAGTATTTCTTACCTGCCAGCTGCTCTCTGAGGCCTCCTGAGTGTTGGCTAACAGACGCTGCAGAGTGGCGAGCTTCTGCTCCAACATCTGCTCTCTGTGTAAGGCCTCCTGGCAGAGAGAGATGGGCAGAAATAAAAAGAGGGAGGAAGACAGGTTGGGTAATCAATGACATAGATAAGAAAAATTAAGAAATCAGGAAGGAGAAAAACTACAATGTCATTTAGAAAGAAGACAACAAGAAAAACTTCTACTTGCAATATGTTCTTCTTCAAATATTTAAGTAACAAGAGCTTTTGGTCAGCTTAACAAACATGATAATAAACTAGTCGGTTACTGCTAGTTACTGTAACTTTGATTCTCTTTGTGTTATATTATGAAAAAAAAACAGCAACCCGCACTTCTCAAAAGCTTAAAAAAATATAAATTACAGGCACACAGAAGTGGCGGAAATCAACAGTGAACAAAACTCTGGCGCTCTCGGAGAAAAATGGCGTTTCCGCGCTTCACCTTCGTCAGCGTACCAATCATGAGATTTGTTCACTGAGAGTGCCGGAGTTTTGTTCACCGTTTGAGTTATACTGTCATAATTCTTCAATACATGTAACTATCAAATAATGTTCCAGTATTCATTTGGTCTCAGTCAGTCAATCACTGTTCTGTTAGTGGACTCATGCTGCTTTAAAAATTGGTCTCAGATTTCTTTTAAAATCAGGTCTGTTTCATGAGAAAATTACATCATTTTGGTTGAAGAAGGGACATGTTTTGGATCAAAGTCCTTAATAAATAATAAAAAAAGGAAGTTACCGAAATCTTTGGGAGAAGATTCAAGCATTTCAACCCACTCCTCAGCTTTAGATCTTCTCTGTGCTTCACTGATCAGAGACGGTTACTTCTTTTCTTAGTATGAAATTCTGTTTGATCTCCTCTCGTCATGTGTCTCACTTGCTAAAGTCTTTTAGATTTTTCTTGGTATAATTCTGCTGCTATTAATAATTTTTGCTGTATAATTGAGCAAGTTCTGATCAATGAGATAAAGTCGGCTTCTGTCCTCCTCTTTTCCTGTCAACCCAGCTCATGTAACCTCCTGTAAACATTCAATCTGACACTAAAAATGTGTAAGAACGTGCCTGACGACTAATGAAAAAACAGCATTGTATTGTATTTGTTTTAGTGCAGTTCCACAATGTGCCCAGTAGGTGTCAGTGTGTTACCTGTAGATACTGGGAGAGCTGGAACAGTTCCTGAGAATACATACTGGGAGTGTTGGCTGCAACCTAGAAAAGAAACACAGATCATTGAAACATATTGACAGTTTGTGTGAATTAATTCAGCTTTGTTGGAATTGAAGGTGGATAAACAGATAAAAAAACCTCGAGAGGTAAAAAGGTCAATGGCCTTAAAAACAACACAGGTCACATAGACAGTAATAACAATGATTAACTGGTGGACCAGTGACCCAGTTGTATACAACAACACTGCAGTCATCTGTCCCAAACATGCGTCCATCTTAAAAGGAATAGTTCAACAACTGTTCCAGCACAAAAAAAAAAAAATCACACTAAAAGCATGTTTCTTTTCACATTTCTGTTTGTGTACAGATTCAACAAAATAAAAACACCACATTGTGGCTTTGGAGAATCAGCTTCATCGATCAAGTCTTAAGTTGCAGGTAGAGGTTGTTTCGTGGTAGTCGTTCGTATACTAAGCTAGGCCACGTCCTGACCCCAGCTGTGTTCCTAAAAGCCAGATATGAGAATCACATCCATCTGAGCATCTTAAACTATTCTGCGCCTGAAGGTGTCACGACTGCATGTTAAATTTAACCAAACTTAATTTCAGACTTGTAGAGAGCTTATAGAAATGAAAAGAATAAATAAATAAAAACAAACAAGATAAAATCACAACAAGCCATCGTGCAGTTTAAGAACAGTTCGTAAGTAGACTATATCGCCAGTGTGTGGATGTGTAGCGAGAACTGCTCCTCATGGGGCTGTTTGAAGCCTCTGTGATACTGTTTAAAATGCCTGATTGTGCTAAATGCAGGTGTTTTATGACCCATTTGGCATCCACAGTTTGGATTATCTCAGACTCTGATCATGAACCTTCCGCCATGAAACCACAGCTAAATGTGTCGAAAACCACACATTCTGTCTGTGCATTTATTACACATGTGGTAAGCTGGGTGTGCACATTTATGAGATTGTGTGTCGGTCTTTTGAGACCCAGGAGGTGCAAGGCTCCTGTTATAGGACACTTAATTAAGTTCGAGAAAGTGGTACAAATGTAATCACAGCTCCTCCCTGACACACGCACACAGACGGCTCCAGCCTACATTCCTCAGACCGGTTACACTGAGGCCCTGTTGTTCTCACTGTCAGAGTGAAACACAGAACAAGGCGAGACAGCAGAGGAAGCTAACATGGTTTAGTGTGGTAAAGTATTAGCCAAACAATGTACCGTACAATACAAAATGATACCAAACCTCACATACCTCATCATCATGACATAAAATAGTAACGTTAGTGCATTACTGAATAATTTTTCCCCAATACCGTGATATACTGTGATACTAAACATGTTGTTCTGTATAACCTTTATTCAGTGAACAGAAGTCCTCAATAATCCGAATAGTTCTCAATAATAAAAGGTGTTATTGATAACATACAGACACCTTCTTTCACACTCACGTTACAACACTGCTGTTATTCGAACCATCTGCCCTTTCAAGTGGTTCCCAGCTTGTTACACTAGCTGACGGTATTTAATCAGCATCAAGAGTCTCGGTAGTTGCCAGATTGTGGAAAAACTGGATACCACATGACACCAATGCCCAAACCTTGTTAGAGGCCGGAACCAACTGTCTGAATTCTTATACAGAGAAGCAAAACCATAATTTTGATTCATTTATAATCATGATAGTGTTTTTAAGGAAAATAATAATTATATCCTGCTCCTAAAGTCTGTAACTTAAAACAATGATTACTCTACATTAAAATGTTACTAACATGACCTTTAAATGTTGTCTAAGACAAGACAACAACTTCATCTTTCAAGAACTTCTTTCTAAATAAAATGATTAAAAAAAAACATCAACCATTCATAATTCTAAAAAATCTGTTCTTGCATCTCCATAGCAACAGGATTTCAAGTTATAGAGAACATCACATTTTCTGTTCCTACAGCATCAGAACCGACTTTAAGCTCTGCTCAGAGAACAAAGACATACGGGACAGTGATGATTAACTCTGATGAACCGTCATCATCTCAAGTTCAACTAAAATCACAGACGAGTCAACCGCAATGCTAACATGTTTTCTTAAGTTAATGTTAATGATACATGTAGCCCACATGTCATGGCCAGACAGCGTGTTGTTAGTGGTACGAAGAGTAATGACCACACCAGCATCTAATTAGCCCAGAGTGACATTTGCAGGTAGGTTAACAAGCTGTTTAACGTGCTGCAGCTTAGCAGTTAATTAGCCATCTAGCCTTTAAACTGACATTAGTGGTTCGCTTTTCCCAAGTGAATGTTTTCTTTGGTGGCTCAACTTGCTAAGGTGCAGGACAAGATGTGTGTTCATGTAAGTTAGATAAGCGGGAGACTTTGCACGAAAGCTGATGTGGGTTGTTGTGGCTCCTGTGTTGAGTAGCTGCTGTCTGGCTCTCTGCGCCCGTCTGCTCTGCCTGTGATCATGTTACCGTTTCATTCAAAATTTGACTGCCTTTATTTAAATAAGGTCTTTATCTACAAAGACAGATTGTACTCCATTAAGTTAAAGCAAAGCTAGAGGGTGCCACAATGAAACCAAAACATGTCAAATAATATTTGCTTCCTGTCGGTTTCTCATTTTTTCTCCAAGAAGAACACGGGCCGGTTCATTTACAGAGTAAATATGTATGCTGTCAAATAAATGCAATCTAATTACAGTTCAACTTTAAGTAGTTTTAAACACCACAAGTCACAAAGCACTCAGAGTGAATGGTGGGAAAAAAACGTTGCCCCCTAAACCACATTAAAGTCTTCTGTCGTGCAGCAGCAGAAACTGGCAGCAATCCCTGCATTCCTCTATCAGCTGACTACTCCACTCTGTCTCTTTGTGTGTGTGTGTGTGTGTGTGTGTGTGTGTGTGTGTGTGTGTCTGTGTGTGTGTGTGTGTGTAAAGAGTACTTGTGTGTGCCATCTACCCAACACACACACACACACACACACGCAGAGCTCCATCACTGAGGACCATGCATACAAATCTGGGCATGGACAAACAACATGCACACGGGACGGGACAACAACACACACGTTTCTGTTCTTACCTTGTCTACAGGTAGTGGTAACGGAGTCTGGATGACACTGAAAAAGGAAGGAGAGGAGAAAACAGTTTGTCACCATGGAAACAGCAGGGAGGAGAGACACGTGGAGTAACCACGGCGACAGAAGAGTGGGAAAAAAAAATGGTTCTCTCAGGTCTTGTGACACTCGTTTTTTTTCACCCTCTCGTTAAAGAAAAACCTCGTCTCAGCACATCGTTGAGACAGTCGTTGAGAAATCTAATCTTGACTTTCTCGACTCCATGTTATTTCAAGGACTTATAAATATCTGTGAAGCTTCCTTAGTTTTTAAGAAGAAGCGCTGTAGTGAATGGACAAAGATGAACAAGCTTTGCAGAAAGGGTTTATCAGTGTGTGGTGCTTGTTGTGTGGAAGTGAGTTAACATCAGTCACAGTCTGTTGATCGTTAAGCTGGACAGGGATTCCTTTAAGTACATCTAAAGTCAGTGAGGGATGTGACAGCTCACACACACACAGCAGCCTGAGGCCAGTTTTCAGATTGAGTAAGCTTTACAAATGACAAGTCATACAATCTTTGCCTTTAGCGATCTCAGCCAATCACTAAAGTGCACATATAATACACCAGTCAATCAGGACCCAAGAGAACATTCAAAGCTCTCTGCACATGACTAGCTGTATTCAAGATAGGGCGAGGTGCAGAGCTCAGTGCAGAGGCAAAGTCTGTGATTACATCACCACATATAGCAAGTAAAACAATGAGACATTTGGAATTCAATAGAACAAGCTTTGCACAGGCACCTGCAACATCTTCATTCAAAGAGGAACATGAGTAAGATCCTGATAATCTAGAGGTTTATAAAACCTTTTTATCAATCACAAGTTGCTTTAAAATCATATATAGTACACCAAAATGTACCAGTAGAATCAATAAATTCACTCTGTAACTCAACTGTGAATTAGGAACCTGAAGTAATTCCACTATGGATTTATTGTTAATCATAACATTTATTTCAAACAGGTACATTTTTTCCAGTAGCTATAATTCTTCTTAACAAGAGGGGAGGTCCCTTCTTCACTGTATAGGAGTGATTTAAAGACATAAATCAGATCAACCATATTCTCTTTATCCTTAATACAACAACTAGAAAAAGATGAGACTCCAGGTGAGGTTTTTCCTCTCACAGCATTAAACTAGCAACACATCTGAGTCACACTGTCGGGAAAATTGGCCACCTTCTGTTTCTGCCCGACATCAGTGGATATATTATCTAAAGGGCTGTATCGCACAACAACACAAGGTCACATGGGTTTGCTTTAGTGGGGGTGAAGATAATCTAACATTCACCTGGGAGCAGTCAGAGTTCAGGAATGAAGGTAAACTTGACTCTGAGAAAAATAAAAGCCTACTCTGTTAATGTGTAACGACCGACCAGCAGGAGAGGTGGAGACTCCAACGGCTTCAACAGCAAATAAAAAGAAACGACACAGCTTTCTCTTGATTCATAACACAACACTTAAGACATCCATATTCAAATACTTGAAATACCTGTGTACTGACACCATTAATAGTATAATTAACAACATTCAAATGTATGCAAATATGATTTGCAAGGTTGCAGGGGGATGCAGTCTATCCCAGCTGACAGGGCGGGAGGTCAAATACACCCTGGAACAGTTTTAAAATCTGGCAAATAAGACCACTTATCCCACAATTGTTTTGTCAGGTGATTTAAATACGCTGCTTTTGTCTGTCAGAACTTTATTTTTGGAAGTTATATTAGCGATTATGACATTGCTGAGGCCTTTACAAACAAAGACATTCCACAATTTTTAATGATGTAACCAGATTTCGTAAATCAGTAGTTTGAGAGTAGCTGGTTGTTATCAAATACTTATGGAAGACTTTATAAATAGCTCTGGCAAATCCTGGTTATCATCTCATAATGTTTTTCTACTTCAGGAACAGAACAAAAGACAGCAAGACAGAGACAAAGTAAGAAGCTGAAGGTGGAGCAAAACAAAAGCCAAAAAAAGTTGCTAGTGCTAAAACCCTGGTTTTTAACGAATCTGCAAAAGCTGAGACATCGCCAGAAAATACAGGAGTTTGGTGGGAAAAGTACTTTCATTAGTGATCGCTGCTTTGAACTCAAGGCCAAAGCTTCGCTAAGTGAATTGGATAAAAGATGCCTCAAAGGATAAGCCAATAATTTAAAAGGACTTTAGCACTTCTAGCACCAGCAGTGCAGGTTCTCTGCAGAGATCGGTTACTGCTGCTGCTGTTCTCCTCCAGTGTGACAAACTACTTTCAGAGACCGAAATCATCCATCACAGTGAACACCAGAGACCTTCTGTGATGTCACCGTGCTGAGTCCAGCATTTTTACATCAGAGCTGCATTAACATTGAGCTCCGCTGTCTGTTTATCACCTGGCACTCAGAAAGAATCTCAAATGTCCTCCAGGAAATAATCCTCCGCAGAATGTCGTCCTACAGAGACTTCACTCTTTCGTCTTTTATCCTTTAAATAAGTCTCACGTGAGCTGTGAAAGCAGATTATCTCAGGCAAAGAACACCTTCAGTGGCTTTTTGGCCTATTATAAGGGTCAAATGTTAAATAATACATTTATCAGCAATTAAGCGCTTATTTTCTTGACTTCATCTTACTGTGTGGATCCAACACCTTGTTTCTGCTGCATTCATTCAGTCACAGCAGTCTGTAACGCTTTCATTTTCACCACCACAGTAACCACTATGGATAATGTTAATGGATGATGTTGTCTTTTTTTAATCACCACTAGCTGCAGCTGCCTTGTCACTCAAACAGCAGCATCACAGCCAGAGTCCACCTCTTCATTGCTTATTTATTTATAATTGTTTTCTTATTCATGACTCAAACAGCAATTTTCCACTGTAGGAAATTGGCAACCTGTAACCCGGGGCTTCACAAAACCTGAATTTATGACGTTGACTCATTGCTAGGTTTTTTACACGTGCTTCCAGAGTATTTTCCAAACAACGATGTGTCAGATATAGGTCATGAAATAAAGCAACAGTGGGACCGACCTCATCCTCTTTAGCCATGCTTGTAGCATCTCATCAGGGATGGAAGTGTTGGCATGTTTCTTGTTCAGTCGACCACTTTAGTCCAGACTGAAATATTTAAACTGTACAAATTTTCTTGGCAATCCATTGAACAGACATTCATAATTTCGAAATATCAATGAATGCAATTAATTTCAAGATGGCCTCATTTCCTCCTACACTCCGATGAGGTTCACATGAGGCTTTTAGCGAAAATGCATCGACAACAATTGGATGGATTGCCGTTCACGTTCCTCTTAGGATGAATTAAAAATAGCATCATGGAGCATCATTATTTTTTATTCATCAGTTAATTTGATGGGGACAATATATGTAGGCATTGTTACATCGAATCAAAGTACATACTGTGCTATGTGTATAGGACTTCCAGGCATGGCTAATTTGCAGTCCTTCTAAAAAGGCATAACAACTAAAAGTTAGGCAGACAATCAGATTGATTGCAATGGGCAGAGAATATAATTAATCAGTAGTTGCAGCCCGAGGACAAATACTAGCAAAATTAATGATAATCCCATCAGACTCAGCTGTACTTTGCGTTGGTGCAAACTAGTAAATATTAGCACACTAATACACTAAAATATTATGGTGAATAGAGACGCACAATATTGGATTTTTGTTGATATCCAATATGTAGATATTTTGTAACAAATTTTATGCTGCTACATGTACTTTTTTCCCTCCCACGTAATTGGAAAGCACAACGAGTGTCCTCTGTAGTGGACTTGACATTATAATGCCTTATCTTATTGAGATGGCCTACTGGAAGATGTTGTCATATAATGCTTTTAAAAATGTACAAATTCACTCCGCAAAAAAAGGAAACTTGAGACATGGTTCGCATTATGTGTTCATAATTAAAGCATCATCTTATTGGTCTGTCTTATCAACAGAAATGCTCTTTTTGGGTCAATGCTTTTTAATGTTAAAGCCTAGCAGATACTAGATGGTGAACTTGTAAAATATTCTTTCCATTTAAAATCAGCATGTTAGCAAGGTCGTGCTGATGTTGTTGTTGTGCCCATGTAGAGCCTCGCAGAGCTGCTGGCATGGCTGTAGACTCTTAGTGTTGTCATGTGCTGTTTGGGAGGCAACAGAAGTAAACAGTTGTTTGACTAACAACAATGGAACAAGTGTTTGGGCATCCTCGTGGTCTAGGGGTTTAAGACCACAGTCACAACATCTCCTGTTCTGGTCTGGCCACAGATCTCTGGCGCAAAGAGGCTCCACCTTCAGAGCGAGTTAAAAACCTGAACTCAAAGCCCCGCAGCAGGTGCCTGCAGCAGGCTCCGTCTACATCAACAAATCACTCATATTCAGTCATCAAGCACTCACTGCAAAGAGCAGACCAGCACCGCTCCAAAATATCACAAATTTGAAAAGGATTCTTTTTTCATACGGAAAAAATTCCACTGTATAACATGACCTAAATTCACAGCTCTTCAACTATGGCGCACAAGAACATCAAGTCTGCCCACACACACACACACACACACACACACACACACACACACACACACACACACACACAAAGAGCAGCCGGTCTACAGGAATCAGTCATCCACATCAGATTTAGCTGAGTGTGTTCTGCATGCAGTCCAGCAGAGAATGATGATGGAAAACACTGGCAGTAGTTTCCATCTGTGCCTGTCTCAGATATTTCTACCACTGGATTAGTTTTACAATCACACCACAACTCAGACCAGTCTTGGACAACTTGTGAGGCTGTCTTCAAGAACATTTTTAACTGTCCAACACATGGCTCAGCATCAAACTCATTGCTTATTGGCATTGAGAGAAAACCGTCTAGAGCACTTGACTATTAAAAAAACTGTAGAGTACCAGAAGCTTAAACTGTCTTAGATTTATTTTCTAAGACATGCAGAACCAAAAGTTTGCTATAAAATCAAAATTCTGCTGATATTTTACCATTTTTCTGAACAAAATCAACGCACGTGTCAGTCTGTCGGAAACCTGTTTATATTTCGATCTATCAATAGACAAGCTATTGAATCATTCTGGCATCAATACTGGTGCTAAAACCAGACTTGGATCAATCAATTAGTCAAAAAACAGAAAAGCCACAACATAATTAATAACTAAGTCATGGGTGGGTGAAAACAATTCATACAAGAATCTATTGTTACCTCATACAATTTGAAATTGATTTATACAACAGCAAATATTGGTTTTCTAAATGTTAGTTAATGGCGTGATGATGACAGAGGAAAAAAGGTGGAACTCAATTGTGAAGGCATTGTTGCACCCAGACGATCTGCAGCATGCTCACGCCACAGTTATCATGTAATTAATCTTTAACAAAGGCAGCGACTGCAAACATTTCTTTAATTTAACGACTGAATAATTAGCTTTGCAAGATGAACGTGAAGTATTGTAGGCCTATACTGTGAATGCTTTCTACACAATCACTAGACTAACGTTATCAGAGCAAAGCATCAATCAGTGGTAACAAACAAGACTCACTGCAGGAATAAACAACTTAAAATAAATCTGAGGGGAAGAAAATAACTTGGTGCTTAGTTTTTTGTATCAATTCAATCAATTATTTATTTATTTATTTATTTTTAAATTGGGAATCATTTTTAATTACTCTGAACCGGACACTCAAGAATAAGAATTGAATCATACTGGGAGATTACCGAAGATTCACACCCCTATGCTAAACTAACAACTTATCAATAAAATATGTGAAACATTTGCATTCTCAACTTCTCAAGTGTGATGATACGGTGATTTTCTTTGTTTTAAATCATTTTAAATCATAGATCTTTAATGCATTGCTTGCAAAGAGTTATCTCACTCTCTAATTGGATCAAAGAATTGTTCTTAACTCGACCTCTGGAGAAGATAACTTCAATCATCACAGGTTTACATTTGTTCCATGAAAATAGTTGGTCAAGTGTGGTTTTAAGGGTCATAGTTTATAACCATGACGTCTCAGCTACACTGCGTGTTTCTGTTGTTGTACACTGAGGAAATAAGGAAACAAATATAGAAAATTGCTGCAACATTCAAAAAGCCTGCAGGCGGAACAAACACAAACCTGGTGCACCAGTTCAAAATGTCATGCAGCAACAAGTTCAAGTAAGCAAAGTGGCACATGCTGTCACAAGAGTGAATCTCCTCATTTGTATTTGAGGGAGCCTACATCAGATTCAAAATGGAAGAGGGACTTAAAAAACGCCATGAGTTAACAGTATGGAATCACCACAAAGACATATAATAGATTCAGGGACAATAAAGCTAATTAAGAGTTGCTCTCTCTTAATTTTTAGCCTATTAAAACTTGATTTGATCGACTCTTTGCTTATTTATATTCATTATTTTGTACTGTAATATTTGGTTTCTGTATTATTTGTGTTTCCAAAGGCAGCAACTGTTAAAAACATTGTGAAGCCATGAAACTGGATTTTTCCTGAGACTATAATCGTTGCATCCCTCCCTTAAACCATCTATGAGTCAGTCACCGAACACACCAAAAGAAACCAGTGCCATGTTTAGATCCTGCAGAAAGTGTCAAGCGCTTCAAACTTCCAGCTTCATTCTATGACAGGATATAGATCATCTGCTGACACTTGAACAAATATAATTAGCCATTCAAGCTTCCTATTGTGATGGAACACAAATCTTCCCTACAATAATATTTAGCTATAAAGCTTAACAAACAATCAGCAGCATGTCCTGGCCTGATCAGGACAGCATGAACCTAAAAATCCTGGTACAGATTCTGAACAGCAGAAACGTTACCTGTCAGGACTTCTTCCTGTGTGTCCGTTGGTGACTTGTCAGAGGACAAAGTTCACTGTTCGGCCTCTATCTCAGCCTGACTCAGCTCCTACAGTGAGAAAATGGATCCTTCCTTGTAACTTCATTCTCTCTACTAGTTTCAGGCCGAACAGCTGACTCCTCTCTTTTCCACAGCGTGAATGAAGTCATCCCATAACACAAACTTTCTTTCTTTCTACTCTTTGCTCCTCCTCTCCTCCGAGCAAAACAGATGATTTTCCTCTTTTGACTTGTGCAAGTTACTGTAGCTCCACCTCTCCTGGCACTCACTGTGAGGAAACCAACTCCTCTCTGCAGCAGCTATAGCTCTTCACTGCCTTTATGGTATGTGGGAGGCAAAGGGTGTGCTGGATAACTAACCTGCCACTGGATGAGGGGGTGGAGTTATCCTTTTTCTAAGACTCACCCACTTGTATCATTGAAAAGCTCCACTCACCTGGGAGAGAGCAGTCTGTGTGAAAATGAAACATCCCGTCTCACTGCTTGACCGTGAGTGTGTGTGTGTGTGTGTGGTTTAAGGAAATATGTCAAGTGATAACACTGATAAGGGAAAACAAAAGAGAGTTACTGTCATGAACAAAGCAGTGACTGTAGATAAACACTGGTGGTTAAACCTGAAACAGGTCTGAATTCTATTACAGAGTCATATGTCCACCAGATACAAGTCACGCTTCCTACGCAGAAACTGGAACTGTGAAACTTCAAATGAAGCTGAGTCAGAGCTGTAAATTAAAACTTGCGCTAACTTGTTAACTGGATCTTTTTGTACTGCTCTCCACTTGATGTGTCACCACATTAACAATATAACATGAAAGAATGAGTCCGCACTGAATCATTGAATCACAGCAGCAGAAAGCTGCTGCACATTTTCAAACTTCTCTGGCCATGCACCAATCAATGATGTCACGGCAGGTGTTTTAAGTTAGATGGAAAACACAACATGGGTGTGTTCACACACTTTGTCCAATCTGTCACTGCTTTTTATTCTACATAAAAACTAAGGCTACGTTTACACGATGTCGGTCTGAACACGCGGTCTGAAGACGAAAAAATGGGGCGTCGCGTCTTCACTTTTTATTCACTTTTTATTCCGCGTTTAGACGAGACGACGTTTTCGGGAGGAAATCTGCGTGCATCTGGTGACGCAAAAGTGTGTGGAATTCGATTGGGTATGCATGCCAGATGGCTAGGCGGTGCTGTGATACACTATCACACAACACCGCCACGTTGTTATCAATTGTTGTTGTTAATTACAGATCCTTCTCTGTTCAGTAATACTATCTGTACATATCCTGTACATTTCGTGGAAAGACTCCTGTACGTTTATTAGAGCTGCCAGAGCAGCTTGAAGGTCCGATGCATGGAAATAATCCGACATGTTTGTTTATTTCCCTGTACTGGCGCATGTATGTGACGTAAACGCGTACGCGACGTGAGCAGATCTGAGCAGAGTTTTGCGTTTTGCCAGTGTACACGGAAATGCTGCGGCGGAGCGTATTTAACTTTTCCACTCTGGAGGGTGGTTTCAGATTTTGGGTTTTTAAGCCCCAAAAACGCCGTCACCGTGTAAACGAAAGGCACTTCCGATAAAATATTTTGTCGTTTTTACCCGCAAGCGTCCTCGTGTAAACGGGGCCTAAAGGAAGGGGCTGGAGGAGCTCAGACTTCAGCTAATGAAAAGACACGTGTACTACAAGTGTTAATAGAAAATTTAAACCTTTTATCAAAGAGCAGAGCTCAAAAGGTCGCTTCATCTTTCTTTTCATGTTTCAGGTTCACACCTTCATAGTTGTAATGCACAGATTCTGTCTCCTGTATAAATACAGATGCTCTGCTCACACACAGACAGCAACTGTACAAAGCTGCAACTGGCAGACCTCCAGATAGTTAATGCTAACACCAGGGAGCAGAGACATTCTTCAGCTATTAATAAAACTGTCTGATTTAGCTTCACATCACTCTCTCTCTCCAGCAGCACATTATAGAGACAGGGCTGCATAGACTTAAATACAGTTGGAAGCAAAATGTACATTAACAAAAAAAAAAATGACATGCTGGAGAAAGTTAATGTTACTTGGATTTGTGATGGTGAGTGGAATCGCTGATAATTAAGCATAATGGTGTCATTTCCGACATATTGTCCGGAAAAGGGATGTTTATAATTCAATAACGATTGACTAACCAAAAAAAGTTTAATTTGCATGAAGATTATATTAACTGGGCCCACTAGCTGAATAAGGAGGTGCTGTTAACATTGATGATGTGTTTGTGGTTTGAGTTAATCCGTAAGATGAGCGGCCACACGTCTTCATCAAAGCAGCTCACTGCTGCTGCATATTTGACCAGTCTTCTCATCAACACCAAAGATTTGTAAAAATGATCCTCAAAATAGCTTGTTTGCACGTGATGTCACATCATTCGGTTGCTATGCCGCAAAGTCAAATGGAGGGCAGGAAGTGATTATCAACACGTAGAGATACACAAGAGATTCCTTGATGTGACACAGGAAGCACTTCGACAAACTCTCAAAATGATTTTGGTTTCATCACTTAGAGTTGCCCAGATGTTTGTCTGACATAGAGGAGTGGAGTGGGATAATGCTTGTTTGCATCCTTTGGGAAGTTAGTGTTATAGTTTTTTTCTGTAACTTTGCTGGAGTTTGTGCCTCTGTAACTATCAATAAATAAAATGACGCAACGATGTGTAATAAGTTACTCCATCATGTCTATTCTGCTCTCCATCTGAATCTCATTTCAACAAGGTGACTGCAAACAACCCATTTAATGAACAAGTTGTTGCATATGATTCAGCCCTGAACATGTAGACATGCTCGTGTTCTCTACGTTTAAAATCTATAATTTTTATAATAGTGTTTCAAATGTCATGTCGCTTGTAGTGAGGAACCTACAGAGAATTATCACCGGCATCTGCAGCCCCCCTCGGCATCACAGAGCTCAACGCCACCATTTTGGTTCCCTCTAACCGCTCTCACAGTGTCCTTTTTCAGATATTTCCAAGTGTAGATTCCCATCTCAGAACCAAAGGCCAAACAGACAGAGTTAGCACCCAGCTAGAGAACTTCTGGTGACAATTTAGCATCTGAACAGCCAGGTACTCCTTCAGGAGTGGTTAGAGACCAACCCTAACCCTAACGGAGCTTAAATAAGATGAAATGCTTAAGTGGTCTAAAGCGTCTCCATCAAACTCTTCTTCATCACAAACCGCAGCAGCAGAACCGTCCCAGAACTCTTTCTTTCAGTCAGTATTCTTGTAGGTCAGGATGCTCGTCTGTGTTTTCCAGACTGAAAGCTGGACAGCAGGGCAGCAGATGGCACTGCCCACCATGGCACCGTGCCCCAGCATCACACACAAACACACACACAGAATCCACATGGTAACTATAGCAGCCAATTACAAACACACACAAACACACTCAGGTGGGACTCCCAATACAGTAGGAAGTTTCATGCTGGGTCAGCTGCTGGTCTACATTTAACTGTACAAACAAACAAACACACACACACACACACACACACACACACACACACACACACACACACACACACACAAACAAACACTCACACGGTACAACAATGTGTGAACAAAATATGTTTTCTTCCCAAACCCTCAGCATGAATTTATGTAAACATCAAATGATCCCTCATCAAACATCAACAACGGTTTTCAAATGTTGTTACAAAGATCAAAAACAGGAACACGCACACACAAGCACACACACACACCATTTCCCACACAGCTCGTTAACAAAATGGCTGTCCTCATCAACAACTAGACTGACACTAATCACATCACTATGCAAGCAGAAACTTTGTGTGTTTGTGTTTGTGTGTGTGTGTGTCTGTGTGTGTGTGTGTGTGTGTGTGTGTGTGTGTGTGTGTGTGTGTGTGTGTGTGTGTGTGTGTGTGTGTGTGTGTGTGTGTGTGTGTGTGTTGAAGCAGCCAGACAGTCAGTAACAGAATCATTTACAGTAACCAGAGAACTATTAATATCCACCCACTGGTTCATTCTGTCCAATGATAATGTTGAATAAATATAATAAATCACACTATTTCACTGATGCCGTCTAACCACGGAGACAGTTTGTGAGGGATCAATATGACAGATTAATGGATCAGCATTAACCAATGAGAATACTTACTCGCTTCGTCGGCGTGCCTCCATCCCATCAGGTAGGAAGAGTTTGATTGTTGACACGATGCAGCCATGAGTGACTGGAAAAACAGACAGACAACCACCATGTTAATGTACAACACTTGAGTAATGGTGGTCAGTTCTGAGTCAACATCATGTAGGGAGAAACTAGTTCTACAATTACATTCTTTATGGTCAGCGAATATGTGGAGAGAAGTCCTGAAATACACTAGTATGTTTTTTTAATCTTACACCATTCAGATGGACAGAGTAGCTGTGTTCACATGAACTCTCATATTTTACTAATATTTGGAAATATAGCTAAGAGGCTGGCCTGATTTGGCCTTATCAGAGGGCATTTCCAATCAGGTTTAGAGTGGTGGTTTAGACCCTTGGTAATCCATTGAATAGGAAAATACATGCTCCTAAAATCCATGTAAACCCTAAAGTTATTTTAGTGTCCATGCACACAGCTAAAATGGAATTTCAAATCAGAATAATTTCATTGGGCTTTAAGAAATATTGTCTGTGTAACCACTGCTTGACTATAAGGCTCCAGGAAAATCTCACAAGTGCTGTACTGTTCACAGCACAAGACATTATTGTCCCAGAGCGTTGTCATGTTGATGTGGGGGTGCAAAACCTAAACAACTGATCACTGTACTGATTTATTCATTCTTCCAATGATTGCCATCTTCAACAGAAACACACGTGTTGTCACGGTTCGTGTGTGTGCTCTCCTCTGCCCAAAGCTTCCTCTTTTACTGTTCATGTTACATTCCACTAGACGAGGGCTGGGTACCGAACTGGTTCTTTTATGGCACCCACCGAAATGCTTCGGTAGCACCAAGTATCAAAATATGCCTCATCTTTCGGTGCCAAGTTTCGTTCCCCAGAGGTTAATAACGTGATCCAAGATCTGATAATGCTGCCGGTGATTAGCGTTACACGTGATTGCAGCATACAGGAAAAATACATACGTGGTTACCAGAGATGTTTTGTGGTTATGCCCACAGACGGGGTACACGTGTATCTGTGTTGTGAACTGTAGTTGTGTGTGTGTCGTCGAACTGGTTAAAAAAATGCCACCAAAAAAAAGCGTGGCTCCATTTTAGCAAGATTGATGCCAATCGTGCGCGATGCAATATATGTAAAACAGTCATCGTTGCTACAGCCGGAAACACAACTAATTTGATGAAGCACCTGACCATGCACAGAATCAATTTAAGAGCAGAAAGTTGCTCCGTGTTTGACTGCAAGAAGAGCGGAACACATCCATCCTCCTCTCAGCCTTTAAGTCCACCTGTGGACGTTACAGAGCCCGAACAGCCTGATTCAAAATCTCCAGCACCGGACTCTGGTGTGTAAAGCCAACTTAAGATATTAGTGTGTAGCTTTATTTTATGGCTATGTAGCTAACTAAATCAAAAGCTAACTAGAGATTGACAGAAACAGTTAAAGCTTAGCTTGTAAAGATGTGCTCATCAACTGGGTCGGCTGGTTAAACAGCTCACCCTAACGTTCACTGTTATGTTTATCTTCTCCTCACAGTAGACACCATCAGCCAGGAGCGGGCTTGTCTGTGTGCTAAGAAAGCAGACATGTTGATTTTTCTGAAGAAAAACTGCTAAGTGAAAAGGTCCTCAGTATGTAGCAGTGAGCATTAGACACTGACTTGTTACTTGTTTGCAAGCGTTCTTTTGCACTGGAAATGATTCGTTGTTTATTTTTTCTGTAAGAAAACTGCTTGGAGTGGAAAAATACCAAAGCTGAAAAGTAAAACTCAAGATTTGTACTGTAATGCGTTATGCAATTTTCTTTTTGTTAGAATTGATATTATAAAATTGGTATCCAAAAAAGTATCGTTCAGGAACCGGTATCGAAGTGAAGGCATCGGTATTGGTACCACTATCGAAAAGTTTTGATTGATATCCAGCCCTACACTGGACCATGTTTTTGTCCATTTGAGACTTATATTTTTTACCCACATACAAGATGCACACACTGCAATCCTGGTTCAGTGATTTGCTCAAGGACAGTTTGATACGAGTCACAATAAAATGGAAGAGAACATAACTCCAGCATGTTTCAAGAATCTGCCAGTTTACGTTCATATCGTTAATGAATGGAAACCAACTAATGTCCAAAAATGCATGTAAAAAAAAATGTTTAATTGGACAGTAACACATTATCATTAAGCTCTTTGGGGGCTTTGGAACTGTACACTGGAGTCATTCTGAAAAAATGATGTGAACAGAATAACCTGTAATAGTAGTCCAACAGTCTAATATGAATGAGGTCCAGTGCAGGTTGAATGCACATTGGGTCCAGAATAAAAGGGTATAAGTGGAGCTGAAAATCTGACCTCAATTTCTACTACGCACAGCATGTTGTCTATGACCTAAGCAAAATGAGCCCTCAGGTACCCTTGAGGTTTAGTCAAGTGTAATTTATTTCACCGTTGTATTTGTGCATCACCAACTACAGGGCTGGTAGAGGAAAGAAAAACATTTCTCCGCTCTGCTATCTTTGACTCTTTTCATTCTGCATCTCTCTCAGCAGCCTGTGAAATAATCTGAGTGCATTTAATTTACTAATTTGAATGTGTTACTACGTGGAAATATATTGCGTAGATACCTTTGCGTGTGTTCTCAGTGACGTCAACGCCAAACTGAATGATGTCACCGGAGAGAACCTCGCAGGGCGGACTCTCCTCTGAGCCGCGACTCAACCTCTGGCTGTTGATGAACGTCCCGTTGCTGCTTTTAGTGTCCTGCAGGTAGAACTAAAAACACAGAGAAAAACACAGCAGGTCAGAACCATGTGAAGACAACGGACAATTCTATTTGTTAAGATGAAGCAGAATTAAGTTCAAATCATAGAAAACATATGATTCATTATGACAGTAAACATTCAGCTGCAGCTCATAATGAAATAGTAAATAGTCATTTTCATATTAGTGCTTATGCTGAATGACAACAGCCATTTCCAGAGTGCAGACAGAAGTTACGATTTGGTTCATAACCCGGTGTAGGTGAGAGTTCAGTTCAGCAGGAGAAAATAAATGAATGCATCAAGACTGTTTCCTTCCATTTACTTTGAACAGACAGTGGGGCAAATATCACAGACGTATAAAATCCTCTTGATGGGAACCGATGTAGCATTATGCCCACTTGCAACTTTGGTTTACTATTTCATTGTATAATAAGAAACATTAACATTTCTGTTTGACAATGTATGAACACCAAACAAACACCTTCTCAAAAAGGCACCTCTTATACTGTCAAACTGAAAATATAAATAGAATAATAAAAAAAGTAAAACATGTGCACCTAAACAACCTTGTATTGCTCAACAGCAGAGCAACGCCAACACACCATCCTTGTCTTAGCCAAAACTGTCTCTCTCTGTTGCTGCTGTAAACTGATCAGGAGAGTCAATTGTTCCTAAACAACTGATTTTAGGAACGCATGTCTTCCAGCTCCATTTGCGTTCGCCAAAGTGTGACTGTCTCCACACCACTCAGCATGTTGTGCCTATCTTTGCACATGCTACTAACAGCATACAGCTCAAGTTTCCGGGTGGGAGTCACACCATGTAGTCTGATGTGGTTTCATGAGGGCAGCAACTGTGACCCCGGATTTGTTCCGTTGACGCAAACACTGAGATAACAATCCATTTAAAAAAATGCGCTTATATCTAAAATCTTTATGGTCTAAAAAGACAGCAAAAATGTACATTGTCTGCCTGTCAACAGTCATACTCTTTAAGAATTGCAGTCTGTCTTGACTGCATGCTTTTCTTCTTGTTGTTGCAGGACTGCACCTGGCCACCAGGACAAACTGACTAACTATCCAGCTCTATCAATACATCCATGGATACACAATACATAGAGGTTACTCGTATTTGTGGATTTGTTACTCCTTTCACAGTGAACTCATTACCATTTCCCTCATGTCAGCACTTAGAGCTGTGTCCAACTTCTTCATAATTCAGTCATTAGGCAATACTATAGTCCGCAGACCAGAAATATACAATGATACTGACAATGCAGCAACATTTCACATCATTTGAAAGCACTTGGACAGAGACGCAAATCACGAATCAATGAGGACAACAAATACAACAGTGAAACACACACAGCAAGAATCACAACATTCAGAGAGTACACATAGCCTGAAATCATTCACAGACACAGAAATGAAGAGTGTACACACACACAAACACACACAGATGTACAAAAACATATCATGCAAAAAACTGCACATGGACAGTAATTAAAAGCTAACATTTAAACACAAACCTCACACACAAGCATAAATAAATGGTAGAACGCTAGAACACAGACACAGTATGGTATAAATTACACACATACACACACACACACACACACACACACACACACACAGTTAGAGATCTGATCTGGATGCCTGAGGCCTGTCTGTCTGTCTGTCGTTCCAGGAGTTTCATTCATCAGCTCTCAGCTCTCCGTGATGACTGAAACCCACTGTCGATCTACCGGAGAGAGAGACTGAACACTGAAGAGAGGAGGGAGGGACTGAAGGAGGAAAAAACAAAAAACCAGAGAGAGAGAGCTGCCGAAACGGACTGGTTGACTTCGCTGTTTATCCTGCTGCAGTGTGCCACGAAAAGCTACCAATTCACAGATCATGATAGCTATACACACACACAAACACGTACACACACACGCACACACAGTTACCTCCTGTCCCCATGGTAACCTGGAGACAGGGAGGGAGGGACCTAACTATAGAGCTTTTCACCCAGCAACAACACACTCATACACACACGCTATGCGTCACATAACTCACATATGGCTCTCACACACTTGTATCTCGTTTGACAGACACACACACACACATACACACAGCAGACTGTTGGTTTCATCTCAGCCTTGCAAATGTCGTCGGCATACACGATCGAATAAAGTGTTTGGACATGTTGATATTAACTCGTTTCACAGCATTATAAGAAACATGTCGTACAGCCTAAAAGTCTGAATCAAGTGATGACGGCAATGAAACGGCAAGAAAACCAAACGAAAGCCTCTGTCCCGTCAAGTGTATAGCTACACTTTTTAGTTTTGCCGCTTTAATTTCCCACAAAGTTTGCTGCAGTGACATTACTGCGTGCACAGAAACATGTGATATTAAGACACTGCAAAATTTCAGGAAGTTTCATCTTTCCTGTAATGTTTTGGTTTTGACTGCTACGTAGTCGTGTTCATGCATATTGCACATTAATACGTCATCTGTGATTGTTTACAAGCTAAACTCAAACTGTGACGGCAAGTTTGTGAGCAAAGGTACAATGAGAATTTCAAACACTATCAGGAGGAGAAGAACTGAACAGCAGGAGAAATAATGGCTACTTAAGCAGCACTGCTTAATCCTCCACAGCACCTGCTAACGTTAGCAACGGCACAAACCAGTAAGCTGAACAGAGCAGGCCTGTCTAACAGCCTAATACTTTTTTGAGATGGTGCGTTGCATCAATACAACACAAATAAATCGGCTGGAAAGCTTGCGCTGCTTGACGTAATTTGAAAAAGGCCAATAGCCAACAGGAACAGGTACGGTTGGAGTGAAATGACCACAAGGGTGCTAGGCCTCTAAATCTGAGAAAATCATTTGTTCAGGAGGACGGTGGGTGGATGGAAATGTGTAAATGTACTTACTGGATGTGTATTGTGCAATAAGACCTGTGGGTAAAGGTTTACTAACCTGTGAATCACTGGGACGTTTTCACCTTCAACAGACAGCACTTTCCATACTTAAAAATTCAGCAGACAGATAAAAGCTTATTTGGCCTTCAGAGGAGTTCCCAGTGCCCTTCTCTCATTTCCAGGTTGGTGTCTGATCTCAGTGTGTGTTTGATCTGACAAAGTAAGTTTAACACCTAACCCTCATGACTCTCACAGGAAACCCCTTTCATTTCCACATAAAAACGATGGTTTTGTGCTGAATCACTGTTGCTTCATTTCCTCATTTATCAGTTACAGTGCCGACTGACAATGAACTCTGAGGTGACATTGTCCATCAGCAGCCAGCAGTCATTTTCTCACTCTGCAGTAACCCCAGCTGATAAACTGTGAAGTACACACAGGCCACCAGCAATATGGACAGAATTCAGTGGCTGACATTAAACTCAATAGAATGAATAACTGAATGAATGACAGATTTATTGTTTAGTTCGGGTAACTCAGGTGGGTTTGTAGCTCAGCTCACAGATCAGCTGGCGGTTTTCCTTGTTAATAAATGGCGGGTTCAGGTGTGATGCTCTGACAGTTTGTCTGATCTTCCCTTCCCAATCGTCAACACAGAATATCATCCAGAACTTCGCTGATTGGTTGACTTACTGACACACTAACCATAGATATGAGCTGAGATTTCCTGTGTTTGACAGACCGTGAGGAGAAAAAACGTGTTCCCTGTTCAGTCAACTGGTAAACTGCCACATACCAACATATTGCTTCTGTCTCCTTCATTGCCTTTGCAAGTTTTGAAATCACTCCCACCCACAAAAAGAAAAAAACAAAACAATTTTGGTTCATAACAACTTACGTCTAGATGGTTAATCCTTTTGTTGCTCCTCCAACTAAGCTTGTCTGAACTGGACATTTGTTTACAACTTGTCTGATCGTCTGGTTCCTCATGTTATGTGAAGCGTTTGAGTTTTTTCCCCTTTTTTGGTGATGTTATCATGTTTCCTTATATCAGATATCATTTTAGTTTGTATAATGATATCATAATTACCTTAAATGATAGCCAAACCCATAAAAATAAGATCCAGTGTGCAATTAGCTAGAGTTACTCTTTAAAATGGGTGTGTTAGAGGGTTACAGTGTCACTACATGTTACCTTTAAAGCAGAATGTAAACTGAACTGTTTAAAATGAATCCATATCAGACGAGGATACATACATTTTCAATCGCCTAAGCACTTAGATGACTTATTGTTGTAGCATATTTAATTATTTTTCTGTCTGTCCACTGCAGTTTCTGTCAATTTGTTTTGTTTTGCCTCTCCTTTCTACAATCCATCTCTGCCTCTACGTTCATCCTACCGTTTCTCCACAACAACCATTAGTGATTTATCTCCATCCCCATTAACAATTATGTAACAACATTAATCCTGCCATCATGACAACCACTGCTTTTGTTATTAATTTCTGGGTAATATGAAAAGAATTTTTAACTTGCATTATCCTGACTAGGTAACGTACAAGATCAACAATAGAAAAGCATTTTGTAAGATTAAGGATCTGAAAGTAATAGTTGAATAAGGAATCATATTTTTCCAATTTATATATCACCACACAAGTGCACAACTTTGGAAACCAATCCAAAGTTTTTACTAATTTTCACCACCAACATTCCTCTACCCACTAACTGAACATTTCTTGGGGAAACACTGTATCCCTTTATCCCTCTCTGTGTCCTCCTCCTCCTCCCGTTCTCTCTCCAAGCCTCCTCCCTCATTAGTGTCAGCAAAATGAATGCCATGTAATTGTGTTTGGATTTTAATTTGCCCTCAGCCTACAAAAAAAAAAAACACAAACCATCAGCTGGAAGCCAACAGGCACGACAACCACTTAACCAGTCAGCAGGTCGACACATGACACCAGTTTGGTGGCACTGCTGCATGTGCACGCACACACACGAGTTAAACAGATTGTACTCGTTTCCAGACAGATAAACTCTGGGCCTGTATTTATCAAGTCACAGAATAATTCGTAGAAGTCACAAAAATACTTCCAACTCTGTGCAAGAAAAAGTAGGTCTTCTTTGAAAAATAATCTCCTTTTTAACCCTCTACACCCCAAATACACTCTGAATATAAATAAATGAATGAATGAATGTGTTTTAATCTCTCACTAATTTTAAGAGTTACTGCCATTAACTTTTGTACAGATATTTGTGGACCACAGAGGACGACGACTTCTGACTTTGTTGATTCCCTGATCTTTGACAACTACCGGATTACTGGGTACACACATTATTCTCTCCTTTGGGGCTCTTGTAACTTTTTTAGCCATTGAGGTGCTGCATCAGTCCAGATCTGTGCATCAAGCTCAACAGAACATTTGGTCCAAACACAAAGGATCAAGACGTTTCGATGTCGTTTTTTCAATTTAGCTGAATAAGATTTGACCAATTTGTCTAAAAATATTTTTGTCACATTTGTAGCATTAATGTTGGAGCTTTTGTGCATCAGTGGAGTTGTATATTCTTGCTCTAAAGTACATAATTATTGGAAAAGAAAGAAAAGAGTCACAAGAAGCATTGACATTTTTCTCGATAATAAACAATAGTATATTAAAGGCCCAGACACAGCAAACTGAGCAGCACAAAGGCTGAGTTGCGTTGCTTGTGTCTTAGCAAAAAGATGTACTAATGTTGAAAATGAGACTGACAAAGAGGCAGAGGTGAAATATAAAGACAAATTTAAAAAATGGATTTAAAAACATATTTTGGTCCAGATTGAATCGACGGCCCTGACTTGGCTGATGAATGATCATAGGCCTGGATATCAAACAGCTATCGCCTGCTGTCATTACTCCTCTCTTGAAGACTTGTCTTTTCATTGTGATTCCAACATAAGTAATTGGGGACAAATATCAGCATTCCTTGTTTCGTGGAAAAATACAAACTTTATCAGTAGTTAATATGAAGCTTCAGCAGTCTGAGTTAGACAACACATACGAGTATCTTCCAAAGCTATAATTTTGCTGACACTAAATTCATTATGGTGTTACGATCCCCCACAACAGCTCAGCAAGCAAACAGTGTTGGGGAAAAGAAAAAAGAGAATTTTGTATTAAAACTGCAGCCATGAAAAACATAGATATGATGTTAATAATTCAGAAAGCTCAAACCTCATATTAAACTCAGGTAAACTCACTGGGTTTTATTTACAGTAGGCGCATGTTAGGAAGGGATCTTTGAAGAGGAATAATTAGAGCAAGCAAAAAGAGCAAGCAGAAAGTTTCTTTTATTTCTTGCAGATTTTTGTCAAATCATTTACCACCTGTTCTCCCAATAGATGCAACCAGCTGTGAAGCTCTCCTACATACAGAAATAGGATGACTTTCCCCCAAGTTAGGATAGATAGATTTCCGTCATACTGGGAATTCGGGCCAGTCACGACAGATTTCCTTCTCAACTTGATAGACTCCCTTAACTCGCATCTCCCACCAGGAAAACAGTGGAGGTTGTCATGTAATGTCAATATGGTTTATTGTGTAGATCAAAGAACAACCAAGGGTCAACATCACAGCTCCAAAAGCAGACTGTCACATGGTAGACAAAAAAGAAGCTGTGAAATTTGTGTTAATAATTACTGACAGAGTCTGAAAAAAAAGGTCCTTTGGGGAGCTGGATGTCAAAGGATTGGTCACACTACAGGACTGGAACTGATGCGTGAGATTTTCTCCATACTTTCTTAATGAATAAGTCGGTCACGCTGAAGGGAGCAAGTCATGACTGGTACGATAAACCTGTTATATTAACACTAATGCTGAGCGGAGAGAAGACGGATAGAGGCTTGTTAGGCTGGAGAGAGACAAACTTAACAGCAAGGGAAGACTGTCGGCCTCCACACATGGAACCAGTCACGTCGCTGGATTCCTCCATCTGTTAAAATAATGTATTTCCAGCGTTCATACATAGTCTCTTAACAGCCAAAATGGAACATTTCCAGTATAAACTAGGGATCTCTGTCCCTCAAGACCATGTATCTGCTAATACCGAGCCTGATATTCATCGTAGCTTCAATGGCGATTAAAAGCGTAACTAATAAACTAAAATAACGGCTAAAGCCTACCCAAGCTGACACATTTGACACCGCACTCAAGGTTGTAGTTCAAAAATAATAAGTTAATAAGCTTAAATTATCTACACACACGATATGAAAGAAAGTCAGCTTGTCTACTCAGGAATTAACAGCTGATAAAACCTGCAGTCTGCAATGTTTGTCTTTTCAGTGAAAGTGAAGGTCAGCGCCGGTTAAATATGAGAAGCTGCTACCTGAATTTTCAATTCATAATTACTGTCCGTCATTAATCTGTGTGTGTTTTTAACAAAATATAAGATAACATTATTCCAGTATTTTAGTATGGTTATTTGGACAGGATAATTGTGATACGACATTTTAATCTCATCCCATGCAGGGTCAGAAATCTACTTAGGACGAGACACTACAGACTCAAGTTAACCTTCATGTTAAATCTTATCTGCCTTACATTAGTGACAAACTGTGCAATACATTGTTGAAGTTTTGCCCACATGTAACCAAACTAAACTCCCGTTTGCAGGGTAATTAAAACACTTGCTTGCACTTGAGCTCTAACATTCTCACCTGCCACAAGATGGCTCACTCCTTAAACTGTGAAAAGTGTCCAATTCTTTTTTACCACTTGCACTATCAGGCAGGTAAGTTGCTACTTACTAGCCCAAGGTTGCATTTTATGAGCCACTGGTAAGAAGGCAATCCTTCTTTTTTGAGCCATGGGTAAAGAGCAGTGCTGCTACGCTATCAGGCTGACAAGAACTGAACACATCAAAAGAAAGGATTGGCTTATGACTGGCTTTATTCGAGTTGATAACAATACCAGTTCCTAGGATAGGCTCAGGACCCCTCTAGTTCAAACATAATGGAACCGTTTTGGATGGTGCTGCAGTGCTCACATGATATTTGGCAACTTCCACATGAGCCGAGCCGCAGCATGAAGTTATGTATAATGTAGGTGATGAAAGATTGCTTGGCACAACATGCCGTGAGGCCATCCTGTTATCGCATCCTCAGCACAGAGTGATAACTTGGCTGTGAATTTTACTCAAAGTTCACTCAGGGCACACACACATGATTCAGGCATGTAAAACTGACTTTTACTGGTTGCAGTGTGTGTCAGAGAGGCTGTACATGGAGAGAGGGAGAGCAGGAGAGTTTGTTGATCCTGGTGTGTGTCGGTGCAGAGAGCCAGTTGACTGAAGTCTGGACTCCTGCCACCATTTCCAAAAGAGGCTGTTTGCTGCTACTGGCAAACAGAAAGAGGGTTTTATCAGTCAGCATGTGAGCATATTTCTGCAGCAGAGTGTGTGCGTTTCCTTGAAAGGTGCGTGTTGGCGTGTGTTTCGGCTACAGAATTTAGCTGCCTATTTTCAGCTGCCTATTTTCAGCTCTGTCACTTTAGTGGTCGATATGGAAGATGGGGGGAGAGAGAGAGCACAACAGACAGTATCCTCCAATATCTGGTATCTCGTTGAACACGTGACTCACAAGATTTCAACAAAATAATAAATATGTATTTAGTAGTAGAGAACAACTGATACTGGAGTTTTGGGGCAGATGTCGATACAAATATTAGGTAATTAAATAAAGCCTAAAATATAGATTTGTCGGTAATTATTCTGATACATAGAGAAATATGCATGAACACATCATTTTTGCAAGGATCTTTCAAATCTTGTTTAAAAACTCTTGTGACGAAGATGCATACATTATGTAATGAAGGCAGGATATTTTACAGTTAGATGACCCCAAACATCTTTTGTTGCTATATGTTGTGCGAAACGTGGTGATATGGAAACAGATTTTTATTTTCGTTCTTTTTAGACAACATATACGCAGATACTGACATTAAAATTTTAAAAAATAAGAAAAATAAATAACAATTTTGATAAATCAATTAACGATCTGCATCTAGCTTCTCAAATGTTATCAATAGTTTCTGATTTAAGTTACATGATTTATAAACTGTTATTTTGTCATTTGGTATTTTATTTTTAATGTACACGGTTTTTAATTGTTATCAATAAAATGCCCTTTGTAATATTTTGTGAAAGGTGCTTTAGTATAAACTAAATATCTTTGACATCAAGACATCAACTGTTTTTTACTTTTTTAATTAGATTTTTGATGTTTAATCAAAGAAATATCACTCGATACAGGCGAACGTTTCCTATGACTCTAAATAAAGGTTTCCAATAACATGAAAATACTATCAAATGTCATTTTCACTCTTGGTTATGTCTCTGTCTTTGCATAAACTTTGACTGGTATCTGGCAATAATTAGAAAAACAAAATTCAAACCGGTTTTCTTTATAAGTAATACATTTGTCCCTTAGAGAAGATGAACAGATATCTACAGGGGAAGCTTTTGTTTTTTTTACCAAGCAACTAACACGTGCTATTTTTCTATTTCTATGTTTCATTAAACTTAAGGATACTCTAAACTAAATGAAACAACCTGTGTGTGGGTCATAGTGAAATGCAAGGAAGCAAGCATTTGCTTCACAGATACATTTGTATGATACTCTATTGTGCATTTAATAGTAACAGTTCTGATGGCTACAAGATCAATAAATCACTCGATACATCGCAGGGTCTTTCGAGACTTATATACTTAATGCCGAAGGAGAAATACCTTTGCTTTAATTCAGCTTGTTAACCGAAACTTATAAGTCACATTCCAGGATTTAGCATCATGTGTTCTGGTGGCGACTTTTAACGATAAGTTCATGAAGCCACTTAGTGTCGACAGCAACCTGCTTTCTGTCTGTCTGAGGAAGTGTTGAAAAGCTGAGGACTCATGATGAGTTGCTTCATCAGACAGTAGAAGAAACAGGTTCGCTTGAATACTACTTACTCTGGTCAACATGTGTAGATGACACTTTCACTGTTTACGCATTTTGATGACAACCTCCCTACCAGGTTTGATAATGTTCAGCTGTGGTTGGTTTGTTTAATCGATTCACAGAGTCACAGGATACCTTCACTTATATAGCAGCAAACAAAACATGTGGGTATAGAGCTCCATGTAATGGTTAGCGTGGAACAGAGTGATGTGTCAGAGGTACAAAAAGTTAATGGGCTTTACCACCCCTGCACTCTAACTAATTGCTTTAAAGAGCTTGCATCATGCATGAACAAGTTACACAACCTGCCTCTAGCTCAGCATGTTTCAAGATCAAGTTCAAGATAGTAAAAAATTAGTGTCACATGTCAAACACTTGTGCTTTCAACAGAAAGAAAAGAGGTGGAAAAGAAGGTCTAGAAAATGGCAACAAAATGAAGACACACTAGGTGAGTCTTAAGTTCTATGATGACCGAAGGAAAAGGTTGCATTTCAAAACATGAGAGACCTAGATTTTTAAGTCACATAGATAGATAAGAGCTGCAAAGATTAACTGAATAATCATTTTGCTGTCAACATTTTAAAACGGTAAAAAAAAGTCTAAATTCTCTGATAGCAGCTTCTTAAATGTAAATATTTTCTCATGAGTTTCCCGGTTAACTGAATATCTTCTGGTTCTGGACAAAAGCATTTTGACAACATCATCTTGGGCTTTTGGAAACACTGATAATAGATATTGGACCGGATACTGTATCAACCTCAATACATCATTATCAGACCTGCTCTAGTTCATTCCCCCCTCAATACTACAAAATAACTGAAATGCCTCCATCTCCAACTGGCTTCTTGTTTACGTTTGGTTGTCTGTATTTGCTTGATTACATCACATCATTCTAATTAAAGTTGGATGAAAAAGAATCAAGCACCAGAGAGTCAGAAATGATTCCTGAGATTCCAATAGATTACTCCCAATACGCGATGGTGGTGTCATTGCCCTATCTGGAAGCAGCATACCCATCAGTGAACACACACGTGCACAACGCCAGAGCTGAGTTTGCCAGAGTGCCATTCCTGCCTACAGTCTCTTATTTCTTCACACTACAGACAGTTACAGATCTGTGTCCTGCTTGTGTAACAGTGTTGCTGTGCTGTGTTGGCATTCAGATTGAGATCATTACCATACTGTTGAATACTGATACCAAACAACAGCTCTGCTCTGCCGTCAGCAGCACTGCTCTCCATCGGCTGCCTGGTTGATTAGCTCTCTGTCTTGTCGTCTTTATTAAAGAACAACTACTCTCCTGTGCAAAAACAGCCTGGAGATGGTGGTGAATGATGCTGAATTAAAACATTGCCCTGACTGATAAACTGGCTGGCTCCCTGAATGTGGCCTGTGTCTTACAGTGGTGCGAGATGTATGTTTTGCTGTGGTGGCTTGGGGTGACAGTTTCATTTCCCAACACATCATCACCAATAACTGTCAGTGTTTTCATGTATGACATAATTATTAAAGGATTTTAGGACTGAATCAATATTAAAAAAAAAAACACAGTAGCTCCAGAAATTCCTTTTCATGCAGATAAAAGCCTCTCCATTGCGTATGCTGTATGTTTATGCTGGGTGATACTGACTGTTAGGGGGCGCTTGTAGTCCAACAGTTACCCGACAGGTACAGTGAGTAGAGGATCCCTATTTCAGAGTACATGTGGCCTCACCTGAGGCCTACAGCAATCTAATGACTCATCTACTGTAGGGAACATGTGTGAGTGTGTGTTCCTATTCATCACACTAACTACACCAACAAAACCATAACCTTTCTCCGAGCAAAAACACCACTTGATGCACATTTGTATGATTAAACCTCTACAAAATTAATTGCCATTGAGCCAAGGTTGTAACTATCAGGTCTGATAGCTGCACACATTTCCATTCAAGTCGTTCAATTATTTTCACCTTTATCTTAAATCAACAACACCTAATTGTCAAGCTAACAGATGAGTGAGGCTGTAAAGTGCATTTCACACCAGAAACTGAAACTATTACAGGAATGAAACAGACCGTACTGATATCAAGATGTTCTTCTAAAGTTTATCCTCAGGGTGGCACATGAGAGGACATGTTACCAGAATCAAAGGGTTTACCTTCCAAAATTCAATGGTGGCGCTGACATGCAAGGCACTGGCCTGTCGATTGCACAAGGCACATGGACATCCAGAGATCAAACTGCCAATCCTTTTAATAACGGACAGTCCGCTCTTCCTCCTGAGAGACACAGCAGGGTTTCCACTAAGCCTCATCCCAAACCACATTGTACAGCACTGTTTAAGTGTTTCATAGATTAGAGGTCACTATGCATTTGTCCTGCTGAACAAGGTACAGCGTTTTCAACAATGAATTTTGTGTTGAACATGTATACAATTAACTAATAGAAGTGACAGCTGTAGTCAACACACTGACATGCTAAATAATAGCAACACATGTTTGCAACACATTTAACTGTCCTGGGTCGGATCCTTCGCACTAAATCCCAAACTTTCATCACAATGGAATTACAACTTTTGCCCTGGATACCTTCAGAGGTTCAGTACAAGCAGACAGCAGCCGATGTTCTTAATTGAAAATGTAAAATAAGATTTAAACAGCTTACAAATTTGCCATAGAGCCTACATAATATAACTGATGAGGGAACCTCAAGTAGGTACAAATAACACCAACATTCCCTCTGTTAATAGTGGAACCAAGCACAGGTTTCTACTCGCTGACTGGTATTTACACCTGTCAAAACCACGAGGCTCGAAGCTGATAATGCTCTTAAAACATTCATTCTTACTATAATTAAAGTCCGGGTTTCCCCTGCATTCTTTTCACTTCTCGACTCTAAAATCCTCCGCAGAGGGGCTGACCAAACATGACAATGGCCTGCAGAGAAATTGCTGCAGACCCTGATGTGAGGTATTGCATGGGGCATATAGGCCGCCAGCAGAGAAACAAACAGGACAAGAGAAGACAAATTTAGATCCCACATCGTACCACACATAGCTGCAGTACTGATGCATCAGTATGTACTCTCGCTAGCAGACTTGTAATGAAACAGGATGCTGAACAAATGAACATTTTACCCTCCCGTCATCAGATGCTAACCTGCTTGTAAGAATAAACTCAGCAGCATCATGCTTCAGATTTTGACTCACAGCTTAGATTTACATTCTATTTACTTTTGTCTTGTAAATTTTTATAAAACCTTATTGTAGCAAGGACACCAACAGATCAGTGTCAGGGCTCTGTAGGTGAAGTCTAGATACTAGTCTAAAGTATCTGCCCAAGTACACCACCGACTGACTGACAAGCTGCTGCTCCTTTTCCACCAAATAAATAAAAATACTTTCGCCTCAATACAGCCTACCCACAAGAATCTATGCAACGATTAGATAGAGATATTATTTATGATTAGAAACATGACCCTGCTGCTTCCAAGAAACATCCCAAATACCTGTATCCAATAAATCTGTTGTTGCATAAGTCGCTCAAATCCAAAAACCTGTTTAACAAGCACAACCATAACATAACATCCATACAGGGTTACATATGTAGTATACAGAGGTCTCCATTTTGAACAACTGATTCAAACCCAAAAAGTAATTACCCATCTGGAACCAAACATATCAGGTTTTCCTTGTTATAACGTGGAAAGCAAAATGTGCATGTCATATTCGGCAAGTCGTCATCACTGTTCGTTAACGACGCATCCTTGATTCAACAGCTCCACTCTAAACTGCTGGACATGAGCTGGTTGGTTTGATGACAGTTACTGGCAGAGACACATCTGCCTTGTCTCAAGAACAAGGACACTTTTTATTAGCATTTCACAACAGACATGTTGACTCGTCATTACAGGAAGAATACCAATGAGTGCCAATGGTCCAAAACATCATAGCCTTAGCTAGAGCTGGTAAAGCCACATGCAATGCAGCCTTTATTGGTTTTATCACTACTGTTTCCTACAATTACAAGTCAAAATCAAAAAAGGTCACACTCAAGGTGTCCTACAGTTTGCTTTCAACAAATCCACAAAAATCAATTTTCTGTGGTCTTAACTACCCTTTGTGATACTTAAAGTCCATTGATTCCTACTGAAGGTCTAATCTTAAAAAAAGGACCTCATACAATAGTGTCATTTAAAGAAAACTGAGCGATTTCCCTAAATAACTAGATTCTGTATACTGTTTTTAACAAATACATCTCAAACAGGAGCAAGGAGCGCATTTGTGGGGGACTCTGTGTTGAGAAAGTTATCATAAAACACATTTAAGACTGTGAGAAATATCTTAGATCAAACAGTTCCAACATGTTGGGCTTCTAGCGTGGTTATATAGATGTGTCTTGTTTTCATGGAATGTAAACAAACTGCAATTGGGCTTGACATATGGATGATGTAATGAGTGATGATAAAAACAATTCTTAAAGAGATATATATAGAAAATGTGTTGATGGAGCTGGAAACTGTCAGAGTCTCGGGGTCTTGTTGACAGAAACGCAGATCAACACAAGCATTTGTGACGGATACAGCACTGACATCTCAGACTATTCTACTGAGACGGGTTTCTGACTGGTCCTCTAGTTGACTGGCTGGCTCGCAGCTCCTCTAACACACTGGTTCCCAAATTGAGGTCCCAGGACCTTCAGGGTTAAGAGAGAAGCAGCTGTGTCTGATCTGACCTTCCCATGATGGCTGCTGCTTATATAAAGAACACACTTCATTATTTCTGTAAGAGCCCTTCAGATATTCATCCCACCAGCTGCGCTCATGTCAATTAGTTCATCCTTTCTTCACAGTAGTCAGTGTCAAGGCAACCGTGCCTACAGGAGGCCCTGAAATCAGCAAGCAACAGTGCACAATATGTACTCAGTGCTACAGGTCTCAATCCTTAAAACACATTTCAGTCTGGCTGCAAAACAATAAAACTGACCAAACACAGAAGACATGATGTCATCGTGTTGTCATTTTTCCAGCCGCTCCAGTGGAGTCTGAGAGGGGAACATGTTTCAGTGATCTAGCTGAGATCCTCAGAGTCAAAGAGAGGGATCTTTGTAGAATATCCTCCAGTCTTACAGGAGAAGACCCTGCCCCGATGTACGGAACGATGACATCAATAATAAAGCAATCTGCTGGATCACTGAGGCGTCTGATTGGTTCATCAATCACAGGATGCGACCAATCACACCTGTTTCTCTCCAGTGCACAGTTATCACCCACAGACAAGATGGAGGTGAAAGCTGCTGAGCACAAAAACCATCAGAAAGACAAAGTGTCAATATGCAGTGAAGAAATGTTTAACATCAGTTTTCATTCTACTTTTGGCTCCTGAGCCGTGTTCAGATCAACATGCTGTCGAGACTCAGAACAACACAAGTGAAAAGCAACACATGTCCGTCTCAACATATTAGAGCAAAGTGAAACTATCGGTTGGCTTTTGAACGAACCTCAACTGCAAACTCATGTGGTAAACAGAGTTCTTACTGCACTTAAGAGGAACCGACAGTTATAAAGTATTGGTTAAGCAAGCCAGGTGTGTGTAGTTCTTAATTCCTCTGCCTGTGTTTGCAAGAAAGAGTAAATACTGAGCCACTGCCCTTAACAGTTTCCAACTTTCCATGATTTTATTAATTTCCAAAATTTGAATGCAGTGTATTTTCGATGTTGCTATTTGTGTATGCTCATCCTGTGCCCTTCTCACACATCTCCAACCTGGTAGGATACAAGATCTGTACAATCCCCACAGTTTGAAGGTTAACAGCCAAGATTATGGTCAGCAAGTCAGTGTCCAACCGAATACGAAATATGGTAACAATCTCCCCTTTTGTTCTTGAGTTATGGTTTTGAATAACAGCCAAATAAGTGTTGCAGAAAACTGTGACCTCACAGTGGACTTTTGAATTTTCATCCTATCAGACATTTGAGAAATTTGAGCAGAAGTTGTTTTGTGAAGTCTCAGTGACCTTTGACCTTAAAAATTTTTCTTCAAGTGATTAAGACAAATTTGAGGACATTCCTTCAGTGTTTTCCTGAGATCTGCATTCATGAGAAATGGGACGGCTGGACAGACAGACAAACAACCAGGCGTGGAGGCGTAAAAACAAGTGATTCTCTGTTCAGTCCCATTCAGTTCAGGATATATCGGTGAATCATAACTGCCAATAAATATGTATATTACTGTGTGTGTGTATACTGGTCAATTCATGTGTATCCCTGAAGAGAGGAAAGGATGACGCGACTGGTGTCATTATAAATAGCTTACGCTGCGTGCACACACACACAGCAACACACACAGGGTATTTCAAAGTCCCTGCGTGCCACATAGCTGGGTAATCCCATGGCTGTCTCAGCCTGTTCAACCTGTTCTACAGAGAAACTACAGACACTGAAGCTACACAACATCAGATGCTACAACACACAGATTTGATCCATCTGCTTCAGAGCATAGATCTGTGGATTTTAAAGAAAGTACAGGCTGGCTTCCCAGACGAAGATTAAAACTAGTCCTTGACTAAACTAGGGATATGCCTGAGTGGATATGTGCACTGAATCCCGTTTAGTCCAGGACTAAGTTTAGCTCCTGCCTGGAAAATGAGCCCGGCATGCCACTTCCTGACAAAATGTTGACCCTGTTCTACTTATTCATATACATGACAATATGAGAAAACTGTTGTGTTACTATGTGTTGCACTCACTTTTACTAGTTATACTGTGTAAAAAAAAGAGGTGTTGTTAACAAAATTACAACTTGTTTAAGTCATGAATTGGTGCAAAAGAAGATGTGTATGATGAAGCGGGGCAGAAAATCAAAAGTATTTGTTTTGTTTATCCAGGTTTTAAGTGTGCACACAGTCTCATGCTCAGCTTGTCGAGTGGACGGGCTTAGAGTCTTTAAGAAGGCAAAATATTTTGGGAGAGGGTAGAATTGATCCAGACTTGACTTTTTTTCTGCATTTCTTCAGCTTTGCTAGCATCTGTGTCTTTCAACCAATAATCCCTTGAGTTTTGGGAACATTTCCTGTGCTCAATTGGGATTATGAATTACCCTCCAAGAACAGTGTTGGATATGCGTGCAGCAGGCAGCAGTGCAGAGTCTGACGTTTCCCTTCAAACATGCTCCATGTGAACGCACCCTTAAACAAACTCAATCTGTTCAGGTCTGAGCAGAGTTCACACTCGGGAGAAAGTCTTGCTCCAGGGTGTTATTGCGTAAAAGAGCTCATGTTTGTGGCAGAACTGCTGGCAATTCAAATACGACTGAGAATCCTTTTGAGGACTATTGGGAAGATGTGGTCAGAAGACACAAATAGATACAAGAAAGTGTGTGAAGATTTACAACATTTTCATTCAACTCTGTGGAGAACAACAGTGATGACATCAGCGTGTCGTCATCATCTTCTCTTACCTTGCCAGTCTTGTGGTCGAACCAGACCAGGGCATGATTCCTGGACAGCACCTTGCAGTCGAAGGTGGCATTGTTCTGGGCCGGGCGACACCGAGCCACAGACCTGCCGATCTTGACTGGCTCATCCAGGTACACATGCCGCTCCTGGAATGGGTGCGAGTTGGGTCGGCAGGCGAACACGGCCAGCGCTGAAGGCATTGATTTTGGCTTCAGAGTATTACTCCAACCAGACACGAGGGACAGGTTTTCTTGATCCAGAGTGGCGGGCTTCTGTTGCAATCCCCAACGAATAATCTAATATATTTGTGGCCTACTGTTTCTGTAGGCAGAGCTGTTAGTCCTCTAATCTTCTAGGCACTAACTAATACACATTGTCCACTGCAAACAGCCGAGGCTGCACCGCTTTCCACTTTGATTCAACAAGACTCCCCTGTGTGTGAAAAAAATGAACATAAAAAAACCAACAGGTATAAAAAAGACAAGACATTCCCTTTCACTGACTGTCCACCAAAGCTACATAACGACACTTACTTTTGACAGCAGGCACTATGTACAGACCAGGGTGCCATGTGTCAAGACATACATGACTGAGTATAGCTCTGACAGTCTGGCAAACAGCCTCCCACGTCCATCAAACTACTCCAGCACTGAAGCAGGAGAGGGAAGCCAGTCAACCGCCTGACTTGGTCTTTTAGTCCACACAGATAAGAAACAGCTCACGCCAATTATGACTACTGATCGAATCAGTTTTCAGTCAAGGAAACCATCCATCTAATGTCTATCGGGTGCAGTTAACCAAAATTGTAGCGCGCTTTCTAGTTGTGTCAAGTCTTGTCTTGCAGCAAGCTAACAACGGGCACACACCCCAAATGTGCAACACGCCAGTCGGTTTACACACGTTTGGCGTTTAGAAACGTGTCATCTGTAATTTAATCGTCATTTACAGCTTGTCATAATCTGAGTGACATTGTTGCCCTGATACAGGGAACCTTAGCTAGCTACCTAACGTTACCACTCCCTCCAGAGAACACCTATAAGACTGCTAACGACACCTAGCAAGACTGAACGCAAAAAAACACACCCCTGAGTTATAATCAATTAAGGTTTGTCAACTAATGCCGTTCAGTCTGAATCAGTTAGTGCAGAGGCTTCAAAACACTCAGCCGGGATGAGCGAGGGATTAGCAGGTCTTCTTGTGCAACTAAAATGCTAATTGGCTAGCTCGCTAGTGGACAGGCAGAGCGCTAACTTCTCGGCCAACGTTTTCTGGCGTTGTACCAGTAAGCTAGGCTAGGCGATGCTAATGAGTACTGACAAACTTATCATGAAGGTCCGCAAATGTTCTCTCCCCACCCTTCTCAACCAGTTCGCTTACCAAATGGAGGCGAAATGCCATCCCTGTCTCCTGGAGCAAATAAAAGCAGCAAGCTAGCCCGTCTCTTGGCTACTACAGAGCCCTGCAAGCGAACGTTAGCATGAAGGTGGTGCGCTACCAAGCAGCTAGCCGGCTAACTGACAGTCAGGGCAGAAACAGACGCGGAAAAATCAGGGGAGTTTCTTGACTGCGGCTCCTCACGCATCACACCAGCCCGAATATCTTCCAGGAAAAGCCTCGGCAAACGCCATAAGTTGCGCGGTCGTCTCGTATCTCAGTCCAGGTCGCGTTCGCGGTGACGGTTATGAGTTAAAGCCGTCGCCTTCCCACAGTTTTCTGGAAGGAATCTAGAAGAAGTTGTCCTCCTCCGCAAGTCCTAGCCGCCATACTGTAACTAGAGAGCAGACAGGCGTGGTGCGTTCACGGCCCGAGTCACATCAACTCCGCTCACCGCTGAGCTCATTTAATCAGTTCACTCCTCAAACGTGGATTTAAATAAATTAAGTTTATTAGAGGTTGTAAACGGACACTATTGGAGGCCTATTTATGTCAGGGGAAAGAGACAAACTGAAAATGATGATAAATGATGAAAATGATGTAAAGTTATGAGTGATAATGTAGATTTTCTTATAAAATTATGCTATTTATTAGGTTGTAAGATGTATTTTTGTTGTCTTTCATAACATTATATCAACTTCTTCTGCATGACCTATATATATATTTGATCATCAGTTCCTGTTGCCTAATTAGCCTGCTTTCAAAATTGTGTTTAATACTTAATAATCTGGCAGTAAATCAATAAAGGGCAGCATTTTGGATAAAATGGGGTTTTAGGATAATACAGATGAAGATGTAACTAACAGCAAAGCATTGCCTTAATGAGAAAACATTTAATACAATATTCCTACTATATTAATTGAAAATAAAACAATGTTGGGTCCGTATTGCTAAATATTAACAGGATAAAGAAGACCTGCTGTCTTATCACAACAACACAAAACATCATAATTTAGATTTTCTCCGAGCAACGAAAACACAAAGTTTGTAAAACTGTATGTGAAAGCAACAGTGTAGCATTAATATGTATTACTGTTGTGTCATTTTAAATAAACAAAAGTTGATTAAACAGTAATTTTTTTACACACACACACACACACACACACACACACACATATATATATATATATATATATATACATACATATGTATGTAATTTAGTTTTATAACTTAGTTTAGTTGTATATAATTTAGGAGTTAAATTCAAACATTAATGAAAACAAACAAACAAGCAACAACAACAAAAAAGCATCAGCTTATATTGGAGTTCCACAGTTCTATGATCTGATTATAGTTGGATTTCAAAGGACATTGAGAGGTGAACCTTTAAATGTTTATTTTTAGTACCTGTCACTGTGTTTCTGGGTATTTTTCAGCCGATCATGTTCATAATACCACCACTGTAACTTACCAATATCACTTACTGTACAGTATACTAATAAACACAGCAGAAGACAATATTATACAGTTCCATTATGGTTTTATCCAGGTGATTTATGGACAGGAGCAGCAGGCAGGGTGGGGCGGGGCGGCGTGGGAGGAGATCGAATTCTGCTTATGGCTTCAAAAACGTCCCTGCTGTGTTCTGGTGAACCGACAGCTGAGACCAAATCAATGCTGGATGAGACAGTAGAGCAGATAATACTGGAGGATAAAACACCACAGCGCATCGCTGCTGCTCATTTTGGTTCACTTGAGTCAACACGTAACAGAAGACATAACAAAAAACACAATCTGGTTATTAATTATTCAATTCAGAATTAATCGTCATGTTATTATGCAGCTATCTAAGCGGTTTAGAAGTTGTGTTCAGAATTCAGTGATGCATTTTGGAGAATTCACCTTCACATTAGTGTTTTTTTCCTCAGAGATTCAGATGGTTGCTATGGCACCAGCCCTAGGAAAACTGTTAAGTGAATTGTTGGATTTGTTTCTTGGCTGAGACTTGACTTATCTTCAATGTTTGGTGCTTTCCACATTCAAGTTAAGGCACATTTGTCTGTAAATACAGACCTGATAGTTGAGTATTGTCTTGAATATAAAGAACACTGTTGATAGTGGGCCTAGTGTTTACACTTACACATGTCACGGGCCAAATTGTCAGGTCCTTCCTATTATAATTTCTTTTTTTTACTTGAGTTTTAATACATACGACATATAGATTCATTTTAAAATCAAGTTGAGCATTTACTTTTACAGAAATTCAGAAAATAAACACACATTTATGTCATCTTTCTTAATTTCCGAGAGTTAGAAGAGAAGATCAAAGTGACGATCATATCTGTTACAGTAAGTTACAACTGGCAGATGGTTAGCATAGCTTAGCATAAAGACTGGAGACAGGAGGAACCAGCCTGGCTCTGTTCAATGATCCCAAAATATGCCTACCAGAACCTCTAATTCACACATTAACAATTTATATTGTGTTTGATTCATTTAGGGTCTGCAGGACATTGTCAATTTTTGCGATTGTTTTGACGTATTACAATTGTGATATGATAAATGATTAGCAAGAATTATCATTTTTGCATCCACATTTTCATTTTCACTTTTAAAAAAAAACAATTATAATCGTGATGATGTGACATTTATTGGGGGAGACTTGTCTTGCAGCTGTTTAATTCACACTAAAATCAAAGTGCTGAAGCAGTTTGTTGTGGTTCTACAAAGGGTTCTGTGGCCGGGAACCGTAACTTCGTGTCTCCACTGGTTTCCTGGCAACCTTACAGTGATGACAAGACTTCAGGAAGTTACTGCTTTAGCTTTGAAGGTGCTGGTAAGCAGGTTTTGTTACATTTGCACTAAGCCAGGCTCGTTGTTTACTCATGTTCTCGTCTTTCTGTTTGTTGCTTCATATTGAGTGATATCAAGGTCTCTCATCAAACCTAACCCCTAACACTAACCCTTCCTTCAACATAACATCTCAGGTTGGACATATATGAGCCTACAGTCCTGCTGGAGGTCTCGGAAGGTCTGAGAAGCTTGAGGGCTGAGAAAGGGTCACCAAGGATCAGACTGATTATCACTCTGTTCCAAATATACCAGAGTTAAGGACCAGACAAGGACTGAGCGACTAACACAGATCAACTAGAGGTGTCGTCAATAACATCTGAGCTTCTCAGCCTCACGGTGTTGTTGGTTCTGTTTGGGTTTGGATCACAAGTCTTGTTCTTTTGCCTAATCCAGGTCCAGGTCTTGGTGATGGTCACGGTATAGATCTTGGTCTTTGTCCCTGCAGCCGTGCCCAGCCCTCCCACAGGGCGAGCAGGGGACCAGCTGTCACTGTACTAACAGTCCGACTATTATTGAGATTTAACAGCATCTTACTGTGTTTAGCTTCTTAGCCCAGTTTGACATCACATCGTCCAGATATACAGCAGCTCTGCATCAGTAACAGGCTCATCTCTATAAGTTCAAACTTTAGAACACAGTTTTATAAATACTGTGCTCTATTGTATGTTATCTCCTCTTATTTAATTAAATAATTCACATTCATGTGAAGAAAGCAGTTTGTAACATCACTTTTAAGTGTTCTTTTTACTATTATCAGCTCAGCAATAAGCATATTTTACATTTTAAAGTTCAAATGATTCAAACGGGCAGTTGTGTTATATTGAATGTTGCATTTCATTTCACATTTATTTATCTATTTGAGTAAAAAAATGTTTTGCTTGCAACTAATTGATTCCATATTTAAATGAATATGCTAATAAGTCATTAAACCATTCATAAAGAAATTGACCTTTGATATTTACAGTTGCATCACAGCTCCAGGTGATGAAGATCATGTGGTTTGATATAAAGCTCCAGAACAGTTACTACCTGGACCTTGATGTGAGATTGTTTCCTCAAGGAAATATTTATTGTAGAATATCCCAAAAATTCACTTGTTTATCTATTTAAATATTATGCTTTTTAATGACGTTTTTTATTTGTACAGTATGCATCTGTCAAGTTTATTTTGTCATTTGAACCATTGATTAAATATCAATTCTCTTAGAACCAGAGTTTAAAAAACATCATAAATAACAAAACCATTTACAGAACATACAGAAAACTCACAGCAGCAGGTTAGTAATATATTCAACATCAGTTTACAGTAATACAATAAAGTTTTTTAACAAATATTAGCTACATTTCTGTAAACTAATCTGATTGAATTGCATCCTAATCCTAAGGAAACACTGCTTTTCCTCTTCTATCTTCTTACCTTTAATAAGGTGGATTTGTGTCACGCTTGGGTCAACAGAGGCTGCACCCCTTCCCTCTGTGAGCACCCCCACACTGTTTCATCCATCTGTTTGCTCAGTGACAGAACTATTAAAGGATTTAGATAAAGCTGATTTACTGCCTTGTTCCTGAGAGTTAGGCTGTAATTGAAGAAGTAATTATTCCAATGACGTGAGTTACACTTATTGTAAAGGAGCAGAATGCAGATCCAGCAGAAGAGGTGCAAAAGTACTTTACAGTAAATACGAGAGCTGCGTGCTCCAGTCAGAAAATCATATTCTAATATTTTATGACAGATATTGTGATTACGATAAGAGTCATGATTAGTGGGAATTTTGTGCATCACGATTTTCATATTCAATGAAAAACTTCAAGTCAAAAATCGTGATGTGACATTTGATGGTCTTTTTTTTGTTTGTTTTTAATAAGATTTAAAGATCAGGACATTTCTGCAACACTACAGTACTTTATGATAAACTTTAAATGTGTGACAGAACATTATAATGAAGGTTGGATGTTGTACTTTAGCCATATTGTGATTTTAGTGCGATTAATTGTGCTGCCCTTATAAATACACATTTAGACATTTGTCAGTAACAGTTTCACAGCTTCTTATCTATGCTTCTATTTTTCATCTAGTGTAGATTAGCCTTTAAGTGTATTCAACTGCATATCATGGTCTTCACTGGCTGAACTGAGTCTGAGCTGAACATGTATATGATCTGTGAAAAAGTCAAAACAAGGCATTTGTTCTACTATGTGAAACTTGCACATTTGACTTCATATCTAAAGAATTTAAAAATCTAAATATTGGTCTATTATTTCATAGTTTTTACTTAAAAAAAACAATACTTTTGACTTATCTTGTATATCATGATCAATCCAAAATGTTTACTTATGTTATAGTTTTGAGCTCAAATGTCAGAATTTGACTCATAATTGCTTGATTTATCTCATTATCGTTACTTAGAAAGTCAACAGTTGGACTTAATATCTCTATACTTTTACAGGGTTACAAGAAACATTTACTGTCATCTTTTAAAACAGCAGTATTTTCAGTTTAATCATTCCCAACCTTTCATTTTTTCACTTCCTGGAGAAAATTGTCTCCTACGCTCTAGTTTCCGGAGCTTTATCTCGACTTGAATACAACTCAGTGCCAGGGACGGCCTTACGTGATGACGTTCGAGGTGTCGTCATCGCGTCGTGCGTACGCGCCTGCTCCTGTGCTGTGCTAGCTAAGTGGCTACTTTCTGTACCGCCGCCTGCCTCCTGTTGTTGTGACCCGAGGGACACTAACTATAAATCTTGGCAAACTTTAATTAGAAAATCGATAACATTCTCCAGAGCGCCTGAGTGTCCGTGTCGGGCCGTCGCAATGGCTCTGCAAGGCCCGGAGGAGCTGGGGGAGCAGGTCGAAGAGCCGGAGGATCTGGACGACCAGGACGCTAGTAGCATCTCTCCGGCCGAGGAGATAACGCTGCCTCCCGGGCCTGGAGGCGACGATGAGGCGGAGGAGGCTCTTCTGTTGCCCTGGGACCGCTTCTCCGCCTGGCTGCACTGCATCTGTGTGGTCGGCTTCGACCTGGAGCTGGGACAAGCGGTGGAGGTGAGCCAGAGGGATCCGCCGGGGGACAGCCGGGGCATGAAACTCCCTCACAGTGCAGCTGAAAATGCCTAAGTTAGCAGTTATGGAAGGGCTCTGACTATTTCCTGGAATGGAGCACACAAACCTCTCAGTGTAGCTGTGTGTTTGGTCCCCTGTTGAGCTGTTCTTTGGTCTAACAGTGCTGACATGTTTACTCACACATGCCGCTAAAAACAGCACTATGTTTAGTTTTGCTGTAGCACAGCGAGTTCGTTACTGGGTATTGTTTATCTTAGCCAAGGTGACTGGTGTGTGCTTTCTCTCCTGGAGTTAGTCTGTTCCAACATCATCAGCTCAGCTTCTTCTTTTCATGGATGCTAAAAGTCTCCATCACTCTCACTTTGTTCAGACCTTGTTTGGATCCCACAGCTAACAGAACAAACACCTGTGATCTTAAGTTTGGGATACAGAATCAATAAGCTGATAAGACACTTTGAATAAACACTGCATGTATCTGTAGTTCTGGGGCAGAAATGTTTATCAGGAGATAAATGATTATTTTTTTTCCATGCTCAACAAACTAAATAAACAAACTCTTTGTTTTGATCTTAAGCTGACTAAACAAACTGACCTTAAAGGAGCAATACAATTTTATACAGTTTTACTTTGTTTGTATGTGGCGGACCCTGCCACCTTTCTAGCTTCAAACAGTGTTCTGGGGACCTTATCTTCCTCTGAGAACAGCTTGTTTATTCAGTTATGGAAAAGGTTAATATCTCTGAGTTTGTGTTATTACCCAATTGATAGTGTCTGAGTTTGCATTTCTTCTCCAAATTCATAGTTCCCGTTTTTGATGCACACTAATGTAGGTTTACACTCCTGCAAGACTTTCTCTTTCTCTTTCTCTGATCAGCTGAGCAACACAAAGACTGCAGAACCTGCTTTCATTTTTTTTTTTAGAAATGTTTTTCATTTTCATTTTCTGACTGAATAATATGCATTTTGTTTTCAAGGAAAGATGGTTGATTGACTTATAATTGCAGCTGCAAAAAAAATTACAAGTACAACTGACAAAATCTGATTAAAGAATACGTTACAAGATGGCAATTATGATCAGACAATAAACCTGTAGTACTTAACATTTTTTCGATACTTTGTGCACTATATGGACTCATTTCAGTCAATACCTGGTCAAGAGTTGGTAAAGAAAGGTAGATATTGTGTGTTGTAAAAGCTGCTGTGTATTAACTCGGTTCATTCGTCTTTCAGGTGATTTATCCTCATCATTCCAAACTGTCAGAGAAAGAGGTGAGTCAGACTGACTGGGTGGGATTTTTAGATAAAAGACTTAATTTTAAAGAAGCATATCATTCTTTTTGTAAATAGAGTTATCACATGCTGATAAACAGTGTACACTAAATGATCCTTAAAGTGGGGTAGAGTTGGGTAGGTTATTTGAAGTAACTATCATATTCATCATAATGATAATTGTCTCCTACTGCTGTCTGTTGTTTGTCATTTGTGTGTTTATGAATCAACCTGAGATGACGCGATAAAGAGGACAAAAACAATCAAACTGTCTTTTCTTTCAGAAAACCAGCATCTGCTACCTTTCCTTTCCTGACTCAAACTCAGGTAAGTTTCCCCGTTTAAATTTTCATCTGACATCTCAGAGACCAATGTGAAGACTTCAGCTTGATTTTAAGATGACAAGTCAGATTAAACAACAGGCTATGCACCAAAACCGCTGGTTCCTATGACGTGTTATCCGACCACATCAGAAGGCAAAAGCATAATAGCGCTTCAGAACAGCCACAGTTGAAGTGATGATATCTATTGTACCTTCGCAAAAGTCACAGTAGTTGCATGAAGAGTTTAAAAAGAAAGCTAGATAGAGAAGTTCCAACCCTCTTGTCCAAATTTTATAAAGGAGGTTTCAGATTTTTGTGGCCTTTAACCCTTGATGGTCTTGGGTTTGTGGTAAATATTCTTAATCAAAGGCAGCTAAATAGAGAAACTTTTAAAAAAACAGCAATGTAACATGTTTTTTGAATTTACTGTTCGGACAACACAGTGAACAACACAACATACTGGTGAACAAGATTATATTGTTGCTGGATTTCTAGTCATTTGCATTTAGGGTTGCAACAACATGATATTTTCACAGTAAAATAACCCCGAAATCGGTGCACTGCTGCAATTTCATTTACAATATTAAAAGTGTAATTTTGATTTTGAAATATAACCTGGAAGCTTTGGTTTGCCTTTTGATTTTTGTTCAACTTATAATTGTTTGGCACAGCAGCTACAGTCTGGGACTATTTATAATAGTTAACATTGTCAAAAAACACTTTTCATCAGTGTAACGCTGGGATCAGGATAAAGTGGGGCAGAGATTGTTTTACACGCACATTTGAACACACACCTCTGTGAAATTATGTGTGTGTGCAGGTGTGCGGTTGTGTTGACTGTGAGTCAGCAGAGCTGACGTACCTGCTGCCCTCAGGAGAACAACAGGATTAGGAGAGAATGCTTACAGGGCTGGTAGATATATATACACTGTAGGTGTGTGTGTGTGTGTGTGTGTGTGTGTGTGTGTGTGTGTGTGTGTGTGTGTGTCAGAGAGAGAGACATTACACTCTACACCCGAAGCTCTCTCTCTCTGTCTCACATCATGATCAGAGCTGGTATCATTTGCCTTTTAATTTACTTGATTCTTACGAAAGATCAGAAATCTTAAGTGCATTCTCAAAGGAGACGCAGCCCATCATCTGTTGTCTGAACTCCAGCACACAGGATTTAAAGTACGGCGGTGAAGTGCTGATTCTCAGCTGTAGGAATGGGACTAAAATAGCTACATTAGATTAAAACACTAAAGATTGTCTTTAGTTTTATAGTTTTGATCAGAGCTCAAACCAGCAGACATGAAACATCCTAAAGCCAACTGAGCTTTAACCACCGAAGCAATAAATGAGCCACATTAAGGTCTGAATTATAACAAGACACAAGTGTCTTACGTTGTTACAGCTCTATATATTTGTGTACGTCAGCAGTGGGACTGCATGATAATGGCTAAAAATAATAATTATTAACAAATCAATTGTCTTGTTATTCCAGGAAATAAAGCTGCTGTTCCTCCAACCAGCTGACGTTTCTCGTACTGATTTCTTCTTCATTTTCAATTTTGCTAACGGGGTCCTCAGACCGCAGACACAGGAAATGCTGATCACAGCATCCACACGCTCCAATTAAGGTCAAAACATAAATAAAACAAAGAGAATCTGGAGCCTGTTAGGTTGATTCAGACTGAGACTTCAGCTGCTGATGGCCTGTTTCATGCTCGGTAGATTTGAACGCAACCTGACTGGATGAAGTCATGGAGTCTTGGCAGAGCTGTGGGAAGTGTGTGTGTGTGTGTGTGTGTGTGTATGTGTGTGTGTTTATTTTATCTGAAATATCTTAAACTCTTCTGGCGTGTCTGCTGGAGAATGTGCAGAGGTCATGTGGGGGTTAAAGGCCAGTCGGTGCTTCATCGTGCACTTCCTTGTCTCCATGTTTTTTTTTTTTTGGCTTCCTTTTCCTGTTTGTTTAAAAATCAGGAGGAAACCTGGAGGACACTGAAGAGCCAACTGCTGCACACTAAACGTACCTCCAAGTCAAAGCAAAATATCAACTCTCACAACAGTTTTCCATAACTTTCACTTTTTTGAAATTCACTTGAAAGTCACACAACAACAGCGAAACTTGAATTGAGCCAGTAGTGGAATGGAACAACAGGAATGTTTTGCTCACTTCTGAATGAGCACCTGCCCCTTTTTGGTTCGGCTGTTCGTGTTCACTTCTATTTTTTGCTTCATACTTAACCCAAAGGTTTCAGAGAATTGAGGCTGAAGGTCATTTTTGTTTATGCTTGCTGATGAGGAGGCAGTTTTTTAGAAAACAGATCTCATAATTAAAGCTGTGTGTTTGACTCGAACCCAAGCTTCTTTGGTTTGTTGCAAAGAATTACATTTTGGGATTAATGTTGATCAGACTAAAGCAAAGATAAATGTTGTATGTCACCTGTCATGTCCGGCCAGAATAGAATGAAATAAAAATATAAAGATCTTAAAATGTATTTTAATTGATGTCACAGACAAAAAGTCAGGCATCGTCTTCCAGTGATAACCACACCTCACTCTGCTGTGTTCCCAGGTTGCCTTGGCGACACCCAGTTCTGTTTCCGCTTCCGCCAGGGTTCGAACAGGAAGTCGTCGCTGGGCTGCTTCCTGGAAACCACCGACAGGGACGCACCGCCCTGTCTGAAGGTTGTGACTCACGCACACACAACATATAGATACACAGCAATATATACATCTGAGTCTGGTTGAATGATATAAAAATCTACTGTGATTCTCTGTCTGTCCATGTGTTTGTGTTGCAGAGGGAACAGGGCCATTACTACGGTTACGTGTACTTCCGTCAGGTGCGAGACAAATCCCTGAAGAGAGGATACTTCCAGAAGGTCAGTGTCATCCTGCAGCTCACCCCCAACACAACAACAACTATGTGGAATAAGACGAGATCCATAAATCAATCTGTTTATCTTTGAGTCGCCATTATTTGAAATTGTACAGCGATATGTAGAGATCTTTGTCAAGTTAATCGACGGCATTATTTGATAATTTCTGTTGAACACATTGGGAGGTTTAGGCTGCTTTCTCTGTTTTATATCATCGGAAAGTGAATATTTTCTGGGTGCTTTACTGTTGGTCTTCAACAAAACATCTTACAGAAACGTTCAGTGGTTGTAGCAAGGAACGCTGATGTCATATTTAATATATTCTCGTGTCTCTTTCAGTCTCTGGTCCTGATCAGTAAGCTGCCCTATGTGACCTTCTTCCACTCCCTGTTGAAGATCATGGCTCCAGAATACTTTGAGAAACAGGAGCCCTGTCTGGAGGCCGGTACGTCTGATTACCTGTCTCTGTCTCTACCTGTCTGTATGTAACCACCAAAATATGAAAGATATAGATGCTGTAATGCTAACACTCATAAAGACAGACTCAGAGTATTGTGTTGGGTTTCTAGGTCTGCAGAAAAGTCTTTTAACACAAAGGAGCCTCAGGTCAAACTTTACAGTTTTAGTTTCCCACCACAGGCAGAAATCTCAGATCTCTCCAAAAACTGTCGATGTGAAGGGATTCATTCATCTCTTGTCTTTTGTAAACGACTTTGTAATTCCAGTTAAGATAAGATGAATGAACTCTCCCCCAACTTCTCACTGAAACACTCTCAGTTAAGCCTGAATGAGTGTTGTCCCACTGAAATATACATTCCTAACTTCTTGGAAGTTGGAGGGCAGTCGTATTAGACTATCAGCTGAGTGTGGATGAACTTCCTTTGCTGTGTGCGGCCTCATGGTGAGAGCTTCGGTCTGCTTGAAGTGAGTTCTGATTCAGATCACTGTTGTTGTTGATTGACAGCTTGTAATGATATAGACCGTTGGCCGACGCCCCATCCTGGACGAATCCTCACGCTGCCCATCATGGGCGTGGTCATCAAGGTACTCAAACACACACACACACACACACACACAAAAACTCAGCGAGTGGAGACGAGTAGATGTGTCGTTTTGACATGTCCCGGCAGGTTAAGCACAGGTGCAACTGATAACATTAACGGTGGCTCATGATCTCGGCAGGGCCCTGCAGCTAATGTTAATGTATTTAGTTACACTTGAGTTTGACAAGTCAGAATGCAGCTGAGTTTCTTGATACCCTTCTGAAGTGCAGGCAATCAGTAACTGGACTATTGTCACATTTTCACTGCAGAATATATAGATATAAGTCCTGTACCTCTGTGGATAGAGCGCAGTCATGAGACAAAAAGCAGCTTGCACATTTTTAAAAACAAAAACATGACTTTACAACCTCCAGGACATTCCAGATTTTTCCGAGGGTTTTAGTTCTGCATGTGAGAAGTGATTTGTTATCAGTGGGACCACTGGTGAACTGTGGTCCCTGGACTCAAGGTCCTGTTCTACTGAAGAAAAACAAGGCTCAGAACGCAGCCACAACCAAAGCCATCCTCATTATGGTACACTGTACTGTGACAACAACATTTTTATCATATTTTGAAGCATAAACAAGTGATATGATGCCCAAAATACCACGACCGAGTGACTCATGACTCGTGTGTGTAAACAATCATGTGGACAACACTAACCAGAATTAACACTATTATCCGATCTTTGGTTAAAGCGAGCTGAAGCAGTGTAGTGTTAATATTCTGAGTAATAATTGGTGTTTAACTGTTTTCTGATGAGTGTTTGACTCTGTGCTGCTGCAGGTTCGCATCCCAACCTGTTACGACAAACCAGGAACTTCACAGCTGGTCCAGTCCGGGCAGGTGATCTCACACACAATCACACTTGCACACATTAAAAATGGTAGTGTTGTCTATGTTAAGAAGTTGCTCTTCAGCATTTTCCATTGTGTGTTAATCTTTACATGACGTGTGTGAACAGAAACTGAACATGTGATTATTGTCTGTCTGTTTTTCAGAGTGACAGTCAGGTGTCCATCGTGCTCCCAACCATTCATGAAGTCGACCTCTTCAGGTGAGACCTGCTGGTCACAGTGTCACTCTGTCACTACCTGGTGATCAGTGGTGCCACTGCAGTAGTTATTCTGTCTTTTATGTGTTGATGTTCAGTGAGGAAAACCATCTTTTCTCCGAAAAATGACCTGCCAGAAATAGTTGTTATGGGACAGATTACAGGAAGACTTCATTGCAGTTTTCAGTTTGTGTTTTCTTAATCTAAAACTGGAACTGCTCGCGTGTAGAGTTGGTGTCCTTATTCACAGAACTCATCCACAGGGTCAGGGTGACCTGCATGAATAGTCATGGTCACTATTAAAAGGTCGGTTTTACTGTTTTTGTCGCAGCATTGTCACCCTGCTGTGTTCATTTGCATATTCTGCATTCAGGTCAAGAAAGGACATGAACCACCTCCTGCTCACATTCAGGTTGCTTTGTTTATTCTGCTCTCAGGCAGCCCTAAAAGGACTCTTGAAGTAGAAACAGGACAGAAAGAAAACAGTAAAACTGGATGTGACAAATGAAAAACAGCAGAATAAATTCAACTAACCAGATGTTTGACCTCATCAGGAGTATTTGGAAATAAAAACACCGGCTTCATTCAAAATGTGTGAAGTCGATTAAGGAAACTAAGTAATTCTATTGACATTTTGCGATTTGTTGTTCCCAAAATCCAAACTGAGGCGGGAAAGAAAGCTTTTAAGGTTTTTTTGGCAGCCTGCTACATAGAACAATCTACAGACGAATCCAGTCAATAGAAAGGAAGAAACTGCTACTTGCATTAACGGTTATTACAAAGACACGTGGCAACAACTACAAACACTCACGAAGATGGAGGTGCTTGCAGACAAAGAGGAGGAAGTCCTTCTGCAGGCCTGTATTTATAACATAAGAGGTACTGTGAAAAGTTTACTGAACCACCACTCAATGTCTCTTCGTGGAGATGAGGGCAAATAAACTTGTTAACAGTTTCTGTTTCTAACAACACCAAAAATCACCAGATCAAATGTGGGTTTTAATTTAGTCCTACAAATCTTTAATTATTTTGATTTCAGCCAAAAAATAGTGTTGTGGACTGTTGGAAGTGATTTGTGTCTGGTAATGTTGATGCTCTCAGAAATCAACCCGAGAGGACTTGAACTCCCTTCCCAGGGACTACGGGTGGAAAATAGCAACTTGCTAAAACCCGGTGCAAGGCATCTCTCCTTGTTATATACAGGGTTAATGTTTTATTGTGCACTGTCCCTGTTCAAATGAAAGAAATAATAATAACTCTAGCAAGTGAACTTTAATTACACAAACACTAATGTCACCATATTGTGTTTTGGGAGGAAAGGAAACAGTCATATATTTTCTCTGAATTTACACACTCTCTCTCTCTGTGTGTCTCCAGGTGTTTCTACCCAGTGTTCTTCCACATACAGATGCTGTGGGAGTTGGTGTTGCTAGGGGAGGCACTTGTTGTCATGGCGCCGTCGCCAGCAGAGTCATCAGATACTGTGCTGGCATTGGTCAGGTGAGCTGGAGAGGGTTCAGGCAGGCCATTGAGCCAGCAGCTTGACATTTTACAGCAAAATTGAAGTTCAAATCAAATTCAATGTGTATAAAATGTCCAGAATGAAGTCTTCATGTGTGTTTTAGTACAGTTAAATGTAGCCTTGCATCTTTTCAAATTTTGAATTTTTTTGTTTGGGCTTTCTTGGTGAACAGCTTGGTAGGAAATTACCTGGATCCAGCCTGTCATGTCATGTGTTTCCATCTTCATTTTTCTTTTTCTTTCAGTGCTGATTGTATTTAGTAAAACTGAAGCTCCCTGTTAATAAAGCCTTAAAGCAATAACGTTATTCAAACATTAATATCTCTCCGTCTGTGTCTTCCTCTCTCCAGCTGCATCTCTCCTCTGCGTTACTGCAGTGACTTCAGGCCGTACTTCACAATCCACGACAGCGAGTTTAAGGAGTACACCACCAGGACGCAGGCCCCGTGAGTAACACTGACCCATGAACCACAGTAGTGATCAGTCGTCATTCTCTTGGCTGCTTAATCAGCAGCACCTCAGATGGGTTTAGGGACGGGCCATGTCTCAGAGGCCTGTATGATTCCAACTGGTCCTGGGGTCTTTATTAAAGAAGTTTTGTAAGAAGAAAAACTTCCTATAAGTCTGATCCTGAGAGGTTCAAGGTAATGTAATCGTGACTTACCTGTAGCACACTCTGGATGCTCCATGCCGTCACAGGAAGTAGCTCAGGGTGCTACTTTGTTAGTATTTGCCGAAGTAAATACCAGTAGAGTCAGCTGTGATCCGTCTCTCTGTTCTCGTCTCTTTCTTCAGGCCCTCAGTCATTCTGGGAGTGACCAATCCCTTCTTTGCTAAAACCCTGCAGCACTGGCCACACATCATCCGCATCGGAGACATGAAGCAAGCAGGTAGATGGTCACGCTTACAAGTCAAGAAGTTTTAAATTGTGATGCTTGTCTTTCGTTTATAAAAGACAAATGTTAAAGCAGTGAATGACAAAAACAACTTCATGCTCAGGAAGAATCTCAGAGATGTACACTGTGTGCAGAAACTGTACTCACACTTCTGGTCCGTTTTTACTGTTGTGGTCTAAGACCCTCAGCTCCAGTCAAGGGAAATCTTACTGCTACAGTATAAAATCATATTTTGGGTATTCCCAACTGCATTACAATCTACATCTCTGTGCTGTACTGAGAAATAAAGTATATCCCTGAACTGTCTGTCTAATGTTTGCTCTTTCCATCTGTCTGTTCCTCTCAGGAGAGATGGCCAAGCAGATGAAAGTCAAGAAACTGAAAAACCTCAAAACTCTGGACTCTAAACCCGGTAAAACTATTTCGTCATGTGAAGCTCACATTCACATTCATGAGGGAGCAGATTCTCCACCAGAGGGAGCTGTCCAGTCACTGTCAGACCACCTTGTGTTTTTCTTCATCTGTGTGTGTGCGTGTGTGTGTTTGTTGCAGGTGTGTACACTGCATACAAGCCGTATCTGAACAAAGATGAAGAAATCATCAAACAGCTTCAGAAGGTGAGACCTCCATGTCCTGCACGTCACTTTACTTCTTTTATTGAATGACTGCAGCCGCGCACTTCAGTCCTTTTAATTTTTGTTTGTTTTTCAGGGCGTTCAACAAAAGAGACCCTCGCCGGCCCAGAATGCAATTCTTCGGCGCTACTTCTTGGAATTGACACAAAGCTTCATCATTCCTCTGGTAGCGAACAGTGATTTATTTTTAATTATTTTATCCGTTTGTTTCTCAAGATGGTCTCATAATGATACGGTGCTGCTTGTGTGTCCCAATGTCAACTTTTTAATCAGCTATGATAGGAGCAGGGCCGATGACGTTTTTAAAATGTCGTCATGGGGACTGGAGTTCGCAAAATACTCCTTTATTAGTAATCTTCAGGCCCCACTAAATGATCTCAACCACACGCTGAGAAACACAGCTCTAAATCAAGTGTTTCCTGTATTCAGTCAGTGGATCGACCTGAAATAATACATCAGTGAGTGTGTGTTTATGTGTTACAGGAGCGGTACGTGGCCAGTCTGATGCCTCTGCAGAAGTCCATCAGTCCCTGGAAGAGTCCTCCTCAGCTGCGACCGTTCATCCAGCAGGACTTCATGAAGACGCTGGAGAAGGCTGGACCTCAGCTCACATCCAGACTGAAAGGAGACTGGATAGGACTCTACAGGTACACACACACACACACACATTCACAGCTTTAAAAGTTGATGTATTTATCATTTCATATAATCTTGCTGAAAAAATCGAGAAAACCGTGCCTGTTTTTCAGGCTCATACTAGAGACAGACCTTTATCATTAATTTCCCCTGTTGTTTATATGTATATTTCATCATAATTTAATGTATTTAGCTTCTGCCTGATTAGCTTCTGGCTCAAATGGTAAATTTACCTCCTGTTGTGGTAGTATTTTAAGATAAAACATCCGCAGGAAGTTGAGTATATTTCATAATAAAGTAACACGTCGATAGAACTTCAAATAAGAAGTGATTGGAATTGATCAGTGTTGTATAAATGCACATAATCCCGAGCATCATTTGTGTTTTTTCTTGGCGTCTGAAGGAATTTCCTCAAGTCTCCCAACTTTGACGGCTGGTTCCGCAACAGGAGGAGAGAGATGACCCAGAAACTGGAGGCTCTGCACCTTGAGGCGCTGTGTGAGGAGGTGAGGCGGGATGGAAAAAGGAATAGAGTGTGACAACTTGTAACTTCCTGAGTTTCCTGCTTTAAATTGTTTGTCACAGCACTTTGTAAACTTTTCAAAGGTGCTGTATAAATAAAGTTAGGGTGTGTCTGACTGATAATTTATTTGCTCCATATTTGAAAATTTAAGAGAAAGAACCAACTAATCTGATTAGAGCTGTTGATTATTAAATAATCCATCATTCTTCACTACATCATAGGCATATCCTAAATTTCGGTTATGATTTTTATTTGTTTATTTTTTATCCACAGTTCTCTTGTCGATTTCAGCTGAAAGAATCATCAGAAGTCATCCACACCTGGATATCACTCATCCTCATTAGCATCTGTGTGTGTCTGTTTGTCTGTAGGATCTGCAGCAGAGAGTTCAGATGCACTCGGAGGTGGAGACAGTCGACCTGGTTCTGAAGCTGAAAGATAAACTGGTCAGTACAAACTCATCAGAGGCTCATTAACTCTGCATCACTTCTACCAATGGTACCAGTATTCACTACCTGAATACTGGTACCAGTTCTCTGAAATGGGATTTAATTTAAGACAACTGATGATTGGTGTTAATAAAATGTGTATGATGATTACAACACTCATAGTTACACTCTGGTGCTCTCTGCTGCAGACTCAGGCGGAGAAGGAGCAGCTCCCGGTGCGTCCGGGGACTGTGGCCAAACTGAGAGCCCACATCGAGGCCGTCATCCTGGCCTTACCAGAGGACCTGCAGGGCATCCTCCACAAGCCCTCCACACCCTGACCTTTAACCCCTCGGTCCGCAACTCTAACCCACGTTTGAGCTTGTTTTAAAGTTTGGGGGTTGTTGGCTCCCATGTGGATGGACCTCTGTTTTTAGACTGGATCACAGTTTGAGGACCTCGTCTGGTCTAACGTGGAAAGCACGCGGTGCATTTTTGTTTCCCTAAATTCACATCAAACTTCAGTTATGTTATCTTTTTTCCCCAGTCAGCTGCTGTGGCAGCTCAGTGGATTTTAGACCGAATCTGTCTGTCAGTGATCATGTGGTATACAAACAACCAGCTGGAGCCGGCCGGAGCTGCCCGACATGAACTCTTGAAGGGTTTTCAGAAGGTGGAACAACATTTAAAACTCACAGGGAGACATTATGTGAAGAATGGAGCGCTTGATGTATTTCTGATTCATCATAGCTTCAGTCTTCAGCGTGCAGCTTGAAGAGGTTGGTCTGAGTCTGTGGTGGCCTGTGTGCAAAAGGATTTATCATCAGCTTTGAGGTAAGAGCATGAAGATGAGCCCAGCTGAACTTAGATCCTCAGCATTTTTACCTCTTGACGTCTTTTTTTTTTTAATTACTTTTTTTAACTTGACGACGGACTGCTGCAGTCCAGTGGAACTGACTTTCAGAGTTTTTCATCCATTTTTAAGAAATGTTTTTAAAAGAAGTGCACTTCATCACTAACCGGACCAGTGTGCCCTTCACACACTCACACAGACGCACACAAACACACACACAAACTCACACACACTTTTATGCAAACAAACTGATCCGAGCGGAGCCAAGCAGTGCTTTATAAAAAACATTTTACTACAGTGTTAAAACACACACACACAGAGCATTAAGCACCAGCGACGCTGTAATAACTGTCGATGCAGTAATCGGCTCTTGTCTTGGGTGCTGTGGGAGCTAATCACACCAGTGTAACCACGTCACATGATCATCATCGTCATCACACTCTGAGGAAATATCTAAAACTCTCCTGGAATGTTCAAAAATCTTGGCGTGTGGTGTAATATTTGTATTTTTCTGAAGACTGAATTGACTCTGAATCACTTTTTTTATTTTAACTGACTGATTCTGAGCTCTTCAAAAGGTTGAGGAAAGTCTTTAGCGTGCTGGACTGTGAAACTGTGGAGGCCCGTTTCTACCAGGAAAGAAAACAAAAGCAACAGTTAAAGGTGCACTATGTAGTTTTGAGGATGACATTTTAAGAGAAGTAGCCACTTAGTAGGATCAGCAGTTGTTCTGGGGATCTTATTCCCCTCAAGAACGACCTGTTTGTATGGAAATGTATCAAAAAGTATAACTGATTATTACCTTCTTAATATTGTAAATATTAACTTTCTGATGTTGATTTTTCTTCTTCCCTAAAATGACATGGTGCGCCTTTGATTTTCATCATGTTCTTAAATACGCATACTAAATCAAAACCATGAAATACAAGTCAAAATGTTTGGACACTAAGTTAAAGATATTCTTTTGTCTTTTTTAAGACAAAATTATGAGATACTAAATCGGATTTATGCAAAAAAATATGAGTTCCCAAGTCTCACTGAACTAAGTGTGAGTAAATAAATTGAGATATTGTTAAAGTATTAATTATGAACATGAAGTCTGACAGCTTTTATTCATTCATGTTGAGTGTCCATTAATGTTTTCGTTTGTGTCCATTTTAAATATTTCATCTGTTTTTCTTTTCTTTTCCTGGCACAGACAGGCTTTTACAGGGAAACTTCTTTGATAAACTTGAGCTCAAAGCAATACTACTTTCCTCACTTTTGACACAAGAAATGCATTTATTAAATCTGACTTCCACACTGCAAAAGTCATCTAATTGGATTATTTATGGTTTTAAATCATTTGAGATTTTTTAAAAGTTACTTTTAACATTCTCATTTATTTTGTGCTGTTCAGCAGTTTTTGTAGAAGGATATTTTTAGCTCATTGATTTTGTGAAATCAAACGTCTCCCGTGGCTCCAGCTGTATGAAGCTTGGTACTAAAACATGACTTACATACACCAGATGAAGCTGCACTCCCCCTTCACAAGCTGCTCTTTCACACTCAGCTGACATTTCTGTTTGACACAGTCGAGGCTGATTTCTACTTGGGACGAGTTGCGTGACAAAAATGAAGCAAAGTCGAAAGTTGTAACACATTTTGAGAGTTTGTAATCTCACAGAGGATGTTTGCGTCTCTCGACTGTGACTGGATGTGTGATTATGTGGTGAGAAAAAACAGAAGATGATATAAAAGTCTCATGTGCTGGTATCTGTTGCTCTGAATGTAAACAAATATACGTGAGGAATGGCCAGTGGTTGCTGTACTAACAGTGTTTTGTATATTACGCTATTCCTGAATCCTCATGACCATTTACAACAAGTTTATTTAAGCCTTAACAGTTTCAGATTTTTTCCCCCATTACCACAAGTAGATCAATTTGAGATAAATCACATATTATAGAATCATGTGAAAAAGTTAAGCGATGATACAATATTTTTCATGCTTCACGTGTAAAGAGACATGTGTACAGTATGTTCCAGACAGCAGTTAAACAATTACATGTTATAGAAATCCAAAATGTCTGACAGCACCAAGGCTCTGCAACCCTAAATATTGAGTTTTGTACGGAAGCCCGTTTGTGCCAGTAAAGAAAAGTTGAGAATTTATTTAAAAGGAGAAAATGTTCTTGGTAAATTGAAATTATTAGAAACCATTTCATAATTTTGATTAAAAAAGTCAAAAGCTTGATTTAATGAATGCAATTAGTACGAAAGTAATAATTTATACTAATTCATAACTTGGGCTAAAATAAGAATATTATGTAGTTGGTATTCCAGAACTTAACTTTAAAATTTGACTTGGTAAAGAAACTATTGATCTAACAATGTCAAGATCAATTTAGTCATAATTCTGATTGACTAAATATTATAATTTAAATGTTTGTTTTATCGACTATATCATAATTTGATGTTGGCATGTCAACATTATTTATTCATTTATAATTGACATTGTTAATTCTGACTCACCATTTTTATTTCTGTCATTATAAACTTTTTTCTTTTTTCTGTTGATAAAAATGTACTTCCATAGTTACATGATGGGTTCAGTGGCAGTTTGCAGCTCTTACATCCGTTGACCTCCACAAACTCTGACAGAGAAAATTTCTTGCAATAATATACAATAACTGATAACTAACAACCGGACATGTTTTAACCAGCGTGCTTTTAGGAGAACTCCTTCAGATGACTGGTGGCTGCACAGTCTGACAGTGTTTAGTAAACTCTGTGCTGGCCTGTGTGCGTCACCAAACACTACAGCTAGCATTGTTTTAACTGATATTTAACAGGAGCAGCTTTTTGGTTTGTTGGTGCCTTACTGGAATGAGAGCAGAACAAAAATGAGAGCAGAACCAAAGACAATGGTTTCATCTGAACAAATGAATTTTCCTGTGAAGATATTCAGAGCAGTGCTTCTTTCACTGCAGCTGACGGCTCAATGTTTGTTCTTACACTAAACTAAATTCTTTCTGCTGAAGCACCACTTCTGACAAAAGCTGAACTCCGATGACCATCCTGCTCAGGATCCTCTGTGCTGCCTTCAGAGAATTAAAATGACTGAAGTTTGTTTTTAGTTGGTTTCTCAGATGCATTAAAACTAAATCCTACAAAAAGTGACAGAGTCGTCTTAAAAAACAGAAACACAACAACCTCCGTTCTAAAAAAGGGATGAATGGCATTGCTAAGTACACGAAAAGCTGTATGTTTTAGCCCATTGACTACAAATTGTGTTAATTAATCCACTTCACACTTACATTATAAGATATATATTTGTTGTTTTCACCTACAAACCATTTGACCATTCCAGGTCACATGTGGATGTTGAGCAAAGAGTAATGTCATTATCTTAAAAAAGTGTTCTAGCTGCCGGCTGCATTTTGGAGTTAAAGGGCCAAAAAGTGCAAAACCATCAACATGGTCCTTGAAATTAAAATCATTCATTTTAAAGCTTTTTAGGCCTCAATTATGTGAATACATAAACATTCCTGGACACCTAACATTGTAAAAGTTAACACAATCATATACTGTACACTGACAGCAATAACAACTAAACAGGTAGTTTAATTTATTATCGTAATTTGTATCTACAGAGTATAAATGAATTTGGCTTATTAGAAGAATATTAATGGTTCTGGTTTTTTGTAGTTTTTTCAAAATATATTTGAAATGTTAAATGGACCTATTGTCAGACATATGGATTGTGTTTTTTTTTGTGTGTTTTTGAGTCATTTTCCTTTAAGCCATCTTGTAACACATGTTGTATAAATGCTTTGAAATTTGCTTCTTTTTTTGTCGAGCAGAATTGTAAAGAAAAATAATGAAAATATGTGTTTGTTGGAAAAACCTGTGACATCTGGTTGTTGGGCAACCATGTTAGTTTTATATTTGTAAAAAAAAAAATTATTTTAACAACGTAGAATTTTTTTAAGGAGGGCTATTCTCGTATTCCACTCTGTAGAGAATGAAGAGTTTTGTACATAATGGTGTAAAGTGAAATAGTGGCCCAGATACGAGGATGTACAATAATTATTTTGGTATTAAAACAGATGTCTTACTAAAATACAGAGATATAAATAAGAACTGTTCAATATAATGATAATCAATTTTTTTTTTTTTTTTTTTTTTTTTTTTGACTATTAACAATGTTGTTGAGACACCTTGACATTTTGAATTTGTAGTTAGTTTGCCAACAGCCAACATGGGAAAATCTCTTTACTGATCCGGAAAATGTATCATTTACGTTGTTGTTTGTTTATTTTGTCAGAAAAACACTGATATGAGTTTTGTTAGCTGATAATATACAGGGTCAACTCTTTCAGGTTTAAGTTACGGGTTTTGGTGGTGGATCAGCGGACGACGTCACTAACGTCATTAACTGCCACACGTGGTTTTTTTTTAAATAAGGTCCCGTGGTGATCAACTGGTAGGGTTGTGTCTCCGGCTCTCAAGGTCTTGTTTCCTTTGAGTACCGACACTTGCTAGTTCATTAGCTTTGGCGGCTACTCAGCGGTGTCAGCGAGTCACAGCCAGTTGATGCGCACAGAAGAACTTTTGTAGCTGTCAAGCTAACTTAGCTTGTTGCTGTCTTCAACATGTAATGCTAACAATACTTTAAAGGCGTTATTCTGTCAAAGAGGCAAAATATTTGTCCTACATGTAAATCGAGTGCTGTTGGGAAAAAAAACGAAAACAAGACACTACAAATTCAAAATGTCAGTGCAAGCTAATACAAGCTCATTTAGCGATTATGTTGCATAGCTACACATTATTTTGCTCCATTTACAATATCACTATGTTTGTTAAAGCCATATTAACCACTACACTAAACCACTCTGACGGCCTGAAGAACTACAGTTTTAATAAAAGAAGCCAGAAGACGCGTTACAGAGAAAACAATGGCTGTAAGTTGCTCTGTATTGTTTCACATGATGGCCTATTGGGGTTTTTGTAAGCAAATTCAAAAATTGTTATTACATTCTTATGTTAAACTTATTGTAACTTGAAGCTTTTTTGGATTATATTCACTGCTGATTGTCTTTCGTGACATTGTTTTGCTTTTACAGTATTATAATAAATTCACACAGCAGCCATTTTGAATATTTGGGAATTTCTGTCGAGAAGACTAGCTAACTGCACTTTGTAGCATCTACATGCCACAGTTTTCAAGTGGTAAAACAAACTAAAACAAATGGACTACAAGAATCCAGAAGAATATAGGTTCAAATTTTAATATTTTAGCCTGTAACAGTAGCTGGTGCTAGCTCGCACTGGGTTGAATAACATTAGCTAAGTCTTGTCGTGAGCAGCTGGTTATCTTTCCAGCTAGCTGTTAAAATAAAAACATTTGTTCTTTTATTCATTATGGTTTCTGACCAAATTATCAAGAAGGCTGCTGTGAGAATAACGTCAGAGGGAATTTTTCATGCAACATTTCAGGCTTGGTGAGTATCGTATATTTTAAAAAAATATTATTTGGCCTATGTTCTGTTCTGCACTGACAGTAACAGCTGACATGACTTCAACCATGGTGGTTATTTTTGTCATTAAACAGACAGCTTCCATTTTGATCAATGGTTTGCCTGTTTTCTGTCAATGGGGCAATGGGGGCGCATGAATAGTGAAACTGCTCACAGATTCTTAAATTGTGAGCTTAAACCTGCTGAAACACACACAACATCTCCATGTCACAGCTTTGGAGTGAAAAACTTAAAGTATCCAGAGTAATATACAGTAGGTTCACATTTTATTCATAGCTTATATTTAAGTTAGTTACAATAATCATAGTTGGCTAGTTAGCCTCACGTTAGCTAAGTTCCTGTTCTTTAATAAGCAGCTGATTAGCTTGTCAGCTAGCTGTGAGAATATTAATATTAATAATTTATATATATATACACACACATATATATGCACATATATATATATATATATATATATATATATATATATATATATATATATATATATATATATATATATATATGTATATATATATATATATATGTATATATATATGTATATATATATATATATATATATATATATATATATATATATATATATATATGTGTGTGTGTGTGTATATATATATATGTGTATGTATATGTATATATATATATGTATATATATGTATGTATATATGTATGTATGTATGTATGTATATATATGTATGTATATATATATGTATATAGTTTGTGCCGACCTGTATACTGAACATATGAGGAGAAGTTAACGTTTATAATAATCAGAGAACGTTGCACACGTTGTTTTTGGTTCCTCTCTGTTTCCTGAATGTATCCCTACGTGTGTGAATGTGTAAATGACAGACATATAGCACTTTGTTAGCTTCACTCCATTGGCTTGTATCAGTTCACGGGGCTGAGCTGCCACATCCAATATGGGGGCGATGTCGACGTACAGTCCAGCTGATACCTTCAATTTATTATCGGGAGTACTGACTGTACAGTACCGTGTGTGTTTCACGGGTCTGACTGTGAGACTGCAGCGGACCCATCACTCACTACCAGAAGCTCTTCAGAGCGGCTTCGTTACGATCACCGTAAATGTTAGAGCATTTGCGCACTGGAATAAAATGTGCGGCTGATTTGACCAAGCAAACGCGAACCATGGCTCTCCTGACCGCAGTACAGAACTGGACATGGTGGTGATTTCGGTCCGTGTACGTTACGGCCATCCGATTTTCGTTTTGAAGTCGACAAGCGGAAAACGGATAATGAATCGTTTCCCGTTTTTCGCTTCAAAATAAAAGAACGAAAAACGGAAAATGACTCGTATCCCGTTATTCGTTTTAAAATCTGAAAACGAAAAACGGAAAACGACTTGTTAACTGATATTAGAAACTGTGTTCGTGAATGGGAATCGGAGATGAAATGACAGTGCCATTTTTCATTCCAGATTTTGCCGTACGTCTTTTTTAATGACCCGGAAGGCGCCGTGTTATGCCGCGAAAACTGACGCTTGGTCAGGGCCCTTTCGTGTTGTGCACTGACGCCAAAGGTGCCCCTCAGCGCCTTATTTCGACGCAGGGGGATCTCAATTGATTCCAATGCAATTCCCTCCGCGGCGATATGTGACGCTCAGAGCAAGTGATCGCCGCGGCATCTAAAGAGGGATGCCGTTACCATATAAATGTCTACTGAACCCGCAAATTTCATGTTCGAGTGAACCCTTAATAAACTCTTCTCCTCATCACTCAATAAACGCAGTAGGTCAGAAAGTGAAATCATGGTCGCTCTGTGGTAAACGATCGTAGAGTTCAGTGATAGCAGTAACTAGCTAACATGAAATTCACGGGTTTGGTAAACGTTTCCATAGTAACAACGAGCGCCACCAATCAGAGACGTCGGTGTTACACTATGGGATTGTGGGTAGTGTAGTACTTCTCCATGACATCGCGAATAAAACATGTTTTTCTCAAAACAAGATTGATATCATACGGACATCTAAAGGGTCATATATCATCGTTTGACAATCTGATAACTCGTGGCCAGTCTACTTTGGATGGTTACGACATTATGGCCAATAATCAAAATCTATATGCAGAATAAAAGTCGTTTCACACCGGTGCGATACGAACATGCGGCACGGATTCGCGGAATATCCGTGCAGCAATGTTCCGCATGTAAATCATGCACACTGAGTCCGGTGCGAAATGTTCACATTCTTGTGTCCTAATTTCGCACCTAACGAAAAAACGTCGCGGTTCATTATCTGACAGGAGTGTTCAAGCTCTTCAGCACCCACAGAGCCGGCTAATAACTCAAAGTAATGACTGTATTTCCAGCGAGAAAACACACATCTCTCTCCTCCCTCCATTGTTGTTTACGTTTGTGTCGCTGCATGGTGTTACACGTGAGTTTTCCTCATGCTGAAAACGTGACTTGTCGCACACGTGACGTCACTCCCCGAGACGCAAGAAGAAAGCAAAAGTGTATATTTTTACTGAGGAAAATGACAAAAATAATAGTAACGCACAGCTTTAATCTGATTACTGGTATGGAAATATAATATATCGTTACTGCAAAAAGTGGTCAGATTAGAGTAACGCGAATTGTAGTTGAGAACGTCATTTATAACAGCCCAAGTATTAAAAAAAATGTCGGGTTTAAATCGGGCTCGGGCTGATAATTACAGTTAATGTGTCGGCCGGGCCGGACTCGGACACAATTGAGTCGGGTTGGGCTTGATTTTTTGGGCCCGATAAGCTCTAGCTGGGACACCAGAATTAGCTCATTTATCAGATAAATCATTTGCTTTGTATGATGTCACTTCCAGTCTACAAAGCAAACGATTTCATTGGTCAAGCGTGTAGTTTCGCAGACGGAATTCCGCAGACGACAAAGTGGCTCCGGAGATTTTTTTTGCCGCACGAAAGTTCCGCCCTGGTGTGCAAGCTCCCATTATAACCCATGAAATCATTTTTTATACATTTCCGTGCGAATAATCCGCACGGTAATTCGCACTTGGTGTGAAACGGCTTTAAGAATGGCATTTTCACTTCTTTTTCACTTCCTCGGACAGGGAAGGCTAAATTACCCATGAGCCTCAGCCACAAAAAGCCTCGCAGGAGACCAAAGTGGTCACTCAGTGCTGCGGCTATATCGACACAAGACATCCCACTTGACCTCCTGGCTGTTATCAACTCTGAATATTCAGATAAAGACATGACACTGAAATCGGCCTACGGATCTGATCAAGTGTTTTCGCGGCATAACACGGCGCCTTCCGGGTCATTAAAAAAGAGGTACGGCGAAATCTGGAATGAAAAATGGCGCTGTCATTTCATCCCCGATTCCCATTTACGAACACAGTATCTAATATCAGTTAACGAGTCGTTTTCCGTTTTTTGTTTTCCAATTTTAAAACGAATAACGAGATACGAGTCATTTTCCGTTTTTCGTTCTTTTATTTTGAAGCGAAAAACGGGAAACGACTCATTATCCGTTTTTCGATTGTCGACTTCAAAACGAAAATCGGATGGCCGCAACGTACACTGACCGATTTCCCCGCTGTTTCTGACAACATGTACCACAGTCTATGCTAACAACAACACAGCCTTCACACTGTCTCTCCTTTGCTCCAGCGTCGAACATGCACACTGTCGCCCCCGAACGTGTTAGATGTGAAGCACGGTCGGTCAGACTGGGCTGAAGAAGAAGAGAGGCCTCTGACGTCACTCTCCTGCGCCGCTTGGGATTGCGAATCCAAATTGAATTTTGAAACACTTTTTGCGGGGGGCGGGCTTAAAACGAAAAAGCAGTTTACTTTTCAGCCCTGGCACAAAATGAGCAGTCTTGAAGAGGAAAATGAAAATGCAATCTGGATGATTTATTACTCATTTTATTTATGAGTCACATAATGCACGATGACCTTAAAATGAAAAAGCATTTCTGCTAATGCATTTTAATTTTCAAATTTGACATTTCAAATTGAATTTTGGCAACTTTTTGCTGGGGCATATTTTGAAAATTAAATCTTAAATGTAATTTTCTTTATCATTTTAATTTAGTTACAAAGTGAGCAGTCTTGAAGAAGAAAATGAAAATGCAATTTGGATAATTTATTACTCATTTTATTTTTGAGTCACATAATGCAGCTATATTCTGAAAATGAAAAAGCATTTCTGTTAATGCATTTTAATTTGAATTATGGAACAGATTCGCTTCCATAAGACAAAGGGCTTGTGTTCCTACAGTCAAAACAATCACAGGCTCACCCGACCAGACATACTGAACACACACACACACACACACACACACACACACACACACACACACACACACAGACACACGTGGCTGATAGGAATGTCTGCGGAAGCGGCTGTTTGTGAAAGTTTTTGTTAAACGTCGGCATGGTGTGAGTGCTTATCTGCCCATCCTATCATACTCCTGGTTGCACTTCTTCACCTACACAGACCAGGCATCAGGTTTTGTTGGCAGAAGGTCTGAGGGGGCTTAAGACAGCTCTTTCAAGTTAGCAACTGGGGTCTTATAAATGTAGCGTAAATTCCAACAAGCGCAGTAATTCGCTTAAGTGTCATGTCTGTTTCATGTCTTCTTTTTTGCAGTGGCGCTGATAATCCGGCACTCCTCCACAGGATGCATAGAGGGGAAACACTTCCCCAGTCTGTCCCTGATTCAGTCACACTCCCCTTTGCTCTCCCACCAGTGTTGCTCTGTAACAGCCTAGTCTTTTACATTCACTCTTGTGCTGTACTTACCTATTTTTACAGTTTTGAGGTCCTTAAGAATTTCTTTCTCTTATTCCTGGACTCTTATGTAAAGTTACCCTTAATCACCTATCACAGTCCAACTCAAAGTAAATTCAAAGCTGTTGTTGAACCATTTCGAGTGCAAGCATGGTTTGTTTTAAGAAGCTCTGTCAGTACCTTTGTCATTAATCTCTAAGAGTTCGCATACCATAGTTGCGTCTTTTCCTGTAAAAACTTCAATAACAAGTAAAGCTATCCGTCCAAGGTTTCTTTCTGAAGGACAGAAGAGGGAAAACTAGCAAATATTTTCACCCAAATCAGTGAATAAAGTTGTGTTACTTATAAGAGATGATCTGAGGCACTCGAGAGGGTCCTGATTTAAAAAGCCTTTATTAGTACATGTCTAGTCTAATAAAAACATGCCAACGCGTTTCAGCCTAAAAGGCCTTTGTCAGGGCGAGGGCAAAGTTGTGTTCTTGTACAGTAATCTGTGAGGTCTGCCCCCTAACGACACATTCCTCTGGAGTTTCTGCCTATACATCCATGGCTGCACCATAAAATAAAGTGTTTATTATACTAGAAATGAACATAAGCCTCCGAGAGCAGGATGAGTCATCAACATTTCTAACGGTTTTCCAGGAAGTTACAAACTCCTGTAGAGCAGTAAAGCTTGTTTACACTTTTTAAAAATTCTGCCACAAATTAGTCAATGTGTGGGAAACACTCAATCACATACATTTATCAAAATGTTTGAATTTCATTAATTTGCATAAATGCTCTAATGATTATTCTTGTTGAGGAAATCACAATGAAGATCCAGCTTCTCATACACATGCTGTATGTTTCATTAAATTCAGTCCCTCCAGAAAAACGCGATTATGCGATCGCATAATTCAACGCATAATCAGCCGAAATCCGCACATTGATGCGGGGGCCGCATTTTTTCAAAGACGCCGCACTTTCGCCGCATAAATCGCAGATTTCCGCGCAAAATATGCGGGGCTTGTATGATTTCATAATCCCCGCATTTTCGTTGCAAAAAAGTCACATATATTTTTTGCAGAAAGTTGGAAAATGTTGCGTTTACTTCAGACAAGAGCAGCCATTTTCCTCCTGTTGCCTTGGGAACGTTATGACATCATGTAAGTTTGAGCCTTGTGTTTTCGAAGGTCTGAAATAAAATGATGAGATGAGAACTTAATTATTCCCAGCACTTTCTGTGATGTAGTATGCTTCCATATCATAGGAAGTCATTAGAAATGACTATTTACATTAAGGTAGTGGTGAGAAGAGTGTAAGAGTGGGGGAATCTTTTTTTTTTCTTATTCATCAAAACCGCAGTTTTTGCAAATTCCCGCAATTTTTGCAATTTCCCGCAATTTTCGCAAATTCCCGCAATTTCATCACATAAAATTGCACAAATATCCCGCATATTCCATCGCATTTTTTTTAGAAAACGTGCCGCATAATCAAGGTTTTTTGCACGCAACAATCACAAAAAAACTCTGCGTTTTTCTGGAAGGACTGATTTAAGCTGGTCTCTTATTCCTTCTTCTCTTTCTCCTCATTAACAAACTTTCTGTTCTTCCTCCCTCCCTTTGGTCGACGGCCTCTCCTCCTGCCGATGATTTTCTGTTTCGCCTGCCGCTCATAGACGTCCTCCAACAGTGTGTCTCCACTGGGAGTGTAGCTGATGGAGGACCAGGTGAGGACGGAGCCGCGGTACGGCCTAAAATAAAAAAAACAAATGGTTATAAATACTATTATAATAATGTATATAGGACATTTAATGGTAAAGTAACATGGTGGTTTATCGTGTCAATCATTATTCTCATCATTAATTCCTCTCCTGTGATTTTCTTACTGTCCTTTACTGCTTTTATTTGTTTATTTTTCAAATCTAGATCTCATTGTCACTAATGTGACTGCTGGCTGTGTCGTCTTTGTAATTCCTTTTTAAGGCAAAGAGATACTTTAATTGTTTGTACAACACTTTAAAACCACAAACACACACACACACACACACACACACACACACACAAACACACATACCCGAAGACACCGCTGGTCATGTAGTTGAAGACTTCTTTATAGCTGAGAGGATAATCCCACATCTGGACGTCTGTCACCTGACCGTCAAAACCTTTAAATTCAATCACAGGCTCACCTGACCAGACATACTGGCCATACTGGGAACACACGGACACACACACGGACACACACAGCAGATATATATTAGAGACATGATGAAGATTAAAAACACTAAACTGTCTGTAGACCTGTAGTCAAAGTCATTTTCAGACATGGAACATTGCAGGATTCATCTGTTGGTTCAGTGTGCACTCCTCTGTTCTCACCTGATCAGGTATCACCTTCCTGATGCTGATGTTAGAGCCACTAAACACCTGGGCCACATTCTTCATGAAGTCCAAGGTGAAGCAGACTCTGCTCCAGATGTCCGGTCCGATGTTTGACCAGAATCTTATGTTAGGTTTCAGGTACATTGTGTAACCATATGAGTTAAAGTTTAGTGTATAACCACCGAGTTGATCGACGGTCAACTGCAGAGGGGTGCTGGATGGACTGAGTGTGAAGATTCTGGGGTAACTTGTTTGTGCAAAGTCCGTGAGGTAACGCAGACACACCGACACACCTGTAGGGAACAGTGGACATAAGTAATTGACCATTTTTAGTTGATAACGTAATAAACAAACTTGTAATGCAGTCAGTATCAGGGTTCAGATATTCTTCACATGTGTCAAACTCAAGGCCCGAAGGCCACATCGGCCCGTGACTGAATTATCTTTGGCCCTAATGATAATATCTGATGACTATTTAAGCTGGCCAGCCGGTATATTGTGCGCACCACCATAATATATCTCGCTGAACTGATCCATATCCACACACCCTTCCGCACTCTCCGATCCTCTTCTACCATCCAGCTCATTACCCCATCTGCCAACCTAACCACCATGGGGTCAAGAGCTTTCCGCCGATCTGCCCCCAGCCCCTGGAACTCTCTCCCACTACACATTCGCACTTCTGAAAACACACTTATCTCGTGTGGCTTACTCTGTATCAGCCTAAATCATATATTCACACTCCTGCCTATTCTCTATTCCACTCTGTTGCACTATTCTCACCCTGGAAGCTCAACCCTGCCTAACCTGGCCCGGTTAACTTCCTGTATGGTAAGGACTGCGGAGTCTGAATTCTGTGTCAAGCTGGCACCATGTAATGGCATCCTCTTACTTATCTATGTTTATTTGCACTAAATTGTCCCCTGTTTTTGTTGTAATGTTGTTCTTATGTGCTGTGTCCTTGAGTACTTTGAAAGGCGCCTTCAAATAAAATGCATTATTATTATTATTATTATTATTATTATTACTATTATTATTATTATACTCCAAGTTCCACAATGCATTGCCAGTGTGTTGGCACGTCAATCACGGGCCTGTGGGAGCGTGCCTCACTCGTTCATCAGCAGCCCTCTGGAGCTGCTCACCTCTGTCAACTTTCAACTACCCCTCCCCCCAAAAATGTAGCTCAATACAGGCCCGTAGCCAGCCTTGTGGAGGGGGGGGATCTTTTTTCCCAAAAAGTGGGCTTCACCACCCGCCCCCACTAATACACGAGCACACTTGATACGTTTTAATTAGGGGGCCAAGCCCGAGGGGGCGATGGAACGGCCCCTCAGGCCCCATACGCGTTTCCTAGGACCAGCGGTGCTAGGAACCCTATTGTAATTGTAAAGATTTTTATTTTTATTTTTCTCCGGCTAAAAGTGGTGCTGCAGGCTAAACCGTGCAATGGAGGGCGGTGCAATTTGGAGGATTGGTCCAGACTCCTGCGAATATCTCACACACAAAAAACTACATATATCCGCCTGCAGGGGGCGCTATAACAGAGGGAAATATGTTTTTGCCTATAACTCCCACACGTATGTCGTACATTCAAAAACCTTGGATTGGCCACGCCCACTTCCGGTTAGAACGTGTTGTCGCAAAAACTGGAAAACCTACTTTTTCGAACTCCTCCTTGGGATTTTGTCCGATCTGCGTGAAACTTGGCACATACACTCTTCAGCTGGACCTGATCTAAAATTATCAAAAGAATTTTGCTCAGTCAAAAAATGTGCAAATGATTAACGAACAAATATCTGTAGCTGGCTAAAAAAATGGAAACTGTTTGATATCTTGGTCAAACTAAATGCTATTAACACGAAATTTCAGATCCTTGGTTACCATGACACTGGGAAGGGATGAGCCGAATTTGGCGAACTTTGACCTGTAGGGGGCGCTAGAAATATCGAAGGTTTATATCTCTTGAACGGCCACACCGTTTTCTACGAAATTTGGTCGGTATGATGTAGGGCCAATCCTGAGGCCATATCTAGAAGGTGGTCATGACTGGTCAATGTGGGCGTAGCTTATTACAAGATAAACAACAAACATTCATTTCAGCCAAACTATTATGCTGAGAGCTTTGAAATGTATATGGTACATAAAGAATAGGACACAGTTTTTCCAAAACAAAAATTGCACATGTACTCCACTAGGTGGCGCTATAATGGATGTAATCACGTTTTTGCCTGTAACTTCCACATTTTAAATAACACATTCGCAAACTTTATATCCATATGTTCCTTGAATAGACCTGGGTTTTCTGACATAGGACACGACCACTTCTGCTGCAGAAATCGCTCGCTAAATCGTCACATATGCAAAACCTACTTTTTCGAACTCCTCCTTGGGATTTTGTCCGATCTGTGTGAAACTTGGCAGGTGCACTCTTCAGCTGGATCTGATCTAAAGTTATCAAAAGAATTTTGCTCAGTCAAAAAGTGCGGAAATTATTAACGAACACTTTTCTGTAGCAAGCTATAAAAATGTAAAGTGTTTGATATCTCAGTCAAATTAAATGCTGTTATCACCAAATTTGAGTTCCTTGGTTGACATGACACCGGGAAGGGATGAGCTGAATTTGGCGAAATTTTGTCATTAGGTGGCGCTAAAAAGATGGGAAGTTTATATCTCTTGAACGGCTACACCGATTTTGAAGAAATTTGGTAAGTATGATGTAGGGCCAATCCTGAGGCCATATATTGAAGGTGGTCATTACTGGTCAATGTGACTGTGATTTATTACAACAACTCCAAATCGGCACACATTCAGCCTTTTGCACTTCCAGTGCACTTCCCATTACAGCGAATACCACGTCTCAGACGTTGGCCTGTGTCTTCACTTTTGCTCTGAGCCCGTCGTCCTTTGGGCCAACTTCTGTGGGCTCTGCGGTGTACGGGGTCCGAGTCGCGCGGGGGGCTTGGCCCCCGTTCATAACTGCTTGCAGTTCTAGTTTATATTTTTTATTCATTATACCCTCACTTATACATGACATGTTTCTCTCGTCCGTTGTCTCTCTGTTGTTCTCCTCTGTTGAGATGAATGAACATGAATTAATTAAATTGAAGTGCACTACCATCCAAACTTTCCATTAACATGAATTAATCTATTGAATTAAATTTAAGTTTATTGTCTCTCTTGTGATGTGACCATTTTTAGCCACTATAGGCATACTTTCTCTTTTAATGTGGCAGTGGATGAGCTGGTACTCATCACATTTGGTACAGTTGATTATTTTTAGATTAATTCTTAAATTCCAAACACAGCCTATTACAACAACTTTTCACCATAATTCACTTTTATAAAAAAAATTCCAATTATGGCCACTTTGGCCAAATGTAATATTTTCCCACTTTTAACCCTCGTGGTGTTTCTGTGGCGTTCTCCTTGTCTGTCTCTCCTCAATCCTCAAAGTGCGAGGTACAATCAAGTGTTTTACATAATTTTTTTTTTTCAAAACAACCTGAGCTTTAAGAATATGCATGCTGTCTTGTCATATGAAAAATTGATATGACCAAACACAAATTGATATGACCAAATATAGAGGGGAAAATAAAAAACAAAAAATTAATTTCACACGTACGGTAAACACACAGAAAATTATTATGAAGTTGTTTTTAAATGTTATATAGCTGTTCTTTAAGGTCTTGGGGATTAGGGGAAAAACAATCAAGGCTCCTTCATCTCAGGCCCATTTACTGGTCTCAACTTGTATAAAATGGTAATTTACACATTATTTATTAGGATTTATGCGAGATTTCCTGATAAATGGTATACTGTGTAGCCTGCAGTTTCATTTTACAGCTGGTACACACGTTTGTTTCAGGGTTTCTGCCGGTTTGAACAAGTCAAATTTAAGACCTTTTTAAGACCTTTTTAAGACCATTTTGAACTAAATTTAAGACCTACACGACGTACAAAAAAGTAAGGAAAAATGCGGTCCCAGAATTACTTAAAAAAAACAAAAAACACATTCATTGCCATTCACAGAGCAGCTCAAACAATGAAGAATGGAGTGGATGAGTGTGTATCAGGGCTATTATAGTTTTAAATTTTTTTTTTATTTTAATTTAGTTTTTCAGTTTGTGTTTTCATTTTAGTTTAGTTTTAATTAGTTTAACACGTGATCTAAGTAGTTGAAGTATAGTTTTTATCTAGGAATTTAATTTTAGTTAATTATAATATCCCTGGTGCGCGCGCACACACACGGTGTTCAAAATCGAAAGCACCTCCGCTTTCAACGTCGGAGTTGGGCCAAAGATGGTTTGAATGTCACTTGAGGCTGGCGGCAGAGGGGGCGCAGAGTTCAGGTCGAGCAGAACTGGATGAAATTGTACCGGGAACTGGTGACAAAGGCGTACAGAAGTGTGTGATAGCGCGACTTCGCTAGCTAACTGGTGTTATTTTTACGATTTTGTGTGTGACACCAGCGCTTTCACACCGAGTGTGCCCAATTTGAGGGTCCTCTGGCAGATTCCGCTGTCGAAGTTGTTCCGGAACTGGCGAAGTGTGCGCCGATAAATTCCGACCGCGTTGTTGGCAAAATAAAACGTACGTTCCTGGATACTTCAGACAGAAGAACAGACGGAGCTGACTGTGAATCTCACCAACACATTTCCTCCAAAAAAAAAAAAAAGGCGATGACGGAAGCGGTAAATGAACGTACATATTTAAGACCTGACTACATGTAATTTAAGACCTATATGCAAAATATGGACGTATTTAAGACTTTTTAAGGCCTAAAATTGAGATCGTCAAATTTAAGACTTTTTAAGACTTTTTAAGACTCCGCGGAAACCCTGTTGTTTTCACTCTGGTCCAAATGCAGCACCACTGACGGAGCGTCATGTTTCCATGACGACCAACCGGAAAATGACGTGCGGTACGTCATGTTTACATGACTCTCGATTGTAAAAATTATTTTCTTAGTAAACTTTAACTAAACTTTAACAACAGAGACACACGTACATAGGTTATTTGTAACGCTGCTCATTAGGTATATAAACGGACCACTCTAGTTCGACTGTAGCCGAGCTAACGTAGCTAAAGGGCGCTAACGGAGCTAACGAGTAAACGGCTGCTCAATAGACTTAGCAACTTACCCATGTTGGCCCTTTTTAGGAACATCTTGCCGATATCTTGGGCGAAATTGCCGCAGTTGTCTTTCGTTTTCTTTCTTTATCTTCTTTTTTACCCATTTTCTAGCTTTCTTATTATTATTATTCATCTTCTTTTTTTGTTTAGTTTATTGGCGGTGTGCAACCAACGGATATGGGCGCATTACCGCCACCCACTGGACTGGAGTGTGAACAGGAGCACAGCACAGGAGAAAGAGGGGAGGGGAGGGGAGGAGGGGGAGGGGAGGGGAGGGGAGGAGGGGGGGGGGCGGTGCAGGGAGGGGGGGTTCGAACGAACCCTCCGATCCCCCTTGCCTACGGGCCAGCAATGAAAGTTGAACTTTGAGAACAGCGGCTTTCAAGGCAGGTGGAAGGCAGAGTTTATGTTTGCGGACATAAAGGGCAAAGCTGTGTGTCTTCTGTGTGGAGACAGTGTGGCTGTAATGAAAGAATACAACGTAAGAACACACTTTGAGACGAAGCACCAGGACAGGTACAAGCATCTGGACAGGAAACAAAAAGGCTCCAGAAGGTAGAAGAGTTAAAAAGAAGTCTGGTGTCACAGCAGGCTATTTTCACAAAAGCCAAATCACAAAGGGGGCTGCTGTTAAGGCCAGTTTTATTGTAACAGCAGAGTTTGCAAAATCAGCCCAGCCCTTTACCGAGGGAGAAATTGTCAAAAACTGCATGATGAAAGTTTACGACACCGTGTGCCCAGAAAAAACAAGCATTTTTAAGTGTGAGTTTGAGCCGAAACACCATTGCTGACCGTGAAGGCTACATCAGATATTTAACAACGGTTTGTGGGAAAGGGAAAAGACTTCATCGCATACTTGCTGTGGATGAGAGCACGGACTGATACACCTGTAACCGTAATTACTGTACACCTTATATTTTGGGTTATTTTTTATATATTAGTATATTTTATTGATGTTTATTATGTGTATTATGTCTTTTACTTAAGTTACTGATAAATACATTATAATAATATATTTATATATTATTATTATTATTGTTATTATTATTATTATTATTATTATTGTTATTACTGTTACTGTTACTGAACGAGAATCAGCTCCTCTGCCCTGAGTGAGTGAGTGAGTGAGTGAGTGACACAGCGCCACTATCAGCACAGTACGTGAACGAGATTCACGTCCTCAGCGACGCGTGAATCAGTCGTTCGCGAACGACCTGCTGAGGACGTGAATCTCGTTCGCGCAGCTGTCACTCAGTGCCATAGAGAGAAACTCTGGCTGTGTCCAGCTTGATGCCTTTTACTTTCAAACATTAGACGTTCAGAGGTTGATTTATATCGTCGTATTGTGACTGTGGAGATGTTAGAGACTCGTTTTACTTCATGTACATAAATGGACCAAGATGAACAGATTTAGATCAGGCTGTGATCCCTGTAAAGTCTAGTTGGAATAAAGAGCTAAGTTTATGATTATCCTTGTGATGATTATATATATATATATATATACATATATTTGCTGTATTAGAACTGTTTTGCTGTATTAGAACTCTTTTATCTGTTGACGTAACACAAACATCTTTTACATCTCATTGTGTTTAAGGGAGCAAACAGAGAGCTTCATCACTGTCCGAGGTCAGAACAACATTAGTTCACAGGGCGAAACATTCCGCCGGCTGGATGGGATAAAGGCAATAACATCTAATAATAAATAATAAATTATTTGTCAGTCCTGATGTCACTTTTTGTAAATCTTTGCATCCCTGTGTTAATGTGATCTTGTGTTTACCTTTCCTCTTGCTTCGAGGAGGAGAGAGAATGAAAAAGGACATGAGGCTGCAGAGCGGATGGAGAGGCTCTTCTCTGCTCCAGAGGACAATCCTGACATTATTTCCGTTATTTAGTTAATATATGAGTTATTTTTAAATTATTTGTTCATAATTGTTCATTTTATATAATTCACGTGTAGCCAAGTGGAAACAAGAGTTCACACTAAAGCCAGTAGATGGCACTCTGCCCCACACTGTGAGATGTTCTGTAGGAGATCACGCGAGAGAGAGTGAAAATCGCGGAGCAGAAACAGGAAGTGATGAAGATTACGTATACGTCATGTTACAGGAAGTAAACAAACCAGGAGGAGAAGAGCAGCAGGAGAGAGTGTGTTACACAGCGAGTTAGCCGAAAAAAAACAGAAACAAAAAAACTAAAAAAACAACAAAAAAAAAACTTTCTTTCTTCTTTTGTATAGTGCGTGTATATATCTGTGATTTGTGTCTAGGTCTCGGATACTAAGTCTGGAAGAGTAGTTGCGGGGTGCCGGCCGACGGCCTGTTCAGGTCCGGTATACGGTGCTTTGCGCTACTTCTTCCTGGCTGGTGTGCCTGAGATTTCTTTCTTTCTTTCTTTCTTTCTTTCTTTCTTTCTTTCTTTCTTTCTTTCTTTCTTTCTTTCTTTCCATTTTTGTATTATTAGTATTACTATTATTAGGGTGTGTGGTGCTGGGAGTCTGTATAGGTGTATGGCTGTTGATTCGGAGGAGAACGGAGGAGGTAGGCAGGGTTGGGAGAAAGTGGAGAAAGGGAAACGTGGTCGCTCTCAGGAGAAGGAGGGAGAAAGGGTGGTGAAAATGGTGAGGGCCGAAGAGGAATTTCGGGTCATTTTTAAGCTGAAGGATCAGGTGGGAGGAGGGTTTAGGGCTATGAATCCTCTTAAAGTTGCTGAGTCTCTAAGGTGTGTAGGGGAACGGTTGGATGCTCGGATCTTGCCTAGTGGAGCAATGCTTCTGTTGTGCAGAAGTATGGATCAAGTTGGGAGAGCAATGAAAATTGGGAAAATATTAGGGAAAAAGGTGGAGGTGATCATTCCTGAAAAGAAAAATGAGTTAAAAGGAGTCATTTATGGAGTGTGTGCTGACATATCGGAGGTGGAAATTAAGGAAAATATAAGAGGGGGAAAAGCAACAGATGTGAAGCGGTTTAAGGCCAAGGAAGGTGGAACTAAAAATACCCCAGTGTTGATAACTTTTGATGAAAGTCTCCTTCCAGTTCGTGTCTTTATAGGATGTTTGTCTTTCCAAGTCAGGCCCTATCAAAGACCTCCTTTGCGGTGTTTCAAGTGCCAGAGATTTGGCCATATGGCGGCTTCCTGTAGGGGGAACAGGCGTTGTGCTAAATGTGGAGAAGATCATGACATCCTGAAATGTGAGCAACTGGCCTCTAAATGTTGCAATTGTGGAGGAAACCATTTGGCTTCAAATAAAGAGTGTGGACACTTTCTAAAAGCGAGACAAGTTCAGGAGATCAGAGACCAGCATAAAATCTCTTATGCAGAAGCATTAAAGAAAGTGGAAATGTCAAAGGCCTCAGGCGCAGTTGTGAGAATGCCTGTAAGCGGTCCGGCGGTGTCCAGGCAGCAACCTCCTCAGGTTCTATCAAGGCAAGTAATTGTAATCAATAAGGAGGCCCTCCTGGCATTTATGGTTGATGTGGTCTATGGTGCTCGGGAAAAGAAAACAAGGTCAGACGTTATTAAGTTTGTGTCTGAAGCTGCAGTGAGATTTTTGGGAGTAAAAGATTACTCCCCTCAGTCACTGCATGAGTATATGAGGGTAAGTCAGGAGCAAGCAGACCAGAAGTTAAGCAGCCAGTCTGAGAGGGGGGATGAGGAAGGGGAAGACATGAATGATGGTGACCTGTTTGAAGATATAGATGATGTTTAATCTTTTCATGATGTTTTGCATCCTCCAGTGGAATGCAAGAAGTCTAATAGCTAATGGACAGGAATTTAAGAACTTAATCAGAGATTTTGAAGTTAAGCCTGATTTTTTGTGTGTTCAGGAGACGTGGTTAAAACCACATCTTGATTTTGTAGTTCCAGGATGCATATGCCTACGCAAAGATAGGCCTGATCAATCAGGGGGTGGGTGTGCAACTTTTGTCAAATCAGGGATCCAATATAAAGTCTGCGAGTATGAACTATCTCTTGAATGTCTAATAGTTGAAGTGTGGAGCCACCAGGGCAAATTTAGTTTAGTTAATTTTTATAACCCCTGTAAACCTTTAGGCTTGGCTGAACTTGAGGAGCTTCTAAATAAGATTTCTTCCCCTCTCATTTGGGTAGGTGATTTTAACGCCCATAACCCTTTGTGGGGAAGTCAGGTAAGGGATGGGAATGGTGCTGTAGTTGAAGAATTGTTAGATAACTGTAGGCTAGTAGTTATGAATGATAGCAGACCAACTCGATTTGACATAAATACTCTTAAAATGTCTTGTCTTGATTTAACTATTGCATCTCCAACCCTAGCACGAGTAGGTGAGTGGGATGTACTGGGGAAGCATTCAATGGGTAGTGACCATTTTCCAGTCTTAAGCCAGTTTGGAAGATCCTTAATAGTGGTCCAGGGGGATTTAGGTAAAAGGTTTGATTTTTCTCGAGCAGAATGGGGTAAATTTGGGGTAGAAATTGGAAAAAGTTTAGGAGAAATCAATAGTGAAGAATCTATTGATGAGTTTAATGAATCCTTAAGTAAAATGATTTTTGATGTGGCTTTAAGGACAATTCCATGTAGAGGAGTCCCAAAGGCTCGAGTAATTGTTCCGTGGTGGAATAGTGACTGTGATAAGGCTGTGAAAGAGAGAAAACAAGCTTTTAAGCTTTTGCGCAGAAACCCTACTCAGAATAATAGTATAAAATTCAAACGCTGTAGGGCAAAGGTAAGGAAAATAATAAAAGATGCTAAAAGAAAGTGTTGGAGGGATTTCTGTGGGACCCTGGGACCGGATACCCCTGTTGGACAGGTCTGGTCAAGGATTCATAAAATGTCAGGGAAAATGGTGAGGTCACTAATACCAGCCCTGTCTGATGGTAGTAGTGAAGCAGTCAATAATATGGAAAAAGCAAATATGTGTGTCAAAGTTTTTCAAGAGGTACATAATTCCAAGTCTTTAGGGGATTATGGTTTGCTGAGGAGGGAAGACATCTTGAGAACTGAAGGGTGGAAGTTAAATGTTGTATCTTCAGAAAATGAAATTTTTAATGTATTCTTCTCTATGAAAGAGCTTAAGCAAGCAATTCAAGCAGGAGCTAAGACCACTCCTGGACAAGATAGCATCAGTTATGAAATGCTTCAACATTTAGATGATGTAGCTTTGGATGAAGTGTTGGCTTTGTATAATTATGTGTGGGAGGCAGGTGTTTTACCTAAGGTGTGGAAACATGCTGTTGTGGTTCCTGTTCTGAAACCAGGGAAAGACCCCTCTTGCCCGTCGTCATATCGGCCTATAGCTTTAACAGCCGTTTTATGCAAAGTAATGGAAAGAATGGTAACAAATAGGTTGGTTTATTTCCTTGAAACTAAAGAATTTTTTGTGAATTATCAGAATGGGTTTAGAGTTGGAAGAAACACTATGGATTCCATTGCAGTGTTAGATCAAGATGTTAAAAAGGCCATTATTAACAAAGAAGGGGTAATTGCTGTGTTTTTAGATATTGAAAAGGCGTATGATTCTATGTGGAAGGAGGGGTTACTAATTAAGCTTCATGATGCAGGTGTTAAAGGTAGGATGTTTTATTGGATTAAGGATTTCCTTAACAATAGATCTATTCAAGTTAAAATTGGGGGAGATCTCTCTGACACTGTAAACATTATAAATGGAACTCCACAAGGATCAGTTATTAGTCCTGTCCTCTTCAGTATAATGATTAACGATATATTTTCAAGAGTTCCTAATCATTTTGGGAAGTCCCTGTTTGCAGATGATGGGGCTGTCTGGAAGAGGGGGAGGAACATGCATGTTCTTTTTCATCAGATGCAAAAGGCACTGGATCAGGTTGTTCAGTGGGCTAATGATTGGGGCTTTAGAATTTCATCCTCCAAAAGTAAATTTATGATTTTTGGGAATAAGAGGAAAATTCCTGCCTTGAATATTTTGCTGTATGACTGTCTAGTGGAAAGAGTTAAAGAGTTTAAGTTTCTCGGTCTATGGATGGATGAAAGACTAACATGGAAAATCCATATAGAGAAAGTTGTATGTAAGTGTGAAAAAGTGATTAATATCCTTCGATGTCTCGCTGGGAGTGACTGGGGTGCTGATCGAGATACTCTAACTATGATTTATCGTGCTATGATTAGATCTATTCTGGATTATGGGTGTGTGGTTTTTGGTTCCGCTGCCAAATCTGTAATATGTAAACTGGACCGGGTTCAGGCTAAGGCCTTGAGAGTCTGTAATGGAGCCTTTAGGACGACTCCTATTCCTGCTCTACTTATAGAAATGAGAGAATTACCACTGGAAATCAGGAGGAAAAAGTTAGGGCTCCATTACTGGGCTAAGCTGAGTTGCTCAAGCTCTAGTTCTGCCTCAAGATGTCTGCTAGAAAGTTCCTGGGAGTTTTCGGGAAATGGAAAGAAGCTAAATTTTTTACATTGTATAAAACAGTTGGCGGGGGATTTTGGAGTAGAATGTCAGAGAATGGCTGGGCATGTGTGGTCTCCTGTCCCGCCTTGGTTTCTTCCTGAACCTGAGGTTTTGCTGTCTCTCCTCGAAGAAGGGAGAAATAGTCAATGTAAAGATGTGAAAATGATCCTGAATCAGTTTGAAGGATTCATGAAAATTTTTACTGATGGGTCAAAGGATCCTGTCTCGGGGAAAACTGGGGCTGGGATTTTTGTTGCAGATGAGAATCTTCAATTCAGCATTCGCTTATCAGACAATTTATCTGTATTTTCAGCTGAACTGTTGGCAATTTTAAAAGCTTTGGAGTGGATAGAACAAAATCAGCCTCAGAACAATGTTATTTGTTCAGATTCTGCTGCGGCTTTGGTGGCTCTAGAAGAAGGCTCTTCTAGTGCCCGCCCAGATCTGGTCATGGAGATTCTGTGTTGTCTCTTAAGAATTGAGAGTTCAGGGTGCCATGTGTGCTTTATGTGGGTGCCTGGACACTTTGGGGTAGAGGGAAATGAAGTTGCCGACAGGTTGGCTAGAGAGTCATTGTCTAAAGAAAATATAGAATTGAATGTCATGATGGGTAAGAGTGAATGTGTGAGTATCTGTAATGAAAAACTTGAGTTGCAGTGGCAGAATGAGTGGAACCAGGAGCAGAGGGGAAGGCATTATTTTTGTTTGCAACCCTCAGTAAAGTGTAAAAAATTGAGAAGTATGTTTGGGCGGAAGGATGAAGTTGTTTTAACGAGGCTGAGGCTGGGACATTGCTGTCTGGCCAGCTGCTTAAAAGTCATAGGTAAGCATGAGAATGGGTTGTGTGAGTGTGGAGAATTGGAGACGGTGGTGCATGTGCTTCTTTCTTGCAAGCTATATTCCAATCAGAGACGACAGCTGTTTATAGACCTGTATGATCTGGGTCTGTCTGTGATTTCCTTTCGAGGTATCTTTACAACAGGAGAAAAATCAGACTCCTTTGGGAGGGCAGTATTAAAATTTCTGCACTCTGCTGGATTATATGAGAAAATCTAATTAAGTAGTTCTGGGTATGTCCGGTGGAGGGCAGCATTACGCTGGATAGCGTACAGCCTGCCGGAAATCAAGAAGAAGAAGAAGAAGAAGAAGAAGAAGAAGAAGAAGAAGAAGAAGAAGAAGAAGAAGAAGAAGAAGAAGAAGAAGAAGAAGAAGAAGAAGAAGAAGAAGAAGAAGAAGAAGAAGAAGAAGAAGAAGAAGAAGAAGAAGAAGAAGAAGAAGAAGAAGAAGAAGAAGAAGAAGTAGTAGTAGTAGTAGTAGTAGTAGTAGTAGTAGTAGTAGTAGTAGTAGTAGTGAGGGAGACTTACCTGTTCACCAGGAGGGATATTTGTTGTTTTTCGACTGGGTAAATATGTTTAAAATGTTGCTCTCTGTATGAAACGCTGGACAGATACTCACTTTTGAGATTGTATAGAAGTGTAACATGTAATGTTTACCGCAGATAGCGACGTAGTGTTTACAGATTTCGAGTAAGTTACATGTGCTCGGTCGCGGAGTAAGTAATTAAGATGTCAGCGAGGTTAATACATGCTGAAAGGATTGTAAATTCAGTTTACAGAGTTACATTTTGTTATTGTTCATGCTGGAAAACTGTAAGTAGTTGTGCATTTTGCTGAAAATGATGTTTATTTTCGTGTGTAGAGCTGCATGAGATTGACGGCCTGTCGCCGCATGATGTGTCTGAGTTAGCACAGAGATAACGTGTTGTAAGTATATTAATGAGCAGTATGATTTCATTTCATATTAATATACTAATGTTTCATATTCTGTGGAAAATAACTATGTGAATTTTGTTTATTTCTTGTATTCTGTTAGTTTAACAGAGGAGAGACCGCTACAGTTGTTCATGTACTTACAAAAAAAGCTGTTCATGCATGTTTATTCATGTTAATGTATTTTCATGAATGCACTGGTATTAATGCACCTTGAGTCAGAAACGTTGTTTACCAAGATAGGTGAGATCCTTTGAGTTTTGAAGAGTAAGATATTACTTGAAGTGAGGCTCTTCATGCAGAAGATGTCCATTTTTGTTTGTGAATGAAACCGTTGTTAAACCTAAACCAAATTGAACTTTCCAAGATAATTTAATGCTACTCTCCTTTTTCTAGAGATTACTCGGAGAATTAAAGATCCCGTAAATTAGTCTGTGTCCTGCGTTATTTTAAATTTGACCAGGCTACACACGAAATAAAATATTGTTGTATTGTTACACGTTGTCTATTCCATTCATTATTTACAGCTTAAGTACAATTTATAACAGCAAACGGCATCAAGTGCTACTTTTCAGGGACAACGAGGGATTGAATGTTTTCTTTTATTATTAAAGTCTTAACATTTACAACTATTTACAAAATTACAGCATAAATAACTATTTACAGATTATTATTAACAAAAAATTATTATTAAAAACAATATTTAAACAATTACAGATGATGGACAGTAACAGGCTGAGCAGGAGTCCCTGCAGTGCTGCTGCTGCCGGTACTCAGGGTGTTTGGGGGTCCAGTCTCCTCTGTCCACCACATCGTCCATCAACTGGGTCTGCAGTTCTGACTCAGATGGCTGCCATGTCACTAAGAATGTTTTAAGAATGAGGCAAGAATTATAATTTCATACTCTAATTATAATAATAATAATCATAATAAATTACAACAACAAAAAAACTATCCACCAAACATTTTAAATACAATGCCTTTAAAATCATAATAAAACCATATGTGGCGATCAGCAGTTTACATGTCAGTATTAACGTAATGTATCAGTATGTTGATGACTCCAAACTGTTGGCTAGCTAATAATGATAATATTGATAAAATTACTGTGGGATCAATAACAGGTTTACCTCTCCACGGTCCTCTCAGCCGGAGATAAACCAGAGCCGCTTCTCCTCTTCCTCCACATTGAGAAGAAATTAAAAAGGAAATCAGGAATTCCTGAAGCTCAAACATATTTGACAGTCAGACTTTACTCTTCCTGTCACTTTCGCGGACCTGGGCTGCATAAATAGTAACGTACGGTAGGGGCAGGATCATCTGGTGACGCAACCAGGAAATGCTGCGAAGGGTGCACTGTCCAATTTCACAACAGGCTGACGCTGCCTGCAGGTCTCTCTGAAGGACCCTGCCTTTGCTGGCGGCGAAGGATGGGTCATTGAAGGATGCTGCCCCTGAATTTGGACACAGCCTCTATCACTCTGCTGTCACTGAATCACTGTGAACGTGAATCACGTTCGCGAACGTGATTCACGTCCTGCTTAGAATCACGTTCGCTAACTCTTCTTAAAAGAATACTGAAAACGAGAAGTGTCGCCCGCTATTTATCCACAGTCAGAAGGTTGTAACGGTCGGAGTTATTGAATACCTCCTTTTGTTAAGTGGATAATGTAACCTGTACCTAGAAGAAGAAGAGTTGTTGCACTTCCGCTCCACCATACGTAGCAATGAGGCCAGCGGAGTGAAGACCACCCTTTTATTTTATTTTATTTTATTTTATATTGTGATGTATAGGTGTAGGATCCTCGGCCTATGTGTGTCAGATCATGTATGTGTGTGATAACTAGTGCCGTAGCGACCTATCTTGGTATGGTCTGTAAAATAACAGTGGAATAAAAGTATGTGCGGAAATCCCACATGTTGCCTGCCGTGTCGTTTGAGCTAACCGGAGCTAACGTTGCAGCAGACCATAACCTTCCCCTTCACCGATCACGTTACAAGGCTAGAAAAGAGGGTTACACTCCTGACAATGCCGAGCTGACGTCTATTTTCATCCGTGGAATGAACTCTTGCGCGTAACAGAAGAGTTGTTGGGATTACAATCAATGTAGCACAACTACGGGGAAAGATCTCTCTGAAGAGGTATCCAGATGTGTTAAAGGGGTACGGTGGCCCAGAGGTGTCAGGCCAAATACAAAAGCCACAACACAATTACAAAAGCCACAACATGAATGCAAAAGCCACAACACGAATACAAAAGCCACAACACAAATACAAAAGCCACAACACGAATGCAAAAGCCACAACACAAATACAAAAGCCGCAACACGAACCAAAAGCCACAACACGAATGCAAAAGCCACAACACAAATACAAAAGCCGCAACACGAATACAAAAGCCGCAACACGAATACAAAAGTCGCAACACGAATACAAAAGTCGCAACACGAATACAAAAGGCGCAACACAAATACAAAAGCCGCAACACGAATACAAAAGCCGCAACACGAATACAAAAGTCGCAACACGAATACAAAAGTCGCAACACGAATACAAAAGTCGCAACACAAATACAAAAGCCGCAACACAAATACAAAAGTCGCAACACAAATACAAAAGCCACAACGGAAGTGACCAAAACGGAAGTGAACAGCAGCGGATGTTGACAATGCAGCGGATTGTTGCTGCCATTTTAGGGCCCATGTGCCGGCTGTCTCTGGGCAACACAGGCTGTGTCCAAATTCAGGGGCAGCATCCTTCGGAGTGCGTATTTGAAGTGCAATTACGTCACTAAGCCGCGCAAAGCCTGTCCAAATTCAAAGTGTGCTCCAAATGCTCCCCACAAATGCCTCCTTCTTTTGCCTGTTTCTGGAGGACACACCGCTACTATCCTTCGCGGCTATAAATTGCCCAAGATTCATTGCGCGCTCAAAGAGAAGAAATAAATAAATAAATAATGGCGACCTCAAGTGGCGCAGATCTCTCATTTAAATGTAAGTATTGGTTCTATACTCAGTTTTTACTCATTGGAGCGTCAAACACCAGATAAAACCTCAAAATATCAGTTAAAATACGTTGGTAATGCTCAGCTTGATGCCTTTTACTTTCAAACATTAGACGTTCAGAGGTTGATTTATATCGTCGTATTGTGACTGTGGAGATGTTAGAGACTCGTTTTACTTCATGTACATAAATGGACCAAGATGAACAGATTTAGATCAGGCTGTGATCCCTGTAAAGTCTAGTTGGAATAAAGAGCTAAGTTTATGATTATCCTTATGATGAGATAAGGCTCGGGACGACACAACAAGCGACAAAAGCCTGCTGTTGTACTGCTGTGCTAACTGGGGCTAATGCTCCGTGCTCGGCGCCCCGAAGCTCGTTAGCTCCGTACTATCCACCTGTTTCCTCAGAAGCCTATGGGGGCTGCCATGACAGATAACTACTTCCGCCCGCGGTTCTCTGTTTCCGGTTGCCTTGCAACTGCATGACTGACCACTGCTGCCAAGCTCGCCCTAAACAACTAGCGTTATGTCATACAGGCTGAATTGTTTTTAAAATCAGTTCAGGTACAACATGTGCCATTGTTGGTTGCCACAGCAATTCATGAAAATTGTTGTAGTTTTTTTCAGAAACGTCTCGTGTAGTACATTAGCAACTTAGACAAACATGTCCGTGCCCTGCGCCCCACACGTCATGCTGAGGAAGGAGGAACGGAGGCTAGCGTGGCTCGCAGCTTCCAGACTGATATAAATATTTGTGTTTATAAATATATTCAACAGAGTAGCTGCTGTATGACTGCATAACTTCTCTAACCCAACAATGTCCGAGCAGCCGCCTGTCTCCACGACTCCTCTTTCCTTCAGCATTATCCACGCTGTATGTTTAACGTTAGCTTGATTGGCGCTGTGGCTGGGCGTTAACGTTACTGCTGCCTTATAAATATAAACTTGCTGTGTCTTTTCAACAGTACTTTCCCGATTGTGTTACTGTGCAGGTAGTTGTATGCTTCTGTGCTTTTGTAACTGCATAATTCTCCGCCGTCAACACCTTCGGAAAATATAAGATAGTTAACGATCGATGTAACGTTAGCTAACGTCGGGCTAATGCTTCATGTCATCTGCCCACTCCGTGAGAACTGACGGTGAGGCACTGTGAGAACTGTCCTCACGACTTATTAAGACATCCGTACTGTGTGTCCACCTCCGATTTTTATCCATTCTGTCGCTTTCTTGGTGTTAAAAGCCGGTTTTTAGAGCGAGCATGACAGCTACGTTGGTGTAAACACAGAGGTCAGCCAGCTCAACCGGAAGAACACAACCGACTACCGCTATGAACCATGGGTAAATTCATGAAGTCAGGAATAAGGTGGATACTACCACACTCCATACGCATATAGAGACCGGAGCTCGGGAGCTCCGGGACAGAACCAGATACACAGAGACTTGGACAAAACAGCAGAGAGCCTGGAAAAAAGTCTGCGACAAAGTTGGACTCTGTGTTGCCCAGAGACAGCCGGCACACGGGCCCTAAAATGGCAGCAACAATCCGCTGCATTGTCAACATCCGCTGTTGTTCACTTCCGTTGTGGGCCACTTCCGTTGTGGCTTTTGTATTTGTGTTGCGGCTTTTGCATTCGTGTTGCGGCTTTTGCATTCGTGTTGCGGCTTTTGCATTCGTGTTGTGGCTTTTGTATTTGTGTTGTGGCTTTTGTATTCGTGTTGTGACTTTTTGTGTTGTGGCTTTTGTATTCGTGTTGTGGCATTTGCATTCGTGTTGTGGCTTTTGTATTCGTGTTGTGACTTTTGTATTTGTGTTGTGGCTTTTGTATTCGTGTTGTGGCTTTTGCATTCGTGTTGTGGCTTTTGTATTTGTGTTGTGGCTTTTGTATTTGGCCTGACACCTCTGGGCCACCGTAAAGGGGCACTATGCAACAATATTATCAAAAATGACCCTAACTATGCAGGCTTAAAGTCATTCTGAATGTTCTTTGACACTTTCTGGGTCGTTTGGTCGTTGCTATGACTCCCCCTCGCGCTTCTGGGCGGAGAAACGGAACATGCAACTTGCTGCCACCGTCCGAGGTCAATCCGGAAGTGAGCCGGTGGAAGTATCCCGCCGCCCCTCGAAAATGTAGTCAGATTGTAGTTTCGAAACTGCTTTACGGCAGACACACCCCCAAACATGGAACCGGGTAGATATGAACTGCCAGTTACAAGGCAATTGTTGTATTTGTTGTTTTGGGTTTTTTTTGTTTGTTTGTTTGTTTTAAAAATTAGTTTTGGCTTTGAAGGGATCTAGATTGTACGCCTAAAGGGGGGTACACACATAAGGATTTTATAAATCTTAAGAGATTTTTTATCTGTAGAGCCCCCACACATGAAGATTAAAAAATCAGCTTTGATCGTACTGTGTGTGGTGTGCTCCGATTTTCTCAGCACAGGACACCACACACATAAAGATTATCTGTCTCACGGCCGATCTAGAATCTGGTCCTCCGAGCCAGAAATATCGCGTGGTCAAACGTGACTTCAGTGTAAGCAAACATGGCGGACGAACCGGAAGATGCAGTGGTGGCTGTTTTAGACCTATTACTGGCTGAAAAAACCAAAACTGAAACAAAACGACTATGGAAAAAGTCACGGAGACGGCGAGAGAGTGGGCTGTATGCGTTACAGCGCGAGTTGGAGGTGAGTAAAAATTGTCACGAGTATTACAGATAGCTTTGAGAGCAGCGCTGTGCGCTCGGCCCCCGGTACTGCGAGTCACCATGGCAACAGGTAAACAAAAGGCTCGGCTCGCGTCTTGATTGGCTGTTGGTCCGGTACATGTGACATCACACGCTGTCCGTGCTCGGCTCCGCTCGGAACACCCCACACACTACAGGATTTCTAGTTGCAAATTGCCCCGATTTCCACCCTTACGATCAAAGCCAGCAAAGGCCCGATTATCTGATGTTTGCGAAGGACATCGTGTCCGATTGTCCTGTGGTGTGGGGGGTGTTAAGAGTGATTTTGTCCGGTCAGATCCGCTCGGAAGGCCTCGGAAAGAGAGATCGTAAATAATGAACATGTTTAATATTTGCGACTAGAAATCCTGTAGTGTGTGGGGTGTTCCGAGCGGAGCAGAGCACGGACAGCGTGTGATGTCACGTGTACCGGACCAACAGCCAATCAAGACGCGAGCCGAGCCTTTTGAGCAACTAAACCCCTCAGTTTTGGATGACGTGCTCTAAGCTGGAAATTCAAAAAATGCCTTGATTATGGGCGGGGCTCCAGGAGTACTCTCCGATTCCCCCCTCCCCCCTAACCGTCACCACACTCACACGCGCAGAAAAAAAAAAGTTTTTTTTTTTTTTTTAAAGTTTTTATAGGAGGGGGCGGAGCTAACCGTGGTGGACCGTCTGCCACCATCTCAGCCAATAGGAAAATTCGATTGTAATAACCGGGTTTCAACCCATAGAGGGCAGTCACACTTACATTTTTACTACAAAATATGCCAAATTGAAATACTTCGACTAAAATGTCAAGAGTTGGACCAGAATCACTCAGCAACATTACTTCATACCCAAATACATTGGTTTTCAGCAGAAAAAAATGGTTTGGGGGTTTAGTTGCTCTTTAAGTCTATTATTTGATCCACACTCCGGAGCAGAAGGTGGCGGTAATGCACCATTAAGCTGAATGCCAACCGCCGTAAAACTAGAAGAAGAAGCAGAAGCAGCAGCAGCAGCAGCAGCAATTGTTGTGTATCAGTCGACTAAAAAGAGACCCAGGAAACCACAGTCGGAGGAACAGAAGGAGTCCAAGACGGACGCCGACTTGGCCGTGTTGCTGTTGAAATTGTAAGTGGATGAACTTTGTCTTTGCAACGTGACTTGATAGTCTTTTGAACAATGTTATTGCTTGACTGTTTTATTGTGAGCCCTGCATGTGTTTAGCTTGGTTTCTTTATGGCTCGCTCGATAGTTAGCGGGTGTTTAGCGTAGCAGTCACTTGCTACCAAACACGTTTGTTTGCGTTCTGAATCCAGGTTCTCCTTGGTATATCTAGTTCAGTCTTTGAATGTCGCATGATTTGTTAGAGAGGGCAGAGCAAGCTGTGACGCAGCATCACGAGACACCTCAATGCACTCAACTCAAGCTAGGGTGGGGCAGCGTCATCTCTGACATGATCCTTTTAGCAGGTGCTGCAAAAAAAACCTAACGGTACCACTAAAGCACATTTGAACTGTTCTATACATGATCCCTTACACAGTAGCATGTCTTAACAGGAGAAAAATATCTGAGAGCAAATGTTTACATTAAAATATCATTTTGGATTTCATATCCTGACATTGTGTTTCTGTTTGGTTATGAAGGCTAGTTTGTGGACAGACTTACTTCTCATAGTAGGTGCTGTGGTCCAGGGAGTGGAAGTGGGTACATAAGTAGTAGTGTAATAGGGACTGCTAGAGTAGGAAGGAGTGGAAATCCAACAGATGGGGGAAAAATATGGTGGACAGAATGAAATTCCTCCTCCATACTCAGACAAAGTGAACATCTTCCCATTTAAATTGATTTCTTGAGGTCCTGCAGAAAGAGAGAGGGAGAGATAACACACAAACCAGTTGTCATTTTAACTAGCAAGCTCAAAACCTGAAAAAAAGTTTTCCAACACAGACAGTGTGTGAGCTCACCTGGTGTTGTGCACTTTGTCGTTGATTTTGCAGTAGAGATCGTAGTTATTTGTGGCGCTGCTGAAGCTACATTCAGTACTGAACTTATAACCAGAAGAGCGTGAACCAGCTCCATCTGTCCGGCCGCACTGCGAGTATCCGTCTGTGATTGTGAGCGCTTGTCAGGGAAGAGCAGGAGAGAGAGAGAGAACCTCACAGAACACACACACACACACAAAATTCCACAGTGTCTGTGCCAGCCATAGACTGAGGCAGAAAGTGACACTCATTTTTGTTATCTGTTGTTTTCTTCTTTTTGTTATCGCTGTTGACAATAGACTACTTGTTTGAACTGTAGCCTGTTTACTTGACTGATTGACTGACTTACTTACTTGATTACTTATTGATTGTTATTGACTGAGATTGATGTCACTGAATTATTTATTTGTTTTCTAGACAAAGTTTTTCAATGCAATAATAAGCCTGCAGATGACCTCTAACTGCCTCTGTTAGCTGGAAAACACACTGGTTCCACTTCATATAGTCTTACATAGTGCAGGTTCAAATTTAATATCACTATCACAAAATATTATAACACTGTATTTCAATATTTATGCTAATGTTATGCATATAAAATAGTCGAAAACAAGTGCTTAGGTGGCAAACAGCCTAAAACAGGCTATTCAAATAGCAAAATGCATAAAACTACATAAACCTGCATCATTTCCAAGTTTGGGGTTTTAAAAACTGAATTAAATGTTACTGGATTTAAAATCTCATTGATAACATGATACACACCAGCCTACTTGAATTAAATCAAGTTCACTTTCTCTCAATCAGGTTGTGATACTTTAACAATATATTAAAAACAAAAATCAAAAAGAAAAGAACTTTGTTAAAAACATTGATAAAAGTGAAGCACTTAACGCAGTGATTCAATTCAATTGTGTTAGAGCTTCTCGCAAGAATAAAAATAAAGTAAAGAGATTATATTTTAACAAGAAGAGTGATTTAGAAAGAGAGTTAAAGGAAGATGACAGTGCAGATAAGTGAGGGAGAGGAAAGGTGGGATAAGAGAAAGAGGGCACACATGACTTCTGCTCTGTGTAGCGGGGTTCTACTTAAAACTCCTCAAAACGAAAAAACGATGGCGTAGTCGAAAAAAATATATAGGAAATATATATTTTAATTACCCAACCTCCACAATGCATCAGTGCAGATATTTACAAAAATGCAACCTCTACAGGTTGTTTAAACATGAGTGTTTTACGCACTCCTTTACCCTGTCCTCTAAACATTTCACCATACACAAACAAGTTATTTGGCCACACAATCGCAATGAAAAATAATAAACATTTTAAACATGGTCACATGACCCGTCCTACTCCTTTAAGTGCGGAAATGATTTCGCCCCCGTTTTGCCTGCGTGGGCGAGGACCAGGTGAGTGTGTGGTGTTTCCTCTATTTGTGAATGTGTACTGCTGGTGTAAGTATGTATGTATCCCGAAACCAGTAGAGTGAAAAAGTGTGCACCCTTGATCACACTACTAAACAGTTAAGGGTGTGTGTGTGTGTGTGTGTCTGTGTCTGTGTCTGACGGAGCCGCTCCGTCACATTCCGCCAGGAGGACCCCCAAAGGAATGCTGGCGAGAGAGCATATCGCTCTTTTTTTATTACCCTGCTGCCAGAGGAGCCGGCTGACAGCGTTCACTTCTTTAGCGATACTTGGGAGGTGTTTTTTTTCAAAAATTGTATCTTTACATGAGTGGACATGTAAATACATCAACATAGCAACTGTTGTAAAAATAAAACCTTCCGGTTTTGTTTGTTTTAAACTTAGTCTGCTCTCCTGGGGGCTATGAACAGAATCCAGTTGTTGGATGGGGAACTGATTTGACAGACAGGACTCCAGCTCCTTCCACCTAGCAAAATATGTTTGATTACACCAGTATAAAAGGGGAGCTATTTGTGCAGCATAATAATAATTCTCTAGACAAGGGAGACCCAACCCTCCACTTTCCTTGGCGAGTTGTGCAGTACCTGGTTCTGTCTTATTAATTGACCTAGTGTTTCTATAAATAAATCGAAGAAGAGTGGTGAGATTGCGCAACCCTGTCTGCATCCACATTTCAGAATAAAGGCCTGAGATAGATCACCATTGACATTGATAAGGGCTGAGGGTCTATCTTATAGAGCCTGGATAACTCTGATAAATTTATCCTAAAAAAAACAAACTTCCCCAGCACCTTATACAAGAATGCCCATCTTACATAGTCGAAAGCCTTCTCAGCATCCAGACTTCCTATAATTGATTGAATTTTGTCCTTTTGTATTTGACTTAAGATAATAATCAACACTGAAATATGTAATGATCAGTATGCAGTATATTCCTAACATTAGAGTATCAAACATCTCACAGAAAAGTTCAGTTGTTACAGGTGTAGCAAGGAACGCTGATGTCATATTTAATATATTCTCGTGTCTCTTTCAGTCTCTGGTCCTGATCAGTAAGCTGCCCTATGTGACCTTCTTCCACTCCCTGTTGAAGATCATGGCTCCAGAATACTTTGAGACACAGGAGCCCTGTCTGGAGGCCGGTACGTCTGATTACCTGTCTCTGTCTCTACCTGTCTGTATGTAGCCACCAAAACATTAAAGATAAAGATGCTGTAATGCTAACGCTCATAAAGACAGACTCTGAGTATTGTGTTGGGTTTCTAGGTCTGCAGAAAAGTCTTTTAACACAAACAGGTCAAACTTTACAGTTTTAGTTTCCCACCACAGGCAGAAATCTCAGATCTCTCCGAAAACTGTCGATGTGAAGGGATTCATTCATCTCTTGTCTTTTGTAAATGACTTTGTAATTCCAGTTAAGATAAGATGAATGAACTCTCCCCCAACTTCTCACTGAAACACTCTCAGTTAAGCCTGAATGAGTGTTGTCTCACTGAAATATACATTCCTAACTTCTTGGAAGTTGGAGGGCAGTCGTATTAGACTATCAGCTGAGTGTGGATGAACTTCCTTTGCTGTGTGCGGCCTCATGGTGAGAGCTTCGGTCTGTTTGAAGTGAGTTCTGATTCAGATCACTGTTGTTGTTGATTGACAGCTTGTAATGATATAGACCGTTGGCCGACGCCCCATCCTGGACGAATCCTCACGCTGCCCATCATGGGCGTGGTCATCAAGGTACTCAAACATACACACACACACACACACACACACACATACACACACACACACACACACAAACTCAGTGAGTAGCGACAAGTAGATGTGTCATTTTGACATGTCCTGGCAGGTCAAGCACAGGTGCAACTGATAACATTAACGTTGGCTCATGATCTCAGCAGGGCCCTGCTGCTTTAGTTCTGCATGTGAGAAGTGATTTGTTATCAGTGGGACCACTGGTGAACTGTGATCCCTGGACTAAGGTACTGTTCTACTGAAGAAAAACATGGCTCAGAACGCAGCCACAACCAAAGCCATCCTCATTATGGTACACTGTACTGTGACAACAACATTTTTATCATATTTTGAAGCATAAACAAGTGATATGATGCCCAAAATACCACGACCGAGTGACTCATGACTCGTGTGTGTAAACAATCATGTGGACAACACTAACCAGAATTAACACTATTATCCGATCTTTGGTTAAAGCGAGCTGAAGCAGTGTAGTGTTAATATTCTGAGTAATAATTGGTGTTTAACTGTTTTCTGATGAGTGTTTGACTCTGTGCTGCTGCAGGTTCGCATCCCAACCTGTTACGACAAACCAGGAACCTCATAGCTGGTCCAGTCCGGGCAGGTGATCTCACACACAATCACACATGCACACATTAAAAATGGTAGTGTTCTGTTACACTTGGTCTTGGGAGCCGAACCTAATATAAATAACCGACACCCAAACAAGGTATAAGTTACGTGAAAAAAACAATTTATTTACAAGACAACAGGTGCAATATGTACAGTGATGAGATGATGAGTGATATATATATATATATATATATATATATATATATATATATATATATATATATATATATATATATATATATATATATATATATATATATATATATATATCTCCAAATCCAAATCCAATAACAGTTCCCAAATTTCATTCTCACATTTATACAACCGTAAACAAAAAATACTTCTATGTATTTGAAAGCTTTCACTGCCAGCCATGCTCGGACAAGAAATATGGAGTTTTCAGCAATATTGGAATAGGTTTCAAAGGAAATATAAGCACATTTCTGAAAGAAAAAAAACTGTTCGGAGAAATCAGAGAGAAGCAGTCAGAAAGATAATTCATAGTTTTCGTTTCGTTCGTCCTGCTGGAGGACATAAAGTTAGCGGCACGACCGGGACACAATACAGAGCAGCAACACTGATTTGGGCGATTTTGATGAGTGATGAGTGTGATGTCCTGTGCTGTCGTAAAGTCTGTATATTGACTGCTGCGGTAGCACAGTGGGTAGAGCAGTTGCCTACCACACAGGTGACTGGGGATCGAATGTATATTAGCCTCTCTGCTCCTCTCTCATGGTCCTAATGTCAACAGCCTTTTGCTATTTAATAAAATGTTTTTTAAAGAAGTCTTGTAAGTCATTGTTTTATTGCTTACTTTTCTTTGAATATAAGAAAGTATGGATAAGTAGTTGACTTGCATAAAATAACATGACACCGTGGACTGGTTTTCCTCCTGTCCTCCCCAATTTTTTAGTCACCAGCCGCCACTGATCTAAACCCTACAGAAAAGAAAACGAAACAAAAAGACAAGTGCTAAATCTAACTCCCTAACCTAATACAAAACAGGAGATAACAGAATCAAAGAAAAAGGCAGCTCACCCCTACAGCTTCTTTAATCACAGACACTCTTGCTCTTGTTTACCCAGAGCACACGCACACTCACAAACACTCCCGCATTCAGACGCCCAAACACACTCTAAGTTAGTCACAACAAATTTTCTCAGTATAATCTCTCAGTGGTAGATGCCTCCACAATAGCGATCCACACGCGTCGCCTGAGCAGCATCGGCTTTTGAGGTCCCCGCTCCAATCCCTCACTGCCACACAAGGACTGAGGACCCAATGACGTGCGGGAGCAACACAATCTTTGGGCGACAGGAGCGCTCACTCTGTACGAAAGAAAAAGAGACAGACATACACACATACACACACTACAGACAGAGGACGGCGGGAGCCGTAACAGTTGTCTATGTGAAGAAGTTGTTCTTCAGCATTTTCCATTGTGTGTTAATCTTTACATGACGTGTGTGAACAGAAATTGAACATGTGATTATTGTCTGTCTGGTTTTCCAGAGTGACAGTAAGGTGTCCATCGTTCTCCCATGAAGTCGAGAGACCTGCAGGTCACAGTGTCACTCTGTCACCACCTGCTGTTCAGTGGTGGTACTGCAGTAGTTATTCTCTCTTTTATGTGTTGATGCTCAGTGAGGAAAACCATCTTTTCTCCGAAAAATGACCTGCCAGAAATAGTTGTTATGGGACAGAATAAAGGAAGACTTCATTGCAGTTTCCAGTTTGTGTTTTCTAAATCTAAAACTGGAACTACTCGCGTGTAGAGTTGGTGTCCTTATTTACAGAACTCATCCACAGGGTCAGGGTGACCTGCATGAATAGTCATGGTCACTATTAAAAGGTCGGTTTTACTGTTTTTGTCGCAGCATTGTCACCCTGCTGTGTTCATTTGCATATTCTGCATTCAGGTCAAGAAAGGACATGAACCACCTCCTGCTCACATTCAGGTTGCTTTGTTTGTTCTGCTCTCAGGCAGCTCTGAAAGGACTCTTGAAGTAGAAACAGGACAGAAAGAAAACGATAAAACTGGATGTGACAAATGAAAAACAGCAGAATAAATTCAACTAACCAGATGTTTGACCTCATCAGGAGTATTTGGAAACAAAATACACCACAGGCTTCGTTCAAAATGTGTGAAGTCGATTAAGGAAACTAAGTAATTCTATTGACATTTTGCGATTTGTTGTTCCCAAAATCCAAACTGAGGCGGGAAAGAAAACTTTTAAGGTTTTTTTTGGCAGCCTGCTACACAGAACAATCTACAGACGAATCCAGTCAATAGAAGGGAAGAAACTGCTACTTGCATTAACGGTTATTACAAAGACACGAAGCAAAAACTACAAACACTCACGAAGATGGTGGTGCTTGCAGACAAAGAGGAGGAAGTCCTTCTGCAGGCCTGTATTTATAACATAGGAGGTACTGTGAAAAGTTTACTGAACCACCACTTGATGTTTCTTTGTGGAGATGAGGGCAAATAAACTTTCTAACAGTTTCTGTTTCTAACAACACCAAAAATCACCAGATCAAATGTGGGTTTTAATTTAGTCCTACAAATCTTCAATTATTTTGATTTCAGCTAAACACAGTTGTGGACTGTTGGAAGTGATTTGTGTCTGGTAATGTTGATGCTCTCAGAAATCAACCCGAGAGGACTTGAACTCCCTTCCCAGGGACTACGGGTGGAAAATAGCAACTTGCTAAAACCCGGTGCAATGCATCTCTCCTTGTTATATACAGGGTTAATGTTTTATTGTGCACTGTCCCTGTTCAAATGAAAGAAATAATCATAACTCTAGCAAGTGAACTTAAATTACACAAACACTAATGTCACCATATTGTGTTTTGGGAGGAAAGGAAACAGTCGTATATTTTCTCTGAACCTTGAATTTACACTCTCTCTCTCTGTGTCTCCAGGTGTTTCTACCCAGTGTTCTTCCACATACAGATGCTGTGGGAGTTGGTGTTGCTAGGGGAGGCACTCGTTGTCATGGCGCCGTCGCCAGCAGAGTCGTTAGATACTGTGCTGGCATTGGTCAGGTGAGCTGGAGAATAAAGCTTTGCTTTATTTCTTTTATTGAATGACTGCAGCCGTGCACTTCAGTCCTTTTAATTTTTGTTTGTTTGTTTTTCAGGGCGTTCAACAAAAGAGACCCTTGCCGGCCCAGAATGCAATTCTTCGGCGCTACTTCTTAGAATTGACACAAAGCTTCATCATTCCTCTGGTAGCGAACAGTGATTTATTTTTAATTATTTTATCCGTTTGTTTCTCGAGATGGTCTCATAATGATACGATGCTGCTTGTGTGTCCCAATGTCAACTTTTTAATCAGCTATGATAGGAGCAGGGCCGATGACGTTTTTAAAATGTCGTCATGGGGACTGGAGTTCGCAAAATACTCCTTTATTAGTAATCTTCAGGCCCCACTAAATGATCTCAACCACACGCTGAGAAACACAGCTCTAAATCAAGTGTTTCCTGTATTCAGTCAGTGGATCGACCTGAAATAATACATCAGTGAGTGTGTGTTTATGTGTTACAGGAGCGGTACGTGGCCAGTCTGATGCCTCTGCAGAAGTCCATCAGTCCCTGGAAGAGTCCTCCTCAGCTGCGACCGTTCATCCAGCAGGACTTCATGAAGACGCTGGAGAAGGCTGGAAGGAGACTCATCCAGGCTGAAAGGAGACTGGATAGGACTCTACAGGTACACACGCACACACACACATATACAGCTTTAGAAGTTGATGTATTTATCATTTCATATAATCTTGCTGAAAAAATCAAGGAGATAATTGGAGAGAAAACCGGGCCTGTTTTTCAGGCTCATATTAGAGACAGACCTTTATCATTAATTTCCCCTGTTGTTTATATGTATATTTCATCATAATTTAATGTATTTAGCTTCTGCCTGATTAGCTTCTGGCTCAAATGGTAAATTTACCTCCTGTTGTGGTAGTATTTTAAGATAAAACATCCGCAGGAAGTTGAGTATATTTCATAATAAAGTAACACGTCGATAGAACTTCAAATAAGAAGTGATTGGAATTGATCAGTGTTGTATAAATGCACATAATCCCGAGCATCATTTGTGTTTTTTCTTGGCGTCTGAAGGAATTTCCTCAAGTCTCCCAACTTTGACGGCTGGTTCCGCAACAGGAGGAGAGAGATGACCCAGAAACTGGAGGCTCTGCACCTTGAGGCGCTGTGTGAGGAGGTGAGGCGGGATGGAAAAAGGAAACGAGTGTGACAACTTGTAACTTCCTGAGTTTCCTGCTTTAAATTGTTTGTCACAGCACTTTGTAAACTTTTCAAAGGTGCTGTATAAATAAAGTTAGGGTGTGTCTGACTGATAATTTATTTGCTCCATATTTGAAAATTTAAGAGAAAGAACCAACTAATCTGATTAGAGCTGTTGATTATTAAATAATCCATCATTCTTCACTACATCATAGGCATATCCTAAATTTCGGTTATGATTTTTATTTGTTTATTTTTTATCCACAGTTCTCTTGTCGATTTCAGCTGAAAGAATCATCAGAAGTCATCCACACCTGGATATCACTCATCCTCATTAGCATCTGTGTGTGTCTGTTTGTCTGTAGGATCTGCAGCAGAGAGTTCAGATGCACTCGGAGGTGGAGACAGTCGACCTGGTTCTGAAGCTGAAAGATAAACTGGTCAGTACAAACTCATCAGAGGCTCATTAACTCTGCATCACTTCTACCAATGGTACCAGTATTCACTACCTGAATACTGGTACCAGTTCTCTGAAATGGGATTTAATTTAAGACAACTGATAATTAGCATTAATAAAATGTCTATGATGATTATAATATTGATAGTTACACTCCGGTGCTCTCTGCTGCAGACTCAGGCGGAGAAGGAGCAGCTCCCGGTGCGTCCGGGGACTGTGGCCAAACTGAGAGCCCACATCGAGGCCGTCATCCTGGCCTTACCAGAGGACCTGCAGGGCATCCTCCACAAGCCCTCCACACCCTGACCTTTAACCCCTCGGTCTGCAACTCTAACCCACGTTTGAGCTTGTTTTAAAGTTTGGGGGTTGTTGGCTCCCATGTGGATGGACCTCTGTTTTTATCACAGTTTGAGGACCTCGTCTGGTCTAACGTGGAAAGCACGCGGTGCATTTTTGTTTCCCTAAATTCACATCAAACTTCAGTTATGTTATCTTTTTTCCCCAGTCAGCTGCTGTGGCAGCTCAGCGGATTTTAGACTGAATCTGTCTGTCAGTGATCATGTGGTATACAAACAACCAGCTGGAGTCGGCCGGAGCTGCCCGACATGAACTCTTGAAGGGTTTTCAGAAGGTGGAACAACATTTAAAACTCACAGGGAGACATTATGTGAAGAATGGAGCGCTTGATGTATTTCTGATTCATCATAGCTTCAGTCTTCAGCGTGCAGCTTGAAGAGGTTGGTCTGAGTCTGTGGTGGCCTGTGTGCAAAAGGATTTATCATCAGCTTTGAGGTAAGAGCATGAAGATGAGCCCAGCTGAACTTAGATCCTCAGCATTTTTACCTCTTGACGTCTTTTTTTTTTAAAATTACTTTTTTTAACTTGACGACGGACTGCTGCAGTCCAGTGGAACTGACCTTCAGAGTTTTCATCCATTTTTAAGAAATGTTTTTAAAAGAAGTGCACTTCATCACTAACCGGACCAGTGTGCCCTTCACACACTCACACAGACGCACACAAACACACACACAAACTCACACACACTTTTATGCAAACAAACTGATCCGAGCGGAGCCAAGCAGTGCTTTATAAAAAACATTTTACTACAGTGTTAAAACACACACACACAGAGCATTAAGCACCAGCGACGCTGTAATAACTGTCGATGCAGTAATCGGCTCTTGTCTTGGGTGCTGTGGGAGCTAATCACACCAGTGTAACCACGTCACATGATCATCATCGTCATCACACTCTGAGGAAATATCTAAAACTCTCCTGGAATGTTCAAAAATCTTGGCGTGTGGTGTAATATTTGTATTTTTCTGAAGACTGAATTGACTCTGAATCACTTTTTTTATTTTAACTGACTGATTCTGAGCTCTTCAAAAGGTTGAGGAAAGTCTTTAGCGTGCTGGACTGTGAAACTGTGGAGGCCCGTTTCTACCAGGAAAGAAAACAAAAGCAACAGTTAAAGGTGCACTATGTAGTTTTGAGGATGACATTTTAAGAGAAGTAGCCACTTAGTAGGATCAGCAGTTGTTCTGGGGATCTTATTCCCCTCAAGAACGACCTGTTTGTATGGAAATGTATCAAAAAGTATAACTGATTATTACCTTCTTAATATTGTAAATATTAACTTTCTGATGTTGATTTTTCTTCTTCCCTTAAATGACATGGTGCTCCTTTGATTTTCATCATGTTCTTAAATACACATGCTAAATCAAAACCATGAAATACTTAGTCAAAATGTTTGGACACTAAGTTAAAGATATTCTTTTGTTTTTTTAAGACGAAATTATGAGATACTAAATCAGATTTATGCAAAAAATATGAGATCCCAAGTCTCACTGAACTAAGTGTGAGTAAATAAATTGAGATATTGTTAAAGTATTAATTATGAACATGAAGTCTGACAGCTTTTATTCATTCATGTTGAGTGTCCATTAATATTTTCGTTTGTGTCCATTTTAAATATTTCATCTGTTTTTCTTTTCTTTTCCTGGCACAGACAGGCTTTTACAGGGAAACTTCTTTGATAAACTTGAGCTCAAAGCAATACTACTTTCCTCACTTTTGACACAAGAAATGCATTTATTAAATCTAACTTCCACACTGCAAAAGTCATCTAATTGGATTATTTATGGTTTTAAATCGTTTGAGATTTTTTAAAAGTTACTTTTAACATTCTCATTTATTTTGTGCTGTTCAGCAGTTTTTGTAGAAGGATATTTTTAGCTCATTGATTTTGTGAAATCAAACGTCTCCCGTGGCTCCAGCTGTATGAAGCTTGGTACTAAAACATGACTTACATACACCAGATGAAGCTGCACTCCCCCTTCACAAGCTGCTCTTTCACACTCAGCTGACATTTCTGTTTGACACAGTCAAGGCTGATTTCTACTTGGGACGAGTTGCGTGACAAAAATGAAGCAAAGTCGAAAGTTGTAACACATTTTGAGAGTTTGTAATCTCACAGAGGATGTTTGCGTCTCTCGACTGTGACTGGATGTGTGATTATGTGGTGAGAAAAAACAGAAGATGATATAAAAGTCTCATGTGCTGGTATCTGTTGCTCTGAATGTAAACAAATATACGTGAGGAATGGCCAGTGGTTGCTGTACTAACAGTGTTTTGTATATTACGCTATTCCTGAATCCTCATGACCATTTACAACAAGTTTATTTAAGCCTTAACAGTTTCAGATTTTTTCCCCCATTACCACAAGTAGATCAATTTGAGATAAATCACATATTATAGAATCATGTGAAAAAGTTAAGCGATGATACAATATTTTTCATGCTTCACGTGTAAAGAGACATGTGTACAGTATGTTCCAGACAGCAGTTAAACAATTACATGTTATAGAAATCCAAAATGTCTGACAGCACCAAGGCTCTGCAACCCTAAATATTGAGTTTTGTACGGAAGCCCGTTTGTGCCAGTAAAGAAAAGTTGAGAATTTATTTAAAAGGAGAAAATGTTCTTGGTAAATTGAAATTATTAGAAACCATTTCATAATTTTGATTAAAAAAGTCAAAAGCTTGATTTAATGAATGCAATTAGTACGAAAGTAATAATTTATACTAATTCATAACTTGGGCTAAAATAAGAATATTATGTAGTTGGTATTCCAGAACTTAACTTTAAAATTTGACTTGGTAAAGAAACTATTGATCTAACAATGTCAAGATCAATTTAGTCATAATTCTGATTGACTAAATATTATAATTTAAATGTTTGTTTTATCGACTATATCATAATTTGATGTTGGCATGTCAACATTATTTATTCATTTATAATTGACATTGTTAATTCTGACTCACCATTTTTATTTCTGTCATTATAAACTTTTTTCTTTTTTCTGTTGATAAAAATGTACTTCCATAGTTACATGATGGGTTCAGTGGCAGTTTGCAGCTCTTACATCCGTTGACCTCCACAAACTCTGACAGAGAAAATTTCTTGCAATAATATACAATAACTGATAACTAACAACCGGACATGTTTTAACCAGCGTGCTTTTAGGAGAACTCCTTCAGATGACTGGTGGCTGCACAGTCTGACAGTGTTTAGTAAACTCTGTGCTGGCCTGTGTGCGTCACCAAACACTACAGCTAGCATTGTTTTAACTGATATTTAACAGGAGCAGCTTTTTGGTTTGTTGGTGCCTTACTGGAATGAGAGCAGAACAAAAATGAGAGCAGAACCAAAGACAATGGTTTCATCTGAACAAATGAATTTTCCTGTGAAGATATTCAGAGCAGTGCTTCTTTCACTGCAGCTGACGGCTCAATGTTTGTTCTTACACTAAACTAAATTCTTTCTGCTGAAGCACCACTTCTGACAAAAGCTGAACTCCGATGACCATCCTGCTCAGGATCCTCTGTGCTGCCTTCAGAGAATTAAAATGACTGAAGTTTGTTTTTAGTTGGTTTCTCAGATGCATTAAAACTAAATCCTACAAAAAGTGACAGAGTCGTCTTAAAAAACAGAAACACAACAACCTCCGTTCTAAAAAAGGGATGAATGGCATTGCTAAGTACACGAAAAGCTGTATGTTTTAGCCCATTGACTACAAATTGTGTTAATTAATCCACTTCACACTTACATTATAAGATATATATTTGTTGTTTTCACCTACAAACCATTTGACCATTCCAGGTCACATGTGGATGTTGAGCAAAGAGTAATGTCATTATCTTAAAAAAGTGTTCTAGCTGCCGGCTGCATTTTGGAGTTAAAGGGCCAAAAAGTGCAAAACCATCAACATGGTCCTTGAAATTAAAATCATTCATTTTAAAGCTTTTTAGGCCTCAATTATGTGAATACATAAACATTCCTGGACACCTAACATTGTAAAAGTTAACACAATCATATACTGTACACTGACAGCAATAACAACTAAACAGGTAGTTTAATTTATTATCGTAATTTGTATCTACAGAGTATAAATGAATTTGGCTTATTAGAAGAATATTAATGGTTCTGGTTTTTTGTAGTTTTTTCAAAATATATTTGAAATGTTAAATGGACCTATTGTCAGACATATGGATTGTGTTTTTTTTTGTGTGTTTTTGAGTCATTTTCCTTTAAGCCATCTTGTAACACATGTTGTATAAATGCTTTGAAATTTGCTTCTTTTTTTGTCGAGCAGAATTGTAAAGAAAAATAATGAAAATATGTGTTTGTTGGAAAAACCTGTGACATCTGGTTGTTGGGCAACCATGTTAGTTTTATATTTGTAAAAAAAAAAATTATTTTAACAACGTAGAATTTTTTTAAGGAGGGCTATTCTCGTATTCCACTCTGTAGAGAATGAAGAGTTTTGTACATAATGGTGTAAAGTGAAATAGTGGCCCAGATACGAGGATGTACAATAATTATTTTGGTATTAAAACAGATGTCTTACTAAAATACAGAGATATAAATAAGAACTGTTCAATATAATGATAATCAATTTTTTTTTTTTTTTTTTTTTTTTTTTTGACTATTAACAATGTTGTTGAGACACCTTGACATTTTGAATTTGTAGTTAGTTTGCCAACAGCCAACATGGGAAAATCTCTTTACTGATCCGGAAAATGTATCATTTACGTTGTTGTTTGTTTATTTTGTCAGAAAAACACTGATATGAGTTTTGTTAGCTGATAATATACAGGGTCAACTCTTTCAGGTTTAAGTTACGGGTTTTGGTGGTGGATCAGCGGACGACGTCACTAACGTCATTAACTGCCACACGTGGTTTTTTTTTAAATAAGGTCCCGTGGTGATCAACTGGTAGGGTTGTGTCTCCGGCTCTCAAGGTCTTGTTTCCTTTGAGTACCGACACTTGCTAGTTCATTAGCTTTGGCGGCTACTCAGCGGTGTCAGCGAGTCACAGCCAGTTGATGCGCACAGAAGAACTTTTGTAGCTGTCAAGCTAACTTAGCTTGTTGCTATCTTCAACATGTAATGCTAACAATACTTTAAAGGCGTTATTCTGTCAAAGAGGCAAAATATTTGTCCTACATGTAAATTGAGTGCTGTTGGGAAAAAAAATTAAAACAAGACACTACAAATTCAAAATGTCAGTGTAAGCTAACACAAGCTCATTTAGCAATTATGTTGCATAGCTACACATTATTTTGCTCCATTTACAATATCACTATGTTTGTTAAAGCCATATTAACCACTACACTAAACCACTCTGAAGGCCTGAAGAACTACAGTTTTAATAAAAGAAGCCAGAAGACGCGTTACAGAGAAAACAATGGCTGTAAGTTGCTCTGTATTGTTTCACATGATGGCCTATTGGGGTTTTTGTAAGCAAATTCAAAAATTGTTATCACATTCTTATGTTAAACTTCTTGTAACTTGAAGCTTTTTTGGATTATATTCACTGCTGATTGTCTTTCGTGACATTGTTTTGCTTTTACAGTATTATAATAAATTCACACAGCAGCCATTTTGAATATTTGGGAATTTCTGTCGAGAAGACTAGCTAACTGCACTTTGTAGCATCTTCATGCCACAGTTTTCAAGTGAAAAAAACAAACTAAAACAAATGGACTACACGAATCCAGAAGAATATAGGTTCAAATTATAATATTTTAGCCTGTAACGGTAGCTAGTGTTAGCTCGCACTGGGTTGCCTAACATTAGCTAAGATTTGTATTGTAGTGAGCAGCTGGTTATCTTTCCAGCTAGCTGTTAAAAAAAAAAAAAAACATTTGTTCTTTTATTCATTGTAGTTTCTGACCAAATTATCAAGAAGGCTGCTGTGAGAATAACTTTAGAGGGAATTTTTCATGCAACATTTCAGGTTTGGTGAGGTCCTTGATTGTATATTTTTAAAAAATATTATTTGGCCTATTTTCTGTTCTGCACTGACAGTAACAGCTGACATGACTTTAACCATGGTGGTTATTTTTGTCATTAAACAGACAGCTTCCATTTTGATGAATGGTTTTGCCTGTTTTATACGATTATGATCTGAGCGCACAGATAGCGAAACTGAAGAGATTTAAAAACTGCACACAGATTCTTAAATCATGTTACAGACTTCAAGCATCCAAAGAAATATACAGTATAGGTTCATATTTTATTCATAGCTGATGTTAGCTACTTGGACATAACGTTGATATATCATCATGTTTTTAAGTTCCCATTCAACGATTGATAGAATGCTAGTTGTTTTAGCATAGTTCCGTGTTTCCCTGTAAAAACTTTAGTAACAAGTAAAGCTATCTGTCCAAGGTTTCTTACTGTAGAGCAGGAGAGGGAAAACCAGATCAGTGAATCAGCGAATAATGTTGTGTTTTTGTACAGTAATCTGTGAGGCCTGCCCCCTAACAACACATTCCTCTGGCAACGTTTTTTCTTTCTATACATCCATGGCTGCATCATAAAGTAAAGGAAGTGTTTATTATACGAAAAATGAACATGAGCCCCCTGGAAAGCAGGATGAGTCTTTTTTTTTTACAGTTTTCCAGTAAGTTACATACGGAAGCATATTGCATTCACTTGAAAAAAAAAATTGGTTTGTTTTTCTGAGTTATTTATTTTCTGGTCTGTTTTTCGGAGTAATTTATTTTTTGGTTTGTTTTTGGAGTAATTTTTTTTTTCTGTTTTTCAGAATAATTTATTTTTATGGTTGGTTTTTTGGAGTAATTTTTTTCTGATTTTCTGAATATATTTTTTTTTCAGAGTTTAGAGAGAATTTGAAACAAGAGACGCGTTCATTCCTCAATTTAATGGAAACAAACATGACCGGCTTGTTTAGTTTAATCAAGTTTTACTTTGATCTTGGTATAAGACACTAGGAGATAGTCCTGTCTTTAAGTCATATAGATGGTATTACCATTAGTTTGTCGACTTTACGCAGGCACCTGATATGGCGAACTTTGCGGTTGTTCAGAAGGAAAGCCCATTCAGATCTGCTAGACATGTTTCTCCAGGATCAGTTGGACAGATATGGCTCCACGGATACAATATGATGCATTTGAAATCGGGAGCAGGAGTCACTATATGTCCATGGGAGTCACTTGCAGGTTGGAAGTTCTAGCAGGAGTTCAAAGTATCTCGATAATTCAGAAAAAAATTACTCTGAAAAACAGAAAAAAAATTAGTCAGAAAAACCGGGGGAAAAAAATAATTTTTTACTATATTACTAAATATTACTCAAAAAACAAACCAAGAAATAAATTACTCAGAAAAAACAGATTTTTTATTTTTTTTTATTTTTTTTTTCCCCAAGTGAATGCAATACGCTTCCGTAGTTACAAACTCCTGTAGAACAGTAAAGCTTACAGGACTTGAAGACCTCCGGTATGGTGCCAAGTGTTTTTTTTGTTTTGTTTTTTAAATCATGTTGCCACAAAAAATCTGTAACCAGTCATTTAAAGTGATAGTTCTAACTACCAATGGTACTCAAGGTAACCAAGGAGTTCTAGCCAATCAGAGCAGAGTAGGGCGGGCCTTAAGTTTTCAGGCACCTCGGACCATAGACATATAAAGAGTAGAGGCCACATCAACCGCTACTGCATATTGGCGCTGACGAGCCGTGGGGCCGCCATCTTGGACCGGTCACCCGCTCCACTCAGTGTATCTGTTTGGCAGGCTCAATGCGCACTTAATCAATCATAACTCTGAATTCAAAACTGATTTTCACACGGGGTTTTTTTTTTTTGCTGCAAAAGACATACACGTAGCTATGATACAGAACACATGGTTCGGCGTATTTTAATAGTCATACCGGAATTAACAGTAATAGAATATTCAGATATATGATATATGTGATGTGTGAAAGGTATTTTGCAAACACTGTAAATATAAACACAACAATAAAAATCATAGAGTAATCTATATCTATCTATCTATCTATATATCTATAGATATATATATCTAGATAGATAGAAAGATGAATCTGGTAAATGTGGGAGGTGCTAATCCATTAAGAATTTTGAATATTAGACAAGTATTATGAAATTTAACAAGATTTTCCCAGCAAAGGAGACCATATCTAGGGGACCAATTAGAGCATCAAAAAAATCTGGAACTGATCCAGATGATGAACAGACAGAAGGAGGGACAAGAGGAACTGGGGACCTGTGCTGCTGATGATAAACCCCAAGATGTTGACAAAACTTCACCTCCCAATTATTTGAATGCAGCCAAAGAAATCAGTGACACAGACAGCGATGACACAGATGACACTGACTATGTGGATTTTGAGGAAGAACCACACATTATGGCTGAAAGGCCATCAACTCCACTACCATCATACAAGCAGAGAAGGACTGATAAAACAGCTTCCTCCACAGGAGAGGGGTCAGAGGTTCCTGAGCCAGTTGAAGATTCCAGTGGAGAACCACACATTATGGCTGAAAGGTCCATCAACTCCACTAAGATCATACAAGCCCAGCGATTGGAAGACGCCGAGTGGGCTGGAGGAAGGCACGGATGATGAGGCGAGCAAGCGAACACGTCAAAGAGGCACAGGGTCAACACAAGGAGACCAGACCTTGAACATCTTTGATGCTTTATTGAACATTAATCTCCTAAAAATAATTTAACCAGCCAGGGGTAAACCTCTAAAAGCGTGCGGATAAGTTGGGCTCGTTTTCTCCCTCGGGATGACAACGGAGGTTGGCCCCGGGCAATAAAAACAGTAGACCCGCGCTGCTGCCGCTGTGGCAGCCGTTGCCCTGGTCCCCGGTCGCGGCTCCCACAGACTCAGCACTGGATTAAACTGTGACTTTCTCTCATGAGAAAATATTAAAACTGTGACGTGTTAACAGTGCTAAAGCCAGAATTAAAACAGCTTTTAGCAGCTTTACTGCTATCGCTGTCGATTGCCGCGAACTGGCGATAGAGATGCTAATTTCTGTTAGCCCGTCTACGAGGTTTTACATTATACGTTAGCATTAAGCTAGCAGACTTTATGCTTAGTGATACTGGCTGTGTGTATTTTGAATGTTGTTTCAAACTATAATGTGGGTTTAATTGAACATCTTTGATGCTTAAATATATATTGACGCTTAATATAGGCCTATTGCTTTACTCTTTTTATTTTATGTCTGCCATTTTTACTGTAGGGCAGGCTAATCTTCAATTTGGAGTGACAAATAAAACCTTGAAGCAAAAAAATGTCCTTTTGTTGGAGAGCTGACATAGATGTACATACAGTAATTCAGTAACAGTTCTAAATATACCTTTGTTCTGTTTATTTGTAATACTTTACCATTCAAAAGCAAGCTCACTACTGTCCCTCCCATAGAAGAACACGACAGCGGCAGCCTAGTTTGGAACTATCGGGAGCTACATTAACCACGTGGCGGCACTGGCGGCGACATCAAAAGCTGTCATGACTCTTATATGATGTAAGAGTCACGACAGCTTAATAAAACTAATAAATTCATTATTAAAAACTTTGAAATTGTTATTCCAACTTCTTGATGTGATACGTGATTGATACTCTCAAAGTGCACCAGATTAATTCATTTAGATTGCAAATGTTCAGAATTTTCTTCCCCTGGAGCCCAGACACCCAGCAATTTTTTTCAATCTGCTGATATTTTAGTATCCAGTGATTACTCAGATATTGAGGTAATAATTGTTATTTTAACCTGTTAGTTAACGCCCCCATTTTAAGGTTCTTTTTCCAAAACGACATACCAAAATTAAAAGCATGACAGCTCCCACATAGTTTGAGACTCAGGGATGTGCTTGGTACCATTGGAAAGGTAACATCAAGTTTTTTTTAGAAGTGTAGGTGTGATTCTATGACCTACTGACACAGAGTTACAGAGGTTGGAACACAGGTTCTAATGTTGTGTCATGGTGAGTTTAGAAGGCTATTACATGGTCTGGAAATAACTATTTTCCTTTGAGTTTGGGCTTCAAATAATCACAACAGTCTCAGCTTTCCAACAGTGTGGGGCACGATTATACACTGTTAAGATCTGATGCTTAAAACTATTAGCAACATTTTTACGAAGGTTGTCCGTTTAGTGAAGGGTGTTCCTATGTTGGAACGGTGTTCCTTAAAGGGTTAAACCTAAGTGAGTTTACAGTAAAAGCAATAAAAACAATGATTTCCTTCAACACGGGGTTTCGGCGGCACACTGCCCAATGCATACAACATTTTCAGGCACAGGATTTTTTCCTGCTTCAAGCCCTGAGCTTATTTGCACTAATTAAAAATGACACCACTAATTAGTCAATGTGTGGGAAACACTGAATCACATATGTTTATAAGAACAGCAATGTTTGAATTTCATTAATGAATAATTAGGGATTGGATAAATGCTCTAATGATAATTCTAGTTGTGGAAAACACAATGAAGATCCAGCTTTACATACACATGCTATATGTTTCATTAAAGCTGATCTCTTATTCCTTCTTCTCTTTCCTCCTCATTAACAAACTTTCTGTTCTTCCTCCCTCCCTTTGGTCGACGGCTTCTCCTCATGCCGCTGATCTGCTGTTTCGCCTGCCGCTCATAGACGTCCTCCAACAGTGTGACTCCACTGGGAGTGTAGCTGATGGACGACCAGGTGAGGACGGAGCCGCGGTACGGGCTAAAATAAAAAAGACAAATAGTGGTGGTTTATCGTGTCAGTCATTATTCTCATCATTAATTCCTCTCATGTGATTTTCTCACCACTGTCATTTACTGCTTTTATTTGTCACTAATGTGACTGGTGGCTGTGTCGTCTTTATAATTAGTTTTTAAGGCAACAGTACAACAGTTTCACACCTCAAACACACATACCCGTAGACACTGTTGGTCATGTACTTGAAGACTTCTTTATAGCTGAGAGGATAATCCCACACCTGGACGTCTGTCACCTGACCGTCAAAACCTTTAAATTCAATCACAGGCTCACCTGACCAGACATACTGGCCATACTGGGAACACACGGACACACACACGGACACACACAGCAGATATATATTAGCGACATGATGAAGATTAAAAACACTAAACTGTCTGTAGACCTGTAGTCAAAGTCATTTTCAGACATGGAACATTGCAGGATTCATCTGTTGGTTCAGTATGCACTCCTCTGTTCTCACCTGATCAGGTATCACCTTCCTGATGCTGATGTTGGAGCCACTGAACACCTGAGCCACATTCTTCATGAAGTCCAAGGTGAAGCAGACTCTGCTCCAGATGTCCGGTCCGATGTTTGACCAGAATCTTATGTTAGGTTTCAGGTACATTGTGTAACCATATGAGTTAAAGTTTAGTGTATAACCACCGAGTTGATCGACGGTCACCTGCAGAGGGGTGCTGGATGGACTGAGTGTGAAGATTCTGGGGTAACTTGTTTGTACAAAGTCGGTGAGGTAACGCAGACACACCGACACACCTGCAGGGAACAGTGGACATAAGTAATTGACCATTTCTAGTTGACAAAGTAATAAACAAACTTGTAATGCAGCCAGTTGTTCAGATATTCTAAATGATCTAGAATTTAAATTACATCATCTTATAGCAGCATGTCTTAACAGGAGAAATATATCTGAGAGCAAATGTGTACATTAAAATATCATTTTGGATTTCATATCCTGACATTGTGTTTCTGTTTGGTTATGAAGGCTAGTTTGTGGCTAGACTTACTTCTAGTAGTAGGTGCTGTGGTCCAGGGATAGGAGGTGGAGGTGGGTATGTCGGTAGTGGTGTAGTAAGGAGTGGAAGGCCAAGGGGTGGGGGAAAAATAGGGTGGATAGAATGAAATTCCTCTATACTGAGACAAAGTGAACATCTTCCCCTTTAAATTCATTCCTTGAGGTCCTGCAGAAAGAGAGAGGGAGAGATAACACACAAACCAGTTGTCATTTTAACTCACATGCTCACACACGATAACATTCACTTTGCTACACAGTGTGAGTTCATTTGGTGCGTGTGCTCACCTGGCGTCGTCCAACTTGTCGTTGCCAATGCCGCGTTCACTGGTGCTGACATCACTGCCACCACCAGAAGAGCATGAACCAGCTTCATCTTCATCCTCGCTCAGCCGATCAGAGTCTCTGCAGAAGCGTCTGTGTATCCTCGCTGTGTGAGAGTGTTTATCCGTCTGCTGGCTGCACTTCCTTCCTACTCTCACTTCATGGTTCAGACGTGAGCAGGCGCATTAGGTTTCATTTCTGTGTAAAGACACTCCCCCCACTCTGTCCCTAATTCAGCCACACTCCCCTTTGCTCTCCCACCAGTGTTGCACAATAACAGTTTAGTCTTTTACATTCACTCTTGTACTTACTTACATATTTTTACAGTTTTGAATTACTCAAGAATTTCTTTCTCTTATTCCTGGACTCTTATGTAAGATTGCCCTTCAACACCTATCACAATCTGACCCAAAGTAAATTCAAAGCTGTTCAACCATTTGAAGTACATGCATGATTTGGTTTCCCCCCCCACAACTTTTAAGAAGCTCTGTCAGTGCCTTTGTCATTTATCTGTAATAGTTTGAACAAACTGAATTATTTATCTATTTTCCAAAATTCAAAATTAAGCCTGAAGATAACCTGTAACTGCCTCTGTTAGCTGGAAAACATACTAGTTCCACTTCATATAGTCTTACATAGTGCAAGTTCAAATTTAACATCACTATCACAAAAACTCATAATAGCTCTGTATTTCCATATTTATGCTAATGTTATGCATATAAAATAGTCAAAAACAAGTGCTTTGGTGGCAGTCACAGCATAGAACAGCCTATTCAAATAGCAAAATGCATAAAACTACATAAACCTGCAGAATTTCCAAGTTCGGGGTTTTAAAAACTGATATAAATTATATGTTGCTGGATTTGAAATCTCATTAATGACATGATACATCTGTTATCTGAAGGCTGGTGTGTAAGTGGCTCAGGAGAGGTGAGGAAGAAAACAGCGGGTCTTTACAAAAAGCCACAACAACCATGTTGACTTTTATTAGAGTTATCAAGGTTAGTTTATCAATCATCCAGAGGCTGGTGTGTGAGTGGCACAGGAGGACAGGAGAGAACAAACAGAGTGGGTCTTATGTCTACATGATCACTCATTGGCTGTTGCAGGCTCTAGGGCAGACATAGAAACTCATATATTCTTCTTTTTCTTCTTCTTCTTATTAATCATAATCATAATAAACTTTATTCATAGCACCAGCTAACTTTCTCAAAAGATATGCACCACAAAGGACTTTCAGGACCATCAGAAGCACTGAAGGTTGCCGTACTACAATGTGAACAGTAAAGCTTTGTTACTACAAATCTTTAAACTGAGCTGAACAAAATCAGTCAAATCAGCTGGGTGATATATTATTTCTACCCCTAAAGAGTGTGATATCCAACTTCAGTTAATAACAGTTTAACACACGCTAGAATGTGACACAATGTTGTTGGAAATATAATCACAAACGTTTATTAAATCAGCAATGTTTCAGTTTCATTAATGATTAATTATTGATTGGTTAAATGCTCAAATGATCATTGTTGTTGAAGAAATCACGGCTGAAGATGAAGAGCAGACCATACAGCTTTTCACACACATGCTGTATGTTTCAAACAAGCTGATGTCTTACTCCTTCTTCTCTTTCATCCTCATTAACAAACTTTCTGTTCTGCCTCCCTCCCTTTGGTCGACGGCCTCTCCTGCCGATGATTTTCTGTTTCGTCTGCCACTCATAGACATCCTCCAACAGAGTGTTTCCACTGGGAGTGTAGCTGATGGAGGACCAGGTGAGGACGGAGCCGCGGTACGGGCTAAAATAAAAAAACAAATGGTTATAAATACTTTTATAAAAATGTATATAGGAAATTACATTTAATGGTAAAGTAACATGGTGGTTTATCGTGTCAATCATTATTCTCTCATCATTAATTCCTCTCATGTGATTTTCTCACCGTCCTATACTGCTTGTTTTTGTTGATTTTTCAAATCTAGATCTCAGTGTCACTGATGCGACTGTAGACTGTGTCGTCTTTATAATTAGTTAAAAAGATACAAAGAGACTTCGAGCACACACATACCCGCGGACACCGTTGGTCATGTACTTGAAGACTTCTCTATAGCTGAGAGGATAATCCCACATCTGGACGTCTGTCACCTGACCGTCAAAACCTGGAAATTCAATCACAGGCTCACCTGACCAGACATACTGAACACACACACACACACACACATACAGTAGATATATATATTAGAGACATGATGAAGATTAAACACACTAAACTGTTTGTAGACCTGTAGTCAAAGTCATTTTCAGACATGGAACATTGCAGGATTCATCTGTTGGGTCAGTATGCACCCCTCTGTTCTCACCTGATAAGGTATCACCTTCCTGATGCTGATGTTGGAGCCGCTAAACACCTGAGCCACATTCTTCATGGAGTCCACGGTGAAGCAGACTCTGCTCCAGATGTCCGGTCCGATGTTTGACCAGAATCTTACGTTAGGTTTCAAGTACAGTGTGTCGTAACCATATGGGTTAAAGTTTAGTGCATAACCACCGAGTCGATTGATGGTCATCTGCAGCGGGCTGCTGGATGGACTGACTGTGAAGATTCTTGTTTCTTCAAAGTCGGAGAGGTAACGCAGACACACAGACACACCTGCAGTGGACACAAGTGATCAACTATTTTAGTTGACAAAGAAGAAAAATTCATTAACACAGTTGTTTTGTTGTTTAAGAATATGAAAAAAAGGGATAATTTGTAATGCAGCTGGTATCAGGGTTCAATTCCACAGAGCCCCTTTAAACAAGGGCTTCATTTGTCTGAACATAACTATAAAAAACATCAGAATCTTGATTTAGTGGCCAAGAGCAGATTAATGCTATGGGAAATATTTGGTACATATGTTCAATATTAATATTTTCCAGATATACAGTACACTTAAAGCAGCTAAAGGGTGCTTTAATCTTGTGTTGGTTCTGGCGGCCCCGTGTGAACAGTAAGGGTAGTGTTCCCATCACCTTGTGTCATAAAAATCTTGATCTGGCTAGAATCATTTGTTCACTCTGGTGGTTCTCTATACCAGTTCTGCTCTGTTTACGATCTGTGGTCATGCATCTGCCACAATAGGTTAAGCATGCTGGTCCTACACTGATTGACAGCATCCACAGATGTGTTTTCGACTAGTGAACAAAGCCAAACTGACTGAATACATATGACACATGTCATTAATGCTGCATGTCTGACCATCAGCTTATGTGATTCCCCACTGCAACATTTTTCTTTTCACCAAAAGTTGAGTCCATCTCAACTTTATTTGCTGCAGCCAGCTGCTTTTTTTCTCTCTCTCAGAACACTGTGGCCAGCACAGACACAGTCAAAACAGGATACCGTTATTAAAATGAATGAGAAGACCTGAATTTTCACAGCTGATTTGATCTGAATCCAGCCTCAGTATAGATAAACTATGTTGAAGTTATGCAAATGTTCTGTACGCACATGCGCAGCACAACACCTGAACGACCTATGGTTTCTATCCAGTTGGATGAAATTTTAAAGACAGCCAATTGAAACCACTGTAAAAAGGTACCTGTTAAGTCTCCTCTGGTAGACTATCCTTATGTATTAATATTACTTTTTTATCATAATTTGAAAGTATTGCATTACACTACTTTTACAAAATAACCACAGAAGTGTGACGTGGCATTTTGACATGAAAGAGCGTAATCCTGTTTCACTAGTAAACCCTTAGAATAACTTGGTCTCTGCTGAATATAAAAACTTCTACTGTTGTTCTACCATGTCCACAAAAACACAATTATTTTTTTGCTTAAAATGCCTGCATTTCTGAATGAATTATTCTCCGGCTCCTATGGTTTCTGTTAAATTAACTGAATGACTTAACTGTGGAGAATCTAACTGATCTAACCATGTATAGCTTGACAAAAGCTTCAACATTTATGAGTAGCCTGGAACAAACGTCAGCTTAAACAGGTCATAGACGACCCGCTAGGTCTGACCAGGTTGAAAAACATATGAAAACACTTCATTTCTGGTGGTACCACATTAATGGACATAGTTTTTGTAAAAGTATTACCTCTGATCATATTATAACCCTGTCATATTACTTAATCACTGCTTAAAATAATACTGTAACTCCTTACTTTTGTAGTGCCTTAACCCCAACACTGATGATGTCTGCCCAGCATAGAAGCTAACACATGTTAATTAAGGCAAATGTAATGTAAAAATGACTATAAATATGAATTTAAGTGAAAGTACTGATGAGTTCTGTTCCTGTTCTGCCTCTTTCACACACAACAATCTAAATTATATCATCTTATAGCGGCAACATTTTGGTTTTTATATCCTGACATTGTGTTTGTGTTTAGTTATGAGGGCTAGTCTGTGAAAGACTTACCTCTTGCAGAAGGGGGTGTGGTGGTGGTGTAGGGATGCCTGGTGTAGGGATGCTTGGTGGTGGTGTAGGGTTGCTTTGTGGTGGTGTAGGGATGCCTGGTGTAGGGATGCTTGGTGGAGGTGTAGGGATGCCTGGTGTAGGGATGCTTGGTGGTGGTGTAGGGTTGCCTGGTGTAGGGATGCTTGGTGGAGGTGTAGGGATGCCTAGTGTAGGGTTGCTTGGTGGAGGTGTAGGGATGCCTAGTGTAGGGTTGCTTGGTGGAGGTGTAGGGATGCCTGGTGTAGGGTTGCTTGGTGGAGGTGTAGGGATGCCTGGTGTAGGGTTGCTTGGTGGAGGTGTAGGGATGCCTGGTGTAGGGTTGCTTGGTGGAGGTGTAGGGATGCCTGGTGTAGGGTTGCTTGGTGGAGGTGTAGGGATGCCTAGTGGTGGTGTAGGGACGCTTGGTGGTGGTGAAATGATACTTGGAGGTGGTGGGGTAATGCTGGGTGGTGGTGTAGGGATGCTTTCTGGTGTAGGGAGGGGTGTTGGTGTAGTAGGGACTGGTGGTGGAGGAAGGAGTGGAAGGCCAAGAGGGAGGATAGAATGAAATTCCTCCTCTATTAAGAGACAAAGTGAACATCTTCCCATTTAAATTTAGTCCATGAGGTCCTGCAGAAAGAGAGCGAGAGAGATGTCAGCATATATAAAAAAAATGTTTTCACTCATGCATCAGGATATATGCTTAAGGTATCACCTTCCTGATGCTGATGTTGTGCAACAGTAAATATAATTAGACATTATGTTTAACAACAAGACTGGCTAGCAAGCCAGCTATGCCACTGTCTCTTAAACAAAGAACACAATATTTGCACAAAGAACACAAAGCATATAGTCCATATTGTCGGCCGCAGCCTGAAGTAGCAAGTTGAAGTAGTGAACAGCATGTGAGACGATCGCTTCAGTTCAGAAGGACAGTGTAGGCTTCCTCTTGAAGCTTGTGTGTGAGACAGACAGGTGCCATCTTGTGGTGTTCAGAGGATGATGCACCGATGGACAACAAACAGTGCTTTAAATAAGATACACAGATTTACAGATTTTTTTCAAACACTGAGGTGTCTGAAGCCATTTGATGCCAATGCTGCTCATTAAAGATACAGACTACAGCTCATTGCTTCACTGGAACTAGTTGAGGAGTTCTTTAGATTGAATTAGATTTAGCCAGTGAGAACTGAGTATTAACCCAGTCCATGGTATAATATACAACAAAATAACCTACTATGTAAATTATAGTGAATTGTCTTGTAACGTTATTTAATTAGAAGTTTGGTAACGTACTAGATTTTTTTTTATTTTCAACAAATCTCTAAATGACCAAAAAACAGCAACATGTTGGTCCATTTTAATACTTTCTGACTTCTCTACTCTGCCTCCGGCACTCAGCCATAAATTAATTGGTTCTGACTGAGTATTTAAAAGTTTGAAAAACACATCGTAGGTTCATAGTTTTCTTCTTTTTTTTTTAAATGCTGCGTAATTTTTATAAAACAGCTTGTTCCTGTTTTTTTCCCTGAACATCACTGTAACATAAGAGAACAGTACATTAGTTGGGGACTGTTTTCTGCAGTGGATTAATACACATTTGGTGCTCCAGTGAGTATTTGTGGCAACAGGATGGTCAATATGGGACTGAATCAAAATAAATACAAGTGCATGTTCATGATAATGCAGGGACATGTCACCCAGTTTAACAGTGTATCCACTGATGTGTTTTTGGAGCTCTATAAATGCTGTAAAAGACTGTTTTACAGTTAAAACAGGTCATTTTACTTTATACTTATTTTTTATCCCTTATTTCAGTGTCTCCTGTGCTCTTCCCTATGTTTTCCCCTGTTTGCATGTTTGTCTCCCTGTCTGCCAGTGTTATTTCTCCTCTGTGCCTTGCCTTTGTTATCTCACCTGTCTACTTCCCTCCTCTCTCTCCTCACCTGCTCCTTGTCCCCTCATCAGTGTGTTCTGTGTATTTAAGCCTTTGTTCCCCATGTACTTGTCAGTTCGTTGGTGGTGTTTGTGTGATGTCCCCAAGGGCATAACATCGGTTTGAAAAGTGGGGGGGACACAAAAAAGTGGGGTCTGATTTGAATACCATTTTATATATTTCCACATCCAATCATATTCCCAGCTACTTAAAAGCAACACATTATGATGAACATGGCTATCGTGCTTAGTCATAGGTGTAATTGCCAAAGGACAAAAAAGCAGGAAAATATACAGCTCCACTACGTCTCTCTTTACACTTATTTTGTTCCGTTGTCGGCTTCAGCTAAGAAAGAGATGGTTTGCCTCACATGTCCAAAATTCTGAGAACATACAGTGTTTCCCCAACATTGTTCTGGTAACTTAGCAACACTAGGGGGGTCCCGGGGCATGCCCCCCCGGAAGAAAATTTTTAAAAATAACCGTTTAAATAGTGACTGCTGATGAGATTTAAAAAAATTTTTTAAAAAAAAATTAAAAAAAAATCAGAATTTCAGAATAAGAATCTAAGACATGAGACATTAGAGAACTTTTCCATTATTTTCTTCATTATTATAGATTTTTATGGAAACAGTATCTGTTTCAGAAGTCAGTGAGCCACCTGACATGGAAGTTACTGAGAAAAAAATCATAATTCCTGCATATGAATATTCATACAAAATATAATAAGTACAATAAAAAGAGCTGTGTCTCATGTGTCCAGTTTACCAACACAATCTGCTGCTGGTTTGGAGTCACTGGGTCACATGACATGGAAGATATAGAAAAAACTGCAATTATTTTGTATTAATATATTTATGCTAAGTAATTTAATGACAGTCCCTAAATCTGTCGCCAGTGATTCAGTGCGAGGCTCTGGGAGGTGTGCTGACCGTCCTCCTGCTGTTGACACCGGGAGAACCTCGGTAAAGATGCGGCTGGACCCGAGTAGAGCTGAGAATCCAGACCAACCCGCGCCTGTGCACGTTGTGTCCGAGCCCGGCCCGAAAGTAACTGTAAAGCTGACACAGGCTGTCACTGCCCACGCGTTACTCTCTGACCACTGTTTTCAGTAACGAGTAATCTAACGCGTTAATATTTCCAAACCAGTGATCACTGTGCGTTGCTATTATTTTTGTCATTTTCCTCAGTAAAAATATATTTTTTTGCTTTCTTCTTGCATCTCGGGTCACGTTTCCAGCACGAGGATAACTCTTACAAGTCACGTGTAACACCACGCAGCAACCATAGGCGTAACATCCACTAGGGACAGGGGGGACATGTCCCCCCCACTTTCCAAAATCCCGTTTTTGTCCCCCCCACTTTTATTTAATCCAGCGGAACGCAGTAGCTCTCAAGTGTCCGATACTCAAACATGTCCACTTAATTAATCTACCCCTGCGTATACACCGATGTGCTTATTTTACATTAATTTGATGGCAAACTCCGCCCAGCTGATGCCACACCAGCTATGCCAGGTTAGTAATCAAGTGAACCCACTCTCGCTGTGAGTCTCGGACAGTTTGTGTAATGATGCTGCGTTCAAAGGCTGTAACAGGCCACTGTCTTTGGCTGGGTCGGGCTCTTATCAAGCATTCACGTTTAGTTTTTTAAATAACTCAAATAATGACTGTATTTCCAGCTAGAAAACACGCACCTCTCTCCTCCCTCCATTGTTTGTGGTTGTGTTGCTGCTTGGTGTTACACGTGACTTGTAAGAGTTATCCTCGTGCTGGAAACGTGACCCGAGATGCAAGAAGAAAGCAAAAAAATATATTTTTACTGAGGAAAATGACAAAAATAATAGCAACGCACAGTGATCACTGGTTTGGAAATATTAACGCGTTAGATTACTCGTTACTGAAAACAGTGGTCAGAGAGTAACGCGTGGGCAGTGACAGCCTGTGTCAGCTTTACAGTTACTTTCGGGCCGGGCTCGGACACAACGTGCATGGGCGCCGGTCGGTCTGGATTCTCAGCTCTACTCGGGTCCAGCCGCGTCTTTACTGAGGTTCTCCCGGTGTCAACAGCAGGAGGACGGTCAGCTCACCTCCCAGAGCCTCGCACTGAATCACTGGCGACTGATTTAGGGACTGTCATTAAATTACTTAGCATAAATATATTAATACAAAATAATTGCAGTTTTTTCTATATCTTCCATGTCATGTGACCCAGTGACTCCAAACCAGCAGCAGATTGTGTTGGTAAACTGGACACATGAGACACAGCTCTTTTTATTGTACTTATTATATTTTATATGAATATTCATATGCAGGAATTATGATTTTTTTCTCAGTAACTTCCATGTCAGGTGGCCCACTGACTTCTGAAACAGATACTGTTTCCATAAAAATCTATAATAATGAAGAAAATAATGGTGAAGTTCTCTAATGTCTCATGTCTTAGATTCTTATTCTGAAATTCTGATTTTTTTTTAATTATTATTATTATTATTTTTTTAAATCTCATCAGCAGTCACTATTTAAAGGGTTGTTTTTAAAAATTTTCTTCCGGGGGGGCATGCCCCGGGACCCCCCTAGTGTTGCTAAGTTACCAGAACAATGTTGGGGAAACACTGTATGTTCTCAGAATTTTGGACATGTGAGGCAAACCATCTCTTTCTTAGCTGAAGCCGACAACGGAACAAAATAAGTGTAAAGAGAGACGTAGTGGAGCTGTATATTTTCCTGCTTTTTTGTCCTTTGGCAATTACACCTATGACTAAGCACGATAGCCATGTTCATCATAATGTGTTGCTTTTAAGTAGCTGGGAATATGATTGCATGTGGAAATATATAAAATGGTATTCAAATCAGACCCCACTTTTTTGTGTCCCCCCCACTTTTCAAACCGATGTTACGCCCTTGGCAGCAACACAACCACAAACAATGGAGGGAGGAGAGAGGTGCGTGTTTTCTAGCTGGAAATACAGTCATTATTTGAGTTATTTAAAAAACTAGACGCGAATGCTTGATAAGAGCCCGACCCAGCCGAGGACAGTGGCCTGTTGCAGCCTTTGAACGCAGCTTAATTACACAAACTGTCCGCGACTCACAGCGAGAGTGGGTTCACTTGATTACTAACCTGGCATAGCTGGTGTGGCGTCAGCTGGGCGGAGTTTGCCATCAAATTAATGTAAAATAAGCACATCGGTGTATATGCAGGGGTAGATTAATTAAGTGGACATGTTTGAGTATCGGACACTTGAGAGCTACTGCGTTCCGCTGGATTAAATAAAAGTGGGGGGGACAAAAACGGGATTTCGGAAAGTGGGGGGGACATGTCCCCCCTGTCCCTAGTGGATGTTACGCCTCTGGATGTCCCTCTCAAGTTCCTTGTGTTTCCTCTTGTGTCTCCAGTCTCTTGTTTTGGATTTTGATTTCTGTTTTTTTCTATGTTTGGTATCAACATTTATGTTGATTTGCTACTTGGCCTTTCCCCCCCCCCCCTTTTTTTTGTTTTACTAGTTTGTGTTTTAGCTCCCTTTGTTTTAATTAAGCTTTGGATTGAATAAAGCTCGCCTTTTGTTTCCCCGATCCTGCCTCCGTGAGTCTGCATTTGGGCCCACCTAAGCTTTCCCCTCCTTGTTACATACTGATGTTTATATATCAAAAAACATCCTTGCTGCAATACTGTTGCAATATAAATCTCTAGGTACTTGGTCAAAAATACTGATTTTGCTGCCCAGTCCGAGCATGTATGAAGTGCTTTTGAAGAGTTTTAAAACTTTAACTGTGTATCTTGAGTACGCTCTACTCAGCAAAGGTGGCAACAAAGTAAAAAATACTTCAAAAAATGTTGGCAAATAGATGAGAACAATAATAAACTCCCTCACTGTATATCAGTCTCCAGAGGTATGTGCGTGATACACCGTGTGTTAAACCTGTAATCTCTCCGTTGCTTTTCCTTTCTGGACATATTACTATATGAGTTACTCTGTCTAAAAGTTTGGTTGGGTTTTTGTTTATATAAGCTGCATTTCACCATGAAGTCATTTGTGTTTTTTTTATTTAAAAAAAAAAGTGTGCTCACCTGGTTTCGTTGGTTTTGGAGTAGAGGGCGTAGTTCTTTGTGCAGTTGATGATACATTCTCCAGTGCTAAAATCACTGCCATCACCAGAAGAGGATGAACCAGCTTCATCTTCATCCTCACTCGGCTGATCAGAGTCTCTGCAGAAGCACCTGTGTGTCCTCACTGCGTGAGAGTGCTTATCTGTCTGTAGGCTGCACTTCCCTTTCTCACTCTTATTTCCCGGTTTAAGTTTCGAGTTTAATTTCAATGTGAAGATACTCCCAGAGGCCGTCTCTGATTCAGTCACATTCTACTTTATACCGATTCTACTTAATAATTCTACTCCAATATATTTTGCAGGCAGATATTTTTAATACAGAACATGTTTTTGTTCACTTGGTTCTGTGCTCCATTGACCATAACCTGTTTTTATTCCTGGAATTTTGTAGAATTATCCCAGTCTAGCCCAAAGTAATTTTTTTCCGCCCAAGTTTTCAGAAGCTCTGTAAGAGCCTTTGCCTTTAAACTGCAGGAGTTTGAACACACTGAATTATTTATTTTCTCACTTTTATTTTTCATTTCAAGCTGACAGATGACCTGTAACTGCCCCTGTTAGAAGGAAAACTCAATGGTTATCTGCATATAGTCCTACATGGTCCAAGTTAAATTTTTCTAAGAAAAGATTCAGACGGCTCTAAAAGAAAATGCCATTTAATGACCTTAAAATACCCCTCCCTGAGAGTAATAAAGGCAAGTTCTTTATTTCCATATATACACTAAATCAACATAGAATGGTCAAAAACAATTGTTTATGTGGAAAACAGCCTACTTAAATAGCAAATTGTGTACAACTTCATAAACTTGCTAAAAAATGTATGCTTTAAAAAACATATAAATTAATTATTGCTCGATTTGAAATCTCATTGACAACATGATACATCTTTCAGTGGTACAGGACAGGAGAGAATGAAGAGCGTGGGTCTCTTGTCTACATGATCACTCATTGGCTGTTGTTAGGCTCTAGAGTGGACATAGAAATTCCTATCTAATCAAATGAGCTGTCAATCAAATGACTGCAATGTCTGGATAGCCGGTGTAGAATGATTATGTCATCTGCCATGAAATCTATTTTGATGAGTCTTTTTGCAAATAAAAACATCACATATATAGTATATACATATAGATGCATATTTGTGTGTGTGTGTGTGTGTGTGTGTGTATGCATATATATGAATAATGATAATAATATTAATCAACTTTATTCATAGCACGAGCCACCTTTTGAAAAAGATATGCACCACCAGATATCCACCAAGACTTTACAAAAAAACACATGAACTGTATTGACTTTTATTAGTTGTTGAGATTCAATAATTGTAATATTGCAACAAAGCACAGTGAAATTATATCTGTAGCCCCTTCATGCTGCACATACATTTAACATACAATGATTTAAATTAGAATAAAATAAAAATAGAAATAAAACATTTCAAACATCACCATATACTGTATTTACATAACTATATACGCTAATAAAATGTGGGGGAAGAGTTGAGGGGACAAGCTGCTCTGCAGAATGAAGAGGCTCAGGCTTCTTTTATTATCAGTATTTATCATCCGTCATAAACCAGATAAAGTTCAGGAAACAGGAAGTCAGATATAGTTCATGGTGTATTATACAGTCATCAGCGTCTTAACAAACTATGTGATGGAAACGAGATCATCCAGAGAGATGTGGGTAGCAAAGAGGATGTCTCGCTTTGCTGTGATTTCCCTGAACCACAAAACACACCACAGTCTGCTCTCTGTGTGACAGAGACACCAACAAAGTCACGTCCTTTGTATTTTCTGGGAATTTGAGTATGAATACTTTAGTTATGTTGTATTTAGGGTTAAGTATATATGACATTCAGAAAATATAACTGAACAGTTCACATGATTAAAATTCAGACCATAAAAAATGTTGAGGCTTTGTCGTGGGGGTTTGGGATGTTTTGATCGATGGCTTCATGCTTAAAGAGCCCTGTGTCAACTTCTCTTTTCACAGATATTTGAAGAAGCCTCACACAATCACAAACTGCTGATGACCTGAATTGACAGTAACGTGATATTAACATCCATCATCTTTCAGTTCCTGAAACAGACCTCAATTGAAAGGATGAGCATTTTAGAAAAGACGTGTTAGCAAAATGATCATCATTGTGGTTTGAAGAAACCAACATTGAATGTAAAACAGAAAAGATATGGTCAAAGTCCAACATGTTATTGATCCCTCCATCTACCTGGCCCTGCACTCTCTGTGGCTCTGTAACATCACACTACTTCCTCTTTTGCTCCCGGTCAATATTTATTTGCTTCAATGTCCCATGCTGTTGTTTTCCTTGGAAGAATAATCTCTCAAAATAAATTGCGTTAATTGTATTAACATAGCATAGCAAGCTGAAAGAACGTGAATTAGCCAACTTTGTCCTCTTTGGCAATGTTACCGAAATAAGCATGGTCTCTTCCATGTCTGGAGTAACATTTTACCTGTTGATTTATGGGACACAAGTAATGGAGTGATTTTGAGGGGGAAAAAACTTAGACAATAGCTTGAATGCTATGAAATTTGGATGCAAAGAAATTTGGACAGGTTTAACTCTACTAAAAATTACAATTTTATATGAATATTATGAAAATCAAGCATTTATTTTTAATAGCTTCTGTGTCATGTGACCCAGTCATTCCAAACCAAGGCTTTGGCCTTTTCGATTGGTCGATTAATCAATATATTGATTATCAGTTATTAAAAAAATAATCTGACTGTTTTTACAGTGATAGAATGTAAAGTAAAGTATGTTTACTCAAGTAAGTACAGTTAATTCTGTCTGTCTGTCAGATTGTATTCCTTCTGGTTTTGTCCCTGTAATAACCCCTGTAATGCGATTCATGTTGTCATGTTTTAACTGTCCGTGTTGACTATTGGCTTATCATTGTTTTGTATTACTTTTCTGCTTTGAATATGTCCTATTTTGCATGATGGTGCCATATTCCTTCCTGTCTTTTGCATTGTAGTCTATGTTGTCATGTTTTAACTGTCTGCGCTGATTGTCTGTTGTGGGTCTTTTTTTTCCTCAACTTTCTGCTTGTTTATGTTCTACTTTGCATGGCACTGCCATATTTGTCCAAGCTTTTTCGGCTCATGTTTTATTCTTCCTTGTTTTATATTTTACTTCTGCGTTTTACTGTTTTTAGTTTTTTTGTTTTGTTTTTTTAATGGCTAACTTAACTTCTGGCCAAGGGACATCAGTTGAAAATTAGCCTTCTCGCTAACATTGGCACATTTACAGTGATGTTGATTAATGTGCACTGTCCCTGCAAAAAAAAAACTTAAACTTAATTACAGTTTTGAGGTAGTTGTACTTTGCTTGAGTATTTGTTTTATACAGCCACAAAATAAATCAATTTAATCAAGTAAATATTATTCAGATAATGCAAAAATAATTAATTTAACTAACTCTTAGTTAAAATTGTTGTTCAACCTTAACAAGAATAAAATGCTCTTTAAACAGTATTGCATGAGTGATAATTAGCCAATCTTCTTCTATACTATATAAATTGACTTAGTACTTTAATTTAGCATAGTTTTGAGGTACCTGTATTTACTTGAGTAATTCCATTGCATGCTACTTTTAACTTATACTTCACTCCATGTCATAGGTAAATATGTTTTTACTCCACTGTATTTATTTGACAGCTTTAACTACTTTACAGTTTCAGCTTATTAATACAAACTATAATCAACTAATTATGCATGTTCATATGTCAAGATATTGTATTATAATTGTAAATTCACAAGAAATCCTGCAGAGTATAAAATAATTAAAATGAACTCCATCTTTACCAGCTGCTACACTAAAGTTAAAATAAATTCATTCATCAATATTCATAATACAACAATATATTATATAGATTTTAAGAGCTTTATTGTATATTTTGAGGCTTTTTTGAGTGCTGGACTTTTTCTTGAAATAATCATAGCCATAGTGTAATATTTCTACACTACGGTGTTTCTACCTAATTAAAGGATCTGAGTTCTCCTCCAACACTAACAGAGGTGTAAGAGAAGAGTTATGGAAGCTTTGTTACTAACTTTTGCCACAAGAGGGTGTGTGGTGCTGGGCCTGAGATCCCGAAAGGAGCAACCAAATAGATGATGTCACACCTTGCTTTATCTTTTCTTTATATAAGTCGATCTATATCTTAAAGCCAATGACTAGAACACTATCAAGTGCAGTCATGAGACAACAGATAAGCAGAAATGACCATGGACTTTAAAGTATATATGTTTGCAGAGTAACAGTAAAGTAAGACAATTGTAATGCTGTTTTTTTGTGCGGGTTACATTTGCTATTTTACTTTGATTGTCTCTTTATGCAATAGTTTGTTATTTTTGTCTCACAACTGAAAAAGACGCATTCATTCTTTTGTAAAAGGACATGACTATTAAAGAACACGAGGAAAACCTTAGAGTTGATTTAAGGATGTCTCACTAAAGAATGGTACAGACCTACAAGCTTTTACACTGGTTGATTTATATACAGATTTCAAAATGCTATGAGTTATTTAATGTCATGTACAGATTTCTGTCAACTCATGGAAATAGGTTTCTAAATAAACATGATCAGCATCGTGGCAGAGTTCCCAGTGTGCATTGTTTGAGAGGTAAAACTCTCCTGAGACTCTTCTTTTTTAGTAGTTTGAAGAAAACAAATGTTTTTGAAACTTGCTGCTCGTCTTTAATACATTTTGAGAGAAGAAATTGTTCTTTTTTTTCTTCACAATAACGAAAAAACCCTAACATGCCACCAATGATAAAGGTTAGTATTAAATTCAGTCTTGGTTAACATTATGTATTTTTGCTATTGATGGGGCAAAGCAGAATCAATAGGAGCAGCTGCTGTTGTTTCTTGTGGGAAATAAAGAATTTACTTTCCAACCACTCTTCAAATGAAAGGAATTTAAATTTAATTGTAATGATTCAACTTAATATCTTAAGTTAACTGAAGACGTATCTTCAAGTTCAGTTAACTTTAAATGGAGTTTAACAAAAAAAAATCTAAAAGAAGTTTTAAACAATTATTCAACCTCAATGGAGTTAACTTAAAATATTTAAAGGGATATTCCGGTGTAAGTTTTCCACAGCTCAAGGATGAAAATGTATGATTCCACTCCATGGAAATGCAATCAAAGTTCATATGTGTCTTGCCTACCAGTTTATAACAGTTATTATCAAGAGCGGACAGGGAAAAAACAGAATTGAGCATTTCTAACTTTAGGTATTTGGAGGAGATTGCAGAACTCTACTGCACTCGGTAATCAACTCGTTAGGGCTTCCCGACAACAGGAGGCTGCTGGAGGAGAGTGGTGAGTTGTGTTCACTTTACAATAGAAACCCGGCTAAGCTAGAAGATGTTTGATGCCTTGAACTATGTGCTGGGACCCTATTTGTACTGTTGCTGGAGTTTGGTGCTGTTCTGAGCATTACTTTTGGCTATGAGTGGCTTTTTGATGGTTTCATCTTGGAGGCGTATGCTGCAATGTATTGTTATCGTGCAGTCTTTTCTGAGGTTGCTAAAACGACGTAAGCTAGCGGATGGAAAACTTGATCTCTCGAGGGGGGCTCTTACTTGGTGTCACTGTGTGTTAGACCAGTGGTCCCCAAACTTTTTGAGGTTTCTTTTCCACTAATCTCATCTAGTTTGAGGGCTTATTTTTTCGGGTATACCGGTCCGTGACTGAAACAGGTACGTGTCGAGCGCGCCAAGAGGAACAGATGGATGTTGCTAAAAGAGAATCCGTTTTTCAAAATAAAACAACTTTCCGAGTATAATTGTCAATATAACGGAAATAAAATAACGTATTTATTCTTTCTCTGCGGCCCGGTACCAAGCGACCCATGGACCGGTACCGGTCCGCGGCCCGGTGGTTGGGGACCACTGTGTTAGACCATGGATTAAATTTACACCGGAATATCCCTTTAAGGCAGCAAATGCACTTGATAACGTCATAATTCTGATTTTTACTTTTGGTTTTTGTTATCTTTTCATCGGTTGTTCTTATCTTCCTGGATTATGGGGTCCATACCTCCTCCTGTTCAGACCCTTTGAAGAAGTGGGGACCATATAAATCACAAGGTCCCCACAAGGGTAGTAAACACACACACACACACACACACACACACACACACACACACACACACACACACCTCCTCTCCTCTCCTCTGCTCTGCTCTCCTCTCTCCTCTCAGAGCTGCTCAGACTTGAGGGAGGAATGGCGGCCCCTCGGAGTTTCTTCATCTCTCTCTCCGCGTTATTCCTGCTTTTATATTTCTCCTGTGGATCTACGACCTCCGGCAACAAGAGAGCAAACCAGGAGCGATGCGGCTTCAAGGTGAAAACACAAAACATTTGCACCTTTAACGTGTTGTTTTTGCGACATTTAGCGAAAAAATGCTGCTGCGTCGTCTCAAGTCTCCAAAAACTTTTTTCGGAGGTGGTCGATCTGTTTCTGTTTTCTGTCTCAACGTCTGAAGATGTAACTCTCAGACAGTTTGTTTGGCTAACTAAGCTAGCAGATTAATTAAAATGCAGTTTAGATAACACTTTTGTTCGAACAGTCGTAGCTTCACAGTGTTTTTGAAAGTCGGGCTGTTTCGCTCACGCTGGTTACCTTTCTCACCTGTCTGTTCCGTTTCGGGTTCGACCTAATTTTGCGTAACGCGAGAAACCAAACTCCAGTGTAAAAAGTGCTAATTTAAAGATCACTCGCTTTACTGGAAGTCTGAAGCGATCAAAAAAGGAGTTAAAACTCTTTTGCAGAATAAGTCAGATATATTACTAAATTCGGCACACGTGTAATCTACCATAGAGGGTTTTAAATGTAACATAATCTCTATTTACAACCTAACTTTTTTTGCATTATTCACTGTCCTCCAAGGTAGAAACGACAGCATATAAATAGTTTGATATTCAGTGCTGGATTGAAGACACCCAAAGCTCATGTTTGTGTGATTTGCTGGCTTTAGATTTTATTTAACTGTAATACAATAAAACCTTAATTTTTCTCCTGCAGAGAAATATCTGAAAGTTGTTAACAATGTCCTTAAAGTCAGACTAGTCACTGTCTACCTGTCCTGTCTGTGGGGAGGTTGTTCTCTGCTTCAAACCATACTCCATTAAAGAAAGTCATAATTAAAAGTTTCCTCCCTTTGAAGCGAATCTTTTTATCTTTAAAGTATTTTTTCAGTATCCGGTATGTCTCTCCGGTATAGAGAATTTCATTAAAGCAGAATTGATTAAATAGATTAAATGACATGAGTTCTGACAGACAAAACAGAGCTTCTCTCTCTCTTTTTTGAGTTTTGTGGTTTTGGGGGAATTGCAGGTAGTAAAGCTGATTTCCTGCCTTTTGTGTGTCCTGTTAAAAACATTTGATGTGGAAAACAGGAATATGTGAAGTGATGCACCGCCTCCACACTGCTGCTCTGCTTTTGCACTTCACAGCAGCTTTGATTCCTGGCATGAATGCACCACTATTTAGTCTGCACCATCATCTGAGATCAAAATGTGCAACACTTTGGAAAGTTTAGCTTGAAGAAGAGACTTACTAATAAAAGTTTTCTGGTGATAAATCGTCTTCAGATGCCTCAAAACTTGATGCCTTAATATTCCGTTTTCTGTTATTGTCATATAAATCTTCTTTGTACAGATGTGCCAGAATTATTCTGAATTATAGTTAACAGTTATTCATCTTTTTACTTCCTAAACTGCCATTCAGACTGAACCAAACCTGAGATTCTTTATTTTACAACTTATTGAACAGTCTAGTTATCTTTGTGTGTTAGAAAAGAGGAGTTGATGTTGTTGCCAGAAGCTTCTGTAGGATTACAGGTTTCTATAATAACCATAGAGTAATTATATAGTTGTTATAATAACCACTTTTTACCTTCTTTTTTTTTTAACGAAAGCTGAGCTGGGCGGTATTGAGCTCAGGTGACATTACTCGTGAGTAGGTGTTTACACTATTGAGTTGGACTTACATTGACAATTATTACATTGTTTTTGTCGTTAATGATCATTCGATTATTTATGTAAAACTGCTCGGTAGTCCGAGGTGATGCCTTTAAACGTCAGAGCAGAGATATTCAGTTTACCAGTATCATAAATGTAAAGCTGCAACAAAACAAATAAAATCAATGTTGGTTAAAAGATTACCAAAACAATAGTCAATAATCAGATTGATTTCATTGATCAATTTATGGATTAATTGTCAAGATTGAGAAGTATTTTCTTTTCCATGTTTGTAATGTGGAAAGTAAAATTATCTGATCGTGTGTGTGTGTGTGTGTGTGTCTGTGTGTGTGTGTGCGCACTCCACAAGTTTTAATTTTCCTGTGTTGATAGATGACTCCTACCTGCCTTTGATGCTCTCTCTCTCTATCTATCTCTCGCTCTGTGTGTGTGTGTGTGTGTGTGTGTGTGTGTGTGTGTGTGTGCGTGCGTGCGTGCGCGCATTATCCTGGTTTCCTCTTTCTGGCTTTGAAGTGTTTTCTACAGGAAGCTTCACACTGTTTACTCTGCTGAAACATTCCTTCCTGCAACACCCCCCCAACACACACACACACACCCAACACACACACATACACACACACCCAACACACACACACACACACACGCCCTGTCTCTCGACCACCTCCCCCCGCTCTCTCTCTCCTGCTTCCCCTCTTTTCAGAAACACACACACTTCAAAGGCTGCTGGATGGGGGTGTGAGGACCTGCTATTCTACAGGTGTGAGGTTATTAGAGCTCTGTGTGTGTGTGTGTGTGTGTGTGTGTGTGTGTGTGTGTGTGTGTGTGTGTGAGAGGGACCTATAAATGCTCTGCTAGTTTTACAAGTTTACGAGGCACCCCGAGTCGAGCTGGGTATATTTAGACAGAGCCGAAATAATGACTGGATTCACTGATTAATCCACAAACATTTACATGCAACGATTTTGACGTTTGATAGTTTGTAAGTTCTCTGATCAAACTTCTAGTTTCTCTATCGTTATGTTTAGCTCATTTTCTCTGTTTTGTGTGATGGTCCACTGTGTTTGTTTTGGTCTAAGACTGTACAGACAAATCAACATGACTTTAGACGTTTCAAAAGTCTTGTAGAATTTGTCATTAACATTTATTTAATAGAGAAAGTAATCAATAGATCAATCAGTAATGAAGCGTACTAGTAGTTGCAGCTCTTGATTTAGAATGTTTTGATATGCTAGTGGTGCCCATGTGATAACTGACTTTCAGTATGATACCAGAATTATCCTTTTTATACTTAGTCCAACGTTTTTTTTTTAATGGTGGTTGTATTTTTGTTTTGTTACTAGTTCAAATAATAGAGCAACACTTCACATTTCAACAGGGCCATTATTCGGTCACTTAAGGCTAAAGTTGTTTTTTAATCATTTGTAAGAAGTTAACTTAACAACTTTAAGCACCAGTTTCCGCCAGAATTCATCAGAACGTCGTAAACACTGTCAGAGAAGACGTTGCCTGCCCGTTCATTTCACTTACATTCCCCCGTTGGAACAGCGGGGATGCCACGTCATGAATATGCAGTGTTGTCGTCTTGAAATGTTGAGACTGGGTTGGTTTTGTTCTGAAGAACGTGGCTGTAGTGATCTTTACTTGTATTTTCACTACTGCCTCTTCATTTTTTTACTTTGATTTAATTTTTTATTGGGTTCTAAAGGATCTCTTAAACAACATATGACATAACATAGAACAAATAGTTGTCAGAAGGTACTCAAACAAAGATGTACACATTATTATTTCCAGTTAGTCAAAGAGTTAATTTACTCTTTTGGCATGTTTTTTCTTATTTAATCCCCTTTTATGAACAATATAAAGCAGTTGCAATTTCCTTTAGGATCAACTTCTAGTCAGTATCTTCTTTCTTGTAAAGGCTCCTCATTGTTTCCTAGTATTCACGTCACATTATGGATGTGTGGAATGACATATCCGACAAGATCTTTAATGGTTGCATTTACACCTAGAAAGGCTCGAGTCAGTACCAGAAAACAGAAAACGTGGGTTTAGTTTGATTGTCAGGAAAAAATTGAGTAATAACTGAGTAAAAAAATAAATAAATCAAGGAAGCAGAACCAGAGATATCTAATTTTGACTCCACACATTCTCTGTCAAACCCTGGTTCCTACATTACCCACAATCCAACCTGTCTATCAGCCGTTCAGTGGAAGATTTGGTTGTGTTTTGCTAGTAGTGGCTAATGAAGCTTCTCGCCTCGAGCGGAGATGAGGAGCACTACAGACGTCTTGAGGGCTCAGTTCTTTCTAACGTTTTTTAAAAAGTTTTCATTCTTGTAGTCTTCAGCTCGACACCGACACAAGTCACTGATCACTTTATCAGACTTCATCCAGCTCCCACATGGCTTTATCCAACTTGGTAAGACCTGTGTGTAATCATTGGTGTTTTTTCCTAGATGGACAAGTAATCAGTTTTCTCCAAAAGAAATGGAGATGTTTAAAAAAAAAAAAAAACACTGAATCCCTGGATCTCATGGCAGAAAGTGCTTCATTTTTCCTGAATGCTTCAGAGGCTACAGGTTACCCCAGAGGGCCAGAATGAAGGATGATTTAGGTCCGTGTTCAAACTCTCTCTGGTCGAGCACATCTGCTGAAACCATCACATCTGTCTCAGTGGAGGAAGACGTACCAGGAAATAATTCCGCTTCCTTTGCTTGGTCCCGCTCTGGTTTCTCCATCCTTCTTTCGCTCATTTTTTAAAGTAGGTTTCAACCCTGCGTCCGTGTCACGTATCCCCTCGTCCTCCTTGGCTTCGGTGTGTTTTTGGCATCGGGGAGCCTCACAGGGCGTCACGGCTCGGTGGGCGTCCGATGTGAAACACGTGTGTTCTCTGGTTCTCTGGCCTCTGAATCAGGCAGAAGGTGAAGGACGGAGGCTGGAACTTCACCTCTGACATAAAACATCTCAGGGAATTACTTCTTCATAGTCAAATATCCACAACGAGTTTATAGGCTCAGGGATATTAATTTTATCGAGATTTGTTAGTGAGTGAGGAAAAAACAACTATGTGTTTCAGACATTGGGGAATCACAATAACTGTAATGTTGATGTCTGTACTCTCACACTTCAGAGTACTTTTGCATCAAGTTAAACCTTTCTTTCTTCTTCATGTCACTGTAACTTTGGAGTCTTTGAGGCATGATTTGCAGTAACAGCATGTTCCTGCGAGGTTCAAGGATTAGTGTCCTGTCCCTTCACTGGTGTTAACGTCTGTGTGCGTACATTGGGGCATTAGAGTCATGGAAAACTAAGTGAACCCTAATACTGTTTCTGGTGCGAGCTGAAATGTGTCTGCAGCACTGGCGATCAAAAACACATGATCTGTTGGTTGTGATGTGTGATGTGGTTCCAGCGCTTTCATTGAAACTGACCAATCATAACCGACCACGTGGGAGAAGTTCTCCTTTCCCGAGTGTCCTGAGTGAGATCCAGGCACCACAGCGCCTTGCTTCAGGTGTGGATTTAGTTGCTCGTTTGGAAGTTGAAATCATTGAAAAAAATTAATTATGATGTTTTCCAGGAACAACACCAGATCAATGATATCAGATTAACCATTAAAATCTGTCAGGTATTAAAAGCTTCTCTCAAATATTTGACCAAGTTCATAATCTTGTTTACTTTTTCTTTGATTAAACACTTACTAATCTCGGTAAACAGATATATTCTTATGAATGCAGAATAGAAAGGGAATTTTGTCATGTTGTTCTGGTTTGCGTTTGTTTTCTGTTTGTAGTCAGAGTTTGTGGTGTTGACCAATCATGTCTGAGTCTGCTGAGGTTGAATGCTAGTAAACGGTATTGTCTGACAATGATTTAGCTTTTTAATTAGCTTTTTAAAAATGTGTCTGTATTCATCTGCAGATTAAGAGTTTTCTCTCAACTCTAATCTTATTCTTGCATCTCAAGTTGTTAATTGGGCTGTCAACAATGAGACGGAAGAGGAAGTCTTGGCTCAAATATTTATTATCCAGATGTCTGCTAGCTGGATCAAAAGCCTTGAAACGCTGGCCATGGCCAAAGGCAAAATCACCATCAGATTATTTAAGACTGTAACTAATTTAATATATCCAAATTTATTTTTTGTACAGCTGCTTGAGTTCTGACAACATTTAACAATTTTGGCTTCTTTTGTTCATGTTTTATTTAATTGTTGTTACATTTAAGGTAAGGTATGGAAAAAAACAGGAATTATTTCCAGCTATAGCAGAGACTTAAACTTCTCTACTGCTCTTCTTCTCTTCTTTTTTTTGAATGTATGTCAGTATTAGAGTTTGACCAATAAACTGTCAGCAGCTCACTGAAGATTTCATGTTATTTTCTTGAGGATATTTTGTATTTTCATGTTCGTTCAGTCACACTCGATGTGTCTCCGCCAGCCCTCAGTGTCTCAGTTGGTGACAGTAAGTCCAGGTCACATGACCACATCCTCTGCTGTCTTTGGTTGGACCCTCAGAGGTCGTTACATTTATGCTGTTTGTGGTGACAAATGTTGGTTTGTGTCTTTTCAAAGAAAGTCAGGATTCGTCCTGATCCCTTCTCTGTAACGAGAGGGAGAGAGGACAAACCGTCACAGCAGGAGAGGAATAACTCCTCCTGGGTGAGGAGGAGGAGGAGGAGGAGTTGAGATGAAGAAGAGGGGTGGGGGGTCATTGAGGAGCAGTCATGCAGGAGGAGGAAGCTGCAGGTTTTGTTCCTGCGGTGGGAAATCTCTGGTTGGCTGCTCCCGAACACACGCGCACACACAGTTTGCATTGTTGCACCTCACTTTTGTTTCCAGCTTTCTCTTTCTGATTTTGTTCCTCTGGAGGTGCAGAGCTGAGATCAGATTTGATGAATAAAAAAAAACATGACCAGAGAAACAAAAGCTGATCACATATGGTCACCTGAGACAAAAACGAAATCTATGCATTTCTAATCATCATACTAACCCTACATATTAAACTTTAGTCATTTTTATAACAATATGACTCGGCTACAGTCAATTTAATACGGCCAGTTGAAGTCAGATTTCATGAATGCAAATTGTGAAACATTCTTGTAGGCTCTGGAAATCTCACATCCTCTGTTGGATTGATGTTCTCAGGCTCATTGACTGAACTGCTCTTCACTGTGTGTCAGCACTCGATTTAACACAAGCTGGTTTTCCCATCAGCGTGCACCGCAGATGATTTACAGATCTGCTCGACACACGAAGCTCACCTCGTTCTTTACTAATTTTCCTTCAGTGCTGAAACTTGAAAACAGTCAAAATACATGTTCTGTTCTTTTTTGTGAAAAGTTGTTTGTCAGTGGAGGCTGTCACACAGCTCATGTGTTCATATTGACTGACACTGAAGCTCACCAGCTGATAAAAAGATTAATTTTAATGGTGGAAAACATCAGAAAACAGTGACGGGAAGAAGAAACGTGTTTTCACTCAGGGCACATTTCAGCAGTGTCCCAAAAGCGTCTCTCCATGGCGTAGATGTGCCAAGTCTTTTTTTGACGGAAGCGGACCACAGCTGAGTCGATCTGCACAGAACAGATCGAGCCAGACAGGAAGTCAGGCAAATAAAACTATTTAACAATGTAGCCGACTCTACCACAGTAGAAAACACAAAAATTTTACGAAAAATTAAGAAATAAATAATAATAGGACGTGAGCAGGGATGTGAGGCTCATGGAGGACGGGACAAAGCCGTGTCTGACATGCAAGATAACAAATATTGTCTTCTGTGGTAATGACGGTGATGATGCACCAGGTGATCAGCACGATAGACAGTTTGGATCCACTCAGGTTGAAGTCATATGACTGATTCTTTGAGATCGGCAGCAATATGAGTCGAATCGAGTCAATGCAAACCAGACTCGAGTAGACCGGCTATAACTTTGACCCCTGTGGACGTAGTGCTGTGCTGGCTGGCCACAAAATATACACACAGACACACAAACACACACACACAGCCACATAGATATTCTAGTGCAGCCATGTCGTTCCATATGGAAGTGTTTGTCTGAGTTGGAGAGAGGAAGACATTAAGAGGAACAGGGCTGGGTTTTTAGCCCTGAGGCATTTGCATGAACAAGACCCTCATCAACTACACACACACACATACACACACCCACGCACACACAGACACACAGACATACACACACACAAAGTTTAAGTGTGAGGCTCTTTGTGACTGTTAAAATGTTCACGTTTTGAATGATAAAAATGTATTTAAGGCTGTTGGGCAACTTTGTTCAGCAGGTCCGTTTGTGCTCCTTTGAACCAGCAAGTAGAAACATTTGTACTAAATATAATTTTCTGGAAACTTGGTGACTTGAGGGCTTGTTGATGAACTTCTGTAGCTGGCAAGCGAAGGATGGTGTTATAATAGAAACAAAAACTAGTTCCTACTACGTGTTCTGACAAGCAGGGCTCAACACTAACTTGTGGTTACCACTTGGCTGCCCGGAATCTTGTTTGTTATTGGTTAGCTTGTCCACCCTCAATTCTTATACAAGATATTATTAACGAGCTGGAATCAAAAAAGGAAATCCAGCAAGTCTCTCGTTGCTCCACCATGTACTGATGCACATGCAGCCGTGTTTGGTTCTGGTTCAGACTGTGACAGCAATATTTAGATATTCATAAGACAAATTAAATGATGGAAACCAAAAGTGAAGAACTGGTTGCTAATTCCTAAAAAGTGGTTTTCAAAGTGGTTTCCAACCTGGCAGCTGTCACTGTTGGGCTCTGCTTAGACAAAATGTCAGAAATAGTTACAAATGCAAAGAGAAAGCTTGAGAGAAAAGTTTAAACCCGGCTTACTTGTGGCACACAGCCTTCTAATCCAGACGCACACTGGCGGCTTAAGTGAACAGAATAATCTGTAAGTATTTGACAGATATTCTCCACTACAGACACAATCTGTAGCGTAGAAGTAACAACACCAAACTTTAACTCTGGATCCCCAAACACACTCCGTCTAGCTGTTTGTGTCTCAGCTCGTGAGCATTATGTTGATTAGAGGTCAGTTGTGAGCGAGTCCCGTGTTTTCTGTCCCACATCTGGAACTGGTCTGGTCGCCCCAAACAAAATGAGGCAGAGGAGAAGTCTGCTACGTGAACCTTGAAAGCCGTAATTGAAGGAGTTCCTGTTTAATCAGATTCCTCCTTCTCTTCTTCCTCACTTCCTTCCTTCTCTGTAGGGTCGGTGATTATTTCTCCCATCATCTTTCTCTCCCTCTTCTGAATCCGAAACCTCCTTTTTTCTGCGTCCTCCCCTTCTCTCCAGCCTCCTTGCATCCTTTCCTCCCCCACTCTTTCCTTCCCTCCAGCGCCGTGATTAATTGCTCTTGATGTTCAGCTAACTGAGCCTGCAATTAGCTGTCTGATTACCACAGGAACTCGTTCTGTCTGTGTGTGTTTGGGGATTCCCGAGGGGAAATTCTGCTCTCGTCAGGGTTCAAGTTTTTGTGTTTCCCTGTGTTTATACATTTGTAGTTGATTTTTTTTCCTTTTCGCCCTTTTTTTAATGAGTGAACCACAACGAGGAGTCGAACCTGCGACTTCTCCCGAACGTTCAGCGTGTCTGTTGACTGTGTTTGATGTCCAACAGCTGCTTTTCAGTTCTTCTTTTCTTACTCATAATGAACTTTTCTCTTCTTTCTTTCCTTTTTTACCTCTTTTCTTTAGTTGTTTACTGATGTGACTCAGTCTGTTTGGCCTCGGGGCGTGTGTGAGTGGGATAATGATTATTACTAGTGAGAAACACCTGGCAACAGGAAGGAAGAAAAGAGTCTGTCTGTTTGAAAAATGATCAGTTGTAAAGTATGGAGGTTTGGCTCGTGGCGATATGCAGGGTCACCGGCGGAGAACACAGTTCTCAATTATCAAAGTTAGTAAGTAAAAAGCAGTTAAAGTTGTTTAATCACTGCAGTCCCATCGTGCAGAATCATCAGTTTTCTCAAAGCGCTCTGAAGTTTCCTTCAAATTATCTTGGAGGTTTAACGGAAACATGGCTGCCGAGACCGAAATACAACCACATCAACACTTTAATTTGGGATTTATAAAGTTCTGTCCCATCTTATCTTAAGGCAGAAGTGTTTAAATCTGGGAGGGACGCAATATTGTTTAAATAATATCGACAGAACAGCACACACTTAGGAGGGTCGTTCCTGAAAGGCGTTCATGATTTCGGTTGTGTTTGGTTGTTCGACACAGCTGCTCACTGTCAGACGTCGGGCAGATTTTGTTTCAGAAGTCTACAGAATGTGTCCGATACATCCCGTCATTTGAGTGTGGGGAAGTTGTGGTTTGACCCTCTGACAAATGCTCCTGTTGGATGTCCTAAGGTCATGTTGAGACAGACAACAGCACCACATGAGAAATGCCAAACCCTTTTCTTTTGCCGTTCGTTTAAATGAAGCTACTTCATTGACGCAATGGGGGTCGACGCAAAAAACCTCAGAGTTGTCCTACAAAAAGAGAACCTAGGTCAACTGATGTGGTGTCATGTCTAGTGTTGGCCAATCAGATATATTTTTTAAGATTTGTCTCACAATCAAAATGATTATCGCCATGAAAACTTTCCAGAAATATTCCATATGGTTGTTTTCTAAACCGTTTTGGCATCTAATAAACCTTCAGGATCGGGGATCGGTAACTTAAACTGGAGGTTTCTTTCAGGGCTTTTTTGGTCTCTTTAAGGCGTGTTGGTCCCGGTTTTGAATCCAGAACTGGAAAGTTGTGTGGGTTTTTCCATGTGTCTGGCGTGCTTCCCCAGGTGATCTGGTTTTCAGAAACCTTGTATTTACCGGCCTACGTGTTGCAGGAGCAGTCGTACCATTACCAACTTTTTCGGGGTGGGGGTGTCTCAGTGCGACCAATCAGGAAGTCTACGTTTTGTTCTGTCAGTGAGAACCTTCTCTTGATTTTAATTAGCCTCCCATTTAATGCTGCCAGCAGGACATCTGTGCACAGCAGCATGTAAACCTCTGCAGGTCAAAGGTCAGCAGGGGAGGCAAACTGAAGGCAAAATGTGTAATTAGAAAGAAACGGTGGGATAAAGCTGCGTGTGAGTGTAGTTCTGTCTTCCCGAGGAACATTTTTAGGACGTTTTTGGAAAGTGAAGACATTTTGTCCTCTCCTCACTGTCTTCAAAAGGCTTTTGATGGTTTTAGGGTCCATGTTAGTGTTTGTTTGATGGTCTGTGGAATGTGATCTGGCAATGAGGGTCTTCACAAGTTTGTAATTACAAACGTGTGTGTGTGCAGGCTGTTAAGGTACAGTGACTGCTAACAAGCATGGCACACTTTCTTTAGGACACACACACATACACACACAGTAGGGGGTCTGTCTGATTGGTTTCAGGTGTGTGTGTGTGGTTGTTGTATGTGACCACAATCTGACACCTCTGTAACAAGCCTTAAGGTGGTGTGTGTGTGTGTGTGTGTGTGTGTGTGTGTGTGTGTGTGTGTGTGTGTGTGTGTGTGTGTGTCCAGCACGGCAACATGAAAACAAGGTCAAAGCTGTAAAGCTGCTGAAACATACCTCATGAGAATTCACGTCTTTGGACACAGAGAAAGGGATTGTGGGTAACTGTAGCTCACAGGGGAGTCGATGTTCACACCTCAGCCACTCATCTTGTGTGTTATCTGCTGGCCTTTGTTATTAGACAGAGCTGCTGGGTGGAGCATGGAAGGATACACAGATCCTTTTGAGTAAAAAAGCCCCGACACATGAAACCGACTTCAAAGAACGTGGCGGCAGTGAAAGCCGACTGTTGCGTCACCTCCTGTCGCCTGTATCTCGGCCAAAAGGTTGCACTCAAAACACGCCGCAAAGACTCCAGCTGATGGACGCTCTGCGCCTGCGTGAGAGGAAGTAACTCTCCGTCCCATCGGGTGGCTGTAGTTTGTATTCGATATCAAAATGGGAAACGAGGAGACTCGGAACAAACCGTTGTTATTATAAAGCAGCAATTTTTAAATATAGCCATTTCTACTGAAGAATATGTCTGATTTAACAAGTTGGTTAAAAGGTGGAGGTGAACATTAAGCGACGGACTCGAGGGGCTTTTCTTTTCTTTTTCCATTTCTCTTCTCTCGCTGAGCTGAACAGCCTATCAGAGTGACTTCTCTGATCGATGGTAAATCTAAGACGATAGTCTCATATCACGGTGACGATATGTTGCCCAGCTCTGCTGTGAAGCTCGATTCGATGCAGTTTTGAGTAAGTCAGCACTTTGAAGATGTCGCTTTGGGCTCCGGGAAACTGTGAAGAACATTTTAACAACATTTTGTGACATTTTATTGACTAAACAATTACTCCGGTTTAATCGACGTATTAATCTATAATGAAAATAATCCTTATTTGTTGCCCTAGTTACCTGTTAATTAAAGTTGTGTTGGCATCTTTTAAACATACAGGTTGTTAAAAAGTTAACTACTATGTGGGAATGTTAAGAGTTCTGTTGGACACTTAAGTTAAATGTGTTGTTGTCTCTCTTTCAGGTGCAGACTGGTACAGATGGAGGTCGCAGGTTGGCCGTCACCTTCAGAGCCGACAGTGAGTTCCTCTTTAATTCTCTAAAGTTTGATAATCTTGTATACCCAGGTGTTGGGACCTTGTTTACTTTAGGCAATTACCAAGATAGCGGCACTAATCAAAGCAATGTAGTATTTGGCATAAAACTCAGTCAGTTAAACTTAAGATAGAACAACCAAACTTATGTTCATGAAGGTGGTTTGATGTCTGGATTGTGATTTCAGTCCTTCTCTGTTTACGTTGAACATTTAGGTCACGCTTTCTGTGAATACTAACGTTCCTCTCTTCCAAAGTTGAACTCAATCACACAATTTGATCACAGCCTAAAGCCATTCTTTATTTTCCGTTATGTTTCCCTCAGAAGCTCCTTCGACCCCTCCTCTCCACCCCCATCCTCTTCCTCCTCCACCATCCTCCTCCTCCTCCTCCTCCTCCTCGTCTTTTGTTCTTTTCTCTGTAAAAGTCAAGTTCCTGAGCCGTAGCCGATCCCTCCCTCCTGCTTTTGTCCGTGACCATGAGCGAGAAGCACTTTCAGATCACTCTTTGTGTGTGTCTGTGTGTGTGTGTTTGTGTGTGTGTAGAGAGAGTGTGTGTCTGCAGTTTTCAAGCAAACCCCATATAAAAGCAGAATTTTTCAACATTGGTCTCACAGATATATCGGTGTCAGCATATATGTTGTCCGTTATGCGCCGATGTATCCATTTTCTTTATAGAGATTATTATGAAGAAAAACGATACTTGGGATATTTGGTAAAATCAAAGTGAGGTAGATTTTCCTTGTCTTGCTAAACTAAACAAACCTCACAGTCTCCTACACATTTAGTATTAATTAATCAGTTGTCATCAAACTCTTGGGAAGAAGGTGAATAAATGGATTTCCCAAAACGTTAAACTATTCCTTGACATACATGAAGATATTATCAGTGGTAGCAGAGGATCGTTCTCTCTCTGAGAGTCTCCATGTGAATTTAAACTTTCAGCTGCGTCCACGACATATTTTCTCTAGAAAAAGCGTTTCATTTTGATTTAAGATAATCTTAATACATACGAGGTCACAGATAATGTGGAGGTCAGGGGTCAGAGGGTCACGTGGGACTGAAGTGATGATGCATCCTGTTCTTTAAAACGGATGAAATAAAAAGTGTTGAAACCCACAAACTTTAAGTCAAAGTGACGCACTGAGGTGTTTTTAGCATGACAATCAGGACCAGCTCATTGTGTGTGTGTGTGTGTGTGTGTGTGTGTGTGTGTGTTAGTGTGTGTGTGGAAGCAGTGACACACCTCAGTGCCTCCTTCATCCTTCAGAAGCTCTCGGAGGATGAAGCAGAGTCGGAAGCTTCCTCTCTCTCTCTCTCTCTTTGCTGCAATGTCACGGGGGGTTTAAAGCAGGTTGACCTTTGAACTCTATGACATCTCTGATGGAAGGTCATTAGATCAGCAAACCTTCGCACATGGGTCTGATGATATTCCATATTTCTCTTACCGTCAGCAAATGTGGATCCAGAGCCTGATATCTTCTTCTTCTGTGCTGTAGAGCTCCATTATTGTCCCAAAACTATTTTTAAACTCATCAGTGAGTCACACTGTTGCACTTGATGACATGTTCCATCATCAGCATGGAAACAAGCGCTGTAGTTTATTTTAATCAGTCTGGTATACACCGTCCTGCTGCTGGAAATACTCACTTGAGCACCAAATGTGGATTCGTTCACCGCTGAAAATGCTCCCAAACAAAAGCTCTGTTTCCTTCTGTTTAAGTGATGTTTGCTAGAATCTACAGCGAAATAAGTGAAACTTTTTAAAAACTGAAACTAGAAGGGCAGAGCAAATACAGAGAAATTAAGGCATCATGAACTTTAATGAAGTGTTTTTAAGGTTTCATAATACTCTTGTTTTTAAGTGTTTGTTTAATGCTGCAACATGTTGCCTCAGCCAGGTTGATGCAAGTATACTAAGAGGGATGAGACGCGTCTTGAAACATGAAATATTTAATGCGTTTTCCTCTAATTTGTCCCCCTGCTGAGTTTGTTTTAGCTCCTAATTGTGCCTCTAAGTGGCTTCTTCGTCCAGCTGTAGCAGCTGAGGCTCATGGGTGTTGTAGTTCACAGAGCTAGTCACATAACACACTGAGAAAACCAGATTTCTCAGAATAGAAACTTCAGATAATTAACTGAGATTCCTGAGGAAGAACTCGTCAGTCAGAAGCTGTTACATCATGAAGAAGAGGAGCGGGCAGATGTGACCGTCTCATTCAGCTTCCTCGTCTTCCCCTCGAGAGCAGGAGGAAGAGGAGAAGAAGACGAAGGAGGGTGTGTGAGGGCTAAAACTGTCTTGCTTATAAAACTGGATTGATAACAGGAGGAAGAGGAGCGGGAAGGTGACAACTAAAGATGAAGGTTTCCCTCTTCCTCCAGTTGTGAACTTTGACCCCTCACATCCCTCTTTCCATCCTCCTCTTCCTCCTCTCTTTTGTCTTTTAAAGAAATTTTGAATATAAAAAGGAGGAAAGTTGGAAGAATAGGCAAAAACTGCGACCATTACGTCCTTTATGTATATAGAGAGTCTTTATGATGGAGGAAGAGGAGCAACCAGCCGTGACCTTCTCCTTCAGCCCTGAACATGACCCGGCTTTGAGGAGGTGAGAGGAAGAGGAGCAGTGACTCGTGACGTATCCCGTGCTCTCCTGAACTCCCCTCAGCCATCTCCGTCCTTTCTAAGCTCCTCTCCTCTGTCCCATCTTCCTCCTCCTCTTCCTCACTGCAATCCTTTTCCATCAATAGGTGGCTGGCGGGAGGAAAGAGGAGCAGTGAGTCGTGTCTGAGCTCACGCCCCTTTTCTTTTTGCATCCTAAGTCCATCTTTTCTCCTCCGATCCCTCTCGGTTCATGGCTGGCTGCACCTCGTCATCCTCCTCCTCTTCCTCACCCTCTCCACCTTCGTCCTTCACAAGATGAAGAAAGAGGGAACAGGAGGAGGCTGATGTAGCTGGGACAGCTGGGGAATCAATACAATATGTTTCCTATTGTCAGTCAAACATTTCATGTCTTTGTGTGTGGAAAAAAAATATAGAATAAAGCTTTTTAAAGTTTTTATGTCCTGGATCTCGACACTGAGTTCATTTATATGCACATTTATGTCCTGGTTTTCTGTTTTGGATCATATTTGGAATAAAGTGCTTACATGCAAAGAGATCAGGTGTGGTTAACTGAGCTGTTGTTGACCCCTCTCTCTCTCTCTCTCTCTCTCTTTCTCTGTCTCTGTCCATGTCTCTCGCCCTGCAGACTGTTCTTTAAACTACCCGTTGGGAAAACATGTGATCCATGAGGTCGCCAACGTCTCCTTCAGTCATCTGGCCTGTGAGGATCAGGCCGCCGTGGTCGTCCACTGGTCTGCCAGTCCACTAGGTACCTGTGTGTCTCTTTACCTGTGTGTCTCTTTACCTGTGTGTCTCTTTAGCTGTGTGTCTGTTTATCTCTTTATATGCTTCTCACAGAGATTTAGAGAGGAAGGAAAGTGAAGGGGGAGGAACAGTGAAGTAAAGTAAAACCTTCAAAATGCTCAAATCTGTAAGATTAGCTAGCTAGCTCTGTGTGTGTGTGTGTGTGTGTGTGTGTGTGTGTGTGTGTGTGTGTGAGAGAGAGAGAGTGTGTGTGTGTGTGTGTGTGTGTGTGTGTCCCTTTGATCAGGCCCTGAGAATAAGAGAGAGGATCACATCACGCACTACAATACCACGATTTGACCGTGAAGGAATGTGTGTGTGTGTGTGTGTGTGTGTGTGTGTGTGTGTGTGTGTGCGCGCTCAGTGTAAGGTGAACCTCTCTCTCTCTCTCTCTGTGACAATACAGCCTGTTGTTTTCTCGCAGAGACACAGAAATCCTCCAGAAATGTTCCATGTCACAGTCACATGTGAACAGCAGCCAGAATCCTTCGTCTGAAAACAAAGAAAACCAAGAAATAATGATAAAAATCTGTCAGATTTCCTCCTCAGTATCCGCTTTTAACTTCTTCTCGCTGAGAACTGCTGATCTGAACATTTAAATCAACAGTTTAAAACGTTTTTCTATGTCAGAGTGTCTCAAGTTTCTTGCAGCAGCCCGAAACAGATGATAAGATGATTAGAAGATTTTATATGTTTAAATCAAACAGTAGGTGTTTAACTTCAGGTCCAGTGTGATTATCGCTGGTGCTCATCTTTTCTTATTTTCCTAAAACTTTCTAAAAGTAGACATTTTGAAACACTGTATCACATAAGTGCAACTCACTCCTGTCAGTAACTAGTAAACGTTTCTTTCCTGATTTAGACTTTACGGACTGGAGCAGGTGGAGGATTTGGTTCATTTGGTTTTGGTTTTGCTGGGAATTGAGGATATGACAAGAGTTATGTGACTGCCAAAAGTCATGTGATCCTCATCTGGTTGCGTAACAGCTCATGTTGTTTTCATTATGAATTATTTGAATATTATGAATAGGGATTAGGAATTTATCACTGTGCTCTGAATATGATTTAGAGAGACGTAATACTCATCCAACAGTTCGTACAAGCTGTGATTTTGAGTTCTGTCCTGCAGCAACTATTACACTTGGGGAAATAAGTGATAATGCTGTAAAGACATGCAGTTTTACCAGGTGGATAGAAGCTACAGGTGGTGTGTTAATCTTATTAACTTTACGGAGAGTTTGATTTCTTTGATGTCTTATATGATTATGTAATCTAGACCTCAGGCTCACTGCAGGTCGTGCATAAAACAGACGTGAACTCATAATGCAAAACCAAATCTTTACCATGATATCATGCTTGTTGCAGAGGTTCTCTCACAGGTTCCTCTGAACTGATTTTAACCAGAATGTCTCACAACATCTGGTCACATTTTGCAGACTGCAAGCCAGCGTGCTTTCCGGGCTGTTCTGACCCACAAAGATTGGTCACATCGACTGAGCTGCCAAGAGACCACAGACAGATGATAGTTCATTGACAGATGACACCAAGAGGGTAAAAGTTCAAGGCACAATGTTGTGACAGAGTAGCGTTTGTGAGGATAGAATCAATTAATTGTTCAAATGAGTAATTTTCCAAGCAAAAGTGCCCAATTTGTTCTCTTATTTCATCATATTTGTATATTTGTAGATGTTGCTTTTAGTTCTGGGAAACTGTGATAGGATCACAGTGGGAGCTCCTCTCTCACACAGAAAACATCGCTGTTGTAGTGCCTAAGATTGCTCGACTCAACATGAAACTCTGTTCGTAGTATCTCCAGGCTCCATTGTTTGTGTACACAGAGTTTACTAAAAAGAAAGTTTTTGAACAACTCACGTTAGCAGATGTGTTTTCCGCTCGCCACCGTCCTGCCAGCCAGAAGTATCGTTCTCCAAATGCAACTTAACATGGGTGAGAGTTAAGGTTTCATGTTGTGTCGAGCCTTTTTAGTGTTTTAAAAATAATGATTTTGATGCTATCGTAAATGCGCCTGTAGCACTCCCATTGAAAATGAGTTTGACCTGAAAATGAGAATACAGTGAATCTTAAAAGTGCCTCTTTCGTCATAATTATGCTTTTACACAAAGTTCTGATTCGCGTACATTCACAAAAAAAGCTTAGGTTGCATTTTGGCTAGAGATTTGCTTTAGCGAGACAGGAGTTTAATGGATAGAATGAGAAAGCTGACATGTTTTTTGAGCATTAGAGTGTGTAAATCTACTCTTGAACTAACCCAAAATAAAATTAGGAACCTGTAAATGAACAGAATATGTCCCCTTGAAGAAAACCTCAGATCATCAAAGGCAGTAGATTAATCCTCTATGGAACATGTACTGAACCAAACTTCTTGGCCAAAAGTGATGAACAGATATATTTTTAATCGAGGTTGAAACATGTAGAAATACTCCAGAAATGATACTGAGGGGAGGAAGACGAACATAAACTGAGAACAAGTCTGGCGTCACGCTGCAGCTGTCGTTAATATGCAAAACATCCTCGTCTGTCCTCGACTCTGCAGGAGAGAGAGCGGTTCAGGAATCTGCCTCAAGACAGAAAAACCTGTTCGACTACTGCTCGATCTCTCTTTTCTCTCTCGCTCTCTCTCTCCACTCCCCACAGAGCTAATAGGAAAAACATGTCCTGTGGATGCAAAGGTGTAATTACAAGACAGACGTGTTTTTTCAAAGATCAGGGAGGAGGAGGGGGGGAGGAAACAAGGAGAAGAGAGGAGGAAGGGTGGTGTGAGGAGGAAAGGAGATCAGGGGTAGGATAGGAAGGATAAAAGGTAGCAAGGAGAAGAGATTGGCAAAGAAAGACAACAACAAGAGGAGAACAAGGAGGGGACAGGTGGAGATAAAAGGAAACTAGGAGGAGGGAGGGGAACTAAGGGGGAGGGATAGAGAAGAAAACGGGAAATGAGAGGAGGACATAATAAAAGAAGAGGAGGGAAGGGAAGTGAACAAGCGAAAAAGAAAGTGAAGGAGTAGAGGAGATGAGGATAGGAAGAAAACAAAGAGAAAAAACAGGGAGGAGCAGAAGAAAGGAAACAAGGAGAGGGGAAAAGGTAATGAAAGAGAGAAGGAAATCCAAAAAAAGAGGAGAGGAATAAAGGAAAGGGAACAAGAAGAGAAGGGAAGGGAACAGAGAGAAAAGGGGAAGAAAGGTATCAAGGTGAGGAAAGGAAACAAAGAAGAGCAGAAGAAAGAAAAGGAAAGGAAACAAAGAGAGGAGGAAAGAGGGAAAAGGGAACTAGCAGAGGAACGGTGGCAGTTAACCTTAAGAAAAGAGAGATGGAGAAGAGGATAGGAAGCACAGGGAGAGAAGGGAAGGAAACAAGGAGGGGGAAGAGGGAATGGAACTGGAACAAACACGACAGGAGAGGATACAAGGAGAGGAAAAGATGCGGGAAGATGAGGAAAAGACTGAGGAAAGGAAAAAAGGAGATCTCTGATAGATTGCAGAATAAGCCGAGGAGGAGCGAGGGATGGTTGTGGGTCTTTGCTGGAGGCTGAACTTGTTGTCGTGTCTCTTCAGGGATCGAACACATTAAAGGCTTCAGAGTTTATCTGGAGGACAAGAATCCAGAAGGGAAACAGTGTCAACACCTCATCCTCAAAGACCCTCGACAGCTCAACTTCTCCTACAAGCACACGGTAGAGACAAAAAAAATGACAGTTTTTATATTCATGTACAGTATTTCTGTTTCTTCATTTACTGCTGTTACCAAACTCTTTGTATCATCAGTAGTTAATTGTTATTTCACTCTTACAGAAGCTGAGCAGTCAGCCGTTCAGCGGTTTGACCTTTGACACCGACTACATGGTTCGTGTTGTTCCTTTCCCGACTCTGATGAACGAGAGCTTCTTCCCTCCATCCTTCCTCAGGACCAACTGTGAGTCCAGCAGCCTTATTGTCCAAACGGGATCGATTAATTAACTCATTTGATTGACTGATGGATCAGCTTTTTCGTTTTATTACGTTGCCTAGAGTCAGACAGAAACACCTTGAATTTGACCATGTTATCAGTCAGTGAAATGGAACATTAAGACCTCTTTAGTGTTGTTGGAAGGTGGATGTTTTGTTAAGTTGAGTGAAAAATGTGCAACTCTGGCCGTGACACAGCAATCTGAAAAGTAACTAGTAACCATGTTATCAAACTGTCTGTAGACTGATATCCATCAGGAGAAGACAGAGACAGTCTCGCCAACTTTGTCCGATCACTGAAGTGAAGATGAGTCTGCTCGAGGAGAGCAGGACCAGTCAGGGACAAGCTGTCTAACTATTTCTTTGTTTCACAGCGTGTGAAGTCCTCCTGGGATCAGACAACCTGGTCTGCAAACCATGTAAGTTCCTCAGTGTCGGCGTCATAATCAGAGCCATATGCAGACAGAGTTATTCCAGCATTTCATTGTCTTAGAGTAATTTAATGTAAGTGAAACTATTGCACAAACAAATTTTTCAACCCTAATAGAGTTGACACAATTTCTCTCTGTGGTACGAGCACCTAGAGAAGCTTTGAATCCCTTCAGCATCATGATATGAGATATAAAAGCTGTTTATTCTATATTTCTGGTGCAGATATATAAAATATGATCAAATAGACTTGATGAAATGTATGAATGAAGACCGTTTTCTCTCTGCTGCTGGGGTAAACAAGTAGTAGTGCATGATTAAAGCTCAAACATTACATGTCCAAGAGAGAGGAGGCTAAGTTTTGTTTCTGTCTTTGCAGTCTGGAAGCCAAAGACCCTGAACGTCTCTCAGCTGGGCTCGAACCTGCACGTGGCGTTCGATCAGGCTCCGTCCTCCTTCGGCTTCCACTTCTACTACCTGTACTACAAACTACGGCAGGACGGACCCTTCAGACTGCAGCGCTGCAAACCAGTAAGTGTTGTCAGGTTTGGAAAGTCACAAAATTTTTCAGATTGTGGCAGTAAAAGAAGAACAGGCAAACGGTAAAAGGACTGTTGTCAATTTGAGGTTTAGTGTGTTGCTCATAGATGCATCAACATATGGGCAGGAGGACTTATTACTCAATTATAATGAAGAGATAGTGCTGCATGCATTCTTAGCTTAGTTTTGGAATTATTTTGTCAAAGTTCTAACAAGTTTTCTGTGTGCAGGACTTGAGCCAGGCCAGACTTACGTGCATCCTGCAGGACGTCACTCCAGGGACCTACACTATAGAGGTACACAAACACAGCACAGGACGGAGCTTCATTTACACAACACAGTGTCATCACAAGGCAGCGTTTGCTTCTCAACTGGTTTAACTGGAATCCGCTACATCTTCACTGTCAAACATCATCAATTTTAGGAATCAGTCTCTATGAATGTATATTAATGTATGATGTTTCTCTCCTCTGTTCCCTCCTTTTCTTTCACTGCCTTGTCTCTTTTCTGTGTCAGTTGAGAGACGACAGTAACACGACGAGGAGGCAAACTCAGTATCACGTCAGCCAGGGTGAGGCACACACACACACACACACACACACACTCACACAAACACACCTTAAATGAACACACACTGTAGTAAAGCACACACACGATTTTAATCATTTGGTCTGTTAAATGTCAAAATAGTGGAAAGAAAATGTCTTGCCTAGAAGGATTTCTTCAGATATCGGTCTGTTAAAGCAGCATGTCGGTGAAGACGCATTTAATATTACATTCAAACTTGAAAATGTTGCTCAGTAAATTGTTATCCTGCTCTGTCATTTGATGCCGGATGGGTAGTTTACATTGAGTTGTCAGGAGTTTTGCAGCTACGGCCTGACTGACTGTTGCAATGGTCGGCTAATGCTACAAACTTTAGATAATTCTGTATAATCGTCTTGTGCTACTGTTGCTCTATGTTTTAGCATTTAGCATCATCCGTAGTCGTTCCGTAGTTGAGCCATACTTGCATAGTTGCACAGTGTTATTTTAAAGGACTTTGGATGATCTGATTCTTAAGTCTCGTACTGGATGTGTTTGTTTTACCTCCAGTCCACTCCCCCTGGGCCGGGCCGATCCGTGCCATGGCCATCACAGTGCCGCTGGTCATCATGTCGGCCTTCGCCACACTCTTTACTGTCATGTGCCGCAAGAAACAGCAAGGTGAGAGCACTAAGTATTGGTGATATGAGCGACTCTGAAAGGCTAAATGAAATGTCAACTGTACAACGAGCTGGCACTGTTTTGAAAACTCTCCCTGTTGGTACAGATAAGTTACATTATTCTGATGCTTTAACCCGTCTTGTCCATTTAGAAAACATCTACAGCCAGCTGGACGAGGAGAGCAGTGAGTCGTCCAATCACAGTGCCGCGTTGAACACGGAGCGGCCGTGGCCCCGCCCCAAAGTGTTCATCTGTTACTCCAACAGAGACTGTCCTAAACACACCAACGTCATCCAGAGCTTTGCGTACTTCCTGCAGGACTTCTGCAACTGTGAGGTGAGTCGGTGACAAACCTGAGAAAAGCTTGATGATGAAGAGGAGGAAGAAATTAAAATATAGATTTTAGTTTTTATTCAAATGTTCCTTAAATCATTATGTTCCCTTTTGAAGGTTGTGTATAGTTGTAAAATCTCTGCTCCGTCCTGTCCAGGTTGTGTTGGACCTGTGGGAACACCTGGAGATGTGCAAAGAGGGTCAGATGTCGTGGCTCAGCAGACAGCTGGACGACGCCAACTTCATCATCACCGTCTGCTCCAAAGGCCTTCGGTACTTTCTCTTCCATCTGCTTTGTTTATGTCAGAACTACTCCTGATACCTTCAAGTCCTCTCAGCTGCAGTTCCTACAGCGACCACTAGGTGCTGCTAAAACACTGACTTCTGAATGTGGAGGAAACAACCGAAATATTTACATTTCCTCTTAGAAGTTAGGCACTCGGCAGTTATTGTGTGGATATTGATATAGTTTCATCAAAAGAATTTAAAACTTAAGCCTCGATCTATCACACCTGTCTGTCTTCTGTCATTTTTCCTCTTCCATCCTTCATTCACACTGACCCTGTGTGTTCCACTCTTACCCTTTATGATATGATTTATTCATATGGTTTATTTCTCTCAACAAAAAATCTGAATCTTATATAGACTGAGACATGACATTTAGCCATTGAACCAAACGCTTGTCTTCCATAATTCCTGTTTTTGTTTTATTAACTTCTTTCGATTGTTTTCTATTCTCACCGGCTCGGTTCTCTTCCTGCAGCTACTACTCGGAGAAGAAGAGCCGCAAAGGGAAAACACCAGTCGGTCGCCGTAGTAACAGCAGCAGCGGCAGCAGCAGCTCTCCGATTGGTGGATCAGGCAATGACCTGTTCATCGTAGGCGTGGCCATGATTGCGGAGAAGCTGAGGCTGGCCAAGCAGAGCGAGGGGGGCGGAGCTCAGGAGCTGAACCGCTACATGTCCGTTTACTTCGACTACTCGACAGAAAACGACATCCCCACCATATTGAGTCTGGCTCCCAGGTAAACACAACACTGTGGACAAAATAACAGAAACACCTTCATGAATAACAGCACCAGCCTGCACTGCTCATGTGACCATTGTTCTTCATACTTATTCTTTTATTTTTGGGGTTTAAGTTGAAAATCACTTCCTGTGTTCAGGTTTAAGTTGATGGACCAGCTGCCTCAGCTCTTCAGTCGCCTCCACTCCAGTCAGTCCAGTTTAGCTGATCGAGAGTCGCAGCCGCTCAACGTCTCCAGGAGGAATTACTTTAGGAGTAAATCGGGACGCTCGCTTTACGTTTCCATCTGTAACATGCACCAGCACATCAGCCAGAATCCGGACTGGTTTGAGAAGCAACTGGCTCCTTCAGGAGCGTCCTCAACCTCCTCCTCCTCCAAACATCCTGCACTCCCTGCCGACGCGGCTCCGAGCCCTCCTCCAAAGCCTCACTGCTCCTCCTCGTGTCAGCCCGAGCAGAGGTTTGACTCCGGCTTGGTGCTGAACGAGGTGGTGGTGAAGACGCCGTCGCTGGAGGGCAGAAAGGGAGCGCCAAGGAGGAACATGCTCCTGCTGGCTCCTGGCTCCAGTCCCAGCCTTAATCAAGGCCCAAGCCACAGCCCTAGTCCAAGTCCGAGTCCTGGTCCCTGCCCCAGTCCTGGACCCTGCCCCAGTCCTGGTCTCTGTCCCAGTCCAGGTCTGCCACACTGCTCTCTGTCCATGCTGGGACCCAATTCAAGGTAGAGCGAGGTGTAAAACCACAGCAGTTTTTATTCAAATAATCTCAGATAAGACCACTCATCAGTCTGACTGCTGCTGCTTTTCTGCTCCTTCAGGTCCACTTCTGGAATATCTGGACTGTTACCAGAAGAATCATCAGCCTCCACCTCCACCTCCACCTCCTCTTCAGCTCCCTCCATCCTCCAGGAGGTGGTCTGCGCCATCCCTACCCCAACAGAAGAAGGCGGTCCCTCCCCTCCTGAGCTCCCCCCTCCTCGTGATTCTGGCATTTATGACTCGTCTGTCCCGTCCTCAGAGCTTTCTATTCCCCTGATGGAGGGACTGTCACATGACCAGGCTGACTCCTCCTCCCTGGCAGAGAGCGAATCCTCTTCTTCTGGACTGGGTAAGGCTGGAAAGTGAAATATCATTCTATACTATTATTCTATGTTGTTATAGTTCAATTTAAATTTGTTTACATGTCAGAGAAACTAGATATCTGACTCAGAAATGGAGGCAATCCATCTAGTCAGAATTGCTCGTCAGGTGCATTCTCCTGAAAGTTTTCTAGCTTCCGGCTTTACTTCCTGTTTACATGGCCCACAAAATATACGCAGCAATTGGCTGCTGGATATAGTTGGAAACAAGGCCGCTGTTTCCAGTTCTAAGTAATACATTCATGCCATTTATTAAACAAACTTTGATAGATATAATTATTTTATTTCTTTTCATGGCTGTTTGATTAAGGCAGAATATTTTCAACGTTCACACCTGGCTGTGTGTTTCAGGTGACGAGGAGCCTCCCGCAGTCACGTCGCTCCACTGCAGTGCTGCCACAGTTTGTAAAGCTGAGCTGCACCACAATCACCACCTGGAGCACAGCGAGGGACTCACACCTGTGGCCTCATCGTAGGGGAACGCCTCCGGCCAATCAAGAAGAGGACCAAAAGTGTCATATATTCAAGGCCAAAAATGTGTTGGTGTTGGACCCGAACCCTTTCTTGAAAGTGCTGTCATCCCATCGCCATGGAAACAAAACTGGAACTAATCAAAAACGCACTGCAGTGTTTCACCGATGGAAATCATTGAGTTGTAAATTGCTGGTGTTTGGTACGATGGTAACCACGGAGTTCTAGAAGATGAGTTACTGGTGGTAACTATGGTAACCACTGTGTCTAGAACCATAGACTGTGTGATGAGTAGTGGACGGAACCGCCATGATGTAATCCATCGGTTTGTAAACTTGGCTTGAAAACCCAAAGTTTGGAATAATTTCTCTCGCCATTTTTGTTTATTGGAGGGTTGAACCAGGGAGGATGTCCTCATGCGATCCGACCTGAGAAGTAGAGTCATTTTCTCATAGGCTTACATACAATTGGACTTCTTTTTGAAACCAGTGAAATCTCTCCCTGCTGGCCATTAGAAAGAATGCACCTTTAAGGTACTTTCCCATTGGCTTCACTTTGTTAACTGAAAGCTACGTCCACTATTTATACAGTCTATGTCTACGACAATAATCTCTCGGTAACTATGGTAACCGCAGAGTTATGTGACGATCCCTGGTAACCATGGTAACCACTGAGTTCTGCGACACCGGTCCCTGGTAACTGTGGTACTTTGTCGGCCTCGCTGGTCACCCTGCCTGGATTACTTTTAAAGGACTGGACCTCCAGATGCTGCAGACTGGACTAGTTCTGACCAAAGACTGCCTCAGCACTGCATCTAGATCTTTTTATGGGCAGCTGACTTTTGTGTGATGCTGACACTGAAACAAACTGTATGTTCAGGCACTTTTTAATGCAGAAACACAGAAAGACACAACGCCACAAACATGTTGAGATGTTCCCCCCCGCGGCAACGACATGTGACGGGATCAGCGCAGCTTCTGAGGTTCTGGTTCTGATGACCAGCTGCTGAATGTATCAACACTTGTCGGAGGACGATGATATGGCAACAACTCGGGGGACATGTTTTGTATTATTCTTAACATTTAGGACCAAATGGGGAAAACCACATATTCATCAATGGATTCTGTTCGTGCCATTTTTTTCCATTTAATGTGCATTTTTCATTATAAAGGGGAATTCCCCATAAAACAGTTACACCACATTTTATCAATATTCATTGGGTTTTAATGATTTTTAATGATCATATGTTTTAACAGCATGCCTTATTTTAAAATGTCCTCCAATTGTTTGTTGACAATGACTCATTGTTGGAGCAGCAAGTAACAAGATGACCACTGCCTGATCAGAAATCCTTAAACTGTCGAAAGACTTTTTGTCAAAAATGTACTAAAACCTGCTAATGTGATAATATGGTGAAGAAGTTGTGTGAATTGTGTTAAACTGACATTTGGCTTTTATTGAATTTTGTTCTTTCTGCATTTTAATTCACAAATTCAGAATATAAGATTCCAATGAAACTCCCACACGGTAACGTATTGAAAACTGTGGTAACATCGTAAAGCTTGTGGTTACGTATTTAAAGTATTGACTATTAATGTTACATTTATAGTTTTATATTTCTTCATGCTTTGTAATTCTTTTTTTATAACATTGTTGCAGGAAGCAGCGATGATGAGGGCATTATGAAACTGAACCACTTCTGAGATGCCTGTGTGGAAGCTCTCTGCCGCCAGAGCAAGAAATAGATACAGGAAATGTCAAATTTAAAAGGAAGTCGAGTTTAAATTAGGGGAAGTCAACATTTTGACCAGAAACGGAAATGTCGTAACTTTAACCTGAAAAAAATATGAACAAAAAAATGACGTTAATTCACTTAAAAGGGAAAAGGCTTCTAAGATTGTGATTAGTAACTATTGAGTCACCCTGAAAGTTTTTATTTTGATAATTCGTTTTAATCCTTTTATCTTCTGACTCAATTGGGCTTCCATACACTTCAAATATTGATCCGATGATCATATCTCATATCTGACACATGTAGAGTGACACCATGTCTGTCAGGATCAGCAGCTGCCGTCATTTTGTTCTCTTTTATACCAAACTGTGTTTAAAGTTTCAAACATTTTCTGACTCAAACGTTGAGCAGCTGCTGACGGCTGAGCGACGACTTCTGGTTCATCTGCAGGTTTGAGTTTGTTGGAAGGGAAGATTCAGCATTTCCTGCGTGTACATATTATTTTTATTCTAACCTGGAAATGTCTGTTCTGCTTCGGTTTTGTATAGTTAGACTTCTGTTTATATTTCTTTCTCCATTTTCTAGAAATGTACTGTTTTATAGTACTTAAATGCAGGAAATAGTAAAATCCATCTAATAAAACATTTCTCTTCTGATCTTTTTGTTTAATCTTTCATTGTTAATAATTATTCTGATTATAAGAAGTTTTTGCAGTTACTTTAAACAGATTGCTAAAATAGAAAAACAACAATATGATGCAAAATCAACTCATGAATGCTTTTTTTATTCAGACTATGTTATGAAGCTGCTGCAAAAATGACTATCTGGTAACAAGAAGGACAAATGCTTGAGTTCAAGTCACAAAGTATTTATATTGCTTTACGACTGGTAATAATCTGTTATTCTCTTCAAGCTGACTAACAAGTTTTAGTTTCTTATAGTAAAACACACACACACACACACAGACTTCAGTGACATAAAGACCAGCAGACAGCTCTATAGTTTGTGATCTGTGAAGCCTCAAAGCTTAAAACAACAGCAGCCTCTAAAACTCACAGACAGACAGCCAGCACTGCTCTACCTTCAAAATAAAAGCCTTCTCATGTTTGGGTGTCCAGCTGCAACTAATAATGAATCCATTATCTATTAATCTGTCTGACCTTGTTTATTTTTTTGTGCCATAGCTCTTAATTACTGAAAGGTGGCATTTTACCTCGTTCATTTACTCTGTGAACAGATCGTTCCTTCTTAAGCTTCTGTGCGTTTTTTTTTTTTAACTGTAATTAAGATTTGTATGGCTGTTTCTGATTGGACGTTTAACCTTTGAGAACTTCTTTTGTGAAAGCGAAAAACTCCCAAAGTTTCCCAAACTGATGTATTGTGTCACCACTAGAACTGCAAATATCATAATAGACTCTACTTCTTTTAAATTAATTTTATTACATTTTTTTAGTTATCAACCAAACAGTTTAACACTAGCTGAGAGAGTACTGCCTTTTTTGCTGTTATACATGCATAAACATACAAATATATATATTTTTAATAGGTAAGTTGAATATTTGATAAGTAAATATCTTCATTGAAAGGTCAGTTTCATTTACAAGAAATGCAAAAAGCAGTAAAGTGTAAAATGTATGTGACAATGTACATTTACTCCAATGCAGTACTATACAATTTTGAGGCACTTGTATTCCAATTTTCTGCTACTTAATGCTTTCACTTCATTTGGAGGCAAATATACTTTTTACTTCACTACATTTATCTGGAACTTTAGTTACAATGTAGAGAGTACAAAGTACAGCATTCTTGAATTATTAATTTCAGTGGCATTCAGAAAAAAATAAGATAAAGAAATGCTGAATATCAAATTAGATCATCTGCATGGTCATTAATCGGTGAACCCCTTGTGTTTAGTATATACTGTGTACACACATGTGAATATATGTGTGATATAAGATACATTAACAGTCTTACTTTAAGGACTATTGGCTTGGGTGACTTTCACATTTGTCAAAGTGAAATGTACTTATCTATATCTTTACTTTTTACAACACTGACACTAAGATATGTCCAGTAAGTGATGGCTGAAGTGAGATATTATATACAGAATAAACAGCTGGAAGCATGATGTGAAGACTGTGGACACATTAGGTCTGATGTAAATACACTGTAGTAGTATGAATAACTATCTGGAGGCATATAGATGTTTATATACAGTCGGCTAGTAAGGAAGTTATAGCTAAGTAGGCCTGTGTGGATGGTTATATTAAAGATAAGACATAATCAAAGTTACATCAGACTCTAGGGTTATTTTTATTTTATTTTTTTGAATTATTAGCACTTTTACTTTAAGACACTTTAAGTGCTTTCTATTGGTAATATTTTTAAGATATTTTCTTCAGTGAAAACGTGTTATTTAGTGCTGCTTTAGAGTTTGATGTTGCTGTTTTGAGTTAAGTAAAACACTTTTTCCAAGTGACCCATGAGATCCGCGGCTCTTATTCTGAAGGTGCCGCCGGAAGAGCGATGGCTGCCTCTCTCTGCAGCTTGTCTGTGAGGTGAGAGGAGGATTTTCACTGAAATCACAGCGTCCCGCAGTTTGTTGTTCGGCTCAGTCTTCGGACTGAAGTTTGACTCATTTTCTCAGAGGAAAGAAAAAGTTCGTTTGGACGGACCCGGAAGCGCGCCAGAAGAAACGGAACCGTGTTGTGTTAAGTGTTTGTTTGTTTGTTTGACCAGCAGCTGATTGTGGATCTGTTGTGGGTCGTTGGGAGGAGCTGCAGCCCGATGCAGGCAGGTGATGGATGTCAGCGGGGTCCAAGGTGAGGAGCTACTTTTAGTTTACTCTAATGTGAAAGCAAAAAAAGAGAGAAAAACGAGAGAATACTGGGTGTTTTCTGTGAGAGATGAAGAATGTGAGGAGGGCAGACAGGGAGTTAACTCCTCCACTGCCTGTCTGTCTGTCTTCCTCTCTGCCTGTCTGTCTGTCTGCTGGATTATAAACACTTACAGTGGAGAAGTTAAAGTCTGGTCAGTGTGGTAGAGAGACCCTGAAACACACTGTTAAGTAAAGAGAGAGAGAGAGAGAGAGAGAGGAGGGCAGAAAAAGAAAGAAAAGAGGTTTTTATTGCTGCCCTGTGAGTCACAAGTTTGCCTGAGAGTGACTTATAGTCTGCACACACACACACACACACACACACACACACACACACACACACACACAGTCTTCTGTAAACAGTTTGCCATCATGGCAGCTTGGTGTGGAAAATAATGTTTATTTGTTAGCGGGGGCCGTTCAGACACCTTTAGAGGGCCGAGGGGCTCCGAGATGAAGGTTTCTGCTCCTCTTTGTCATTTAGCTGCAGAGGAAAAGCTGCAAATCCAAACATTTAACAAGCCGGAAACCAGAACATGTGTCAGAAGGAGTGCTGTGTAGTTTTAGAGAAGAAATTCAAACTCGGAATTTGGATATTTACAGTTTTCATGAGGCGATGATACAAACTCAGGAATGTTTATTTTGTTCTCGAACTGAATAAACAAGTTGTTCTCACACTGTTTGAAGCTAGAAAGGTGGCAGGGTCCGCCACATAAACAAAGTAAAACCGTATGAAACTGTGTTGTTTCTTTTGGGTTAGTTCGTTTATTCAGTTTGTTTAGGCATAAAAAAGATCAGTTGATAGAGATCTTTCTCTTCTGATTAAAAGTTTGTCCGCAAAACTACGTAATGCACCTTTAAAAGTAAAAATGAATAAATCACAAAGGATGTTATTCTGGTCTCCAAAGCAGCAGAACATAATAATAACAATTTCCTACAATTTATCCAAACAGAACCACGAGTTTTAAACGTATATTGCAGAAGTTTATCTCCCCGTTTTCATGTATAATGTGCCTTTAGATAGTCAAGTACGCTACCATCAAGATAGAATGAATAAATTAGTCGCCAGCTGGTGTTAATGTTACGTAAGGTAATGTTACGTAATGCGGGTGTTATATTCCTCTTCTTCTCTTAATAAGGACCAGGAGCTTTATCCCCCAAAAACCCAAATAAAACACAATAAAATCTGCCCGGACAAAAGAGAACTTCAGGGTCAAAAGGTGCTCGACAACGGTTAAAAGTAGAAACACCACATAGAAAAACAAACACATATAAAGTACAGAAGTATGTAGTTCGTCTGTGTGAAGCCAGTTTCAGTTTATGTACGACTCCGTCTGTAGTTCAGCATCTTTTCATACATCATATGTTTTTTTATGTAAGAAGTACGGTGGAGTAAAAAGTAGTTTCCCTCTATCGTAGTGGAGTATAAAGGAGCAGAGAATGAAAATGTTAAAGTTATATTTCACTTCAGGACCGGAGGAAACGTATGTTACTGTTTACTTTATCTACAGGTTGTAGTGCAGTAATAGAAAGAATAGCAGTAGTACATTATCAGCAGCAGTAGAAACACGTCTGCTCGACATTCAAAAAGACTCGCACAAGTTTTTACATGTGTTAACAACTCAAACACATTTTTCTGTATTATTAATGTCTTATTAATGGGTATGTAAAGAAGAAGCTCTCCTCAGATCAGACTGACAGTCACTGCTTTAAAACACAGGTATGTCACCTGCCTTCAGGCTTTGGGTGATAAAATGTAAGTAATCAGTTACATAACACACAAACACACACGTGTCAGGTTGGTCTCACGTTTCAGCGTCCTCGGACGGCTGATTGTCAAAAGCACGACTGCAGATTTTTATCAGCGATCAAAGCTCAAAGATCTGTGTGTTCTGTGGCAAATTATGAAAATGTGTTCCTGTGGTTTGTCTGTCCGTGTTCTTATTCCACAGGTAGCTCCTGCTGCACCTGATAGTGAAGCTTGAGATAAAACGATGGTTATTCTGTCGACATGTAGCAGCTACAGCTCCCATCAGGCTCGGACAGCACGTCTATTGATAACACTCGTGTGGTTTGTGATCAATCTATAAAAGCTTATGTAACGTTTGAGAAGCGGGAGCCTCCGTATATTTGGCATTTCGTGCAAAACTTACCAAAACATATACAAAAAAATATTGCAGATCAGTAACAAGATGGCCGACACAACTTGTTGTTTCAATTGATTTTCTTTGTGTGCAAAATGCTGAAATTTGTTTTACATGTGCGAATAGTACATTAAACAACACAACACAGATATCACGCTCAAAACAAGACATTTTAGACTCCATTAACATCCAGGAAACACAGTGTCATGATAAATCCATCACCGTGTTTCTACTGGATTCATGTCGGGACCCTGACGCAACAACGTCGCAGCCACCAGCGAGCGTCGGTGGCCGGAGTTGTTGCAGTGTGTCCTGTTAGTCGGTGTTTGTTTACTGAGTATGAAGAATTGGCTTCAGAGCACATTGGTGAGGCGAGTCAGTGTGATTGGCTCTTCAGCTACGACAACTGAAAAAGGGAGGAAAAATCATCTTGAGCCAGTCGCTGTTGTTTCCGCGATCTCACATTTTTAGCGCTGTTTCTCCTTATGTTTGGCCTCGACCTCAGCTGACATGTTCTGGGTTAGAAGTGGCTGTATTAGTGAGAGTGGAGTGAAAACTGCTTTATCACAACAGTATTGAATCTTTATTTTGAGTGATGAATACAGACCATGAACACTAGATCACGTAGACACAGAACAAACAAGCTAGTTCTGTGTCGGCTGTATTCTTTGCGATTGGATTCAACTGCAGCTTTTTGGTGCCGTGAGGCGACAAAACAGTCGGCCTTCATCTGGACACGTTCGCTTTCTTTATCGGCTAATCTGCGACTGTTTGTCTGCAGCAGGTTTGTCAGAGCTTGTTTGATGAAAAGATCTGCCAGCTGCTGCTGCTGGAGAAAAAAACATAAAATGTGATATGAACCAAAACTAGATCATTGGATTCCTTGTTAACATAAAGATATTAATCGGTTTTATTCTGAATTTGTGATAAACAGAATTATCTCCCAACATCTGCAGTCGAGGCTGAAGCAGCGCGTCCTCGTGTGAAAGCGATCAGTCGTGATAGCAGTCGAGGAAACGAAGGTGTGAGGTGACTTGAATCAGACGCTGTTGATCTTTTGGAGGAATGTGGTTCAGCCACTGCGGACGGACAATAAAGATGTTGTTCTGCTGCTTTGTTCTGTCACTAATCATCACGTTTCTGTGCTGCCCTGCTGGATTCCGTGTGCGTGTGTGTGCGTGCGTGTGTGTGTGTGTGTGTGTGTGTGTGTGTGTGTGTGTGTGTGTGTTTATTAACAGATCTGATCAAATGTCAGCAGCAGCCCCAAGGGTTGAAAAGGGAGAGCGAAGAAACTGAATATAAAAGTTATGTTTAATTTGTTTGCGCTTCAGTTTATATGCTCTTTATTTTAATGTATATATAAATCCGGCAGCTGATTCGTGTGAACTGAACATGTTTAGACTCACAGCAGAAGCAGAGATGTTTGTTTAAATGACGGTTGACAGTCTAAGCCCCCGACAGATGTAGTTAATCTGTACGGAAGTGGAAATTATTCACCCACAAAGCACTAAAATTAATGATGACATGTTCTTGAGAAAGTCACATTAATGTTGGGTTTCCGTCCAACCTCCATGTGAAAGTACAGTGTGGTGTAATTGAAGCCAGCAGGGATCGCTTATGATCTGTGGTGGAGGAACTATTCAGATCTTTTAATTAAAGGGGAATTCTGATTTTATTTTTAAACCTGGACTCTGTGTTGACATATGTTGGAGTGCAAATGACTACAAGGTAAAAGTTTTAGAATCTGCCTGCGACAACGTTATCTTCGTGGGAAACTTCGAGCGTCACGTTACGTCGACTAAAAGTGCTTGTTTTTTGCCGACAGGTTGAGGTCGTTATACAAAATGTCTGACAAGATAATGGAAACGATCCCGGCAGAGAGAGACGGTTCTGTTGAGGAGTAAAAAACTCACTTTGTTTAACCAGGAAACAGCCACGATGTCGCTCTCGCCAAATCCAGCAGCCTCCATTTACAGAAACAATCATTTCATTATGGTGAAACACACTTCTTTCAAACCCGACTGAAGAAACAAAAACAAGACTCAACAAAAAAACATCTCGGTTAACTTTTTCATTGTTTCCAACAATCACCAGCTCTGGTTTGGTTCAAAAAAAAATTTAATCCACCAAGTAGACAAAAAACTGGAGAGGAGCGAGAAGAAGTGCAGAGAAACATCAGAGAAACAGCTCGTAGAAACCACACGTTGTTTTCACATTGTTATTTGACGCTTACGGTCGTAATAATAAGCCATCGATCAGGTGGCACTGAAACACAGTCTTGCTTAATGATTGCTTGTCTTTTTAAAGGTGCGATTACAAAGAATTGGCTGTAGCTGCCACTAGCTATTTAGCTCAGTTAGATGTGCAGTTAGCGGTCCTGTCTGAGTTGGTGCTTCAATGGCCTGCACAGGAGCTTTGGACCAGTACGGGCTAGCTGGTTAGCATGCTATCTTAAGTGACTTTATATCTTTATATATACATCAACTGTCTTAACAAGGCTGCAAAGTGCTTATACAGGTAAAATAAAATACTATACAGACAAGTTAAAAGACAACAAACAAACAACTTAGAATATAAACCATATTGTAGTGAGTCTCATTCTGTTTGATGGAGCAGGTTCAGCTCCGAGCCGAGACTTGCAGGTCTGACCCGAGATCAGCTCAGTCAACGAGGGTCAGTGTTTCCTCTGCTGCTTCCTCGACGATGTCATCACATCGTGCTCAGCTTTTTCCACGGCAGGAAATGTTGTCGTCCCACCTGCCTGGAGGATAAGATGTAGCTCACACGTGACCCATCCATCACATATGATTCTTTGTTTTGTTGGTGTCTTACATCATAATCACAGAATAATTGGACAGAACTCGCTCCACCCGAGGTCCAGTTATTTGTTTGTCATGAAGCTTTTGATCACATCAGTTGTTCCTGCTGAAGACAGATCTTTAAAAACAGTTCACTACATTAAAGTTTAAAAACAGTTGGTAATTTCCTCAAACAGCCATTTACTGTAGATTTGGTAGCCTAGAAAAACTTATCAATACCATCAATAATAAATGATACATTTACAGTTGATTAAACTTTAGTTAACAGACTGTTAACAAACTGTGAAATGCTTTATAAACCTTTTAACCATTGGGGACTATTTTCTGTTTGTTAGGGACTATTTTTCTCTTTCTTGGAAACTACTTTCTGTTTGTTAGTGACTGATTTCTGTTTGTTGGAAACTACTTCCTGTTTCTTGGGAACTATTTTCTGTTTGTTGGGAACTTTTTCTGTTTGTTTGGGACTGTTTTCTGCAGTGGATTAATCTACATTTGGTTCTCTTGTGAGTATTTCCAGCAGCAGGACGGTGTGTGTGGGATTGATTCAAAATAAACTACAGTGTGTGTGTTCATGGTGATGAAGCAACATGTTACCCAGTGCAGCAGAGTGACTCATGGTGTGTTTTAGGTAGTTTTTGGACAACAATGGAGCTCTATGGCACAGAGGAAGAAGATTTATCAGACGTTGATACACAGAAAGATTCATTGTTATATTTGGTCTTTTTGTGGGGTTTGAATACCAGGGACCAGTTGCAACAGTTGTCCACATGATCATGTTCTGACTTAAATCCATTCACTAGTCGTTACTACATTATCACATGTCTTAATTACAGTTTGAGACAATCTGTTCAGTTTCACTAAAGTCGGGCTCCTTGTAAGAACTTCTCCTCAGTCTGAACACCAAAACAGAGTTTGGTGCAGAGACTGAATGTTTACTGAGAGTTAGACACACGCACACACACACACACACACACACACACACACACACACACACACACACACACACACAGACAGAGAGAGATTAAAAACAGATGAGGGGTAAAGATTCAACAAGAAAACAGGGAGAGAGCCTGCAGCCAAACACACCTCTGATCTGGATTGTGTGTGTGTGTGTGTGTGTGTGTGTGTGTGTGTGGTGTGTGTGTGTGTGTGTGTGTGTGTGTGTGTGTGTGTGTATGCACATGTGTGTGGGGGTAAGTGGGTGTGGGTGTGTGTGTGTGTGTGTGTGTGCATCCAGGGTGGGATGATTTGTGCTATTGGAAAAAGCACTGCAACTCCCAGGAACGAATGACTCACACACTTAAACACACACATATTTTAACTTGTAATGTACACTCTCTCACACACACACACACACACAACCACATACACACACACATACACCACACACACACAGGGAGAACAGAGAAGCTTTGATGGGATCAGAAATGCAGAACAGGTTTTGTTTGGTTTTAGGTTTGTTGATAAAATACCATCCATGGCAAGTGCTAGCATGTGTTAGCATGTGTTAGCAAGTGAAATTGAACACTCTTTCCGAACATTTTGTCATGAAATCCTCTATAGAGTGGACTCAGATTACACCACAGCACATTGAACTCTGAAGAGTTCATTAGGTGTGTGTGTGTGTGTGTGTGTGTGTGTGTGTGTGTGTGCGTGTGTGTGTTTCCTATGGTAGGTGAGGTGACTGAGGGCAGGAAACAGAGCAGGACTGGGTCGCAGCAGCTGTTGGTAAATCCCTCACCAGCTCCTTCCTCAGTTCTCAGCAGCTTTCTAGTTTCGGACTCCTGACTCACCCGATCAGGTTGATCTAGTAACACTGAGGGAATGTTTCAGATTCAGATGACCTGAGTAATGTGTTCATCCGTTGCTAGGAAACGTCCACATAAACAGTTAGAGTTACGAGTTACTGTTGCACCACGAGCCGTGATATAACCTTCACCATGAACGTTTTAGTCCAAATCATATATTAAAGCTTTCAAACCGATTCTTTGTCAGTACGAGTGTGTTCATGTGCTATAAGGTTGATTGGGAAGTTAATGATTAGGAGAGGTTAAAGATTAGGATCTGATTAAGACACTGTTTGGTCATTTATTCTGCATTAACAGTATAATGCAGACATGTGACTCAAGTCATTTGGTCAACTCCCGAGAAGCTTCCAACCCCTCCTAGTGTAAGATGGCGCCGCAGAGAGAGAGAGCCACGTGCTGAGAGCAACGCAGTTTTATTTTAAAAAATGAATATTTTATGATTTATGATTTAATATTTGGTGTCTTTTGGGCTACGTACACCATGCACCTTACTGCCACAACACTGCTGCACATTCAATCGATCAATATCAGTACACTTGATCACTTTTATTGTTATTTTTCTAGTGTTGTGCTTTACACTTATTATCTTTGCACAACAACAATTCACCCTTGTTGCCGTTTAGAATCTGTGATTGTATTTGTGTCTCATCTACACACATGTAGATATAGTGTATATATATATATATATATATACTGGTGTATATATATATATATATATATATATACATATTATATATATATATATATACACAGTATATACATACATGCACTTTATCCCTGCTGTCCATATTTTTATTCCACATACTCTGTCTTTGTTTTTTGTTTGTCTTTCTTCTCCTTCTTCTTCTTCATCTTCTTGTTATTATTAGATTTCATTAGTCTAGTCTCCAAGCAAAAGATTACGATTAAGAAGTGTACTGGTACAACTGGAATGACAAAAACATCTTGAATCTTGAATCTTGTACTTTTACTCAGTGGCGTGTGCAGACTTTTTGAAGGGCAGGGGCGAAAAGAAGGACCCTTTCGCGCGTGTTTTGGCTCCCAAGAGGGCCGTTTATCATGTTTTAACCAGCCACGGGGGCAGTTTAGTGTGTTTTGCTAACCAAGAGGGCACTTTGGCACGCTTTTTTGGCTCTCAGGGGGCACTTTAGCGCGCGTTTTTCAACAATTGGGCCACGAGGGGGGGGCGACTGCCCCCCCTTGTGCACATCACTGCTTTTACTCCACTACATTGACGTGATATCCTTAGCTACGGGTTACTTTGCAGATTACATGCTGCGTCAGAGCTCAAGTAGCCTTAGTGAATTATTTTATCAGCAACTGATTAGATTAAACACTTGAATGCTGCTTTAAAATGCTGAATACTGGACGGATAATCAGGCTGAGTATCGTTGGTCTCTTGGTAAAAACATTTGGAATATAACTATAATCTACCTTCACTCGTACTTTTGATGCAGAAAGCTACTTTAGTACATTTAATATCAGATACCTTAACTCAAGTACCATTCATATGGCTTTCACTTTTAACACAAGTAGTTTTTTAACGCAATTCATTTGACTTTTCCTCAGGTAGGACTTTTGGCTACTGGGTGTAAATATTTAGACACAGCTGATCTACAGTGTGGAGACATGGTGCAGCTGGCTCAGGACATCTCTGTGTGTCTGTTTGTACCAGCTGTTCTCAGATCAGGGTGTGTGTGTGTGTGTGTGTGTGTGTGTGTGTGTGTGTGTGTGTGTGTGTGTGTGTGTGTGTGTGTGTGTGAGATGATGTAATGTTTCTGGGCTGAACGAGCGATTATGACCTCAGATATTTTTGACCTCTGGCTGTGTCTTTTGTCTTTGACTCTGTGTTTCCTCTCCGTCTGCGTCGCTCTCTGCACTGGTGTGTCCAAGAAATCTTTCAAATAAAAATACACTTTCTGAGTCTGTTTACATGCACGGACCAAAAGAGACCAGCAGAGGGCGCTCTGCTCAAACTCAAACGTACATCAGCAGCAGGTCTGCTCATGGAAGATGAGCTGGTTTGCTCACTGCAGCGTTTTTGCCTCCCTCTGTAGGATTTATACACCTTAAAGGATTTGTTCTTTGTGTGAAGGAGGAGTGAAACTGGTGAACTCATCTTTTCCTCTTCTCTCTCATCTCCTTCAGGTCGAAGCTGCAGAAGAAGACGTCCTCCTTCTCTCTTCTGTCTCCTGACGGCTGGTCCCTCAGAGGGGTGAGAGCAAATCTGATTTACACTGTTCACTGACACCTGGACACTCGAGTGAGACATAAAGCACAACAAAGGTTCAGATGATAAAGGATGAGATCACATCCCAAAGGAGAAAAGAAGAAGCTGATTGTCTGTGCTTTAGTTTAAATGCCGTGTGAAACAGCCGAGATGGCAAATAAGTGAATTTTTCAAAGCAAGAATTTCTTTAACAAACCTGAAATTAATTTTTGGCTGCATTGCCATTTCTTAAATGAGATTGTCTGCTTTCTTTCTGACGTGAGATCACCAGAAACAACCTCAGTTTGTGCTTTCAGGGGGGGAAGATTCATCCTCAGAGAACCATGAATGTCTGTAAAAGTTCTTAACAATCCATCCTGCAGTTATTGAGATATTTCAGTCAGGACCAAAGCAGTGGACAAACTCACTGACACTGCTTTCCACAGAGCTCACAGCTGGCAGGCCAATAAAAGATGTGGTGGCGTTTAAGATTCCTCCTGCGAATTAGTTGGATATGAAAAAAGTAGATTTAGTGGATTGGATCCAAGCCTGCTTTGTCTCTATTCATAGTTGTGTGTATGTCTGAAAGCTCTGAGTGTGTATCCTGAAACATTATTTAAGTCTAAGTCTAATTAACCCAGTAAAGTCGTGCAGTTTTTAGTCCTAAAACCATGAAATCGGTTCACATTTTTGCTCTTCCAGTTCCCTCGTCTCAAGTCAATCGTTTTCTTAAATTGGTTTTCAGTTAAATGCCTGAAATAAGGTCTGTGGTTACGACAGGCTTAAGATGTTTACATGTTTTGTTCTGCAACATAAAATACATAATTGAATGTCCCACAATATAATTATAAATCTCTTGTGTGTCTTATAAACGACGGTTGCTAACGAGTGTCTAAATGAGACTACAGAGGTTGTCGGGGACATTAAACGTCATCACAGCGAACAGGAGACTCATCGACTCACTACTCCGTCTTTACAGGCCGACTTTAACTACAAGCTACTCTAACTCTGACTTTACAACTTGTACATTGATCAGCGTAGACACTTAGTGGTGGTGACGTTTACATCATGTCTGTTTATAGCCGAACATCAGCTTTTTATTACTAGCGATTAATTAAGGCACCGAAAATAACAAAGGTGGTGTTCATCCGTCACGAAGATCTTTCTCATCCTATTAAACTACAGAATGCACCTTTAATGCATCAGTCAGAGTAATCCAGTGATATAATATGTAATAGCGACATTTTTTTGTTGTTGTAGTTTTACCACTACATTTACTCATGATCTTTTCCATGTTTTCTTGTGAGTATTTTCACTGTGTGGTATTTTTACTCATGTAAAAGAACTTGAGCACTTCACCCTCCAACACCGATGTCACATGAACTCGTCACTTTTCTTTTTTTTTTTTTTTTTTTTTGAGTTTTCCCGTAGCGTGGTTTTTATAAACCAAAATTCTTTTGTCTCCGCCGTTGGTGTCTCCGTGTCTCCTCCAGCTCCTAATTATAGATGGCCAGTTTCCCCCGACGACCGTCACTTCCTGTTTGTCCAATGGGAACTGAGTGGACACACACACACACACACACACACACACATTGTGAGGTGTTCCTGTTCTTGAGGGTCTGTAGATCCACTCAGAGACGAGAGGAGAAAGGAGCCGCTGAGGAGGTTTTTAGACTGTGACTTGTGTTGGTGGAGGAGGAGAAGAAGAAGAGAGGAGCGCACGGTGCAGAAGGAGGAGACGAAGAGGAGTGGGAGAAAAGAGGAGAGACGAGAGCATTTCAAATCTGACAGGAGGAGGAGAGGTGGATCCTGGAGAGACAGACTGGAGGAGGAAGAGAAGAAGAAGATGAGGAGGTGAAGAAGAGGAAAGAAAAACAGGGGGGTTGCAATGTGACTGTGAAGGAGGTGATTGAAAGGAGGAGAAGCGATCACAGATGCTGTGTGAGGAGGGGAAAAGAACAGGAGAGCTGATGTGATCTGGAGGAAGGAGAGGAGAAGAAGAGGAGCAGCAGATGACTGTGTGCAGAGACAGTTAATTGACTTGTGTTTGAGGAGCAGATCAGATCTTGACGATGGGCTGCTGTCTGTTTGTTTACTATCGGGTGAGTCCTCTAATGTATCCCAGAATGCCTTTCACCAGGTTTACACACTGATGTTGCAGGTCGATCGTACAGATGAGACTCTGCAGAACAGTCGTCTTCATGTTGTTCATGTGTTTGTCGCTGCATGTTTTATCTGCATGAAGTGAGAGGAACTGACCGCTGCCTACATCCATGAGGTCCTGTTGACTTATGTGTCTACTGATGTTGTCAGAAGACATTTAGATACTGTAATCCCATGTCTTGAAAAAAGGGAAGTTATTGATTAATCAGCAGTTGAAAACACTTTTAAATCGACAATCACAGAGCGCCACAAATGCATCAGAAAGTAGCTTGTTACAGAATACTAATACTTTCTTATCAAATGTATACTCAGAATGAAATAAAAGATACTAAGATGAGAAAATGTATATTCACTAAAAAATACAAAAAGACATTCTGTACATACGTGATGGATTCTGTTGGCCTAGTTGTTAAACAGCGATAAATGGGAGCTCTGTAATTAAAACATCGTATTTGCGTTATTTAGTTTATAATTTAATTAACTTGGAGTTTATTTAACGCACATGTAGCCCGCTCTGACTTTGCATCATAAAAAGTTCCAACATATTCCATATATTACTAATGATTAACTGATAAGTCGATTGTTAAGGCAGCTGACTGTCAATTAAAGAAATTGCCTAAAACTTACATCCCTAGTTTAAAATGCTTTTGGGAAAAAAAAAGATCTATAATCTGATTTTTTATTCAAAGGCTGCACAGATGTTAACATTATTACAAATGATGGTGTGTTTCCGCTCACCTTTCTGTCTCAGCGCCGTGTGCAGGCTGATCATTTTTGAAAAAAGAAAGTGTCGCTACTTTTATATTCGTCATGATTGAAGTTTAAAATTCTGATATCATGAGAATCTGAATGTCTACACACACTTCATGTTGTAATTTTGTGGATTTTCTTCATCCACACTGAACACCATGATATTGTGCACACAGCGTGACGCACTGCAGTAATTAAATCGTTCACTGTGTGATTTTCTGATGGTTGAGAGAGTTTAGCAGCTACGTAAGAATAATTAGATGTTATCTGACATCGGGAAGATCGCTTCGCAGCATTCATCCAAACAAATTAAATTAACAAAAAGTGTAAAAACTGTAACAAAACCAGCACTGAGAGTGAGAACGTCAGCTGTAAAACGTTCATACACATTATGAGAGTGCAAGAATAATTGATCTTCACATCATTAAACCAAAGTGTGCTGGCTTATCTTCATATTACTGTAACGTCTGTGTTTTTTTTATTATAAGCTATTACTTTTAGTGTTGAATGCAACTGCAGGGCTAATAACTGTAGTAGCAACATGACCATTTTACCTTTTCCTGCAGAGATGGTGTGAATGTGACATGATCTTTGTTTTTTGTGTCCCCTGATACAAGTTTGCACGCTGAATTTTAAACTCCCTTTAAAAGTTTTGTATAACGTTATAATATAAGCATGTGTGAGCTTCACAGCCGCTGGACGGAGTCTGGCTAGCTGTTTTTATGCTAAGCTAAGCCCACTCTCCTGACTGTAGCATCATATTTATTGTGCAGATAAAGAATGAGGTCTTATTCTTTGATTTACATAAGTGTGTTTTATATGTATATAAAATATCTAACTCTTCATTAAAAGTCAGTTTACATCAACACAAATATTTCAGTGATGAGACTTCAGTCAGTTAATTTCAGGTAGTCCTGATGTTTACAGGATGACCTTATATGGTCTGAAGGTCCTGACTCCTCCTCCTATTTGTTTCCATAGCGACAGTGAGTTAAAGGTAAAGTGTGCCAGGTTATATAACGTCCGGCCAACAACAAAGTCTCAACACAATACTGAACAAACAGCAGACTTCCTTCTATTGTTACACTCCAACATCAACCCCAACATCCTCCTCCTCCTCCTCCTCCTCCTCCTCATCCTCCTCCTCCTCCTCCTCCTCCTCATCCTCCTCTTCCTCCTCCTCCTCCTCCTCCTCCTCCTCCTCCTCATCCTCCTCCTCCTCCTCATCCTCCTCCTCCTCCTCCTCTTCTCCTTGCCTCCCTTTTCCTCCTCCAATCTCTTTCAACCTCCTCTCTCTTCCCTCACCTCTCCTCCTCCTTCTTTGTCTCCTCATTTCATCTCCTTGCCTCCTTTCCTTTTCTCTCCTCTTCTCTTCTCCTTATGCCCCCTTTTTTTTCGCTGCTCCCTCCTCTTTTCATCCTCTCCTCTCTTGTCCTTACCTAATCTCGCCTCCCACCTTCTTTCATTACCTCTCATATCCTGCCTCATTTTTCTCCTGCTGTCTTCCCTTTCCTCCTCTTATCTTTTCAACCTTTTTCCTCTTCTCCCCTCTTCCCTCCTTCTTCCCTCTCCTCCTTATTCATGTCCTCATCTTACCTCACTTCACCCTTCTTCTCCTCCTCTCCCCTTCTTCTTCTATGATCCTGCCTTCCTCCTTACTCCTCTTGTCCCTTCACTCCTCTCTTATTCTATTCTTCCCTCTTCTCGATTGGATTACAAAGATTGGATAAAGGTCTTCTGTAATGCCCCTTCGTCTCCTCTGCTCCTCCTCCTCTTCCTCTTCCTCCTTCTCTCACACATACAGCTGTTTGTCCTCAGTGACCCGGTCCATCAGGTGTTTGTGTGATTGCTTCCTGTTTTTGTTGTCATGGCAGCGAACAGGAACTGTATGTAGAACAGCACCTGCGCAGCTTCACGCCATAAACATGGATGTCAGTACTCATCTTCCACGGTATCGATACTGATACCAGCTCTGCCACACACACACAACACACACACACACACACACACACACACACACTCTGCTTTGACTAAGAACACAAGCTTTGTTTAATGTATCTTTTATTTAAAAAGATAGAGATTGAACATGGAATTGATTATTTAATATACAAGATTATAATTACAGCTCAAAATATGTATTATTAATATGGTGTTATTAATATGACTGTTGTTAATCTCCTGGACAGTGATACGTCCTCGTCCTCAGCACAGTAACACAATTACTGACCTTCTTGCTGAGCAGGCGACAGTCAGTCTGTTGACACACATATTAATATTAGGAATAATCAATTGTAATTTAAGTTAAGTGTTCATAATGTGTTGAGTGAACGCTGAACTGTAAAATGTACAGAAACCACAAACAACAAGTTTATAGTCGAACATTTACTGTCTAATCTAAAGACAAAGACACTACGGGGACTTTACACAAAGACAAAGAGGTGCTAATGGAGACGTGTTCAGCAGCACAATAGAGCATGCAGCTGAGGTCCGGGCCGGGACCCGGTCCAGGTTTTTTTAGTTTTTTTTTATGCTCTTAGCTGAGTGAAGGAAGCTTCATCCTTTCTTTAAAGGAGTCTTGAGACTGGGAGGTGACGTGTGATGTCATCAGAGGTGACGTCACTCCTCACCTGTGTCCCTCTCAGCTTCTCAGTGATACCAAATATCAAATACATGAATTAACAAGATTGTTCTTCTTCTCCTGGATGAGGACGACTGTGTGTTAACAGACTGGTGTGTTGATGAGCATCTGCACAGACCACACAACCACACAGATTGTTGATTATCTGCCCTGCAAAAAAACTGTCTTTCCATTTGGTCTTTGAGTTTTTTGATGTCCTAGAGATGATGTCCTGGTGTGTTTAGTGTCATTTTCTGACTCTCAGAGCGTACCAAAGACACAAACATCATATGATTCATGGATCACTTTCCTCTTGAAAGACGTTGTACTTCTTTATTTCTGTCACAGTACAGTGCTGCTCTAATGGCACGTAGTTGACACGAATGATATCATCAAATTGTTTTGCGGACTTTGATACGACTGCTGACTCGAATAAACTTGTTATCGCTTTGTCTTCCAATCTTTCAAAGGAAGAAATTCTTCTTTTTAGTCTTTGTAATATTTTGAGCCGCAGCAGAGCACCTGGCCTTGTGGAATCATTTTGCTGATGAACATATCTCCAAAACATGTACCTCCTTTTTAACAGGTGACATTTATCAAGCTGAAACAAGCAATTAATGATGAGTTCGTTCTGTTTGGTGAATCAGACTTAGAGCTCTCGAAGTAAAACAAACAAGATGTTGAGGATAAAAATATGAAAATGATGACATTCACTAAAATCCTTGACCATTGCTGATGTGATGAAATTATTTTATAGTCCTTTTATTTAGGATACTTTAATATGTTTAGCTGCTAATAAGATGGACAAGCCAATCTGTAACCAAATCAATGAGCTGAGCGCTGCACAGAGCTGCAGGTTAGTTCTGAACTGTCAGTGCAACACAAACTAAACTCTCACACTTTGATCCAGCGACAATTACTGGACCCTCTTAAAAATAAACATACTAAACATAATGTTTGCTGTGTTTTATGTGTTGCAGAAGAAGAGGAAGCAGACCAGCAGGGATGCAGACTCCCTCAGCCTGTGCAGTCTGGACATCAACGTAAGTTCAGCTCCTCTAAACTAAACTTCTAACTGTTGTGGCTGAAAAGTGGTGAGATGTGTTGGAAAGAAGCTTTATTGTCCTCATAAGCTGTTGACTTTTACTCCCAACGAGTCAGATTACTTCCTGATTCAGTGTGTTCACACCTTTGAAATATGACTTAAATATAGAAAAAAGGAATTTCCCCTATTTGTGTGTGATCTGTCTGCTGCACTGCCTCACAGGAAGTGATGCGTCTCTGCCGGGACACTCCGTGTTGTCATATAAAGTGTGACTGCAAAAAAACAGGTCCAGTGTGTTGTGTGTGTGGACTAATGGACAGAATTGTAATGCTCAAAATCATGTTCTCATTAGTGTCCAGTCACTTCAAACTAAGAACTCGTTACCTCAGAATGAGTCTTTTCATGTCGACAGAGGGAGCCGGTCCTCTCTGAGTCCACCGTGTGCTACAGAAGCCCAGAACAGACAAACCAAACACTGGCTGCTGTTTGATATGAGGATGTGTTGATATTACATTAGACCTGATTGATTTAAAGCGACTGTTGGACGATGGTGGAGGTCTGCACTCTACTGAGCGCCATTCTAGTTTGAAAGGTCTTAAACTTGCATCGTTTACCTCCATGTTCTCTTGCTAGTATTCTTCTTCTTCACTGTCTTCGCTGGTGCATTGTGACATTTTTGTTGGTGAGATGGTGTGAAACCATTGGTAAGAATGTGTATTTCTGAAGGATTAAATTCATCTTCAACTTTATAATTGTATTTACTACATTTTCAAAGTTATAAACCAAAGAAATATTCCATAATATATATGTATATACGTATACTGTATGTCAACACACACAGGAGAAGGATACGTCTATACGCTGAAAGACGACTTTCCCTCCTCTGCAGCCTGCAACAAAAATAGTTTCAATATAAAATATGAAACAACAGGAATTACTATACAATACAAAAAGAAAACTACTGCTAAAAATAATACATTCAAACCACTCAGGATCTTAATCTGGCACTATTAGCACCAACTTTATATGTGAGAAATACGAAATCCATATTTTACTAAACGTTTTTCGATTTTCCTCAGATGTTGAATAAAATATTCTAGTTTTAAATCATTATCAGCCTCCTGCATGAGTTCTGGATTGTCTTTTAAACGGGACAAACAACGGGCAAACAGTCATCCGAATGCATTGTTACTATTCGTAGACGAGGGGATTCGTGAACTTTGCACTTCATTCTCTTCGGCTCTGAAGGTTGGTTATTGTGTGTTTGGACCCTCGTGGGCCCTCGGCCCTCGTCTGGGGCCCCTCCTCGTGTACTGTGTCTGTATTTTTAGCGCTCTGCCAGCAGCCCGTTCCTTCCCGGGCGTTTCCCCTCCCTGCTCGGTCTAACACAGGATGTCCACCCTGTTCGATACACTCCAGTGTGTGTGCGACAAACACACCATCAGTCTTATTCTGCTGCGAGCAGCGGCGGCAGTCAGTCAACCTGGAGTAAATTACACTCTATTGTTTAGTGCTGTTGGTCCCTGCAGCTCAGTGAGTCACACATATTGTGCTCTTACTGAAAATCGAGGACCTGGGGACCGTTAGCCGATTTAAAGGTCAAAGGTTGTGACAGGAGTTTAGATGTTTTATCAATATTGTTAACTTCAGGAGGAGCGCCGTGTTTATCTGGACTGGAGATGAATAAAATCAAAGGTTGTGTTTTATTGTGTACGTCAATAATTCACCAGTAATTCATGAGATGTTTTAAGGAACTTCGTGATTTTGCTGAAACTTCTGAGTTATTTTAGTCGAGTTATTTGTTTAGAGTGTATAATAAGATGTTGGTTTCTAGAGAACATTACTTAGAACATTTTAACCAAATTATTATTATCACGCTCCACTTTAATGGGCACATTTGTACAATCTGACGTATTTTCTATGGTTTTTTTGACGCTGACAATCAATTATATGTTTAATATTGAGGTCATTGTTGTTCTGGGTGTGACAGGTGCAGCCCTGTATGACGCAGCCAGGAGCGGTTCGGGGTTAAGTGCTTTGCTCAAGGGCGTCTCAGCAGTTTCTCAGGTCCATAATAGACACTGAGCAAACCTTTAGTCCTCGAGCCAAATCCCGATGGACAGAGTACCAGTTGAAAATCAGACTAAGAATCATTTTTAAAACCTGCCGATGTATTTACAGGGGATTTTTGGAAGCAAAGGGGGCTTTTAAAACAAAGAGATAACAAATAAAACAAACAGAAGAAATTCATTTTTCAAAATAAACATTTCACTTGTTTGTTTAATTCACTGGTAAAAAACGGTGTGTAAATAAAATGGTTAAAGGAGTTTTTTAATGTCGTCTGGAGCCTCATCTCATTTACTGTGGAGGTCTGTGTTTGACACCAGAGTGATTATAGATGTTTTCACTGGTTAATTAAAATCTGCCGAGCCCCTCGGGCTCACATGGGTGATCAACATTTATTGATGCGGTTCAGTAAAGCGAGGCCACAGATCATCAAACTGTGAGGAGTGACGTGTTTCCTTCTGCCATCTTTTAACAACAACAACAGCGAACACTGATGAGACTGTCAGAATAAAAGCAGACTAATTTACTTTCTTGAATGGTTCGAAAGAAATTTGATTTCATTTCCACCTCTTGAAATAAGTAATGCACCACAAGAGGTTTTCTTTTTTCATCATCAAGGCTTTTCGTCCTTTTAGTTCAGTTCTTTAATTATCCTGTTTACCTTGACACAGCTTGGTGTTAACATACAACTAAAAATTGAAACATGAAGAGATGCAAAGTGTCAGAGTTTCTGCTTCATATGGATCGTTGAATGACACACACGATGCGGAGAGTATTCTGGCGATGGAGTTGTTGAAGACGTCTCTCTTCGTTGTGCTTGTGATGTGTCAGAGTACAGATGAAATGAGGCGACTCCGTCTGACTCAGTGGAGACAGCTGAATCTGTTCTGGGATCAGTCGGTGACTTTTCCTCCTCGCTGGGTGTCGTCGACCCAACTGGCCCATTTACGGACAATAGAGCTGAGTCAGAGCGGGAAGCTTTTGTTGAGCTGAGCGTGAGGTCTGTCTCATGTCATGTCAGAGGTCAGAGATGATGCTCTGACTCTGAAACCAGTCACGGCTTTGAAGGGAAACCATGGCAACGCTTCTAAATATGACACAATGGTCAGTATTGTTCTGATGCTCGGTTACCTACAGCTGATCCAGGGCGTGTGTGTGTGTGTGTGTGTGTGTGTGTGTGACATTCATTTCCTGCAGACTTCTCTTGATTTATTGAGCCATTGTTTTTGTCTTGTAAATCAAATAAAATAGATAATCAGTTGAGTCCGTTCGAGAAGCTGGAAGCAGAAAACAATGAAAGATTTCCCCCCAACAAAAAAACCCAAATGATAAATCGATAATAAAAACAGTTGCTGATTAATTTTCTGGCGAACAGCTGATCATGTCCGCTCTCTAGCCACTAACCATATGAAAAACCCAAACACTTTTTATAAAATATAACGTTGTTCTACCCACAATGTTGCTCAGATGTTTACCACTTCACCACATGAGGAATACAAGTACACTAGCACACAAACACACACAGTAATTAAGTTAAAACTACAGGAGAATCAGGGCAGAGCTTTGGCTGCCTGCAGGCTTCTCTCTGTCTGCAGTAATTAAAGTTCAGATTGATATTGACGGATGTTGAACTGAACAGCCCGACCAGCACCAGTATCTCCAGAATCAGCGCTCGTCCTGGCCCACATCATGACAGTGTGTGTGTTCAGGTTATGATTGTATATATATATGATGATAAGCTGTTTAGAACAGATGCAGTTTTGGGTACTTGTGCTGTTCTATTACATATATTATTTTCTTTTTGTAGCTGCTTTGTTTATGTCAACAACATAAGAGCGAAAAAAAAAAGAACAAAACTTTGTGTGCAAAATTATATTAAAAAGTATTTTATTTTGGTTTTCAAAACATTTTACAAACAACACAAGAGGTTTTCTTTTTTAATCATCAAAGCTTTTTGTCCTCACAATTAAGTATTTTAATGATCAGAATCAGAATCAGAAATTCCTTAATTAGTCCCGCCAATGGAGGAATTTGTGCATCCGAGCATCAATACTCTTGCTATTATTTATATTATATAACATTTTCACATAAGCAGGGCAGAATTAATTTAGCATTTTTCTCAATGGAGTTTGGTCTGACATTGTTTTGATGAGGCAAATTAAACCTAGTTAATGTCCAATGTTTTGAGATTTCACATTTCCTTTTATTCACAGACTTTTTAAACCTCTGTCGCCTTAGATTTAATACTTACTATTTTATTCCCTGATTTCTTTTCTTGATAACTTAATTTTCTTTCTCATATCCAGTTAGTGTTTAATGTCGATGTCCATTTGTTTTGACACAGCGTTGTTTTTCTTAAGTGTGCAGTTCATGCTTGAGCATCTTATTTTGGAATTTGATTTGTCATGTTTTGTTGTCTGATCCAAACACTCAACACACTCTGATGATCGCTGGATTTAAAGCTCATCATCTCTGCCTGAAAAAAACAACTTTTTCTTCAGGTGATTCGTAGTTTTCTGGTTAAAAATAGAAAAAGCCAACAATGTGTTTCCTCAGAGGAAGATCTATCAGGCATCAGACAATTCGTTGTTGATGTTGTTATCATCATGGGATTGTCTGACAATAAGAAATGTTCAAAAGCTCCGAACACTTATTACATCACAAATGAAAGAAAAACAGACAGATTTTTTTTAAAGAAATAAGAGCGAAAGAGGGAAAGAAAGGAAGGAAGTGAAATGAGTGAGTGGGCGAGCGAGCCTTTGAGTCAGAGAGAGAGAGAGAGAGAGGGGGGGAGTGTAGCGAGCTGTGTGTTTTCAGACAGACACACTCAGCAGGCGGTCGAGTCCACAACCATCACTGAGCGTCAGAGAGCTTCAACAGATTTTTAATCGAGAAGAAACCTGGAGTAAAAGATCCAGACGGTCTAAACCTGTCTGGTCTCTACACGCTCTCTGGATCCGCCGTCGGTTCTGATTTGGATCCAGATTCCTCCTGACGATCATCTGACATTTTCAGGACACCAGACTAGTACCAAACTCCTCCTGGATCTTCTTCTTGGATACTAAAAGCACTGAAGACGCTCTTAAAGTGTTTTTCAGTATCAAATTTTTTGTAGCCACCTCACAGTTTCTCCCGACACTTACTGGACCCTCTACTGATCCCTGACTCATCCCAGACACTCTGCGGCACTTTAGTTCTTCGGATCAGACTATTTCTTGTCTTCATACCAGCAGCGACAAAAAAAAAAATAATAATCTTGGTGCTGGGAAAGGTCCAGATCCTGTGCTGGGTTCTGTGGTGAGCAGTATGGTGGTGGGGCAGAGGCCCCTCTGCCTGCTGGTGCACCAGTTCAAGTCTGGATGCTCTGTGGAGTTCATCAACATGGGGAAACAGGTGGAGGTGAGATTCTGCTCAGTAAACATAAATCTGATCCCTCTGTGAATTATTCAGTTGTTGTTTGTTGTTGTTGTATTTTCATCAGAGAGTACCTTCTGTATTTTTTTCATCCTGGATCATATCTTCATGTTTTTTGTGTCTAACGAGAGATAGATTTCTTTTTGTGAGCAATTAAGATCCTTTTAAACAGCTGTTCAAAAGAACCCTTAAATAGAAACTGTAATTTTATCATCATAAAACACACATTTAACACCCACAGAAACAAAGTAAAACTCACTGAAGCTTTCTTTCCAGTGATTCTAACATGAAATACATTCTTAATTCACTGCCTCATGTGAAAATCGTCTGGCTGCCCTCGAGCTCTTCCTTTCTCTCAATTTATTGCACCTGAGTGAATTATATTACTACATTAAAGGGACATTATGTAGTGTGATTATTTTTATATTTACAATATTAATTGGGTAATAATACAAACTAAAATATTTTTTAAGTTCTTCTCAGAGGAAAATAAAGTCCCCAGAACACTGTTAGGAGCTAGAAAGGTGGCAGGGTCCGCCACATATAAACAAAGTAAAACAGTATGAAACTGTGTCGTCCTTTAAGGTCACTTTGTTTATTCAGTTTATTCAGTGAAAAGAAAACAAAGAGAGTTTTTTTTTTTAGTTTGTTTAGAAATTAAAAAAATCACTCCATGAAGATTTTTTTCTCTTCTGATTAAAATTCCGTTCCCAAAAACTTCATAATGCACCTTTAATTGTATTACCAAAGACTATGTGGCGTTAAGGGAGTTCTTTCATACTGTATGTTTCTCTCTTTTCGGACCCACATGACATCTGGTGTGCTAGTAAAAAAAGATTCTGCTTCGGGATTCAAAACAACTAAATCTGCTTTTTGTCCCCGGGGATTGTTTTCCTCAACTTGAATAATAAAACAGTGATGTTGTGGACGTCATGCTCAGTTATGTGAGAATAACTGAGAGAACTTCATCCTTTCAGTCTTCAGCTGTCCTCTGACCTCTATTCTCCGCTCTCTCCCATCAAAAGTCGGACCCACAACACGATATAATACTCACTCAGAGATACCAGTCAGCTAAAAACACCAGATTTTTTTCTGTAAAGATCAATGCATTATTCTGTGGGTAATTATTGAAAATGTGTGTTAGAGAAAGCGAGATTCCTGGAACTGTCCCTTTATCATGAACTACAGCAAATGTCAGTGGGGTCTATTCTGGGTCGAGACCCAGCCTCCGTCCAGGTTTCGTGGATATCCGTTCAGTAGTTTTTAATGTAATATTGCCGACAAACCAACCAAACGACCAACAAGCAAACAGACACAGGTGTAAACATAACGACTGTGGTGGAGGTAATTATCACAAATGACCAGAAGAACTGAATACCAGATGCAAACACGCGAACATTCAAACCAGTGAGAGCTGCTCGCCCAGCACATACGGCAATAAAGTTTTATGGCCTCCGCGTTTACTTCCTGGTTATGCCAGAAGAACCTGAAAAAGAAGGAGGAGTTATTACGTAAACGAATCTCGCTCTGGTGCCAAACTGTGGTGACAGCTGTATTGAATTCAGTGGGAGAAACACACTAAAATCAAACTTATCTATTTATTGTCTTCTGATGAAGAAATGCCTCCAGAAGGTGAAAGAACACACCTCAGAGCGACGGTTAACAGCTGATTTCCCCCCCTGCAAAAGGCTGTTAATGTTGTGATCAAATGGGGCACGACCGATTTCCACAGATCAGGCTGCAATTACACCGCGAACAGAAGCCTTTTCCACACAAACTTGAGGAAAGGAGCAACTTAATCAATAAACAAATCAGTCGCTAACATGCTCTCTGAATTGTATTGCTACAATACTGTGAGTGACCACCAGGTCAGATTGGAAGCGAAGCTGAGGCCTCTAAATTACAGAGTACTTCAAGATGTCCAGTGGTCCCCATGTTTTTTGTAAGACACACAAGCTCCTTCTTTTGTAGATACTTTATCTTAATACACAGAAAAGGAAGAACTTGTTTTGCGATCAGCAGATATCCAGATTCACGCATCAGAATTTGATTGGAGCAATCTAGTTTTCTCTTCAACGCACCCTACAAATGATCCGTTCAGACTCCAGAGTACCTGCAGAGTACCGACTCTGAACTCCTGCAACAGCCGATATGATTCATGTTTCAAGTCTCGTGTTTTACCTGTAACGCCCATGTTCTTCTGCCCTTTTTTATTACCTTAAAGTTGTTGAAAAGGGTGCGTCCCGATCATAGTTCAGTTATAAAACCTCTCCTGACAGCGCTGTCGTCTGCAGAGTCGTGAACACTCGACAGTACTCGAACAGAACTGAATTGTGTAAAAAGTGGGAGACAGGTGTCCTCACCGGTGCAGTTCAAGGTTTGAATCGGACCTGTGGCTCTTTGTCATCCCCTCTCTCTCTCATCCAAAGCCATAAAAATGGCCCAAAAATAAGAATAATAAAGGGTGAGACTGCAGGGTGGGACACACGCCGTTACATGTGTTGCTACCTGTCACACCTCTTTGGCATGCTATCCAAAACCGGACACCGAAGCAGGACTCCAATGCCGTTGTTTGGTTCGGTGTCAAAAAGAAGGTGACAGGTCTACGGCACTGTTGGCATCAGTCAGTCTGCTGTAAGCCTGCCGTCATTAGATAACCAGTCGCTTCACTAAATTGATCTTTGTCGGATTGAATCAACTGAAGCTCCATCAGACACGGAAAACCAATTACAGCATGTCCAATGGAAACTTCGCAATAGCAAAGCAGATTAATTGACGATTTTACGATCCTCCCTGAACCCCAAAACTCTTTTAAACCAACACTTATATCGTTAATAAATACCGCAGCATCGTCTGCTTAATGAGAGAAAAACACTGATGTTTACATTTTATGATTTTAGAAACCTCCAACAGCAAAATTCGAGGCCACCAAACCACAACCTCGAATTATCCGTCTCTGACGGGTTCAAGAGAGGAGACGAATTGACCGTAAACTGTCGTCACATTTGGGAAAACGTTCATTTTGTGTCGACTGATTCCTGAATGTGAGCGCTGATGGAAACAAAGTTTGACGGTTCCTGTGTTCCAGTAGGTCAGCTGACGATCGGCTTCAGGGCAGAGATATACACACAAACACGCATTGATTTACTGTAAGTCTATATCCAGGACGAGCAGCCTGGTGGCGTTTTCACAAACACAGACGGCGTGTGTGTGTGTGTGTGTGTGTGTGTGTGTGTTTGTGAGAGTCTGGCAGAGAGAGAGAGATTTTGAGTCACACTATTGTTTCACCAGCAGAATATCAACAATATGGAGTCAAGTTTCCCGCAAACCACTTGAACAGTCTACAGTCACACATCGTGAGACATCAACATCAACAACTACAGCACCTTTAGAGAGACAAAACAAAGATTGTATCAACTTAGGAGGTGACATATATACGTTTTCTTCAAGCTATACCAGCATCTTCGGTCGGACTGAAATACCTCAAGAACTGTGTGAGTGGTTGAGGCTCTTACCACAAAACAGCCACAGTTTGACTGCTGTCAGGAGCTTGTTGTGTCCTTTACTGACTTTACTTTTATCTAATCATATTGACTTCTTGTTTAAACTCACCTCAGACGAGGCTTCCGTGTGTTTGTCTTAACTGTTCAGTGTTTATTCTGTAATGTTGTCGTCCTGAGTTTCCTGCTTATGCTCGATAGTCAAAACACTTTATAAAATCTGTTTTTAAAGGTGCTATATTAAGAATGTTTATTATCATTATCATTATTATTGTATCCAATCTCTCCTTCCCTGCATTTTCATGCCAAATTAAGACAAAAATAGCAACAAAAAACTAAAATACTAATACTAAAATAATCTAAAACAATGACTCCTAGATAGATTACCATGATATATTAAATCGACAATCATTAATCCGATTTAAGTTTTCCTCTTGTGACATAAACTAGTGCAAGGTTAGCTCAAAATCTACTTGATGAATTGATTTTTACCCCAGCCTTCACTCATTTTTGTAAGCTAGGTGAATGGCTGCAGATTTTGTTGCACACGAAGATGACAAAGAACTAAAATACAGCGCTTGTAGAATCTGTAATCGAGTATGTTTATAAATCCCCAGAATTTCACCTCATTAGTACGAGAGCACGCAGCTCGGGGACATCGTGTTGTGTGAAGACACACATGGATTACAGTGCCCTGCTTTTTGTGTCATAATGTGAACACAGTGTGTTTTCTGCCTCCTCCTCCAGGAGCCCAGCACCAAGCGCAGTAAACTTTTAACCAGGGTGACGTCGCTGGCCAGCCTGCTGCCGCCTGTAAAGACCACGCCGCTGAAGAGGATTGGTCAGACGCTGCAGGTAAACTACCAACCAAGTGTGTTACCGGTCCAGTGTGTAAGATTTTGTTGTGCTTAAATCCTCAGCTGCCATTGAAATTGGCACAGTGCCATAGTTGCTGACTTTATCCAGCAGCAAATTAAAAATCAGTTTTCCAAACATTGTCATCTTTAGTTTCGACCTGTTAGTGGAACCCCTTGGAGTTCTAGCTGTATCTCCCATGAAGAGGAGAAAAACTATGCTAAAGAAACAATATCCGAACAAAAATGTGATGTTTTTCTATACGCAGTTTCATATTTTTCTACCATCGTCTATCTGCAGCGCTCTATCAGTTTTCGTAATGACAGCCAGACGGAGAGAGCTGCTAATCCTCCTCCCTCGTCCTCCACAACGAAGACACGTGTTATCTCGGCGAAGGTCTCCAACCCTTCCTCCTCCATGACCGCCACGCGGGTTTCCACGGCAACGGCCGCGGCCACCAAGCGCCGCGACAGCAAGCTATGGAGTGAGACGTTCGACGTCCGTCTGGGAGCGACGCAACCTCTGAGCCCGAAAGAGATAAAACGACAGGAGGTGAGAGACACGTTTGTGCTGGTCCATAAATCAGTGTGTGAGTTAATAAAATGATATTATTAAGCGTACAAGAGAACTGTTTTTACAAAATAAAGTATTTATTCTCAGTGAGTAATTTGATATTCTTAAAACTTCATCAGACTCATGATTTATGAAACCTCATCACACTGAAATCTTGTTGTTCACCCAAACTGATTAACTAACAGTCTTTATTATCAAACTCTCTCTCTCCCTCCAGGCCATCTTTGAGTTGGCTCAGGGCGAGCAAGACTTGGTGGAGGATCTCAAGCTGGCAAAGAAGGTAAACAAGAACCTTTATTTCGACCGAAAGCACAGACTTTTCTCCCACATTTCCTCTGCATTTTTCTGCATTTACCTCCTTTTTTTGAGCCTACTTGTGTGTGTGTGTGTGTGTGTGTGTGTGTTTCGTGCAGGCCTACCGTGACCCGATGCTGAAGCTGTCAATCATGACTGAGCAGGAGCTGAACCAGATCTTTGGTACCCTGGAGTCACTGATACCCCTGCATGAAGGTAGGCGGAGCATCTGAGCCGTATTTGACACGGCAGCTTGATTTTAGACAACGTTTAAAATGTAAGAACTTCTTGTATGAAATGAAAAATTCATTTTTATCGTGACATGGATTGACTTCACCCATCTTATCCTCTTCAGTGTTCCCAAACTGCTCTGGGTCCTGAACGCTTTAAAATGTTTTATGATTGTCTCCCCTCAGACTTGCTGAGTCGCCTCCGAGACGCCAGAAAACCTGACGGGTCCACAGAACATGTGGGCCACATCCTGACGGACTGGGTGAGTTTTTCAGTCATGTTTTAAATCATTACACTCTGCAGAATCAGAAGTTCTGATCCGTAAGATATGGACGGAGTTTTAGTTTTTAAACATTCAAGAAATGATCTAACATCACAGTGTTGACTTCATGTCAAAGACCTGTGCTGTGTTGCACAGATGTCTACTGAAGTTGGCATGCAAACCAGCTAGCTGCGGCCTGTCTGGTCTATTAATAAACCCTTTTCACCGCAGACATTTGGACTTGTCAAAGCAGGAAAACAGATGGAACCTGCAATGATTAACAATGGCTCCAGTGAGTGAGCGTGCACGATACCGGAGCCTTGGAAACAAGCTCAGCTACATGGACCGCAGCCATCATTCATGTTGTAAATTTCACCTGTGCGTTTCCTGATTGGAAAGTCAAAATGTCTCGATAAGGCAGACGTGATTGTCTGACAACCCCCGAGGTTTCAGCTAGGAGATGTAAAAGTTTGTTCTCTAGTTATTCTGATAAGTAAACAAAATAAACTCACAAAATGTCCAAAAATAATTTCTTTTTACACCTATTTTCCTTTACAACAAAGACAAATAGAACGGTACACTTTGTGATTTCAAGCTTCTCTTGAACCAACCAAGACGAGCTTTATTTCCCTTTTAACTAACTTAATTCAAACTGGACTAAACAAAATTCTCACCAAACTCACCAATGCTATACTTCCACAGTCGCCTCTGGTTTGGTCTAAACGAGTCCTCAAGTCACAGAGTGAGATGTGGAATTCAGAGAGTGACCGTGTCTCTGTGTCTGTGTCCTTCCAGCTGCCCTGCCTCTCCTCCTACACTCCCTACTGCAGCAACCAGGTGAAGGCAAAACCCCTGTTGGACCAGAAGAAGCAGGACCGGCGGGTGCAGGACTTCTTGCAGCGCTGTCTCCAGTCGCCTTTCAGCAGGAAGTTGGACCTGTGGAACTTCCTGGACATCCCCCGCAGCCGACTGGTGAAATACCCGCTGCTGCTCAGGGAGATCCTGAAGCACACGCCGAACGACCACCCGGACCGGCAGCACCTGGACGAAGCGGTGAGGAAAAACAGTCTGAACACTCACTGCTATGGTTGTGAGTAAAACATGATTTCTGTTTTGGGAGAAAACGGATCAGGGTTTGACTTTGTCTGTTTTCCTACAGATGGCGATGGTTCAGAGTGTGGTGGCGGACATCAACAGACGGACCGGAGAGTCGGAGTGTCAGTACTACAAGGACCGGCTGTTGTACACGGAGGACGGACAGAGGGACGAACTCATCGACCGCTCCAGGACCCTCAGCTGCCACGGAGAGCTGAAGAACCACAGAGGACTCGTCAGTAGATTTCTACAATTTATACCCTTTTATACATTTTCATTTCTCCCTCTTTTCCATCTGGAACAATTCAGTTTACTCGTATTTTCTGAGTGACTGTGGGTTCTTTGACCTAACTCCTAACCCCCATGATTCCTTGTGCGAATTATAGGCAGTTTTCTGTGGTAACAGGACACTAATCCTCTTTCTTAGAGCGACTGGTAGGATGTTTTATTAATTCATGATGATCTAGTTTGGTGAATTCATCAAGTGAATTCTACTTTCACTAAAGACATTGCTTAAGCCCACTTAGCTAAACTTCTATAGCCTTGAAAGTAGTGTTGTGGTACTGGAGATCGGCCTCGAGACTGCTCGGTCAAGAGGAGTGAAACGTTTTCAAGACCAGTCAAGATCTGCAGGGATTTCACTAAATTAAAAAATTGATGACCATACTCTGTAATTCATTTGTAATTGTTTGCTCATAGAAAACAAATTAAAATCCCAGAAATAAAACTGACCGCTGCGATGGCTAAAAGAGGTGAATGAAAAGGAATCTTTTTGTTTTAATGGGAATGTTTGTCTGTTGTCAGTTCCGCCTTGCAGTGGAAATATCACCCAAATCATATCCCTTTCCCAGGAAACTCACATATACTGATTATGTAACAATACTCTTCTGAAAAGAAATACCCCTGTGTAACTGTCTAACACTTGACAGAGGAATCCTTGAGTGAAGAAAAATAACATCTCTGTCTTTGTCCGTCTTTTCCTCCTTTTGCAGAAGCTTCACGTGTTTCTGTTCCAGGACGTCCTGGTCATCACCAGGTCCATCTCGCTCAACGACCAGCCAGTCAGCTACCAGCTCTGCCGACAGCCAATCCCCATCCGGCAGCTGGACCTGGAGGACCTGTCAGACGGAGAGATGAGAGTGGGCGGGTCCATTAGAGGAGCCTTCAGCAACAACGAGCGGAGTAAGTAGATCTCAGATACAGATACAGACACAAACACAGATGCTTTTTATTCTTAAACTTATAACTATAATAAACCCCCACGTCTCCTGTTGTCTCGCTCACTTTCTTCTCCTCACAGCAAAGAACTTCTTCCGGGTTACGTACCGTACCGGAGGTCCGCTGCAGAGCCACTGCTTCCAGGCCAGCGACGCCTTCAACAAACAGCAGTGGATCAACTGCATCAGACAAGCTACAGAGGCCGCTGCACTGACCGGAGACCAGCCACCGGAGACGGGAATGTGTCTAGAGACGGGGCTGGGTGGACAGATAGGACCGCTTGGTGAGACGGGTCTGAGTTTGCGCTGTGATTCCGGGATTGAGGATGAAAAGGGGATGTGGGGGGAGATGAAAACAAGGCTGTCTTTGGAAGGAGAGGAAGGTCTGAGTGGAGAGAAAGAGGCTGGGGGGACGGAGACAGAGCAGGGTGTGGATGGGGAGGTGGGTTTGGAATTAGATGGAGAAACAGGGAAAGACGGGGAGACGAGGCAGACAATCAGTGAGACGGAGACAGGTGAGGAGATGGAGGCAGGGCCGGGAGAAAGAGCAGACTGGAAGCTGGATGGAGGAGGAGAAGAAACAGGAGAGACTCACAGCGGAGGTGCTGATGACATTCACAGCCCTGCTCCACCTTGTCACGAGGAGCAGGCGGAGCAGGAGGAGAGGGAGGTGATTGAGGAGGAGCAGAGCGGCGCAGAGGAGGGGGAGGAGCTCGGCATGGACGTCGGCGAATTTGACTCACAGACCCACAGGTGCTGATGACACTCGAAGGGACTGGCACTGCAGCCAATCAAATCAAGGACTTGACGATGATGTCACTGACAGACAGAGTCAAAGAAGTGAAACGTGTTGAAGGACGCTGTCACTGCTGTATCCTCGCTGCTGGTCTCCACGGTAACCACTTAGTCAACATGACAACCTGAAACACTGGATGCCATGTTTAAAGACAGCGCCCTGTTCTTTTAAATGGAAGATTCTCACCGGGCACAGACTCGCAAAACCTTTTTCTCAAGGTTCCTCAGGCTTTCCCTGTTTTTTGGCCCACTTCCCACTGACTCCTCGCACACACACACGTCACCAGAATGATTTACTGATGCGGCGGCTCTGTGAAGTTTGAATTTTTATTGGATGCAACGGCTTAAATTTTGAAAGATTTAAAATGTATTTATGGTTTTACTATCTTCTATAAATGATATATGTGTCACATGACCTGTAGTTCCAACTCTTGAACATGTGCGCCCACAAGCGTTCCCAGCCCAACTTAGAAAGATAATTCAGTGATTGACGGTTAGTGAAGGAACAAGCTAAAGAGGTCAGAGAAAGTTAATGTACCAGAGAAACTGGAAGAAACGCTGAATGTAAAAATAATTGGTTTGATGCAAAAAAAAAACTCTGCAGTGCATCATTAAAAAAACACTGCTCGACCAATTATTTGTAACTGACATGAAAGTGCACATACTTTATGAACTTTTGGATGTTTTCAGGATAGAGCTCTACAGCTCTCACAGTAATCATCTCAAACTTGTATCTTGAATCTACACTTTTAAGGATTTTTGAGTTTTCTGGATCAGTTAAAATGACTCCTTCCTCCTCTGATATTCTCCCAACTTTTTCTGCATCTACAACTCTTTAAATTATGTCTTCAAATAATTTGTAATGTCTGAAAACACTGGAGAAAATAGAGCTATGCGCCCAGTTGTGATTGACCTTAGGTTCTAAATCACCCATCAGCCTGTCAGTTTAGATTCACACTGATTAGTGTATGTGTGAATGTATATGTTCATTCTTGGAAAATATTGCAAGTAAAATAGTGCAAGTCCCAAACAAACAGCCTACGTCAGATAATGTTCATGTGCAACTTCTCTGCAAAGAAAATCATTATCTATTTTCCAGCAGTTGCAAGCAGCTGTTTACAGCAAATGGGCTCTGATAAAGTCACTGTAAGTAACCTGCTTTAGACCAAACTGCAGACATACAGAGTTAGAAACAAGCCGGTGAAGAAAGTAGAACATGGTGGAACTATGTTTTTTTCGAAGGAGTTGGTGGAGACCAAACCAGCGCTTGAGAGAGTGAATTCTTCTGAAAGCTGTCAGTGAAAACAACAGAATACAGTGAGATAGTGATAGCTGTGCCAAACGTTAATTAATGCAGTGTTAACAATAGTTGCATTTACACAGGAAATATTTTCAGCGAACGTTTTGCAGACATGTAAAGAAAATGTACCATGTGGTTTTCTCACTCAAAAGAGTCGTTGAATGGACATAATGGGAGACACGAGTTACCGATACAGTATTGTAATGTTACCACGTAGTCTTCTTAAAGCATTACAGATGGGTGACAAGTGGATTTTCAGTTGTGACCATCTTTCCCTTTAGTTTTAACATCCTGTAACAGCTTCCAGCTGCTGTAGGTGCTACTACAGAGACTCTGCAAAGTGAAATGTTCAGTGTTTTTTTTCATGGCAATCAGAGAAGTCTTGAAGCAGGAGCCTGTTTGTATGTACTGTACGTATGTAAAGAATGTATATTAAGTTTATCTGTATATGAATGTAGGATGAAAGCCAAGCATGTCTGTTTTGTTTTATGTGCTTATACATTACACAAGAAATGTCAAGACAATCAGTTTGATGTTATAAATCACCATTTTCAGGATAGTTGTGATGCTGACGTTGGATTAAAGCTACAAGTGACCACATTTTTAAAATGAAGGTTATATGCACATGTCAGAGAAGACAAAGAGAAATGTCCCAAACAGAACCTGTGCACACTGTCTGTTCTTTATTCTGTGCAGTAAACAAAAAAATAACAAGGTAAAATGTAGGTATCAACTAATGTGTGGATTGTCACAGGACCAAAGCACCAATAAATTGTTATAAAAGAAGCCTGTTAAAGAGTTGTGACTGGTGATTGCAAAGAAAATGTTGCCGCCTTAGAAATGGCAAAAATGTGTAAGCCTTTTAAAACAAGTACACAAAAAGTGCAACTAATATAAACATACAGTCTGAGGATATTAATGTGGAATGTGAAAAGAAGAGGAGCTGAGATTGAACCCTGAGGAACGCCGCTATTGTTAAAAAAAAAAAGAGAGGACAACTGGTGGTATGTTCTGTGTTTAAATTGTGTCTATTAAGGAGAGTTCATTTTAAGTTTGTTAAAGGAACAGTTCACACAAAAAACACCTCAACAAGTCGATGGAAAGTCAGGGGAAGTTTCGTAGTCCACAGAACATTTCTGGGGCTTCACAGCAAAAAAACATTGCAGCATTCTCTTAAACAACTGAAGTAGATGTTGAAGCGACAAAACCTAAAAAAATTGTTATAAAAGAAGCCTGTTAAAGAGTTGTGACTGGTGATTGCAAAGAAAATGTTGCCGCCTTAGAAATGGCAAAAAATGTGTAAGCCTTTTAAAACAAGTACACAAAAAGTGCAATTAATATAAACATACAGCCAGAGGATATTAACGTGGAATGTGAAAAGAAGAGGAGCTGAGATTGAACCCTGAGGAACGCCGCTATTGTTAAAAAAAACCAGAGTGGACAACTGGCGGTATGCTCTGTGTTTAAATTGTGTCTATTAAGGAGAGTTCATTTTAAATGTGTTAAAGGAACAGTTCACACAAAAAACACCTCAACAAGTCGATGGAAAGTCAGGGGAAGTTTCGTAGTCCACAGAACATTTCTGGGGCTTCACAGCAAAAAAAAAAATTGCAGAATTCTCTTAAACAACTGAAGTAGATGTTGAAGGGACAAAACCTAAAAAAAAAAAGCTATGTAAAAATTTTATTTTTAAATCAATTTGAGATCTCAGGGCATTTGGAGACGTGGCTACTCTACATGAGCTCCATGGAGTCACTTTATTTGTGTCAGTTGATTTGATGCAATTCTATTAAAAAACACAAGATCTGCAAAATATTTTTGGAAGGAGAGCAAAGTGCATCACACTGGTGCTGCTTAACCAACCAGCCACAAAAGAGGAACCAGGAGGAACTTGAGAGGCTTCTCACACATTTAATTCTGACGAACGACAAGAGGACAGAGTGACTGTATCTGTGAAACAGAGGTAGGGGCCCCTCTGCTTATCTGAAGCAGGCAGGATGTTCAGATATGAATCAACTGAGACTGTGAGGCAATAATGCTTACACATTGTGAAGCTGTCCAGGTGCTTTTATTGTGAAATAAAGATGTACAATTCTGCTCATTTAAGGTGTGCATAGGATATATTCTGTAAGAAGCAAGTATAGAAGTAGGACTACTTAGGAGGTGTGGCAGGTTTTTCAGTTTCTTTTATCATTTACTGAGATTTTTTATGTTTTGCCTTTTGTAGACATGATTTTTTATACTTTTAGACTACGTTGTTTCTGCTCTTCTAAAAAAACATTTGTCTAAACCTCAGTATGTTCAGTTTCATGGGATAGGCTTCGTCAGCTGTCTGACATTGTTCAGCTTAATTCTTACTGACCATCAGTGCAAAATATAATAATGATAATACTTTTTTAAAGGAATATATGGAAGCCCTTTTTTGTAAAAGGTGTACAGCAAAAAATATTTCAATAAAAATATATAAGTACTGTTGGTGCGAGATAAGGGGCCCAAACTGTGTCAATTGTTGGAAATCAACTTAACAGAAGACACAACTTCTAAGTTATGTTTTCTTTTCTGTTTTTCAATTTGCCGTTGTGATTTGCACATCAGAGCCTCCATATTCTTCTGCTACAGTATCATAATTTACAATTTTGACTCACCATATGGATTTTTCCTTTTTTTCCTGGTGGATTTCACCATTATCAACATTGCTGGAGATAACTATATTTCCAGTAGGTGGCAGTAAAGCAACATTTAGTGCACCAGCTGCAGGTGAATCCCCCCGAAGAAGACCTCCGCTCCCAAGAAGCATGGCGGCTGTTGTGTATCGGTTGGTCTCCCTGTCCTGCGGGATCTGGAGATAGCGGCGGTGTCATCGCGGCGCTGTATCCGATAGACAGTAGCAGAGAAACGGCTTGGAAGATAGAGGCGTCGGTTTGCTCGAGAATCCGACAATGGACGAAAGCCTGGCTCGGAGGCGGAGGGTGTCTGCTGCCGCCGAGCTTGGAGCTAACGCTAGCCTGAAAGATGGCGAGGTAATCGATGTATACCCAGCCAGAGAAAGTCATCCCGGTCCGGGTAGAGTGGGTGCTGCTGCCGCGGCGGCTGCTTGGGGGATGGAGAGGAGGAACTCGGTACCGCCAGGGAGTCACCAGAGGCATATGCCCATGGAGCCCCTCAAGATGACTATACCGAGGAAAAACAAGGAAAAGAAAGGTGGGCTGGTTCGCATTTTACGTATAAATCAGTATTATCATGAAAGACACCAACAGTTGTACATATTGAATGACCTTTACACGTTAACTGATTTAATTTTCCCTCATGTCTCAACCGTTGCTCTGAAGTTTTCCTCTTAACGTTCGGTTGTAACGTAAAGGATTCCATTATCGGACAGCTAATCATCCATCCTCGGACAAGTACATGTCCGACATGTTAGCTAAGACACAGGGCGCACAATTACACAAATTCTCGAACATATATGTCATATTTTTTTTTATTTGTACCGTCATGTTACGTTAAATACATTCGCTAGAAGTTGTGTTGGAGGTATTTAAAGACCAGTGAAGGAGGCTAGCTAGCAGTTAGCCAGCTAAATGTTTGTTTAACCTTGTTTTGTTTACGTTTGTGGGTGTGCGCGCACATGTAAAGTGATTGTTGATGCTTTATTCTGCTTCTTTTTTTTTATGGATATAAACTGCCACAAGCACGACACTTATATAAGGTGGGAACTTTCTAAATCAGGACATTTTGGTTGGTGTTTACTTTGACGAAGTGAGGCGATGCGCAGCCTGGGAGTGTAACGTTAGCTTGTTGCTTTGGGGTTCAGGTTGAGGTCGGTCTGATGAGACGTGACAGTAAAGTTTAACAGTAAGTTTGCGCAGCTGTTTTATGGCTTCAGAGCTGAAGCTTTAGAATGAGGTGTTCTCTACAAGTGTTCACCCCAACCTAAGTTTACCCTAACCGGGTCCCAACCACAGAGGACAACTGTACATGACACAGTATCTGAAGGAGAGGGAAGATATTTGGCCCGGTTAGCGGTTAGATTGATGAAAGTAAAATAGGTAGATATGTGACAAAATAGCATTATAAAGAAGAACTGTAGTCCTGCAGCTTACACATCTTTGTCTCAAGATGTAAGAAAACATGTTAGTCGAGTGCAGACCCCGACAATGTCACATCAGCATTATTTTAATAGATGTTATTTGTGAAAATGAAATTCTGAAGTAAAAATGATGAACAGAGTAACTCACAGTACGATTCGATTCACAATACATTGGCCAGGACAATGATGCTATCACGATATAGCGATTCTCATCCAGCGATACATCACGATATATATCTAACTGAAGAATACAAAACACCCCTAAAATGGCAAACTCTGCACTACATAAAAAACACGATACACAAACACCCATCTGTAGAAAAAGAAGAATCATTGTGATAGGCAATCATTAGCCAAAACTTAAGCCTGGTCTCTAATGTTTGTTGGTATGGAGATCCCCCTCCCCAGTCCTGTATTTGTAAAATGCAAATTCACGCCTGTGTTTTGATAATCATATCTCAGGAGGAAGTAATGAGATATATTGCTGTATTGATATTTTGTCCCACTCAATAAGTTGATCGTGATGAATTTTCATTATCAGGATAATTAGGAATCCAGATAATTGGGAATATCCGACAGAGCCATCTTTACATTTTGCTGACTCTCTGCTGTATTTAAGCTATAGTGTGGGTCTGTCTTGTGACCTGCAATGTAGATGGAAAAGGCATTTGTTGCTTTGTGGTGCTGAAAAAACACTAACACAATCAAAACACGAGTCCTTGCACAAGTGGAACCTGCTCTTGATGCCCAGTGTGGTTTGTAAAAAAGCTCGTGTCACACACACACACAAAGTATTCTTTTGTTAAATTTCTGTGATTAGTGGATTGTGTTCGCACATCGACCACACCTCTCTCAGGTGTGTGATGCTCCAGCTGAGCCCTCTCCTCCACACTGAGGGAGGCAGCAGGTTCTGTGTTCTCTTGAGAATTTGGAACAAAAAAGACTGAAGTGGTCCTGTTATAATTGGGGCGGGCTAACAACTGTTTTTGTGTGCTCCCCAAATGCCCAAACCTTCTGTTTGAGTGTGTGCGAGGCTCACATGAAAAGGTGCTTAAAGCTACACATAGCATTGGCAGTACTGTGACATTTATTTCTGATTTCTGAAATGTCTGCATCACACTTTGGTGAAATAGTGAAGACACACTATTTGTCAAAAAATATGTTGCTGTACTTTTTCAGTGAAGGTAAATCTTGCTCCCACAGCATTCAATGATATTTTGGGCAATGGTGTCCCTTTAACTTTGTGTTAACAGTTTGGAAAATGTCTTCTTCTGTTTCACTGGGCCCCCCTGCACAAAGCCGAGGGGGTTTAGGATGCAACTGCGTGGGCTGCAACAAAAAAAGCTTCACTGCTTTTCCCTTAGGCAAAAAGCTAAGATGATATTAAATTTTGAAGAAACTCAACCCACCGTCAAATTCGGTTTTCTTGTAAGTGCTCTTGGACATGACACGTTTGGTGTCAAGATGACATAGGTGCTATCATATAGGCAAAAACAGCCCACACATGTAGAAACATTCAGAGGTCCAACACACCGCTCAGAGTTTCTCAAATGCTGCACGGTACCTCAAATACACTGACAGGTCTGAACCAGCATGGGAGGAGAAATACTGTGCAAACCTGTTGTGGATTTAAAGGGCTCTCTGGAGGAGCTGTTGCTCCCGAGCTGGAAATAGGGCTCTATATGCACAGTTCAAGGAGAGAATGAAGAGACGGCCCCAGATGTGTTTGTTACACTGTGCCGCACAACCCTGCAGTAGTCGCCGCAGTCCCTGATAAAGGACTTATGCTCTTCTAGCTGAATGGGTGCTAATCCCTGCTGCCAGGTTCAGAAGTCTGGTCTAGGACTGAAACCAGAAGAGTGGAAGACGCAGTTTCATGCCCATGGATTTGGAATGGCATGTTCAACAGTTGCATATGGCTGAGATGTTCAGATGTCGACTGGCCATGAAGTGTACGTGGTAGACTCTGGAATCAAGCTTACTGGTCAAATGCAGAAACCTTTGACAGCTAGCAGAAAGAACATAAGCTTGTTGTACATGTTCACCAGCGAATCACTGCCGTGTTTAAAACGCGTACTGACTTTTGTGTCTATCCTCCTGTCTTTGTTTCAGCTCTGTTCCATTATGTCTCCACTGAGTCCAGGGAGTATGAAGACATGATGACGATCCTGAACGCCAGCTACCTCGACACCAGCTCTGCTGGCTGCTTCACCTACTGTAAACCTCGGCTTGTCCAAAGTGAGCTGCTGGAGAAAGAGGTGAGAGGCAGATGGACAGGTGGAGGTGTATTACCATCTGAATGTGTGTTGTTGATTTATTACCAGAGAATATTAAGTATCTATCTATATTTCTATAGCATGTTTCTTAACAAAGTTACAAAGTGCTTTACTAAAGAAAATAAACCAGTCGAGGCAGAAAAGAAAAGCGAAAAGAAATAAGAACACATAAACATTTCAAAAAGTTTTCACAAAGAACTAGAAAAATGTGGTTTGATTGTTTAGTATGAGGACATGTTTGTTATGACCAGCTGAGCTGCTTATTTGTTGATTAATTAATTGATTGTGTGTGTTTGTTTGTGTGTGTTTCAGTTTGTGGAGAAGAGGAGGGAGATGAAGTCAGAGGGGAGGACAGAAAAGGAGCTGGAGGAGAGCTACTGTTTCCTGTTGGCTGATAATGTTAAGGTGAGATTAACACCTGTTATTGTTGGTTGTTGTCCAAGAGGACCAGAAGAGGTCTCAGTTAGATAAGCACAGAACAGACATCAACTCTGCAGTACTGTAGTTTATTGTTTCTTTGTTTGTTTTGGCATTTAGCCCGTGCCATAGCTATTTTGTACCGGTTGAAGCACTTATTTCCTGGAGGTAAAAGAATGGGCATAATGCATTCATATGATGATAATTTATGTCTTCGCGGAGGCCGTGCTTTGATTAGAAAGAATGTGAGGTTGCCTTGTTCTTCAGACTGAAGGACAAGGCAGCGTCACATTGTTGTTATGCCTCGTGTACGGAATGAATGATTGGATTTTCTCTGGAAAAAGACAAAGAAGTGCCGTTGTAGTAAACCGTTCAGAGTTAGTGTTGCAATAATATGAAATTGAACTGGTAAAGTAATCATCTAAAAAATATATTATGGTATCACAGTGTCCATACGTATATTATTGTTATTAACATTATTAATATTAGTTACAATGACCTTTTAATAGAATGAAAAAAGGGTTTGTCCCGACAAATGTGAAACTTGATTAAAAATGGACAAATGATGTCAGAAACTGTATGATAATCATCAATATTCATACGACAGTACACCTTGGAAACGGTATATCACTGCAGCCCTGATCAGTTTATAATGGTTTTTGAGCCTTGTCGCTTGTAGATTGATATTTTCTCATGTTAATAATCACATTTTTTTCTGAATTATTGGTTTGTAGCTGCCCTGGCTCTGTGAGAAGGGGCTGCTCGTGGGTCAGAGCAGGATCACAGTGCTGGGAAACCCCAATAAAGGTAAGAGTGAACGAATACATGCTGATTAATTCATAGAAAAAAAAAACACAGCATTCAGTGTTTTTCACCTTTTCCATCCATTTATTGTGCATTGGGAGCGGTCAAAATGTGTCTAAGATCGTAGACTTGTAGAAGTGGATGTGGGTATTTATACACAGAGAAATTTCCTCTGATCTTAAGTTTGTTCTCCTCTATTTGTTTGTGTGTCTAGGAGTGTATCTGTCCAGGTACTCCGACCTGCTCCAGGCGAACTCCCTCACACCTGGAGCCACTGGGGAGATCCTCATCTTCAAAGTGATGAAGGTAAATCAGCTGGCCAGTGGTCGTCAACACTCACAGTAAACTTGCTGAAGAGTTTCTTTTCTTTTGCTCTCTGATTTGTTTTCAATAAGTTTATTATTTTTTGCTACGTTTGTTACTTTTTATAACCGCGGGGCTTTTAATGAGGTCCACGCTGAGATCATTAGGATATTTTTTGAGATTGAATGTCCATTAATTTATGACAGACACTCTGGGTCACAACCATTAACTTGCACCTGCCTTCAGTTGCCAAACTGGATACTGGATTGTTGACAGTAATGCAGGATTGAAATGAGCAGCCAAATCTGAATGACACCATGACACTCGCTTAAACATTGAAGCCAAGTGCTGTACCAGGGATTTCTACCTGCTGGGATAACCTGAGGGCAAAATATAAAGATAAATGCAAGACTTTGCTCCCAGGGAGGGCAACGTTTACGACTGCATGTCAGCCAACTTTGACCCCAGACAACTGGCGGTGGGCCAAAGATTACTTCACAACTTTAAACAAGGTTGAACCATATTGTCCATTAAAACAGAAATGGAAATGTTTGCTGATAAGAATGGACAATGGATAATTATGAGGAAAGAAGCAATAAAGGAAGGCATTGGGGTGGAATGAAGGGGAAAAACCCCATCAAAAAGATGGTTTGACCTCTAACTTTAACTTGAAATACGAGTAGATGATTAAACTGAGTGACTACAGATATGCCCTGCTCTCTTTGGCTGGAGTTTGTTGCTGGCCCCCCGACTCACCTGTGACTAAGCCAGATATTTAGCCTCTGGATGTTGGCGACACTTCCCCAAGCTGTGCAGGTGGATCTAGTCTCTGAACAGCTCACAAATACCAATCGTCTTTCATGGGAGTGTGCTGATGTGCCTCTGATCTGAGGCTTTTTGAGTGATCGCAAGATCAGGTCTAAAATCCTGTAGTGGGAACTTGGCATAGAAGAGGATGCTGGGAGAAAGGTTTGGTTCTGTATTCAGATCCTTCATTTATCAGATGTGTTTTTTGTAACCACCATCGGAAGAATAAATCATGATGAGGTTAAGTTCTTCTTTACCTCAGTGTTTCATTCCTACAAAACTGATAGTGTTTATTTATTTAATGTAACCGCACTAAATTGTTCCTCTCAGATTTTATTAACCGTCTACAGTCCACCAAGAATCTTTGACCTTCTTTGATGAATCTGTATGTGGTGATCAGCCTGTGACAGTGGAGTTTTACCTGTTTTTGATTTCAGGGGAAAGTAAAGAGCATGTACGAAAACATGAAGAACCTTCAAGATCCAACACCTCGCTTTGACAGCCACATCTCCAAAAACGCCAGCAAGGTCACCTCACTCACCTCCTACCGCGCCTTTGAACTCACACAGGTAAAGACATTCACTCACGGAAACCACGTGTGGATACACATCAGTGGGCCAGTTATTCCTGGGCTTTATTGTGCGTGAACACATAAAAAGTTAAAGCTGTTTAAGATCAACGTGACTTTTTCCTTTGTTGTTCTGAGCCTCTGGTTGGTCGGGTCGTGTCGGGGTCAAGTTGTGGTAGAAACAGTCCTGTGAAAAGCACCGTTTAAATGTCAAACCAAAACTACAGATGTAATCTTGACCTGAGGGCTTAAAGTACCAAGTGAAAATTAATACCTGTTTGTTTTTTGTTGTACTGTTGTTTATTTCAGCATTATTTCTACGAGTACACATTTGACGAGCTGCGTCAGCGGCCTCGCCAGGTCTGTCCGTACGCTGTTCTCTCCTTCCAGTTTAAAGGAAAAGACTCTGCACTTACCAGCAAACCTCTGGCCCCAATCAGGTATGAACATTAACTAGTTCAAAGTTAAACAACATTTGGCGGTAGCATAAATTATGAATGTGCTTAAAACTTGCAAAACCATCAACATGGTTGTGAAGATTTAAACCTGGTGACTTATACCACAGAAACCTTGTAATTGTAAATATCTGTGTGTGTGTGTGTGTGTGCGCGTGTGTGCGTGTGTGCGTGTTTTTGATGGACAGGTTGAACAGCCAATCAGCAGAGGGGAAGAAAGGTGAGATGTTAAACAAGATATCTACAGAACAAAGGAAGTCCGTTTTTTCCTGTTATGCTCTGAACCGACAGAAATGCTGATGCGCTGTCATCTCCTTCTGTCTGTCTCTCTCTCTCTCGCAGAGCCTGCTCAGTTCACAGTGTGGACTGGAGATTTGGTGAAAGGTGACACCGTTCTCTACCAGATCTCCCTTCGCTCCTTCTCTCCTCCCTTCCTGCCCCACAAACTGTGAGTGCTCAAGCATTTTCTGCTCCTGTAATCCATCAGTTTTGTTTCTGCCATACATTTTGCTCATGGCTATTTTTTCAGTTTGACTTGGCCTTTTAATTTAGCTGTCACCTTATGTTTTAGATACACAAGGAAATGCTTTTATAGTTTAATGGGTCGTAGCTTTGTGGAAAGTCTTTAGGGCCGTGACGTAGAGATCCCCTCTTTTCACTTTCAAAAGCAGTTTGAAAGTGAACCTGAAGGCTGAGTCAGCTGTTGTTAACAATTAGAGTATAAATTGAAAACTAAGTAGACTTCATAAATGACAATCTTATGTTTCAGAATTATATCCAAACATCACTAAGCCCTTTGCTGCGTGTCACTTCCCCTCTCTCTCATCCTGTTTTCTGTCACCTTTTAAGCTCTTCTGTCAATAAAGCTATATAAAGGCCAAAAAAATACTTTAAAAAAAGCCATCACTAAGTTCGACTCTGAAAGTGGCTTTGCAGGATGTTCAAGAGCAACTTTTACAGAGGCAGTAAGGCTAAATAAAGCGTGTGATCAGTTCTTGGTGTTTAGTTCAGTATCAGCTTGCACAGTCTGGACAGTTAGAACATGAACAAAAGTGAAGCTTTGGCCAACAGCTGTAATCCCTCCCTTGATTGCTTTGTGGAAGAGAGCCAAACTTAATAGAACTAGATCCAACTAAATGTTATTTACTTTAATACATGAGCCAGCTTTATTGACACAAGTGCATCCTGAAATCATAAAATGATTTGTTCTGTGTGTATCTCACCACATTTCTCCTTCAGACCAGAGAAGCTGGAAATTGGTTGGTTGATGAGGCTTAACCAGGTGACCAAGATGCTCCCTGCAGAACTGTTCTCCTACAACCTCTACAGCAGCAGCCAAGAAGGTGCAGTTCAATATACCTTCACAGTGATGGTGCAGTACACACCCGGGTGCAACTTAAGGAACTCAAAGCTATCTTTAAAGATCATCATTTTGATATAAAAAACATTTTTTAGCTTAAATTTGTTGTATTCAGCATTTCTGAAACTGCTTCCAGACCATCGCGATGAATATGCTTGTCATTTGTACGGTATTTTCACTGTTCTATTATTGTATCTTCTCTATATGTTGTCCATAGATGCAGATTTTATAACTTCAACTAAAATGTAACAGTTTTTTTTTGGTGTGTTTTTGTTGGTGTAGTTGTGAATAACAACCACTTCTGCAGTCTCCTGGAGGTGACAGATAGAAATCGGGCCACGACCAGCGTGACAGGTCTGCTGCAGGAGCTGGAGATAAAGAGAGTGGTGAGTTTGGCTAACATTAATGTTGTGATTGAGTTTATTTTGCTGAGTCCCTTTTCAGGAGCAAAGAAAGGAAAGGAAAGAGAAAGAATAAATGAATAGGAAAATGTAGAATAAATGATGAATGACAGGTGTGTTTTCTGCCTTCAGGTTCTGGTGACTCCTCTCACAGAGAGAGGCTTTCTCATCCTGCTATCCAGCGTTCAGATGGCCACACCCACAGGTATGACATATGATAATATTGACATGCCATGTGTCATTGAGAACAAAGGAAAAAGGCCTTGAAGGTTTAACATACTCTGTCGACTTGCTTCAAACCCAGACAAATATGTCTTTTTGGACCTTGATGGAAAATGAGACCATCTTTTTTTGTAATTACAGAGAGAGGAGAGAGCTGGAAGAGGTGTCTTCAGGCTTTGTTTGTCTTCCCACAATCCAGAGATGTGACCAAGTCCAGTGAGTAACACATTATAATACAATATTTTCCAAACAGTGTATTATCCAGTACACCGATGTCTATCCTGAGGATCAGCTCGGGGCAACTGTATTATCCACTGTTTTGTTGCTAGTTGGACAAATTTGCAAAAAGATGATTAAAGGCTTCACTAGAGAGGAGCGGCAGTTCTGTCACCACAAGCAGCAGCTTTCACATTATACTGTACATAATCAGTTGGTTAGTAATAGATACTATTGATTAGTGTTGCTGAGGAATCATCAAGTTTTGACTTAAATTATCTCCATGATATACATAATAATGTTGCTTTCTTTTTCTTCCAGCAACGCATGCTCTTTCTTCCCATGATGCCTCTGAGTCACTGACGTCTGCTGGGAAGGTGATGCCTCGGCTGACCCAGTTCATCCCCGCGTTGCATCACGCTCTAGTCAAGGCCCGCGCCAACCCTCCCCCTCAGCTGTCTACTGGCGTGGAGCACCAGGCACGGGAATACCTCAGTGGCCTGAACGAGGGCAAGGTATGAACCAATTTTTCTTTATATCGCATCACCCAAATTTCCTTTTTCATGGCACAAGATTTGATTTTTTAATTTCTTACGATGTTTTTTTCTTTTCTTTTATTGTTGAACTTAAGCGGTGTCTGCTGCAGCTCTAAGGACATTTTTAGCTCTGATACAGGGAAATATGAATAGTAATGAGCATTAGTAAGAGTTAAAACACTACAAATATCATTCGACCAGCAACATGACTTCATAATCTGTATGATAATATCATTAACCCTCTTGCTGATCATGCTAGAGTGTTTAACAGTCAATAATTCAGGTAAAGAGCAGAACTGAATGAAGAAGTATTGCAGACAACAACAAAATGATAAAGAGAACAAAATTGTATAGAAAGGGAGTTTCTGACCTGTGCAAATTTGTGGAAAATGTAATTGATGTTAGGCTGTGTTGAGCAACACAACAGACAAATGTGTGGACGAAGACTTTTTTGTATTTATTCTTTTATATTTATTGAAGAAGATATTTTTGTCTTTGCTCTCCAGGTTCGACAGTACCCCATGGGCGACTATGAATCCAACTTGGATGAGGAAGGAAAGCTGTTTCCTCCTCCCAAACATCACAGAGTGAACATGGATAGCTATCTGAACTCCTACCTGTACAACCCTGCCCTCTACCTGCTGTCAGTGGCCCGGGTCAGTGCGATGGTGGAGGCGTACTGTGGCCCTGAGGAGCCACTGGAAGTCAAGGTTGGGAGGAGCTGTGGAGCTCAGAGAGAGGCGACGGAGAAGGAGGCGACCAGCAACAGAAGGGACGGACAGAGCAACACTCAGAAGGTAAAGACTGAAATTTATACGATCTTGGCTTTTATTGGAAAATGTTACTGTGTGGACATAAAGGGTCATTAGGATGTAGAGGACACGGTCATTTTCAATCCTCAGTGAACTCTAATGTGTCTTCTGTGTTTTCAGATCCAGCAGCTGATCGACTTGGTCCAGACCTGTAAGAGAAATGCAGAGAATGAGATAAACATGGAGGAAGGAGGAGGAGGAGTGGGGATATCATCCGGGAGGAAGAGGCGACTGGAGCAGGAGACGGCATCGAGGGCGATAAAGTTCCTAAAGGCATCACAGGAACCGGGAAGACACAGCAAGATTCCAGGTGAGGAAACAAGATGCTGAGTAACACCATCAGCTTCTTTTCCCTGCCAGCAACACGCCTCGTTTAGTTAAGAATCATTTTCAACTTAAAGACGGATCTCTGCCACCATTTGTGCTGCTGAGAGCAAACTCCTTTTATTTGCTTTGTGTTCATGTTCTTTGCTTCTAAATGTATCGTCATCGTTGCATTGCATTCAGTCTGAGCACACCTTAATAGATTTTTTACTATTCTCATTTTATCTTGCAAACTTTGGGCACTGTGTGCTTTACTGACATGTTTTTCTTTTACGCTTTTGGCTTCTAGTTGATGGGAACCAAGTCCCTGCCTCTCCCGACTCTCTTGCGTCTGTGATTAGCTTAATTGGCCTGAGGGATATTGATCTAAGGGAAGATGGATCTGAACTAGCTGCCAAACTTCTCAACCTGCTGACAGGTGACTGGATACTGAGCCTCACATATCAGAGGCCTTCAACTCTCCATTCATATTTGTGGTTGTTGTTTTTTTTTTTAAATCATCCGTTCTGCCAACATCTGTTTTCCTTGTCACTGCAAAGTTGCACTTTCTTTTTTTTGTTTGCAATTTATCTTTCCTATCGTCTCATCCCTGTTGGTTGTGTTGCATCAAAAAAACTGAAGAGAGATTCATGAAAGCATTTGCTCTGATGACAAACAGGTCTTTTGAAAATGAATGTTTCTCTGTTCACTGACAGCTCTCATACAGACTGCCAGGGAAACAGCAGTTCAAGAGGAGGTTCAGAGGGAATCCTTTCCATTTGATAAGATAGCCACCAAGCTGGGTCTGCCCACTAACTGTGACATCGACCTGAGGAAGCATGATGACTTAGAGGTAAGTTTGATATTTTAAGTACATATTTGTAATAAATGGTGTCTTTTTTGGGGGTCAGAAGTTTTCATAGAGTTGCTTACATGGAAGCAGGTAAGATTAACAAAGTATGCGTTTTTCTTTTTTTGTTTGTGTGTGTGTAGGAGCAGATGGCGGGCAGTGTCAGTAGTTTGGAGGGATTCAGTCCCGGCTCCCACAGCGGAGAGGTGAATCACCACGGGGCAGCGGGTAGAGGAGGAGGAGGCGGAGGCCTGGGGAGGAGAGCTGCAGGATACGAGGAGGAGGAGGAACAATGGGCGATCCCGTGGGTCCTCATCCCCATTACAGGTCTGTCTGCCTGCCCAGTCAGGTTGTAAATAAGAAAACAATACCATGTACATAAAATGCCCAAATAGTTTTAATTGGTTTTAAAACTTTTGTATTGATTTTTGAAATAGATATCAGCCAACAGACTACTCATACAGATTCACGTGATACATATACAAACATGAAAACAAGTCTACCATATTTACTATGACTGGTTTTGAGGGGGTGGCTCCTAACCAGCCGGCAGAATCACACAGTGACCAGAATGAAGTTGAAGATAATTCTTATGTGTCTCTGCAGGTCTGTGTTCGGAGAGGTACACCCAGAGAGACAGAAACATCCCTCAGGATCCTCGCTTCCAGCACCTCACCACGGCACCAAGCATCACCACAACAACCAAACCCTCCAGGACGGACCCCACCCCGTCTCCTGAGCCCAGCCTTCCTCCCTTCCCCTTCCTGTCCTCGTCCCCGGAGCCCAGCCCCCCTGCTTCCCCCTCCCAGTGCCCATCGCCAGACCCCAGCCCTCCTCCTTCACCTTCACAGTGCCCGTCTCCAGAGCCCAGTCCCCCTGCTTCTCCATCACAGTGCCCGTCTCCGGAGCCCAGCCCCCTGCCCTCTCCCTCCCAGTGCCTGTCTCCACAGCCCAGCCCTTCCACATCTCCTTCCCAATGCCTGTCCCCTAAGCTCAGCCACCCCCCGTCCCCCTCCCGGTGCCAGCCCCCAGAGCCTAATGAGCTCAGTTCATTTAAGACGGACCACAGTGGTGCTAACGAGGAGCTGTTAGCCCCCGCAGCCTTCAGGGAGTTCACAGGTAACCTCAGCCACACTGCGTTGGTTTCAGGATGCACCTGTTGCATCTGTTCAGGTGTGAGACTGCAAAACTATCCACAGTTTTAACTGCCATTGTCAGATATGAAAATTGTCCCAGTTGTTTGCAGTATAAACAGTGTCTTTACTGGGTATGCAGCTAAATATTGTGTCTCCAATCTAATGTTGTCTGCCTCCTACAGGAGTATCCCAGGACAGAGAAGAGAAACCTCAGGGGAAAGAAAAGAAGAACGAAGAGCCGTCCATCTCTGCATCCGTCCAGCCATCTATCCCTCCAGCTCCAGAGAGGAGGACGCAACACTCATTACCACCCACTGAACAGGAGAAGGAAGATGATGAGGTGGAGTTAATGGAGGTAGCGGCATCACCTTTAGACGAGGAAAAAGAGACTCGGCCAGTCGAGAAACTGCAAATGCAGGAGGAAGACGAACAGGCGGAGGTGGTTGAAATGATTCATGTGGTAGGTAGTGACGAGGAGCAAAAGGGAGAAGCGAAGGAACGGTTAGGTGGCTCTGTGTTTTCCGTCACCTCACCTCGTCCGTGTCCTCTCAGACACATCGACAACATCGTGGACAAACATCTGGGCGACTTCTCCTCAGAGATGCAGGATGTTCTGCAGGAGGAGAGTGTTCATTACAGCTTCCCACAGTCCCCGCACTCCACTTCAAACACAGACACAGCAGCACTCCAACACTCACTCCCACGCACGCCCCTATCCCAGTTCTCACAGTATGTTTCTTTCTACAACCCCTGCCCCCCTGTCCAGGACTACGTTGACTCACTACAGGACAGCATTAACAGTGTGCTAATAGAGCTTGGGGACAGCTGGCCGAGCCACAAGCCTGCCCCCAGCAGGACTAATATCGATGCCGCGTTGGCGAACACAGTCAGTGCTTTTGTGTCCAGCATCCGGGCAGCTAATTTAAAAACAGGCGCAGATGATAGTGACGGTGAAGTGACAGCTGCTGACGTCGGTCAAACTCCTGCACTCTCAAGAGAGGAACAAGTACGGCAGCCACATTCAACCAACAAACCAAATCCTACAGACAGCAGGAATCCCCCAAATTCGCACGTCACTTTATCTGTTACTACCTCTGCGCCTGGCTCGCTCTATAAGCCTACCAACACTGCTGTCCTCCAGTCTCCTCCCGACATGTCCCCGCAGTCCAACTGGAATCCACAGCAAAGTTGCACTTTAGAACTCAGCAGAACTCCTAACACTAGAAAAACACAAGACGATTGCATTACCAGGACTGTACATTTTACCCCTGGAGCAGACGGTGGCAGTAGTGTTTCAGGTACTGTTGAGGTGACCTTGCCAGGATTCAGCGATCTATCGAAACCCGTAACGGAAGCATCGCACTCGACTGAGCCAGTCTCCAGTTCGGCCTCTGTGTCCGTCAGCACCCCCGTCTCGGCTCCGGCTGCAGACCTGAGCTCCCTGATCAGCCAGCTGCAGCCAGAGGTGTTCAACAACCTGGTGGAGATCATAAAAGACGTGAAGAGAAACTCCCTGCAGTTCTACCTCCACAGCGCTGAGCGAGAGGACCGGGTCCATGAAGACATCAAGGTAACTTCACAGGAAGCCGAGTTCAAAGTGAATGAATACATTGTTAAAAATAGATGAGCCTGGATGCCTTTATATCTACAAACCTTTGTTAATGTTATAGTTTCTGCTGTTAATCTGTTCTTAGTCAAAGAATGTGAAAAATCAATTATTTTTGAAGATTTGGGTGAATTATGAAAAAGTTAAATTAACTGATTAAAAAGTTATTTATTGCAGTTTAAAGGTTCTGGACATGACTTTCACAGCCACTAGATTTCACACTTGAGTAGAATAATCTCAGATCAAAACAATTGGGTGCGTCAGCCACATCTCCTCCTAACGACGGCTGTTACTCTTCTGTTGTAGGAACACTTGTTGAAGCAGGGTAACATGGAGCAGAGTCCTGTCGCCTTCCTGAACCAAGAAAACTCTGACAGCAGACTGCTGGTCATCATTAAGAACAAAGACATCGCTGGACACTTACACAAGGTACCTGATCAGTCTAGCAGCACCTCTGTTCCGTCTGTCCTCACTTTTTATTACATCAAACAACGTGGATGATCCAGATCTTATAGGAACATATAACTATATGTTTGCTCTGAAGGCTACATGTTCGTTTCATGTATGATCTTTTAGTATTTATTTTGTGGTCTCTCCAGCTGAACCGCTCTGTCGATCTGTGTTTCAGGTTTTTACTTAAATTGTTTTGTAACTTCTGTGTTTGGTTTTTGTCCACCTTCCTCTGAATGCCCTCTAAGACTGGTGATCAGATGTGATCCAACCTTTTTTTTTTTCAGCTGTGACTTTGTGGTTTGTTTGGTTCGATAAGCTCCAGATGTAGTTGTCCTTCTCACAGCAGGGTGAAGATGACACCCTGTTAGATGTGTTAACTGACTAATTGACTTGAGCCCCTCTGGGACGACCACATCATGTTTGTAATTGTGGGGGAGCCTCTAGGCAATTGGATCGAGTCTTTGCTTATTTTTTGTCGTCCCCTACTTGAGACGGCTGTTTTGTGAGGGTTACAGAAGCCCTCACCAGAATAAAAACACAGCATTTCATCATTATCACCTGCACAGAGAGCGTCAACGCCCTGCAGTTCTGAACATCTGGAGAAAATCCCCTCAGAGTAAATCTGCTGATATCTGTGGTGCATCTATTGTCACTGTGGACCCTTCAGCATTCAGCAGTACATGGAATCTGCTTTGTGGGCTCGGAGTGTTGATGAGAGTTTATATATATGTTTCTAATTATTGATTCAGCACAATGAAATGTTGACCAAGTAAAATTATTTTGGAAAAACTAATAAGGCGAGTGCCGCCCTGGGTCAATGGTAAAAACACTGTAAAAAGAAAAAATCAGGTGCTCTTCAAGGACAATAATAACTTCCTGTCCTTTTTTCAAGGATGTAGATCTGTAGGTAAGAGGGAAGCAGACCAAAAACCGCCTTATAAACAAGAATATGCCAGTGGTTAATGGCTTTACAATAGGCCAAGCCATAAATCTCAGTGCTCCGTGGTCCAAATCTGTCCTACTGAGCAGCTGAACCCATCAAATAAGTTGATGAGGCAGCAGCTCAGATATCTAAATCAGGTGAGCAGTGTGCAGCGAGGACACACATCCATTTTGTCTAACTGCCTTGTTTTTCTTGCTGGACAGATATGCTGACGGATTTACTGGATGTTTAATGGCAAAACTGACAGGAAGTGTGTTGATGTTGATGTGTCTGTGTTTATACATATCAGATTCCAGGTCTGGTGTCTCTGAAGCGACACCCGTCTGTGGTGTTCGTGGGAATCGACACACTAGACGACATCAGGAACAACAGCTACAACGAGCTCTTTGTTTCTGGAGGCTGCATTGTTTCGGACGAGTTAGTCCTCAATCCAGACTTCATGAGTCACGGTAGGTCAGGGATTAGAATCCAGCAGCTGTATCCAACATTTTACATGTTTAAGTCATTAAAATGGGACATTTTTTAGTGTTGGTCAAGAAATACACATATTTTTTTTTCATAGTGAAAAATAATGTATTGCTGTGTTAGAAACATTTTATATTTTGATAAATTCTGAGACAGATCATTAGTAGTAGTATTATTAGTATTTATTGCAGTTTTAACTGTAGTGTTGAATGTTGTTGCACAGATCGACTGACTTCCCTGCTGAGGATCCTGGAGCAGCACAGTTCTCCCGAGAGTTTGTGGAGGTGGAAGATTCACCACAAAACCCACAAGAAGTTAAAAGAACAATCCAGGTACTGCTTCTGTGTCTGCACTGGTTAATAGTCCAAATCAGAGGACAGTAGGTGCAGAATGACACTGTTACAGCCAGTCTCTTGTATTAGATTACTTTAAATTGTGTTAACCCTGAACGCTGGCCTTTATTTCACGTGTTTACGTTTGGTTGACAGGTTCAGAAGAGATGCAGCCAACCTGCTGGACATACTCTCAGCCTATCAGAAGCGGCACATCGTTGAGTTCCTCCCATATCATCACTGCGACACCACCCATCAGTCACCTGACCTCAACTGTCTCCTGGAGCTCCAGGCCCGATACACACAGTACCGACACACAGTCCTCCTGACCGGTACGTACATGTCAGGACCACTTTATCAATACCAGTGACTTAGCAATGATTACCCGATTAACTGCCGAGAAAATATAAATGAACCACCTGACGTGTTGCACTGATGTTCTCTGTCTTGTTTTACAGAGCAGTTTGAGAAGTTCCCAGCCTACTCCAGTAGCGGAATCATCGTGGCCACTATCGAAGAGATCCTGCACGACTTCAGCAGGCTGGTCGGTTACCATCAAGGCAACAAGAACAGCCAGCCAATCATGGATGACATTCTGGCTTCCAAAGGTCAGTATACGACATATTTCATTTAGATTAGAAACTATAAAAATAAACATGTTGCAGGACCCTTAAACTTCATAAACCTCGACTCTTACAAGACAATCGTTGAATACATAGCAAAGGAAGCGAGCCTGCCTGTGATGCAAGCTGGATAGTCGCATGCTTTAAAACGCGTGGGTCCTCTCATAAACATTTAGTGCCCTTTCAACACGAAGTCAAAGTAGCGATTCAGACATGCGTGCAGGGACGTCGTGTTGCGTTCAAGTGCACCTCCGAAACAAATGTAAGAGGCAGTTGTCGTTGTCGGGGCATAATCGTCTTCTGTTAACAATAGGATAGCCATTAGCTCTGAAAATAATTTAAAGTCAAGTCGAATCGAATCATGGTTCTGTGGAGTCTTGACACACCTTCTGCCCCCGTTCTATCATCTTTTCCCCCGTTCTCCATCTCTTCCTCCGCTCTACTGTCTCTGTCCACGTTCCACGTTCTCCTTGTGTTCTACTCATCGCTCTCCTTTGTTCTCAGGTCTCGGCAGACAACTGAGTCACAGTGACTCTGTGTCTGAACACTCTCCCTCCATCTTCCCAGAACACATCCATCCCCTCTCATCCCGTGACCAGCCCCAACATCTCCTCCATCAGTCCGGCTCTGGCCTCCCCCCCCTCTCCCATCTCTCTGACCAGCTCGTACCTGACACCTCCTGTAAGGAAGGTGGTCCGCAGCCTTCAGGCAAAGACTTAGAGGACCTTCGATTGGCCATCTCACAGTTACGGGCTGAACGTCAGGCACAGCTGCAGCAGCAGCAGCGGTTTGACTCCCAGGCGGAGTTGAGCATCAACCCCCTCAAAAGCTTCCTTCCGAATCCCGTTAGTGCAGGTAGCCGTCACACCACTCCTCCTCTACGTCCCACAGAGTCGGCCGCGCTCAATCCTGGCAAGAAAGCAGTGGCAGCTACTCTGGAGTTTATTCACTCAGCACTGCAGACAGAGCTGGAGGACGAGCTGAGGGAGACGGAAACAGAGGGACTGAGGTCTAGAGGAAGACGAGAGCAGAGAGATGGTACTCCAGTAGGAACAGTGGGGTCAGTCGGAGGAAACCTGGCTCCCAGTAACAGCGACACATCTACTGCTTCTTCCCATCCAAACACAGCTGCAGTGACAGAACCAAGTAACCAGACAGATGCAACCAGTGACAGGAGAGAGAAAGCAGATCAACACGGGGCAGCCTACTCCAGTTCCAACACTTGCCCTGCAGAGGGTGATAGATTGAGGTTAGTAAATCGTGACTGATTACTGATGACAGTTGAGTGTCTGGGCAAGTCTGTGTTTGTTTTTCATCCTGAAATATTATTACTGCTGCCCCATGTATGAACTCCAGAACGAACTGTAAGTAAGTGATGTGTTCTTGTTTATGCCGGTCTAAACCTGTAACTAAAGCGTTGTCGAGCCGGTCCCGTATATATTTATTAGCTCTGAGAGTTAACACAACTGCAGCTGTCAGTGTGGCCAGTCTTACTGAGATTATCATCTTTTTTCTGTGCTTCTGTGCTGAGTTGGCGGCCATGTTTGTGTTGGTGACGTGTGTTGAGAGAGCTGATGTAGCTCTCTGAGCGGTGTCACATAAACCCAAATGGTACTTTTCTATCATTGCAATAAATTGACTTTCTTGACTTATAAAATCATCTTTCAACTTGCCCCGATCAAGCAATGATTGATAATCACATGAGGGAGACCAGGAGCGGAGAGACTTGGCCTCTCTATACACTGACGTACATCAAGCCCTGTAGTTCGCCTGTATGTTGCTGTTGAACCTCCTCTTGTTTTCCCTCTTGTAGAGACACACAGCTGGGCCCGGACCTGCCAGTAAGAGAAGAGGCAGCCCCACATGGCAACGGCACTTTGGGGACTGCCATTAGCACCAAGGTAACAGGAAGTATCACCACTGTAACAGACCAGAAAGACAATCCAAATCCTGCTGTGCCCCGTGTACTGCAGATCCAACTGCCCCAACAGCATCGGCAGAGCCTGAACCACCACCAGCAGCATCTCCAGCAGAGTCATTTGCACCTACAACAACCACCTCACAGCCAGCAGAGGGGCGCAAACCTCCTGCAGCCTCCCCACCTGCCTCAACTCCACAACCAGCATTTCTCCCGCAGCCCTTTGCTGGGACCACTGACCACCCTGGGAGGTGGCCTCTTGGGGCCCACGCCTGTCTGGCCAGGGGCCATGGGCCCCACCGGTGCTGCTGCCCTGGTCTGGGGCTTCCCGGGGGGCAGGGACTTCACTGGTTCCAGACTGATGGGGGGGTACCACAACCCTGCAGGCCAGGGCAGCAACATGTACAGAGGGGGGCAAAGAGGAGGAGGCTTTAATGGGATGTAGAGAGCCAGTTTAACTCCACCAGCTGACTGACCAGCGGTTCACTCAGCAGGTTAAAGAGGGGGAAGAAAACACAAAACTAGCATCCTGTTATCATGGAAACATGCATATCACAAAACAGAAAGAGGGAAGGAGTGACGGCGCTCTGTGTGCAGCTCCCATCGGTCATTATTTATCAGCACAACCCTGATCAGCACTGACACATATCATAGTCACAGATGGTGTCTCAAAGAATCTGGATGCTTCAGTTTGTCAGGTTCATGAAATTGGTTACAGAAAGAACATTGAAAATATAGACTCGTCTTTTTTGGCATTATTGCCACTATTCTATCGTGACAGTAGAGATTAAAAAAATGTCAGCAGAGATGGCGTGAAGAAAAAGATCCTCTGCTGGGATCAAAGCAGGGACGAAGTGAAATAGTGAGATAATTTCAGGCAGTTATTGAGGATCAGAACATTTTTTTACTGACAGTGAGAGATGTCTTCTGGTGAGGTCTGTATAAATCAGAGATGTGCAGGATTTCTTTTTCTCAGTGATGGCTGGAAGTTATGTAACTGCAAGAGTCTTAAAACCAGCCTGACGAATATGTCTTTGCACGCTCAAAGTATTTTTTTCGTGGTTTGTTTTACAGCTGTCGCTTTTTGTTCGTAATTCAAACTGCCGTCCACTCGTGAGGAAAGGCTAAATATTTTTTTTTAATGTATTGTTCTGTCTAGAAAATGTGACACAAAATAATCCTGTTATGATTCCACAAATCCTAAGGAAATCTGTTCAGGTGTCATTTTTGATACAAATATTGGTCCAAATCCAAATGATATTTACTTTATTATTTTTATTTTTATTTTTATTTTCACAGAAATGGAAAGATTTTTTTGCCCAGGCTGAAATTTTGTATTGACTTTACTCGAAGGAACCTTTCTTAGTTTGGTCAAATGCTGTCTTTGTTTCTCTACACTCACCTGACTCTATTTTTATTTTCAATATTCTTCCTGTAACCAGTTAAATGAATCTCTTTGCGACTGAATTGATGGAAGTCCAGGAGAAGGCGATCCAGGTCTTTGAGATGTGGTTGTGACAAATCCTGGATCGGGGGTCATCATTCATCAACCAGACACAGAAACACTGTCTCTCTTTTAATGAAACTATGTAGATAAAAGTGCCACCTTGATTAAATTAAATGCTCGTAAAAATAACGATCCCTCTGTAGTAGCTGTGATGCAACTTCTCACGCAGCAGAAATCTGCTGCTGTGGAGTTTGACTACAATAGAAACCTGCAGCTTGTTGGATCTCAGAGAAGAAACCAACCTATTGTTTTCTGTAACCACTAACTGTTGACCTGTTAGTTCTTAAGAAGTCAGAGAAACACTGATGGAAAAAAGCAATATGTCCTCATTTTGCCTTGTGCATAGGAGATTCAAAGAAAAAAAAGAGGAAATGTTGACTTTCTCTGCCATGTTTTCAGATGTTTTATTTAATCTTATTGAAAAGTATCAGACCTGATTTGTACGTCTCTGGAGGTGTTTTTCAGCTCTGCCTCAGAGATCTTCTACCTGAATGAATGCCATCAGGTTTAATCGGTTCAAAAGCCTTCAATATGATTTATCTGTTCTGTTTCTGTACGCTGCTCTGAGTCAGAGCATGGACACAAATGTTTAAACGCCTCTGGGTGGCTCCCAGTTCCCAGCTTTCCTGAATGCACCACCACCATGACTGTTTTGACACTTTACGACTGTGTTTTTCTCTGGAAACTAAAAGATGGATGTTTTCAGGGCACAGGTGGGAACTCTGATTGTTTTTCCAGCAACCTGACATATTTAAAGGAACCTCCTGACAATGTTTTTTACTGTGAGAAAACATGAACAGCTTATTTGTTGTCTCTGTGACACCAGGATGCACCCTGTTTGTTAAACTGAGGCTTTTGAAGAACTGTAAAAAGAAAACGAAAGAGATGGACGGACTGCCTTACACATCTTCCAGTGGACTCTTTGTCTTGTAAAAATGAGTTTTTTGTATTGATTGTTTGGTTTGTTACCCTGGGAGTTGTTTTGTGTTTAGTTAATGTTGTAAATACAGTAGAACGTGACAGACTGTAACAGACTGGTTTTAACTTAAAAGTCATTTTGTATGTTTGTTTTTTTTTTACATCAGAGTTTTTTGTATTAAAACTTGCCTGCATAAACCAGCGAGTTTCTCTCGTTATGTTCTTGGCCTCAGATCTCAGATCAAGCTGCTGCATGAAGGTAACGAGATGATAGCAGGTGGAAAGTCTCAAGTCTCACTCTACTGCTGATCTGAATCTTATTGCCAATGTGTGCAGGCTCTGTAATTTCAAATTCACAGAGCCCAGCTGAAATATGTTATTTTCTCATTCTCTCTTGACAGGATGTCGATTTTGTAAGAAAACAACTCGAACACTTGTTTGCATGATTTAGAGTCTAATGCACACAGGATTTAAAAAACAAACAAACATATATCCTAGGACTTAAAAATAGATTTTTAGTCAAATGGTGTCTTACTTAACTCCCATCCATACTCAGGGTTTTTGGCATAAATATATAATATAAACTGCAGTCAAACACGTCTAAAGGCAAATACAGTCCTTATAAATAGTGTTCACCCCTATTGGAAGTTCATATTTTATTGTTGTGAAAAGTTAAAGTAGATATAATGTGGCTTTGTGACACTGCTTAAAAGGTTTTCTCTGGTCTCTACCTATAAAAAAGTCCATTAAAACCAGTAAACAGCTGATCACAGTGGTCAGTCCATCACTTCATCCTCGGTATCTGTAGCTGTCTTCTTCGTTGTCCACTTGTTGTAGCGGCAAGCTACTAACGGTCGCTACTTTCAAAATAAAATTCCCCCGCTAAGAACCTAGTTCTAAACTCCAATGGGGTGCGATGTAAAGCTCTTATTTTGAAGAAGAATTCGACCCGCTTCCTGTTCGCTGCCCGACACTTCCTGCTTCACATCACGTCACATGTTTACGCCTACTTACCCCAGTGGCGGCTTTTTGGAAACGACACAAAAAATGTCGTCGCTCAGAGCTCGACACGCAAATTGCTCTGTTGTTGGTTGTAAAGATCAACATAAGTGCCTGTATGCTGTCCCAGCTGCAGAACAACAGAAGACACAGTGGTTGCGTTTCATTTATAACGACGACGTTGTAGCTGCGGTTCGTGTCGGTTTGTATGTGTGTGCTAACCACTTCACGTCGGACTGCTTCAGTAACGAGGGTCAGTACAAAGCTGGATTTTCCTCGACACTGACCCTCATAAAAGGATCAGTACCAAGCATACGGGACCCAGCAACTGCACCTGAGGGACAGGTAAGTGTCGCCACGTGTTGATAGTATTTACAGTTGCCTGTTATGGTGGAAAACTGGCTAACTAGCTAGCTCCGCTTCGGTCCGCTATTCAATGGCGTTTGAAGCGAGTTTAATGTCAATAATATTACGAGGGAGCTTGGTTGTCACAGTAAAAAGTCTGGAAACGTGCAGACTGGAGACAGAATCAATGCGAACAGTGTCCAAGAGTTTGGAGACAAACACAGCTTTCGCTAGCTGTTAGCCATTAGCTACATGGTAGTAACTTAACAACAGAGAGAAACAAACTAACATCAGATGTTACCTGATGCAGGTCAGTGGGGGGATGGGAGCCGGGAGGTTGGTTGTGTTGGGGAGTCTCTCGTGTAATGGTGGACAACACACACATTCCTGAGTGTTGCCGTATTGAGCTGATACAGCCTGTTTTTGTATTCAGGCCATCATAAGTGCATCAAGGGATGTCGCATGCCAGACTGACCCACCGGACCGACGGGCTGCAGGCACACAGCTGTCCTTAAGGACTCTTCAGCCCCACTTCAGAAGTCAAGGTGTGTACAAACCATCTTCAGTACAATACGTTTTGATGAAGTTGTAATTTTCTTGTGTTGTGTCATTTTATGTAGACTTCTGTAGTAAAATGATGTTGTTGTTTACAGCTGTTCAGGCTACTGTGTCCTGCAAGGATTTTGGTGTTGGGACATCCACTGCAGACCCTTCTAGTTTTGTAAAGAGACCCTCAAAGAGACCTCGTCTGGACCTTGAAGAGGAGCCGGAGCTGGAGGACGAGCCATTAGAAGGCAGCTCCTCAGTGGGAGCTTCAAAGGGGCAGGATCCCACCTATCATCCTGCAGAGTCCGCCACAGCGCCGCCAGAATCAACACCTTTGTTGTACGTTACCTAATATATCAGTATAATAGTAGTGCTGTATAATACAATAGTCCTGCAAGAAAGTGAACATACATTTTTCATCATTGTTTTCATTTTTTAGACGGATTCATGTAGATCTTATGATGTTCTTTTGGCTACTTTTCAAATTGCACTGAAATTACTTTATGTTTTTAATTGTACAGTGCGTTTATATACGTAAAAGATCAGTCTCAATGGAAAGTACAGTTTAACTGTCCTGGAGATTCCTCTCACCCATATGACTATTTTTCATTGCAGGACTGTTGATGTTGTTTACATCAGTAGTTTATGTTTATGTGCATAAAAAACATAGATAGACCAACTGGAACGAGTGTAATGGTTTAGAGTGCACTACTGAAGAGAACTCAAACTGTTTAATTGCTAAATGTGTTTTCCTTTTGTTTTATATAGACAAGAATCATCCACTCCTACACACAAGAGCAGAAAATACATAGTGTATGAGAGCTGCATTATGGAGCTGTTTGCTGCATGTCCTGTTTGCACGCGGACATGTGACGTGAGGACCCGAAAGCTGGGGACATTCCTGTCCGTGGAGCAGCGATGCCCCCATTGCAAGTTCTGCAGACACTGGAACAGCCAGCCTGTCCTCGGCAGCACACCAGCCGGGAACCTCCACCTGTCAGCGGCTGTGTACCTGAGCGGTGCATCCTTCTCAAAAATTGCACGGGTAAATGACGTGCAACTGTATTTTCAACAATTCTGATTATCACTCTGAATATTAAGTATTTCTGATCAAGTCACATGCATTATGTCAACAAAAACTTTTTTTCTACCAACAGGTCTTCAAGGCAATGGAGCTGCAACTTTTTCAGTACAACACATTTCGCCGGCATGCCAGATCTTTCATTGAACCTGCAGTCATTCACCAGTGGAAAACATCACAGGATGTGACGCTGCAGCGGCTCAGTCAGGAGAGCAAAGTTATAGTTGGTGGTGACATGAGAGCCGACTCTCCAGGTATTTACACATCGATTAAATAGTAACAGTTTATCCAGGTTTTTGATATTTTGTGAAGTTCAAAGGGGAGTGACATTATGTAAATACCACATATAATCAGAAAGTATTGATATGTGATGACTAATATGAAGAGTGGAACACACTTTTTTTTCAGGGCACTCTGTGAAATTTGGGAGTTACACAACGATGGATCTTAATTCAAACACAGTTTTGGACATCGAGTTGGTTCAAGTGAGTGGTTAAAATTCAAATTGTGACAAGGTTATTCAGTGAAATTTGAAAATGTCCATTTGGCTTTTTGCTAATACTGTTTGTTTTGACAGAGCAATGAGGTTGGTGGTAGTCAGCACATGGAGAAAGAAGGCCTGAGGAGGAGTCTGGCATTGCTGGAAGAACGTGGCATTAATCTTGACTGCATTGTTACCGACCGTCATCCGCAAATTCAAAAGTTCCTCAGGGACAGAAACATCACCCATTACTACGATGTGTGTCACATGGCAAAAGGTATTTTTCCCTCTCTTTGTGCATCCACATCCTCATACATCCACATAGTAGCTGCTACTGAAAGTGCACATTGCATGTGAGTAACATGAAAGAAAATTGGTGTCCTTACAGTAACTTTGTATCCATATGAACTTCAGGGATTTCTAAGAAAATGGAGAAGATCAGTAAGCAGAAAGAGTGTCAAAAACTACAGAAGTGGATGAGAAGCATCAACAATCACATCTACTGGACTGCAGCGACCTCATCCACCGGGCCAGAGAGAGTCGCAAAATGGACCTCAATCCTGAACCACGTGCGGGACGTCCACACGCACGATGACCCTCTTTTCCCCAAGTGCCTGCATGAGGTCCGCCAGACACGGGACAAAAGCAAATGGCTCAGAGCAGGTGTTGTACCGATAGATGGACTAAAAGTTATTACATAAATTTTCCTCAGTTTTAAGTAGTGATCACACATTTTTTATAAAAGACAACTACACCTAGTGATGTGATATTTTTGAAATTCATCACAAATAATGTCAGTAATATGTATTACTTTATTGTTTTTGAAAATATGCATTTTTTTTTATTGTTTGTAGGAACTCCGGCTTTCTACAAATTAGAAAAGGCATTGACCAACAAAAGAACTCTGAAGGACGTGGAAAAACTGAGCCCTCACCACCAGACTTCATCTTTAGAGGCATTTCATCGTGTGATCCTTCGTTTCGCCCCAAAGAATGTTGTTTTTCCCTTTATTGGAATGCTGTGCAGGTAAATCAAATGAGGGGTTACTTCAAACGTTGAGAGATGCAGCCTAAACTGTGTTTCATTGTAATCATCTGTGATTTTGTCTTCCGTGTACTTCCAGACTCTACCTGGCTGCCATGTATTACAATGAGAATGCAGACAGACCACAGGCCAAAACCCGGGAAGGTGTACCTCTCTACAAGGTCCACTTTCCAAAGGCTACGAAGGGACAATGCAGCGCCAAGCCCCACAAGACAGAGCCAACATTCCGTTAGTGTTACAATCTTTTATTTTTATTATTTTTTAACCAAACATGTTTTGAACTTGTTGTACTGTTGATTGCTCTCACATGTAAAAATCCTTACAAATGAATAAATAACTAAATAAATTAGTGGCAAGTATCAGGATGTATTGAGGACATTTGTATTGTTTTGTAAAAAACAAAAAAAAACAATAATAATAACAGTAATAATAACAAAATTAAAAAATGATCTTTGTGCTTGTGTTTTATGAAACAGGGTATGTTGCCGACATGATGGATCTCATCTTTGACAAAGTCTTTGTGGACCCTACACCATACACGAACGCGATGTTGGCCATCCCGGTCCCAGAGGATTTGACCGCCCAGTATGAGCATCCTGACAAGGAGGAGGTCATTGCCAGCTATGTGTCCAGGTTTAACCGGGGGACAGTCTGAATCCAGCACAGTGGCCTTCGGCATCAGGAAACTCTCTGTGGATGCGTAGGACGACAGAAACTGGAATCACTCCCCGGATTTTGCGTCCCAAGAAGCCTCAGCACCAGCTCACAAAACTGCGATAAGCTACATACCTGTAACGACTATAAACAATGGACACAATATTTATTCTTGCAGGAATGTATTAATAAGACCCAGGACACGCTGGAGTGACTATGTCGCTCGGCTGGCCTGGGATCCTCCTGGAAGAGCTGGAGGAAGTGTCCCTGCTCAGACAGCTGCTCCGCGACCCGGCCCCGGATAAGCGGGAGAAGATGGATGGAAATGTATTAATAATGTGTATTACAGTTTTTTTCTGATGTTGATTGCCTGATAGGCTGGCCCAGTGTTTACATTATTTTTTTATTGTGTAATTATTGTTTTTGGATGCATTGTTTGATGTAAATAAATGCTTGTATGTGTCCTCAGACATAACTTGTGTGAATACATAAAAAATATGCACAACATCTGTTTATGAAAACTATACAAATGGAAAAAAATAGCAAATTCAATATATATAACTACTGTACTTATATTTCTCATGTGTTACTGCAGTTTGCTGAAGCAAAACAAGACATGAGAACATCTTTGGTTTTTATTCTTTGACATTTCACAAAGAACGACTTATTGGTGTATTCCTCTCAGCTGTAAAGGACCACAGTCAGCTCTGTATATTTGACAGGCATTCTGCAAGGAGTGAACATTGAGGCACACAGGCTCCAACACAGGATGGTCAGTCACACATGACACCTCCACATCGACCTCCTGTAGATGCCTGGTAACCATCTAAAGTTATTCTCTGTAGCTCGCTGCAGCATTTAGGCTGAAAAAGGAGACATTTTCTCACCAGGAAGTTACTGAACTTGCAGTAAAGTATATAACAAATGTGTCTGCAAGGTGTAAAGAAGAATTTTCGTCATGGGACCGCATTTGCAGCCAGAGAGACCAGAGAAACACTGACAGTGGACAACCTGGTCAGTCAGTTTGTTTAAACACTTATTGAGAAAGAGCTGCAACTAATGATTTTGCATATTATTCTGTTATATATTATAATTTAGGTATCAATTGTTTGTTTGGTTAAAAAACAGGAAACTGAAAAATGTCCATTACAGTTTCTCAGAAACACGTTGATGTGTTTAATGACTTCTGGGACAAATTGAGCCTGAAAATGAACACATCCAACCGTTTGACTTCTGTCTGATTTATCCCAGAGCTCTGCTTCAGACTTGGTGAGTACATAGTTATTATTAATCAAGATTACATTAACATTTGTTAGAGCATCTTTAAATTAGATGCTTCGTCTCTGCTGGAGCTGAAGGAAATGAAGGTGTGTTCACAATCAAAATGTATTCAGAGTTTTGAGATGTAGCACAATGTGGGTATCGAATCAAAACAAAGTGCAGTTTTAAGAAATGTAAAAAGGGTCTCATTCACTTTACATTATTTATTACAATTGCAATAAATAAAAAGATACACACACACAAACAAAGAAACTAGAACATTTTCAATACCACAGGAGTAGAAGTGGCAACAGCTCCTCGACCAGCAGGAAGCTGAAGAAACACACAAACTCATCTTTCATTCATGATTTAAATAAATCGCCTCTGCAGGAAAGATGAGCCAGAGAAAAGCAGAGTGGTGCCTCCGACCCAGAAGAAGAAGAAAAAATAAAACCTGATACCTGTTTGGTACATAGTGTCATTTTGATGAAAAGTGCTTTTGAAAACTTAATTTTTAAATACAATCTTCACATAAAATGGTTGGTTATCCATGCAGTTAGTGAGCAGAGGGAAATATAGTTTGTCGTATCAGGTAACAGAAAATGGTATTTTAGTTTCAGACATAAGAAATCGTGGTATTAAAGATCTTGAAGTGAGGTAGAACTGCAGGAGCAGATTTAAAGATGTTTGTGCTGCTGTGTCACATTCTGAGGCTCACAAAAAAATTAATTTTATCAATCAAATTCTAAAAGAAACGCTGTTGGCCTGAAGTAGAGACGAGGGGCAGCAACAACAGTCTGCTTGCATTACAGATCAGTTTTGTTTTTAAACTTGCAGTTTTAGGCTCAACCGACACTCGACTCGAGCGACATCACACCAAAGTTTTTTCACATATACTCTCTGTATAACCTTAAAACACCAGTAAACACATCAAATCTCACCTGTAAAAGAAACGTTTCTCTCAATGTTACCTGCTAGTTTAATAGAGGTTATATATAGACTTTGATGTCGAGGAGTGAAAACCAGAGGGGCGTTAGTGACATTCAACCGACTTTACCGAAGAGCCGAGACAAAAAATGTCTATAAAATTCAAATCAAAATATCAAACTTGTGCAAGATGACATGCTTGATAAATATTTTTACATCAATTAAAAAATAATACTAAATACACGTCAGAGGACTCTGGGAGAGTCCAGAGCGTTCAGAGGTCTTTTGGTTAATAACTCTGGATTGATTTAGTTTCCTTTTGGCAGTTAAGAGCTCAATCAATGGTTTAATTTGACAAAACTCCTTTTTACCCAAAATGCCACTTACACCCGTCTGACTCTCACTACTCTGTTTAAAATCAGTGCAGCTTCCAGATGTGAGCCACATGTTTTTAACCAGGGCTGGGCCACACGCCTCAAAATAATATTGCAATATTTTTAAGCTGTATCCTGAAAAAGACAATATATCTATCTGTATTTTAAATCTCTTCAAGCATTTCATAAATGCTAAGAGCGGCAGCAAAATCAAATATCACAATATTTTTAACCCAATTTTCTATACTGATATTGCAGCATTATTAAGGTTGACTGTTGATACTTTCACAATTACAAATAACATCACTTAACTGTAACGGAACCTTTAAAACCAGGAAACACATCACGATAGAACCATAACAAAAATCACCATGTATAGTCTCATATCACGATGAGACGTATCACATCGTCCAGCCCTATGTAACAGTTACAATGTCAGGACTGCAAAGGATTTTGACATTTGGGAAACAGTCTAAACAGATTAATGTTGGATTAAATCACTTCTGCCTCCTGATGGTAAACACACACAGGACAGGTGGGACGTGTTGCCCCAAATCAAAATTATCTGTCAAATCTACTGTGACACTGTCAGTGTAAAATCTCTAAAATCTGCTCCGTTTGTTGACATCCAGGTGAAATCTGAATCTTGATGAAAGCGACTCTGCGCTGTGGCACATTGAACATCAAGTGTCGAATCAGAGAAAACTGAAGGTTTTCTGTTACAGCAGCAGACCGTAGTGTTACTTCTTCGCCCTGACACACAAACACACTGATCATAGTCAGCACACACACACTGAGGTCAGAGGTCACCGCAGTACGTTTTCATGGCGCTTCAGTAGAGGATTCAGATCCGTCTCCAACTCCCTCTGCTTCTGTAATAAACCCTGAAAACACACATACAGGTTTGAACATCTGTACGTGGAAGGATCCTCATTGAGTGTTTCTTTGCACATCAGGATCCTTTATAACTAAGATTTGTGCTGTTGTTTAAACTATCAAATATTATAAAGTAAATAAAACATCACATGTTCTGAAAGTAGGCGTCTTAAAACATCTTATGTCTGACCAACAGATCAAAACCCAAAATATTCAGGTTACAAAAATAAAAAACAATATTTCATCGAAGAAGCTGTTTTTTTTTTTTGTTTGGCTTGAATGATTGAAACAACTGATTTGTTGTCTATTCACTTTTTGCAGTTCTACTAATCAGTTAACTGTAGTATTGTTCAGGGTGTAGAGAGCAGTTTGTTATGTGTGTGTTACCTGCCGTAGCTGGGCCAGGCCTCTGAGGATCTCCTGCTGTCGGGGTGTGTGTTTGTTACGGAGCAGCTCCGGGTGGAGGAGGGGATCTCGATGTGAGGGATCAGGAGGAGCTGCTGACGAGGAGAAAGTCTAGTTTACTTACAGTTTACAGAGCTCAGGTCAGGTAATGACTGACAGGTGTCGGACTGTTTTTTTTAGATTGTAATTTTACGATTAATAAAAGAGTTTTTTGGGAGTTCTTTCTCTTCAAAACAGGAAAAACTTGAGGAAATCCATCAATTACTGAATAACGAACATCACAAAAATCCCTAATAAAAAGGTGAGAATCCTTCAACTGCAAGTGTAGGTATAGTGTGTGTGTGTGTGTGTGTGTGTGTCTAACCTGTGTGTATGTGAGGTGGGGGTGTGTCAGCAGACTCCAGTGGATCCAGGTTAAAGACTTCATCAGTCCGGACGTAAGGAATGAACTCCAGGACGGGGGGAGGAGGAGGAGGAGGAGGAGAGGTGGAGGAGGTCAGTGCCTGCTGACTCTGAACTCTGTGTCTGACAGCAGGGACCGGAGGAGAGCACCCCCTGCAGGAGACGACGACACGAGACATCAAAACAGAGAAGTCACTTCACCATCAACAGAGCTGCTGACTGGACGGGTTTTTATTTACACAATGAAAATGTGTTCATGAATTCATGCTTTTCACAGCTAACTGTCAACATTGCCACAAGTTGCACCAGACTACTAACAGTTACTGTAAAGCTGCGTTTTTATTGCCTAGAAGAAATCAGTGTTCAATTGGAAAATTTCCAATAATGCACTTCTTATTAAGTGTGAAGCTTGTGTACCTATATTGTCTTAAAGTCAATAAGCAGCAGCACAGCTGAACAAAAATGGGAAATTTGACAACAAGTCACAATATTAATATTGATTGTAAAAAAGCGGTTATTTAAGAACTTTGTATTTCATGGAAAATATTCAGATATTATGAAAAACAGACCTATAAAACAAAGTATTACCTCTTTAAAGATGAAGAAAACAGTCAAGATTTCAACAGTTGCTGCTCACCTTTCACTGCTGATGGCTGCGTCGTCGTGTCCCTTGGAAACGTTCTCCACCTGCAACAAGAACGGACACCAAGGGAAGAAACGGCTTTATCAAACAAAATTATAGACCTGAGGAGAATGGGAAAGTTTTAGATTAAAAAAATATTAAGGCAAAAAAAAAAAGCTTTTCTGAAGCAGGAAGCCACTTACCTTCCTGGTGGGACTGGTTCTGGTCTGTGTGGGGTTGGAGCAGAGGTTCTGAGGAAGAGAGGGAGGAAGAAGAGGAGGAGGGTTGGCTCTGGACACCAAGGTCCTCTCCTGCAGAGCGAGGAGCTCCGCCTGCCTCTTCATCCGACTCTCCTGTCTGTTTCTCTGCAGGGAGGCCGGGTAACGTGCCGAGGCTGGAATGAACTGACGACTGGGCCTGGAAGAACAGAACAGAACACTGACTGACTGGGACTGAGATTTTTGGTGGATTTCTTTCTTGAAGACAATATGGAGGTCGTGGTAGTTCCCGAACTGACACCTACCTCTGTGTGTTCCACTCTGGCCTCCTCTTGTCTTTCCTGTTTCTCTCTGTCCTGGCAAACGCCTCGTATGGGTCTCCTCCACCTCCTCCTCCTCCTCCAGGAAGACAGATGTTCTCCTTGCCTGTTCTCAACACTCGGGTCCTGCTGTTAGGAGGAGCAGCAGCAGACAGAGATGGAGGTGGCTGGTAATGTGCAGAGACATGAGGAGTCTGAACTCTGTCAGCGGTGGGCGGGAGAGAAGGAGCTTCTACGGACAGACACAGAAAAGATGAGCTGTGTCAGGAAGGATTTTCATAGACAGAGATGGAGTTCGGTATTTGATGGTTTACTGTGGATGTACTGAGACACAAGGCGGAAGTCTGCCTCGCCCAAGAATTTTCCACAGTGGATAAATATTAACACGCCAGTTTTGGACTTCAGTATCTTTTGCATAATGATGATAGAAACAAGATTTTCATCAGTTATGGTGGTTTTATATGAAACCTGTAGAGGCAGAGATTTCATACTGTGTGTTTAAATGTCAGTATGGCTGATCACACATCACACTGATAGCATTATGTTGCTTTAATAAAATATTCCTAAAATAATTTAACTTTGGGAATGGCTATATGAGATACAGCCGATTGAGTATAAAAAATATAAACGAGCAGAATTTAACTGTAAACCGCCTGCACACAGTTTATAGTTGTGTTACCTGTCTGTACTGCAGTGTCTCTGTATGTGGAGGCTGAACTGCTGCCCTCCTCCAAACACTCGCCCTGTCTTGTCACTGCTGGACACAAACACAGAAACAGAACAGCTGTTAAGTTGCATCAAAGTATGTGCACTTTTTAATTCTTGTCCGTTTCATAATCACACAAATATTCTTCTAAACAAATCAACAAAGAGCAACATGAAGTCAGGAGAGTTTTGCAGTCTGTCATCAGCGTGACTGACAGCAGGCCGGGCTGAACTTTAATGAACCTGATGTGTTTTCTCAGGTGTCTCATGGAGCAAAGCACCTTGAGCATGTTTCTGGGGCCAGTTTTTGTACTGCGTGTGTTTTGGTCTGTATTGCAGCGACACTGCAGAAGCTCTGCTCACCTCTGGGCTCCAGAATCTCTTGATGTCGGTCGTCATCATGTTCTTTGTTTGGCTGCTCGGCCTGATGGCTCAGCTGCTCCTGGAGGACAGAGGTTGATAGAAAACAGTTCAGTGACGGTGTGGAGAAAATTGGTCTGGTGGAGAATCCTGCACTTCTTGTGTGTGTGTGTGTGTGTGTGTGTGTGCTCTTCACCTTCTTCCTCTGTGTGTCCACCGCGTACCGTCTCTCCAGCATCTCTCTCTCCAGCGCCACCCTCCTCTCTTCCTTCTCCTCCTCCTCTCTCCTCCTCGCCTGTTCTTGCTCCCTCTGTCGCCGCCGCTCCTCCATCTGAGCTTCGATCGCTCGCTGGCGGAGGAGACAGGAGGAGGAATTACAGCTACAGTCTTTTGGTATTTAAAGTCGATTCCTCCTCTCTTCTCTCCTCCTGCTCCTCCTCCTCTTACCTGCTGTTCCAGCTGTTTGAGCCTCCTCCTCTCTCTCTCCTCTATCTGGGCGGGGTCCAGCAGGGCGGTCATGGTCCTCAGGTGGCTGGAAGAAAAACACATGAGAACAACACTAAACACTTGCTCATGTACTTCCAGACCTCTGATCCCCTGACAGCATCTTAGAATTGTTCAGCTGGTCAAATACAGTCAGTGGTGGAGCCTTTAACTTGTTATACAAAGGTTGCTGGTTCGAGGTTCTGAACCTTCAACTGCTCCTGATGTGCTGGTGGGCACCTTGCACCGCCGTGTATAAATGTATGTATGAATTACTATAAGTCGCTTTGGACAAGCGTCTGCTAAATGCCCTAGAATGTAAAATGATGTGCTCATTGAAGGCCTCGATCATAAGTTCTTTTCTTCTTGTCAACATCAACATGTGATTTCCACTCAAATATCATCAGCAGTCCTCTTCATCAACAGATAATTATGTTGATTTTACAGGCATATATCTGTAAACTGGCCATACCTGGCTCTGGTCGGGTATCCGCTGGTCATGTCTACGCTGGCTCCCCCGACGCTCTCTGCTCCACAGCTGCTCATGGCCTCCCAGACCAGAGACAGGCTGGACGTGGGCTCCCACTCCCCTCGATCAGAGCCGTTAGACGGTGCTGGAGGTGGAGCTGATGGAGCTGCAATCTGGACGGGGGGCCTTCTGTGCAGCGAGTCAAAGTGCGTGGCCCAGAGCTCGTGGTCCTCTGTCTGCAGAGACACACAACATAAAGTCATCAACAGAAATAACAGATCAACAAATAGTTCAACAATTACAAAAACACTCCTGCCTGGTTTCTACGGTGTCTCCTCTGTATCTTCCTCTTGTTTTTACTCTACCTGTCTCTGCAGCACCTTCTCTCGCCTCCTGCGTTCAGTCGCCTCCTCTCTCTGATGGTCCAGCTCCTCCAGCCAGCGTCTCTTCTGCTCCTCTCTCCTCTCAACATTCAGCACATCCTCCATCGGAGTGACCTCCTACAGAGACGACACAGAACACATTTCAATTTTTATCAAAAAATGTGTTAACGTTTTCGTGAAGACAGACAGACATCATCTTAACAAATCTGGTTCACATAGTTATTTAAACATGGCTCATAGAACAGGATTTACCCCGAGTCTGAGGCTGGATCTGACGGCTGCAGGCAGTTCTCTGTGGCTGACGGAGCTCTGAACTGATAACACACTCTCTGTGTCCTCCTCAGCCTGAAACACAGACACACAGGTTTTAAAGTGTTTTGTCTTTGGTTCCATGTCTCATAAATCAAACACTGTTCATCATCATGTGTGTCACAGCTTTGATTTCTCAAGTAACAACATGATAAAGTCAGTGAGCATATTACTTTGTAATTGATGTAAAATAGTCAACACGACCGGGATTCAGTACAAGATATGTTGCACTATTGTTCCCCCAATGTAAAAAGTTAATGTTGTGCCTCTATGATCGTTAGTGGGAACAAGTTTCTTTCCTTTTCCTTTAAAATAAATGAAATATCTGCTGTACCTGCAGTCTGCCAGGAGCCGAACACTGCTGCTGCTGCTTCAGTGCCACTTGTTCATCTAACGCACACACACACACACACACGCACACACACACACACACACCAAAAATATTTCATCATCAACTGTATCTTGTAATTTTTGATCAATGATTCCTTGTGTCAGTGAACTCATCTATGCCCAGCCGATATTGAAAAAGAAAAGCAGGGATGGATTTTTGTGTAGGATTATAGATTTGGAACGAGGCTTGTGTTTTGTATTTGGTATTGATCATCTTTCTGACATTTAATAGCATGTTTTAGTAATGGTTTGGAGACCAGTTTATTTAATTAAATATGGTAGAAAACAAATTGGCATCAATCAAACGCAATGGTTTGAAATTATGATCATGTAATAATTGTACAAATTTGAAGATAAAGCTGGCGATCATTCTGTTATAAAATGTTTGTGTGAGTATACCTAGTTCTCTCCTCCACTGAGCCTTCTTGGCGTCGATGGCCGCTCTGCTCTCTGACTGTCGCTCCTCCAGCCAGCTGAACAGACATCCAGACGACCTGAACAACAGCAGCAACACTCTGCTCTGAAAACAGATTTCTAAAAACACATCGCCACACTATGGCAGCATAATGACCCTGACCTGTAGCTATAATGCTGGCAGGTCTTGAAAACAAAGTTTTCTGAGTCCTGCACATTTATTGTTATCAGGTACATAAATATAACAGTTACTGTATGTAAGTGCATCCAGAACAAAGCTATTTGAGTCCTCACCTGCTTTCTTTATCCTGTGAGCTTCCTGTTGTATCAGCTCCTCCTCCGTCTTTCTCCTTCTCTCTTCCTCCATTAACTGAAGCACCAGAATTAGAGTCCATTTGATTTTCTAACAGAGAAAAAGACATGAAGTTGTACATTATTTTGACAACGAGGGACAGTGTCCCTTAACTTCACTCCCTCCCTACCATTCTGGGTCCTCTGGTCCTGTGGTGGGTCTTGGCCATTGCTGCTAGTCTGGACTGTGTTGAGGATCTGCTGCAGCTGCTCACTGGTCAGACACACCACACTGTCTTTCTGTCCTGTGTCTCCACTGGTCAGCGTGTCCTTTACCTTCCCACCCGCTCGTGTCCCTGTGTTCTGAGGCTGTACTGGTTTGCCATTGGCTCTCAGGGAGCTGACAGCAGTGCTGTGTTTTTGTCTGTCCAACTTCACCTTCAGCCCAGAAATAAGGCAGAAAAGGCAGAAAAAAAACACATTTTATCTTCAATAAATTTGATCTTAAAAAGAAATGGGATGCAATATGAAACATGAAACTCACCTTAGCCTCAGCTTTGATGCTTCCCCCTTTCAGCTCATTTGTCTTGGATGATGTCAGAGTGGTGCTCTTCCTCCCGGTGTTGGCGGTGTTGGAGGCGGCTGCTCCTCCTGCCTTGCTTTTGGTTTCTTTGTGCCTCCCTGCCTGCTGTCGGGCTGGACGCTGCTCTCCCTGCACCTCCTCCAAACAGGACGGCTGCCTGGAGCTCAGGATGTTCGCCGCTCTGGGCCTGCAGGACAGCTGCAGGGAATAAATAACAATTAAATCATAGAAGATAATACCTGCACAGCTTGATTTTTCCAAAACAACATTACTGTCTATTAGAAACATCAATATGTGCTGTACACTGCAACATGTGGACAAAAGTATGTAGACATGCAGGTGCTTTATGTGTAGACATCTCATGGTCAGACTGTCAGGATGATTCCTACCTTTGTTGGATTCTTCTCAATGCCTGCAGTGAAGGAAGGACATAAATATTAAACCTCACACACAAATGTTAATAATCACTAAAATCTCTGTAGATCTGAAAAAAGCAATTGAAACAACAAAAATAAAACTTATGTCCCAATGTGCATGCTAACCATTTAACAGAGTGCTGAAATTGTGGAAAATGTCAATTTTACTGTAGTTTTTAATGACCTTTCTGGATACAAATGTTAATATAATCAACTGAAAACTATTAATAATTTATCTTTTTAGAAATAAAAACAAATAATCCCTTTTTAAAACATTCCACATGTAACTTTAAACTGGTTATGAAACAGTCTCCCTTGTATATTAATGTCTCCATCTGAAGAACATGAGCAAACCAGAGATCAATCAGAGAGAAGAACGGCCATCTTGTTACAATCAAAATAATTATTCTTTCACGACTGTCATCGGGTCAGATTGGATTCCAATTTATCTGGGTTGGAAAAATCTTAAAATCAAAATTATTCTACACGACATTCTACAGTGCTGAGGATAAATTGATGAGTCTCATAACCTGAGGAAAGAAGCTGTTTTGTAGTTTGGTGGTATAGCAGGAACACAAAGTTTACTTTGTTTCATGTGAAGGCTAAATAATAACTATTAATAGAAAGTAGGAGCCTAATAAGAAAAGCAAATAAGTGAGTGATATTTCCATGGAAAATAGTTAATCATAAAGCTGAGAGGTCTCACCATGACGGAGTAAAATCAACTTGGGTTTTCCATTTTCAAGTTCAAACAGCAGGCCGTCTCTGTTCACACAAAGGGGAAACATCAGAGCAAATAGTGGAAACAAAACATACATTTAATAGCATTCTGTGTCATGCGTAAAGTAAAAGCCCTGTTAACATTTTCTAAATGTCTTACTACGTTCATGTCTTAACGCCGTCTTACTGCAGAAAACACTTTTGTTGGACACAGATGAACTAAACTGAACAGACAGGTCTGTGTGTTAGCGTCGAGTTAGTGCAGGACTCAACATATAATATATGATATTAATCAGTTTAGATATTCAGTTTGTTCAAACTTCATTGATTATATTTTTATTTATGACCAAAGCTTTGTAACTTTGAACTTTGCTCCAGAAAAAAACATTCGAAATTTCTCCTACAAGGGACAAACGAAGGAGCATCTTACCTCATATCTTAAATATGTGCTTGCCTGTGGTCATAATCAAACTGGTTGCTTTAAAATAAGAGTTTGCAGACTTCATCTTTGTGACACTGAGATTATGTGGCAGAACAGGACAAACTGCATCATGTTGCCAGGTAATGACATTAGTGTCACACGGTGCAGCGCAGTAAAAAAGACACATAATGGGTAAACACAGGCAATATTTCACATGGTGACAGATTTATATTCACTGGTCTGCTTTATGACTTGTCCTGTTTCATGTGAACTGGCTTTGGTTGGTGAAAATGGCGCTTTAATAACGTTTGGGAAGTTAACAGGAACACCAGATCAAACCTGCAGCTCATTAGTGGCATAACATAAAAGTGTTTGTATTGTACTTGTGCAATTAGAGGGCTATTATGTCCCCGTTTTCATATGTTTTTGTTGCTGCTGTTGTCTTCTTTGCAGGAACTCTAATAAAACATTAGAATAATGTTTACAGGTCGATATTTGACTGATTTCACCCTCATTTCTTGATGACAAACCACCATGAACCACAGCGACAACAGCTCCTTTAACTGTCATCTGCACTGTGCACCTATTAATCTGCACGTTAATGTCTCATGTTTTACAGAAAGCATTAGCTCTTTGTTCACAGTTCGATCAAGCTATGATTGTATTTCACTGCGACACATTCGCTCAACATGTTAGCCTAGCTAGCTACTGGTACTGTGAAAAAACACACTCACCCTAGATTCATGCTGACTGGAGATATTCATAAAATGGCGGCACGTTAACCGTCAACCCCATGAACAACAGAAACAGACAGTAAGTAACTAATGTCTGATTTAATATAAGCGTTTCTGCTCTGCTCAGCACTGACCGCACTGCCAGTCACACACGCCAGTTCCTGGTTGCTTAATTGTGTACGTTGGTTGCTAAACACGACCAAGAACGGCTTCACCGATTGGTTGATTCTTTTGATTGTGGCTTTAACGACCAATCAAACGTCTTCATTTGGACTGTACGTTAGAAGATGTTGCATTCACGGCGACTGGGAATTTATTCAAAACGACGATAAATCAGATTACTGACGTTAGTACTCGTTACTACCAGTGATGCGATGTAACGCGGTACATTTACTCAAATACTGTACATAAATAGAATTTAGAGGTACTTATATTTCCCTTTTCTGCTTCTTTATACTCCCCCTTCTACATTTTGGAGGCAAATGTCGTACTTTTACCCCACTACTATTATTTGATAACTTTCGTTACTTTGCAGATTACATGCTGAATCAGAGCTAAAGTAGAATATATTTAAATTATTTTAGGATGTAAACCATCGGATAAAAAAAACCAACAACATTCCTCTAGAGCAGAAAAATGCTGTATATGCTCTAATCCCTCGTATGCATTATATACACACATATAAATACATGTAAGATTTACTTTTACTTGTACTTTTTATACTTAAGTACATTTATTGCCAGAAGATTACTATTGATACTCAAGTTCAGTTAATATCAGAAAAAAAATGTATTTTATTTGTGTTCTTTTATTTTTAAAGAAAAAAAGAAAGAAAGAAAGAAAGAAAGAAAGAAAGAAAGAAACAAACAAACAAACAAACAAAATAACACAGCATTCCTCTTTGTACATCTTAACGGTTTTGTTACTTTTTTAAAGTTTTAATATATTCCTTAAATTTGCACAGGAAACCTATATAGTCAGGGGAAATTTGGGGACATTTACATTAATGTATTTGAATTTTACCAAGCATGATTAATACCTTCACAACAGGGTTAATATAATATTCTTGCTCAGTTCAATTTTGATATCCTCATTAAATATACCCCAATATATAATTCTTCCAGTGGAGCCCAGACAGTGATCGAGTTTATACAAGAGTAAAATAAATGTTAAAGATTCTGGTTTATCATTACAAAAGCTGCATTTGTTGCCAGTGTCTAAAAATATAGATAAATATAGATGTGTTGGATATATTGAGTTAAATTTTGATGAGTGTTATATTGGTACTTTGTTTAATCATTTTTCCACCTCTGATGTTGATATGAAAATAATATTTGAATTGAATTTGGCTTCTGTATTGGGAGTACGGGGTGTGTAGTTCCAGTAACGGACAGTAGGTGGCGCCAAAGCGACGCAGTCACACAAACGAACTGTAAAAAGCCAAACAGGCTGCGTTAGCTTGACTGTAATGACGTTAGCCTCCTGAATGTTTTTTTCCGCTGTTAATGAGTTTGGATACCGGGGACCGACATCCATGAACCTCTGCGGTATTTGAAGCATTCCCACGGTGGCCTCCGCGAAGTCAGCTCGGTGTCCTCCCGGTGATCCTGACGGTATGTTTTTATTGTGACAGCTCGCTGCCTCTAACCGGAGAGACTGCGTAACGTCAAACCGTGATGCTAGCTGTTTAGCTAGCGTTAGCATGCGAGGCTACTTTAAACGGCAGCTAGTGTCGAACAAACGTCAGCGTTTTCCATCCGTGCCCGGGACACAGAGCAGCAGTTGGAGAGGACCGTTGGAGCGAGATGACACGAAGCGGCGCGGAGCTTTACTTTCATACTAAGCTGAGTTAAAACGAGTAAGCTGACTTAGCTAGCTAGCGTGTTGCCAGGCTAAGGTCAAGAAGCTGGCCAGTCTGACAGCTAACGCTAACAAATGTGGTACCCAAGAGTCTATAAACGTGCTATGTGGCAGCCAGCCATACTGCTACCAGTTAATAGCAGCACTGGCTAACGTTATAATCTGGTTATCATTGGAAGCTGGGCTGGTGTCGTTTTCAAGATCAAGAGGTGGGTCTGTAAAAGTTTCATTAGCCCGAAGCTAGCTCGGTGTAAAATTAATTAAGGTCTCAATGGAGGTTGATGTATCTTCGGATTCGGATTGGGCTGCTGCAGGTAATGTTGGCTGACAGGTTATCTTGTAGTAATTAGGGTGTTATTACTACATGACATGTTGACGGTGCAGGTTTGGTGGCTTTGATTAGGTTTAATTATGAAGCTCCAGCTGCACTGGGTGTGATGATGACCATGCTGCTAGTCGTGTTTATTTGTTGTCAAACAACTGCTGCAGGACTGCCTTATCATGCTGCTCTGCAAATTACCTTACTATCAGTAAATAAACAGGCTGCCATTCATCAGATAGCTAATCTCTGGGTTTACAGTTTCAGTGACTGACGTCTTTTGGCCTCTTTGTTCTGCTAAATATCCTGCTGAGAGCATTTACAGTAGATCAGTACTGTTCATGTTTGAGCAGAGAGAAAAAAGAGGTTGCTTCCTGTCTGTCTGTATTGGTTTTCTCCCATTATTTCATCAGTGGATTGCAAAGGACATCTTCCAGATCTCTATACTGAAAGGTTTGGGATTGTAATCACTAGATATTTCTAGGGAAATGTAGTTTGTTTTGCAGTAATCTGTGTGGTAGCCATTGAATTATTTCTAATGGTAAATCGGACACAGTTTGAGCAATAGTTTACTAAATTGCAGCTAGAATATAATGCCTACATAACATGACCCTTAGCAGTTTGTGGGATTACATCGACCAAAAGCGTAATAAGCAGTATTATTTGGCTTTGTCAGTTTGACCTTCTTATGTTTTGAATTATCACACAATTTTAAGGCTTGTAATTGTATTTTATCAAGCTGCCTGAACGGGTAAATACATCGCAGAATATAGATGTACCTTCAGAACAGTGTTATTTGTTGTTAAACAGCTTTCCAGAGTTTCAAGGATTGCCAAGTATTCAGTAATACAAATATAATGACAATACATAACAAGCCTAGCCATGAATTAAATCATTAGGATAATTTCAGTTTGTGTGTAAATACTAAAATAATTATGATGTTTAATACACTGAAAGTCAACAGTTCTCTGTAGCAAATATTTTAATGTTAAATCTGGTTAAATAATTTGCTTTTGTGATGATGTCTGTGTTAAACTGATTGTTTAGATCCCATTTTGTGTGAATGTTGGCGGACCGGATTTAACCAGTGGCAGAGATCCGTGATCAGTGAGCCAAACGAGGGTTTAACTGAACTTCATTATCCCGCGAGGCAACGTAAACAACTCACAACTGTTGTTGTGTGAAAGTCTTATCAAGCATAGTCTGTGCCTGAGGGAAAACTCAGCAGACATGTTGCAGATATACGTGTTGCAAATTTGACGTCATTGACTTTAGTTGTCAGCAGCGCTTGTTATGTCAGTTGCTTTTTTTTTTTTTTTTTTTACTCTTTTGTAGGAAGTTACAGACACCATCATGACCAGCTGTCTGACTGTGAATAGATGTGGTAACAGATAAAAGCATATCTGGTGAGAAAATAAAGGCAGTTATGTTGAAACTTAAGTTGTACCAACAGATACGGCGACATGTCGATGCCTACTTTCATAGATACAACTGTCTCTATTTATACATATCAAACAAATGGCAGCAGTGCATTAATGTGTCATAAGCTGCATTCTTGGGCTTTTTTTGATTCTCACATACACGTTTGAAATATGTCTGTGTAGAATTTGCTGTCATCGTCAAGATGCTGTCATCTTTGATAGTGAAGTTAAGTATTCAGTTTTGGGACACCGCCTCAAAAGTTCACAGAAGTGATTACCATATTTTGATGACTTGAGTTTCACTCCTTCAATTTAAAGCCTTTATGCCTCACAGTGTGGAAACAGTCGGGATCTTTCTTCAACACATTTGTAAGGCTATCACTTGTTTACTTGTAAAGAGACATTCATAAAATCTATTTAGATTCTTAAAGATATGTTTTTACAGTTTTTATATAATACGTGGTTGATGAAAACAGCATTTTAAGTGTCCTGGTCACATCTAGTCAATACATTCTCCTTTAGATGAGGTCAATATGTGTGCAATGTCTGTGCGGATTAGACGTGTTAGACTGGTGCGATGGACCAGAAGTCATTTTAATTTCATATTAAGAGACCGACCTTGACCGCTCCTATCGCTTTTTCATCTCAGCAAAGTGTAGATGAGGAAAACAAAACTCCTCCTCCAAACTCAACTTTTTCCTCCTGCATCGCTGCGTCTCTTTTCTAGAATGTAAACAAACCTCAGCCAGCATGACGTCTGTTTTTCTATAAGATCAGCGTGTACCGTCGCCAAACTATAAATACAAAATTGTGTGTTACAAAGATCTTGCTGAAGTATAATTTAAATGGAAGTCTATAATTTGATAATTCAGCCTTTTCAAGGCAACCAACCAACATCTGGAGCTCTTATACTTAAAACATGGAGTAGTCCATTCAGAGCAGCGACATAAGACCTGTGTGCCTTTTGTTTGAATGAGGTTACATGAAGAAGGACAGGCAGGTGGTTAACTTTAAATCAGCTTTTTGATCCAACAAATTAGTAAATTCTACAAAAGATGACATTCACACAATCGTAGTACGGGATTGTAATACAACCAGGGCTCCGTGCTAATTAATACAAATTCCTTTTTGCGTATAACAGATTGATCAAAGCTGTCAGTGTCATTATTAGTAGCAGTTTGTTTCTTTCATATTCCATCAGTGCAGACCTGAGCGTGAGGTGACTTGATGAATAGAAAGTCTTTATTGGAGAAGTCAGGTGACAATATCACACACAAGATGACTATTGCTCCCGTAAAGTAATGACAGGCAGTAATCAGCTTTTTAAATGAAAAAGGGGAGAAGACTGCATGCTGGAAATTAATGTAATGACCTTCACACACATCAGTTACACAGACCTATCAGGAGACATGCTGCTGCTTGTCGTGATCCATTTCCTTCCCGAGCTGCTAAAGCTTGTTAACATGTTGAACATGTCGAACATGTCGAAGGTTTATACAGTCAGTGGCCACATTATGAAGTACACCTGTAAAATCTAATTCGATCCAATCCAATAGCCATAAATTCGACCTTTAGAAAGAGAATAATGTTCGGTTTAAGTTCAACTTCATTCATCTCCGAAGGGAAATTGGTTTTGCAGTATAAAGTGCAACAAAAAAAGAAGCAAACAACATGAAATATGGATAACAAAAGCTCAGCAGCGCTGCATCAATGAACAAGCATAACCATCAGGACAGCAATAAAACAATACAGTGATGGATATCCTGCCTTCCCGCTAAATAAAGTATGACCAGCAGAGCTCAGCAATATAAAAATCTGTCTAAACCATCCTACAGGTAGTCCAGAATACACTCTGTGTGTATCACTGAGGTTGTAGTCTGTGGTGTCGTTTTCCAATATTTTGACCAACAAACACGAGGGTGGAAAAATATTACAAACAGGCTACAGATTCCACGGTTTGGACCAAAAACATCATACTTTAGTACATGTATGTGACTCATTGATGTGAAGGTCCTAACAGCTGACTGACATGTGGGGGGGTTTGGTTGCCGCAGTAACGCCACAGTCTTCAGTTATGTGGCGAGGAAGGCGCCCAGATGATGAGGATGATGATGGACACGCGTGGTCTTGGTGGTTGTTTTGACCGATGTGAGCTGTTGTCTCACTCAGCAGTTGTTGATAGGACGGATTGTTCTCCTTGCTGTGTGTGTGTGTGTGTGTGTGTGTCCGGTGTGTGTGTCAGCAGCTGCTGAGGTCTGTCAGGGGACGCGGTCAGCAGCTGTGTAAGTGTTCCTGTGTTTTTCCCAGTTGTAGTTTGTGATGTTTGAGACTGACAGATGTGTCTGGGGTTTCTCTCCCACAGCGCTGCACGATACAGAGACAGAGCTGGATCTGTTTTTCCTACACTATTTTCTCCGTTCCTTCCATGCCTCCTCCAATAACTCAGTTATTTTAATTGCACCCTCTGTCCATGTATAGCGACTCCTTTCCTTTAATAGTCATTCTTTTATTTCACTGCCTCTTCATTGTCTTTGATTAATTATTTTGCCTCCTTCACTCCCTTTCTTCCTCTGCTTCCTGTTGCTAATTCTCCTCCCCTCTTAATTACTTCCTCCTGTCATTTCCTTCTGTCCTCTTGTCATTCCTTTCTTTCCTTCCTCCTTCATCACATCCTCCATTCCTTGACCACCTCCTCTTTTGTTCCCTAATCTTCAAGGAAAAGCTGAACTGGCACTCGTACGGAATACATCACCTTTATTTTGCCAAAGCGATTATCCATGACGCTTGAGTCCAGATCCCCTTTTTCTGCTCTTTTTTTGGTGTTTTTTGGTGGTGAGCTGCACAATGTATCGCAAAATAATCAAAATCGCAATATGACTTTGTGCATTATCTGAATGGCAAGAACAAATGTCACACAGCAGTGTTTTATTAACATGTCGTAGTAGAGCAGTGATGTGATAAAACGTGTTTGTTTGGCAAAGACCAGGAGAAACGCCATGTCATCATGATTTTAGTTTTTCAATGGCAATGAAAATTGTGATGTAAAATGTGTGTGTGTGTGTGTGTGTGTGTGTGTGTGTGTGTGTGTGTGTGTGTGTGTGTGTGTGTCAGCAGTAGCTACGTCCAGCCCTTATTTAGCATCATTTATCCTGGCTATGTTACGCTTCACTAATGCAGCGACTCAGCAAAATCCCACACAAGCAGCTGAGTTCATGTGGATGATGATGATGATGATGATGATGATGATGATGATGATGACGAAGGCATCTTGGCATTCTGACATCTTATTCAAGCTTAGATTTATAACAATACCACTAAGACACTGAAGATTTGAACTAAACAATATCCAGAAGTGTAAAAGTCTCAGACCAATAGTCAAAATATTATTTTTTTTGCATTTGTTTTGAAAGTAATACAGTTCTCTCATTATAAATGATAATCTTTGAGTGAAAAGTTGAATCTTGACCCATGATTTTCAGAATATTTTATCATTTGGTATTTCCTGCTTCTGCTTTAATGACAGCGTGCACTCAAGCTCACATGGGCTCCGCAAGTTTCTGCAAAACCCGATGACTCATGTTATCCCAGCGTGGTTCGACAGTCTTCAACAAAGCTTCTTGTGATGTCACAAACTTCTTGGCTTTTTAAGTCTCAAAGTTGTTCTGTCAAAGCTTTTGGGCGTGTTTGGACTCGGATTGGATTATCCTGCTGCAGTATGAATCTTTTTCCACAAAGATCAAACCGGAGGGTGGAGCGTGTCTCTAAAGAAAGGAGTGGTGCTTCTCCTTGGTCAGAGTGGAGCCACCTGTATGTAGGTGTCCAACATCATGTTTCACGGTTGGTTTGAAACGTTGTGGTATCATTCTCTCTCCTGTTCGTGTCCTTATATACACCTTTCTGTCAATGCCATAAATCTCCAACTTGGAGTCATCCACTGTGAGATTCTGGTATTTCTTAGCCCACCTCAAATATGAGGCCTCGTTTCTATCCTGAGAAGTAGTTAAGTGCTACTCATCCTCTGAAACCGCTATAAGACGGCCGTCCTTTCACGCTGCTTTTGCACCATTTTATGTACCAAATTCTGTATCTGTGATGAAGTTTCTTTTCCATTTCTCAGGGATCTAAGCTTAATGTATTTATCTTTTGATGGTGTGAACACTTTCTCTGTGCCTAGTCATGCTTTGGATACAACTGATCCAGTTTCTGTCAAGTGTTTAGAGTGACCTGAATTGCCCCCTCAGAAAAATGTTGTCCAGCAATAACTTGAAGCTGAGAGAGACACTGTGTTTTAGAAAGACAATTTGACTTCTTACACGTTCACTTACATTGTTTTATATTTTTAATACAATCAATCGATATATTTAACACTGAAGTTTCAGCTTTCCTCGCTTGGTTGTTACACATGTCACTTCTTCATGTGAAGACGGTCTCTTAGAACAGACAGGAAGCACATCTTATGGCTTTTTCTCTTGTCCCTCAGTATCGTCACAGTCCATTTATGTCCTATCTCGATCTATCCATCCATATTCTGCTGCCTACCTGCTGGGTCACATCAGGCCAACGTAAAACCTGCTTCACTGCTGTAGCTTAATGTTACGCCTTATCTTACCATCACTCAAGAAAAATACCAGATTTTTTTCTCCATTTGGGATCCGCATGCTGAAATTAGTTTCTATCAGCAAAGCTCCTACAAGGCGATGTATATGCTGCAGCTTAATGTGGTTCTTTCCCCCCCGTTTGTGACATTTTAATCCTGTCAACTTCATTGAGGAAACAGCAGGCGCTGAGCCCTCTGATCTGATGTAAATTTGGTTATGTGGTGCAGACCGGCTCAGCTGAATGTTGTCACAAAGCGATGCTGGATGAATTAACTGCCCCAAGAGCCATTTGCATCAAACTTTATCGAGGTCAGATGAGGCCAGATGAAAACGTCCACACGTCAAAGGAAAAATGAAAAGATTTGGTCATCATTTATTCCGACATAGTGCTCATGTTAGCCGTTTCCTTTTTGAGGGGGCTTATGTCCAAACCGTTGTGACAGATTTATTTGTCACTTTGGCATCAGTTACAGTCGACCCGGAGGATGTGGTAGTGGTTGCTAGGTGCGGTTAATGTTTGTCATGTCAACAGAAGAAATATGTTGATTTGAGAGTTGCTATTTCTGTAAGTCGATTTCAGAAAAACAACCCACACGGCTACATTCGTAACATCCGCGCCTGTCACCGGTTTCATGGCAATTTTTCTGTTGTAACCTTTTCTGGTTGTGTCACAGGCAGAAATGATATCATCTTTCCGATTCCCACCAACACAGCTTTGATTGGTTTGTTCTTTTTTTAGTTGGGAAACAGTTACAGAGATTCATCTGAATATAATCTGATTACCTCAGATGATTTACAGGTGCATTTGTTGTTCTGTAAGCAAGTTTGGTCAATGGTCGGCTGAAATACATCAGATATGTAGCAGCTGAGAGAAAACTTTTGCAGCCAGCTGTGTTCCAGTTGATGGAGCAGAGTAGTGCTGAAACAGGCTTATTAATAGTTTTTGATTGAATTAATTGAGGTAAGAAGTTCATTAATCTGATGTCTGTTTGATTTGAATGAGAAATTTATAAATATAACACTGGTTTATGTGAATTTTTGTGGACATTTCTCATTACTCTCATTGCTTTTTAATGATTAAACAATTAATTGAGTTCCTTGTTTCAGTCATTTGTCATTTTTTTAAAGTCTTTGTTTTTCCTTTTGGCATTTTGTCTTTACTGGACAGTTTGAGCAGGAACAGGAATCTTAAGGGGAGTTAAAAAAAATGAAACGTGACTGTTGTCTGGTTAAAGCGCTTGCAGACTTCCCACTAAATCGTTCATTCGTGTCATATCGACGCACGTACCGTAACATTTCTGAACAAATTGTCCCTGAAGCTCAAAATTTAATGTCTTTGCAGAAAAAAAACGTAATTATTGTAGTGTGATTTTTTTAATCTTTAATCTTTAAATTCAGTTTGTTGTCCAAAAAGGACAGCACAGGTTTGAGATTTCACATTGTTTTCATTCATTCATTCATTCAGTCTGTAATGGAGTCTTGAAAGCAAATAGAAATGGTGCCAGCCTGACTGGACCGGCGGTCAGTCTACATTTTCCTGGGAGGTTTCCTGCCCGGCACCAGTTTTTAAGTAACCAATCCAAACGTTGATGGGATCATAGCATTGTACAACCAACATTCAGTTGATGATACATTAAAGAAAACGTGTCTTTTGGGAATTTAACTGAGCAAACAAGAGAAGTCGTTTTCATACCAGGAAGGAAAGCTGTGCGGAAGAAATAGTACATTTTGATTTCAGCTCAACTACAACATCAATCATTCAGAAGTGATTTAAATATTCTAATAACTTTTGAAAGTTTGTGAAATCTTGCAGAATGTTATCAAAGGCTTCTAAAACTCTGTAATACCAGTTTAGTATTGGCTTCTCTTTTCCTTTTAAACGTCTCTACCAGACAGATGATGTCTTCTGGAAATGTGCTGCACATCTTCACGAACCCTTCAGATTCATCACAGATGCAAGTCTTTGTCTACGTGCAGCGCTCGTACTCTTAGATATTCCTGGAAGTGCTTAATTGGCTCTATCTCTGTCTTACTGAAGGACAGAAGGATTCCCTCCCTCTCTCTCGCTCTCTCTCTCAGACACACTCTCTCACAGACACACACACACACACACACACTCACACGGCCCTTCAGTCAGAAATAGCAGCTTAATCAGTGTGACGATGTCATAGAGCTGTAGTGAGCCCACAGCTTTGTCCCAGTGATAGATGATGATGTAAGGTATGCTCACACAGGTCTTGTAAGCTGATTGGCTGCCTGCTCGGGTCATTCACCACACCTGGCAGTACACAGTGGGCCGATTAGAGGTCGGGTTGTTTGTCTGTTTGTTTGTTTGGACCGTGTACTACTGCGCTGCTACCTGCAGCTTCTGTCTGACAGACGGGTTCATGCTGGCAGGAGGTGGCGGAGGGACAGAGTGGAGACGAGATGTCCGTTATTGTCAGACAACATCTTTGTGGACGGTAGCCAGCGCTGCATGGACTGGGACCAGTTTAGTATCCTTTTCCGTGATGTGTTTGCTCATAATCGTAGCATCAAAAGGTGATAATTGCACGTCCCTAATCCCAAAATGTGAATATCTATCTAATCACCAACAGCCAATCATGAATATAATATCTGTGCGTATATTTAGCAGTACCGGGGTATTTACTCCAAATATTATTTTCATAGAATATTTCTTCATCATCACCCGGCACAAGGAGACAGAGGGATTGAGAGAGGGGATGGGAGGTGAGGGGATTTAGGAGAGGGATGAAGGAGACGGGAGGAGGAGGAGGAGGAGGAGGAGGAGGATAGTATGTGCTAAGGAGAGAGTATCGGGGGAGGCGAGTCGTCCTTGTTTTTGACCTCTACCAGCCTATTCACAGCCCTCGGCATCAGGCCGCATACAGGACGCTGCCTGATAGAAACACACACCTGTTGTCTGTGTGCCAGGAATTCACTGGAGACACATATAGATCCGACAAGACCACCGTACAGAGGGCTTACCAAACACCAGCTGTTCTCTGAGTACCCCATGTGCATTACCTACCTCTGTGTGACCCGATACTACCTAAAAAATCTAAACCAGGGATGAAATTGATGGTCAACTTTCAGATTTGGTGGCTTGTTTATACCCCTTTACGATATTTTGCTTTATTTTTTATCTGCAGCACTCTGCTCAAAGTAAAACCCCGAATTCTGCCCTTACAGTTTTGTCCAAGTGCAAAACACTGAATCACATGTTCAGTCCTCAGAATACAAACACCACCAAGTTCAGACCACTGAAGCAATGCAGACTTAGTAACTTATAAGTTATTGTACATCATCCTCTGGACCGTCTGGCCTGCTTGAATGAGAATGATTATTTGATATAATGCATCAGCAAATATGAAATATATTTTCATTTGTGTGTTCTGTGAGATGAAATTAAAAATAAAACGTTCAAAATTGAAAGTCAGTGTTAGATAATAATCTCTTTGCCTGTGTAAGTATTCAGCTGGACCACTGACCTCTCTGAGACAATGTGTGTGTGTGTGTGTGTGTGTGTGTGTGTGGTGTGTGTGTGTGTGTGTGTGTGTGTGTGTGTGTGTGTGTGTGTGTGCAGTGGAATGTTAGAAGTCACGGATCATCAGGCTGGTTTCACTGATCCCAGAACAGAACAGATGTGACCTGATGTTTACTGTTTGTTGCTAACTTTAGATGTCATTGCTCATGGGAAACACTGCTTAAAGTGTGTGTGTGTGTGTGTGTGTGTGTGTGTGTGTGTGTGTGTGTGTGTGTGTGTGTGTGTGTGTGTGTGTGCGCGCGCGTTTTCCACCCTGCATCTGGGGCTCATGCTTGGTCAAGCTTGGATCGTGACTTGAGCTGAGACTGTGAGATGTCGAGTTTCCATCGTGGCTAAATACGTGCGGGGTGCTGTGAGGAGTCGTGATCGGAGCCTGTGATGTGGGCCGGCTGCCAGCGTGTTTTTGTGCAACAGGAACAGCGTAGTTAAAGGCGTTTCTTACCTTGATGACATGTTGGAAGTTTGAGGTTTTCAAGGTTTTCAGTAATCGTATGGTGCCTGCAGCTCAGCATAGAAAAGAATTACAAAAAAAAATTGAGATTCTTTTAAACATGCAAGCTCCCAGTGATCAAAGCTAAACACTTGAACTTGATACTGGATGCTGTATAGAAGTCGAATTTTTGTTGTTTAAGGTCAAAATCTTTTAATCACGGTGGTTTAAAAACAAGGTGTTGCCTCGGATTTGTGGTGCAATTCATCTTCTTCTTCTTCAGGATTATAGCCTTTCAATATACCATATTCATGTTGTGTAATTACCTCCTGTGATATAAGAGTTCTCATTTTCACATTGCATGAAATTGCATATCTACACTAGGACTGCAATTAACTGTTTTTCTTTATCAATGAATCTCTTCTATCAATGAGTCATTTGGTCAATAAAATGTCAAAAAATAGCGACACGCTCATCACTATTTCCCTGAACGCAGTGGCATAAATTCACAAGCTGATATCATATTCGACAAAGAATAACAGCAGATCTTTATGTTTGAGAAGCTTTAACCAACAAATGTTTGCATCGTGGTTGAAAAATGACCGAGACTAAAGGATTGTCAAATTTTGTATTTGTTCACTGATAGTTGCAGCTGTTCCACACACAGCGAGGTTTGACAGGAAAAGATGCACACACGCATTTCATGTGACGCTGCTGATAAAAACAAAAACAACATCGGCTCTTGAGTTGTTTTCTTCAGTTCTTTTTATTCAAACAACATGAGGTGAATCCTCTAGGCTCCTTCAGTTGTTTACTGTAAACAGAAAATCTGTAAAGGCGTGTCTGCTGCCCACAATGGTTGATATGACTTCATGGTTTTGCACGGCGTTTTGCAGTGAAGCGTCCCGCCTCGCCTGAAATAAACCGCATCTCTGCTAATGCTTGAAGAAATGTAAAATTAGGCTCATTAACCTTCGGGGAAAACAATCAGAGGTGCTTCATCACAATAATAAAGGCGACATGTTTAATGAATGAGGAGATTGTTTAAAGGTCGTGTATTCACTCCTCTGACAACCAGATGAGATGCATCAGGATGTGTCTGATTCAGCTCGGCAGGTGATGATTCAACAACGATGTTGTACGATCGTTTTGTGGCCATGAATCTTCCAGCGAGTTGCGTCGAGGGAAAAACAAAATAACTGTTTGTGTTGTTACAAGTTGTGAAAAATAGAGACAAACATTTTAATCAGTCACAATCAGGGTTGGATGTGTGAATAAAACCCTTGGTTGAAGTTTGATGCAGTTGAGTCTGCTTGGTTGATCGATAAAATGTCAGAAAATAGTGAGAAGTGTTTCCCAAGGGCCAAGATGACGTCTTGATAAGCGATTATCAATTAAGTTTAAGGCAATTTGATTTAATGGCTGAGAGCTGATTGTTTAATCGATTCATCATTGCAGCTATGACGTTTGTTAAACTGATGTTAAAGATGAGAAGAGTTGTTGTCTTCTGTACCGTAGAGAGGTTTGTGTTAGAAAGCGGTCGCAGCGTATCTGAACTGTTGCGGATGGGCGCTGTGTTTGTCTTTAACACCACTTAGCCCACATCGTGATATCATCAGCGGGCGTCTTGCCTCTCTGCAGCCGTGACACTGACCAGATGATGCCTTCAGAGTCACACACGCAGGCCGTGACGTCATTAATGACCCTGCTCCTCTCCTCCAATCACCCTCCGTCTTTGCTCCCTTTTCTTCCAGTCTTCTTTCCTCTTTTCATGTCTTCAGTCAGGCGACGATGAGTCATTTTGGGGAAGATTTGGGATGCATGATGGGATTGGAGGCGGTGCTAATTGAATTTCTGAAGTGTTATGTTCAAGACGTCTCTTTGTTGGCTCAGTGTTTACATGAAGGTCGTCACAGGCGTGTAGGAGGTTAATGATGAGAAAAACAACATTTAAATGCAGACACAGTTTACATTATAATTACGATTCTCATGTTGCATTCACACGACAATATGATACAGAAACAGCAATTTACTATATCAGACAATCATTTTTCCTTCAGTTGACTAATGGGGATGTTTTAAAAACTGCACCATCATCTCTGGTGTAATTTGAATTATTGACCTCACTAAAAAATTGATTATTTACATGCTTTTAGAAACAGTCTCCATTAGATTTGTATGTTTGATGTGGTAATTACAAAAACATCTGGACTCCGTTGTTTTCATCGCCAGTGGCATTGTTTAAAATGCTAATCATTCATAATTGTGTGCTGTTTTTTATTTCAATGTTACTCAGCAACAGATAGGCTTTGATTTCATTCTGTTTGTTTTTTTTTGTATTTTGGAACGGGAGAATACATCCTGAATAACAACAGATGACTGATAGTGTTTTGAAATTCATATCCGTTTCAGATTATCAACAGAGAGCTGGGAGGAGATCTTTGAGCACTACGACAAAATCATGGACCGTATCGCTATACTTTGTTTAAATCTCATACTTACCGACGTATTTGAACAGTGGACTGAAAAACCTTTTCATAAAACTAGTTTGCCTATGCAGTAGAAAGATGCAAATATGTTTGACGGTGCTACATGATACTGGAGAAACAGGCCTGTGGTATTTCTTTTGCCTACAGCAACCAGAACGCACTGTGCTGCACCGGACCAAGAAACACTCCCATTAGTGGGTGAGGTACTGCGAGTTGGGTGGTGCTTTGTTGTGCTCATCATCCGGTTTGAAACAGGAAACAGTAAAGCAGCCTACATCTAAACAGTACACTCTAAATATTTCAAGGCAAAATATTGAGGTGGTTCATATTTGATCGGCATCGCCTTGTTTTTACAGATTTTCCACAGCACAGAATGAATATAGCAGCTTCTCCCGCTTCACAATATTCCTCTTTTGCAGATTTATGTGATGTTAAAACATGTTTCTGAAACATTTTAGCTGAGAAAAAAGGTAATGTGGTAACAAGATCTTGATTTATCGTTTATCAGCACTGCCTAGTTGAGACAGTTTGACAGAGTGAGGAGAAAGAAGGGCGACTCAACTAAAATGCAGAAGTACCAACTGTAGCTGATGCAAATGCCCTTAAATCTTCCACATGATACGTTTTGCGTCATTTGGCAGTTTTTTGTCTGCAAAAGATTTGAGGGCTCTGGCTGCAGACAAGATGTAGAGAAGTGTAACATTATTGATTTGCATGTACTACCAACATTGTAGTGATACAAAGCGGCTTGAAAGTTGGCAAAGTTTTGGTTTAAATAACTTAATACTCTGTGTTTGTTCAAAAGTGCCCCTCAGAACGGGGTTAGGACTGCAGGATTACCCCACTGACTGAGCAATATAGAGAAGCAAAATATGCGTGTGTGTGTGTGTGTGTGTGTGTGTGTGTGTGTGTGTGTGTGTGTGTGTGACACAGTCTGGTTGAAGCCCTAGGTGTTGAAACATTTGATGTCAACTGTTTGTGGCAACATGCCCAGAAAACTGTGTGGGTTTTATTTTTATACGCTGCCCGGTTCAGACTCGATTAGATCAGAGCTGTGGTAAATGAGAATATGCTGAAGATGCTGTAGTATAATGTGTCAGGGATTCCCAAAATCTGTTTGCTCAGGCTGTATGTCTGCAAACACGCTCCGATCACAGCTAATGAAGAAGCCTCAACATATACAGTTATTTAAAAACAGATAACTGCACTCATCAATGGATTTAATGACCTTGTGAATGTAAAATGGGTGAACACTTTTATCATTTAACACTTAATCTTCACATCTTCTCTCTCTGCAGGAAGCGGTGACCCTGCCTGACTGACACCCTGCTTCTCCTGCCCTCCGCCCAACTCTGCCCCCCCACCCCCTGTCCTGTTGGGGTCTCCGTGCTGCCGGCGGTGGATTGGAGCACTCTGATTGGAGGCTTTGCGAGGTGGTTTTTCGGTCTGGCGCCGCCTCCCCCCGGGGCCGGCGTGCGCTCCCAGCAGCCCGTGGTGCCCTGTGCCCCCCCCTCCCCGTCACTGCACACCAGAGCCCATGCCCAGGGTAAGAACCACGACCGCCAGGACCAGGACCACCCAGTTGAAATCCCACAGATCAGCGTCATAGAATAATCTCTGCGTATGAATTGTGTGTTCACACAAGCAGCTTGGTTTCGAGTTTTGATTAAACAAATGTCACTTCCTTTTTTTAAGCAAACTGAGAGTTGTGAACATGAAATCACCAAAACACAAGGAAGGAAGGTTTTACATCACTTCCCTTTACTGAGTAGTATTTATAACACTTTATAAGAATTTCATCACATCAGACCGATGAAGATGTCTTCTTCTTTTCTTGTTTTTATAACATAGTTGTACTTTATCATAAAACTAAGCTACAGTGTGTTATGAAATTAGAGTAGGTTGATATCATCCACCAGGATCAAAACAGAGTGCAAATGCAGCGGTAACAACTTTCTCTGATTTACATTAAATGTTTCTTCTGTACTCAGATTAAATAAGCACCAGAGGACAGGAGTAGTTTGCATTAAACTGCATTAAGCACCTGCCACTCTTAATATTTCTTAAAAACAAATTAAATGCGTCCATGACATGTGGAGTGTCAGAAACATAAGCTGACATCAAATGTCTTGTCGTATTTCTAATAGTATGTACACATTTTGGACTGGATTGTTCAGGATTTAAATAAACTGTGCTGCTGCATGTTTTTTATACACCCTTTAACGTTTAACGTTTAGTGTTGGCTTGTTATACAAAATTAAATGAAGTGATCTGAGGAAAACCTGGTGGTATTGATTGAGAAATGTTGTTACCCCAAATGAAAATCTTTGCAGAAACCAAACTGATCCAAACATCTGAAGTGACTCCCAGCCGTAGTAAAAGCTGCTGCCTGAAGACTTAAAGTGCAGCCGTCCTCAAGGATGATACTATTAAAGAAGTGGTTTGAATGATGTGTTCTGACGTCATGAAGGTTTCGGGAGACGGTGTGTCTCGTATATTTTCATGGATTTACTGTTAAACACAGACAGAAGTCCAGACGAGTTCTCTCTGTCCCCCCTTTGATGAATCCTTCTTTCCTCTGCAGGAGGAGGCGTGGCGCGTCCGCCAGGAGCCATGTGCCTCCCTCACACCAACAACATGGACAACAGCAAGCTACAGGGGACGGGGCCGGGGGGCGGGGCTTCACTTCGACCACGAGCAGGAGGCGTTCCACTGGAGCCCTTCATACACCAGGTGGGTGGGAATGATGTGTGTTTTAGAAAAGCTGACTTGAATTTAGAGCTCCATGTTGAATCTTTTGATTTAAACTCTCACTCAAACAAAACAAACATAAGCATCTGATGTTTATGAAGAAAAGAAAAATCAGAGTGTCCTCTTTGTGATTTTTAAGTTTTTGATGTTCTTCTCTTTGCACGTGTGTGTCTGTGTGTGCAGGTGGGGGGTCACACCAGTATGATGCGTTACGATGACCACACGGTGTGTAAACCTCTGATCAGCAGAGAGCAGCGCTTCTACGAGTCTCTGCCTCCAGAGATGAAGGAGTTCACGCCTGAGTATAAAGGTCAGTCACAGCCAGGGTGCAGAATTAACATTTTGTTGTCCGCTGGCCAAATGTTTAGTGAATGTTCACATTTTATCAGCCTCTCAATAGATAGAGACCAGTGTTGTTTTGGCTGATGACTGAAGAAAAGCTACCAGCCACTTACATATTTTAGCAGCATTTGGCTTGTGGTTGGTGTTTATTTTTGTGCTCAGGTCACAACTCGCTCATGTTTACTGTTAGGGTTGTTATGTTGGACCTGTAGCTGCACATGGGACTCAGTGTCAGACATATTGATCCTAGGATTGAGTTTTTTATGTCCGTTTTCAGTTAGTTTGGTCTAGTTGGCATTCATAGTACCACCACTCAGACTGGCAGAAGCTGGACATTTCAGCCATCTATCCATTATTTTCTGCAAGACTTTTGCTCAATTTTACAACCAACAAAGGACGACATATCCATTGTCATCAGTCAGTAGTAGCTGGACAATTAGTGTTAAACTCACATGAAGCCTCAACTTGTAGCCACTCCTCAGTATGAACACATTCTCAGTTGCAGGAACCTGTCCTGAGTGTCAACAACTGTCTTGTTCTGGCCAGTTCCCCACAGCCACATCACAAGATTACAGACGAGTTTACTCTAGATGAGTCCACGTAATGTGACACCAGAGTCACATAAAAACACATCCTGCCACATCTACATTGTTTATATTACAGACGGAAGACAAAGAACAGTTTAAAGAGCCACAAACACATTTTTAACTTGTGTACTTCGAGTATATTTGATCTTTACTTGATATTTTTTCGTACTTGTCTTATCATTCATGGTAGAAATTCTTGGAAAGTAATAGAAATCATGCACTGAGTCATTTTGACTGTAGTGCTGTATTAAAAATGAAATTAGCCAGTTTTATTGGACTTTTACTGCCCTGCAGTGCACCTGTCTCACATTCAGCTGTGCAGGTACCTTTCCTGTCTGTGCCGCCATTTGACTTCCATTTTTGCTCTTTTCCGTGGAGCACTTTTCTCTTTTAGTGGTGCTCGGTCCCTCTTAGGTCCCGTAATTCAAACACTGCTCTAAATAATCTTGACGACTCTGCGTTCGGCGGCGGATGGAGACGCAGAGGAGAAAGACGGAAGTGCGGATGTTTACTGGCAGACAAGTGGCGGAGCTGCTCTGCTCTTCATCACCAGGCACATACTGGAGCTGCTTCCACTTGCTTTTGCTTTAGTAACCGACCCAAACACACTTTGACAGCCAGCGAACACGCACACACACACACACACCTCGTCCTCACTTACAAGTATGTGACCTATTTATCATTTTTAGCAAAGTATGTAAGAGAGGAGACAATGGCTGAAGTCGGGGGGGTGGGGGAGGTAGGGAGATGATTTCGATGGTGGATGGAGCAGGTGTAACTCATAACATGAACGATGTGCTCTGTTACATTAAGGCCGACTTTAAGCCGTGACAATGAGCCAAAGCACCGGGATCCTGACACTGAAACACTTAAATGGAGCGCAGTCGTTATTGTAATACATTAGTTTCATCTTTCTTTGATGTAAAAACGTCTGCCGTCAGGAAGGATTGGCAGGAAAGTGCTACAGGACACGAGCCGTGTCCCAGTTTAACACCGACAAACTGGAAAATGCAATATGCAGACAAGTAACAAGGTCTTTGATTGACATTATTGTCCAAGTTAATTGCAATGTGTGGTGAGAAAGCTCTCAAAAAGATCTCGGAAGACATAAAGAATTAAATCCCCGGTATAGCCACAGTGCACCCACTCAGGTGTTTTCATTTATCGTGCCTGATTAGACCTCTTGTAAGGACTGTGTGGGTGTGCATATGCCTGATTTCCACTGCACAGTACGGCTCACATTGGCTCGCAAAAACTGTTGTTTTCGGTTTGGCAAAAGTTGTGGATAGTATCTCTTATCTGGTCCTTTTTTGGTATCAAATCATTTGAGGTTCCAAGCGAGCTGAGCGGATACTAAAAGATGCAGAGAAACCACTGTGGACCACTGATTGGTCGGAGATTATTATCACTTACACATCACCAAGCAACCATTCTTCTCGTTGTCTGAGCTGATGTAGGATTTCCCAAACTCTCCAGTTTTGTTCGACAGTCTTTTGTCTCGCTGCCTTCAGCTTTTTCTCAAACAAGGTTTGTCTCCACAAGGAGCCAAATACTGAGAATCGAGAACACCATCCCTCAATTTTCTCTGCTTTTCCTGTGTTTGTGTGATTGTGTAGCACAGCAGGTTCATGCTGTGTCGCTATGACCATCAGCTGAGATTTAGCTTACTGTCCGCAGTGGAAAAGTGTTACGTGTGTTCTCTGTTTTTTAAATTTAATTTAAAAGTTTTTCCTGTTTTGTGTTATTTGTAATTTTTACTACATTACGTGCCTCTGCAATCAGGGTCAGATAAAAATTTTTGAATCTAACTGAATTAACAGAAACTGAGAAAAGAATGTGTTCGTGCCGTGTCACGCTTTGAAAATGAAGCTATATAAACTGTGCTTGACTCGTTGATTACTATCCATCCATTTGTGTCTGCATTTTCAAACGGAGAGGAAATGAAAAAACGTAGCGATTAAATCATGATGTACATGGAGCATGTGAACATCACTCAGCTTTCCCTGAACAGAGGATAAGCCACGAGGAGACTGTAACCGTCCTCAAGTTGATAAATAAGACAGACAGAAGTGATTTCCAGATGGTTTTCCACTGTTTGAGGTTTGACTGATGCTGTTTTAATTACATCTTCACATTGTGCCCACGTCTGTAGTGGTTTATGACCAGACGACTGGAGAATTTGCACCACTGATTGTTTATCTCAGTGAAGCAACTCCTGATATTCACATGACAGTCGCGGTTGGAAACACACGTTGATGTTTTCGGATCCTCGTTAGCCAATACCGAGGCGGAATCTCCTCTTCCTGGGGTCCACACCAAAAGCAATTACATCAGAAAAGGAAACTGAGCAAACAACCCACATTAAACTTTCTTTTGCAGATTGTCTTAAAAATAATTTTGTGCTTAATTAAATTACTATTATTTGATATTTTATAGGCGCAACACTAATCAGTTAATAAAGAAAATTATCGACTTTGATCGAATACAAATATTTATATTTAAATATTGCGGATTATCTCTTCAACAACATTCCACCTTCATCCTGGATAAATTCCCACTTCACTGACCTGTAGTCGCTGGTATGTCTGTATTCCTTCCAGTCCACCCTGCTGCTGGTGTTGTGGGTCCCAGTGCCATGACAACAGTGGCCCATAAGGAGTCTATATTTATCCCTGGACCTCTGCCCACTACCATTGTCCCGTTTATTAAATAACAGCAGACAGACAGCTGCCCAGGATGACTTTCTGATTCTGTCAAGGTTGTTTCATCCCAAAACTGTGTGACATGATGAGATTAAAGTTCTGACTGTGTTGTGGGTGTGGTGGAGGTGGTGAACAAGTCCAGTTTTCCAGCTTGGAATTGATCTATGGAGTTGATTTCCCACCAGCGAGCGAACTGACGGCCAAATCAGATTTGGGACAATCAGGGAGGATGTTCAGTGTCTCACTTAGCAGAGCAGGGATGGTCTACTCTGTTTGTAAAGCTAAAAATAACAGCTTAATGTTTAACTTCAACATTGTCAGACATTCCTATCGGTGTGTTTAATCTATAAACAGTTTCTCAATTGAATTTCCAGAATATCTTGATACACAGATGGATGGCAAATGATGTTAAAATCCAACTCTAAGTGTGTTAGTGAGGTGTTTTTCCACCATGAGTCTCCTGAAGAGCTTCGGTTCTGGCGGCTGCCAACAGATACTCCCTCATTTGGCGAGGACGGTGGTGGAGCGTGCTGTGTCACCTCAGTCCAAAGTCACAAGTGCTCAGTTAGGTTGAGATCTGGTGACTGTGAAGGCCAGAGCATATGATCCACATCATTTTCATATTCATCAAACCATCCAGTGAGCCAGGGGAAGCCTGTGAATGAAATCTTTATCATACCAGCAACAGTCCAAGTCGTCCTTTGATTTATCACCTATTCTAGGTATTGTCATATAAAAGTAGACACTGCATGCAAGGTTTTCAAAGACATATGAAGGACTCTGTTGCACAACTCGCCAGTGATTTATTTATAATTTATGATGTTTTGCTGCTTGTGTTGGGTGTTTTACTGCCGTCGTGTTTTTTTTACGTGCGACCCAGCGGACGCACTAATTTAGTTGTATTGTTGTCCAACAACAATAAAGGCATTCCATTCTATTTTATCCATGTTGCTCACCCCGTGACTGAATACTTTGAGTCGTGGTCTTTTAATAAAACAAGTGACCACATGATTTTAATTAACAATAACAGTACATATAAATCATTCTATGTAAAGTGACACTTAAATATGACACACTTAATCTTTTGTTGATATAAAGATATTGGCTACAGCTTGAAAGTAAAACTGTGTAACTTCTCAAAGAAGACATAAAACATACTTTCTCTTACAAATTAAAAGTTCAGTTCACAGGTAATAAAACACATTCACTCCCTTTAATACACTCTGGGGCTTACGTGGTGTAATATGATTATGGTGACTAGTGTTAGCTAATGTAAGACGCAGCTGAATAACTGACATCAGTTTGTCGACTGCATGTCTCTTCTCTGCTGTAGTCGTGTTACTGTTGCACTAGTTTCTAACATTTTGTAATCGTCACTTTTAACCGCAATGGCTGCTGTCCAGCAAACTCTCAGTTTAAGGTCAATGTTGCGTTCAAATGAACACAGTGTTTTCATAATCTAAATACAGTCTCAGTGGAGAGAGTGGAGGTTTAGACTGGATGTAATTTGGACCCAACCTGACTCGGTTACTTAAAACTGAGTAGATCCATGAAGACTTTTAAAAATGCAGTTGTTGTTTTGTTACTTCTTGTTCTGACGAGTAGTGTTGTCACAATAGCAAAATCATGCCTTAAATGTAAAACTTAACACAACACCGGGAACATAAAGGTTTAGATCAATGTAGCAAGGCTACAGTATTTTCCTATCTACTCAAACTCTGCTGTCTGAGATTCTTCCGGCCTGATATGTATGAGGGGGATTAGCTAAGCTTTGAGAACTACGAATGGCCGTTAGGCCAACAACAGGGCTCCTCGCTCAAAATTCTGTGGGTCCTTTGGGTGTTTAGCTAAATTTGTCTTGTTTGCATCTGTACATCAGCATCACTTGCTTGACATGCACATATATATATATATCCTTTGCCTTTCCTCATTCATTTGCCTCAAACTCCTGCTGTTTTCTTTGTCAACCAAAACTGGTCGCGACAGCTCTGCACATGCTATCTCGAAGAGCTATGACACCATAACAAAACAGGAAATTAGCTGAGTGATGAGAAGACAACACCTTGAGTGAGCGAGAGGCAGTGAGGCTTTGTGGGCACTGCAGTGGTGTGTGTGTGTCTGTGTGTGTGTCTGTGTGTGTCTGTGTGTGTGTGTGTGTTTGTGTGTGTGTGTATGTGTGTGTTTCAGTATACCGTCAGAGAGAAGAGAGAGTGAGAAACCACAGCTGGTTTTGGGCCACTGTTTCGATACTGCAAACAGTTAGTTTTGAAACCCTCAACCTTAATCTATAAATTGATAAACTGAAACTTTAAATACTCTCTGTGATTCTCATGGCTTTTCTAAATTCTGCTGTCCAGCTTTAGATAGGACAAACATTCTGTAATGTCTTAGTCATCCTGTCCCTATCTTGCTCCGTCCTTTCAGGTGTGGTGCTGGTTTGTTTCGAGGGCGACTCTGACGGCTACATCAACCTGGTGGCCTACCCCTACGTGGAGAGCAACATGGAGGGAGGGCCCGCGGAGCACGAGGAGCGCGACCCCCCGGAGAGGGAGCAGCCGAGGAGGAAACACTCCAGACGTAGCCTCCATCGCTCTTCCTCCTCCTCTGACCACAAGGACGAGCGAGGCGAGAGGAGGGAGTCGCACGACACTGACACCTCTGAAAAGTAAGATCAGATTTAATGAAAAATCTCCAAAAAAATAAACCAGCAGTGAAATGACTGGTCAATAAATGAATCTGTGTTTTTCGTAATTGCAATGTGAGGCTTTGATTTTGGTTTATATCCCTGTAAAATTAATATCTTTGGGTTTTGGACATTTGAAGACATCACACTGGGCTCTGGCACTGTTGTTTACATCCATTGTTCCCAGGCATTATGGGAAATGTAGTCCCTCCAAATGACTCTTGTAACAGTTAGACATGCCCAGAACATCGGCACAAAAGTCATCCAGGATGCAGCTGCTTGTGTCTGTGATGTCAGTCATTTTCAGAGAGTGTACAGTATATTTTTATTTATTTTAGTTTCAGCCACACTAGTGGCATGTCTCTTATAATCACAGTGTCTCTCATTCCACAACTCCTGATTGAACAAGTACTGGATAGATCACCATGATATTTGGATCACATATTCATGCCCCTCTCAGGATGAATTGTAAATACTTTAGCAATTCTCTGACCATTATTTTGTCAAAATAATGCCACTGGATACCTGCCAAACTAATAATATTCCCATCAGCTGAATCACCACATGACAGTGAACAAGGTAAACATCATATCTAGTCTAGCAGAAGTATGTTAGTATGCTGAGATCAGTATTAAGCTCAAAGCTGTGCTTAAGAGCAGACTCACAGAGCAGCTAGCGTGCCTGTAGACTAAGTCTTGTTTATGTCTTCAGCTGTGTTCACACAGAACACAGAGTCAATTTTAGATGCGGCACAGTCAGACACAAAGTCAATAGAAAGACGTGAGTGGGCACACACAGACACAACTTCGCTCAGGGCAGCTCAGATTGAGTGGAAGGTGAAAAAGCGAATATTTTGAGCATATTGTAGAAGTTTCTGTTGAGCTGACACTCAAAAATACAGCCTGTGAAAGTTGTCAGGCAGGTACAACTTCCGTATTTAAGAGTAGAATATGCAGACTTCACAGGACATCGACGCAAACTCTCCGTTGTAGATTCAACGAGAGTCCGAAAAGTTTTAACATGTCCCTCCTTCTCCCTGCAGTCTTGCAGAGCTGAAGAGTCCCAGGCTCGACCCAAAGATCCACTCGGACGTTCCCTTCCAGATGTTGGACTGGAACAGCGGTTTGAGTTCAGAAAAGATCAGTTACAACCCCTGGAGCCTCCGCTGCCACAAACAGCAGCTCAGCCGCATGAGGTCCGAATCCAAGGACCGCAAACTCTTCAGTATCCTTCTCCAGACAATCACATCCACCGATATGTTTCATCTCGTTTCATTTTGATAAAAATATTTAAATCAACTTAACAGCTTTTATCTCAGCTCTGAAAGCTAGAATGTAGATGTAGAAATTATGTTTATACAAGTGATGTTTTTACACTACAACAGAGTAGCTATTGCAAATCTAGTGATGCCGGCTAAAATGAAATGATCCACAAGCAGCCAGCGCCTGCCCACAGTTGTGATTACAGGAGAAGTGTAGTGTTACATAAGCATGCGCTGAATGTAAATGTCAGCTACAGTGTGAGGAATAAAGGGGAGGGCGGGATGTGGCGAGGTTATCAGGTCAAAGGTCGTGTTTTGATCTTCAGCTTCAAAGAGAGCAGATTGCAGCTGCAGACACACACACGCGCACACACACACGCGCACACACTCACGCTTGGTCCATTTGTCTTCAGGCTCAGCAGGGCTGCTGGCAGAGAAGGTTTTTCTGTGCAGATACATTCAGATTATTGAAATTATAATGAAAGCGTCCAGCGATCGTCTGTGAGGCTGACAGGATGTTCTCATCCACAGCTTCTGTGATCGAGGTTTTTCATTTGTCTCCCAACATTTCTCATTTTGCAAAGCTAAAACTTTGCATTATTTGCTGCAGATTACGAAACATCAAAGGCGTTAGAGCAACTTAAAGGATCAGAAAGTTGTTGATGTGAAACATTTGTAAGAAGTGTTGAATTTTACTGATGATAATATTTCAGTGATGGATAAAAAAAAGCACGGATTAGACTTTCAGACACATTTTTTAACCTTAGTAGTTCACAGTGGTTCATTTACAATAGTTTGTTAAAAAACGTTTAACAAGTTTAATTTCGTTTTTTTGCATGGAAATGGAAAATCGGCACACTGGGTAGGTTCACTCGTCAAACCGAAATGTGTTCCGTAACTGCAGTTTTCGAACCAGAGTTCCTGTTGCTGGAGAATGTGGTTCACCACTTCTCGTATCCCTGCATCCTGGACCTGAAGATGGGCACCAGGCAGCATGGAGACGACGCCTCCGAGGAGAAGGCGGCCAGGCAGATGAAGAAATGTGAACAGAGCACTTCAGGGACGCTGGGAGTCAGAGTGTGTGGCATGCAGGTACAACAACCTCTGCTACTGCTCAGTCATCACATATATCTCGTATCAGTCTGTGACAGTCCTGAACAAATGATAATCATCTGTCTGAGGATGTTGCATAGTAACATAGTAATAGTAAATGCACATTTAGAAAAAGACCAAATCATAGAAATATTGTTTTTATTCTACTTCTATAGGTTGTATACTTTTTTTATTAGTTTTATTTCCAGACTATTTACATGTGCACATAAATTGACAGTACTGATATTTAGGGTCCAAAAACAGTAATATGAGTAAAAATATGTGTGAGATTCTTGACATAGGATGACAGTTATTGGATCCTTTAGTGGTGGAAGGTGTGTTCAAATGCTCATCTCCATTGTGAATGTGTCTCTACAGGTGTACCAGCTGAACACCGGTCACTACCTCTGCAGGAACAAGTACTACGGCCGCGGCCTGTCGATCGAAGGCTTCCGCCAGGCCCTCTACCAGTACATGCACAACGGAACGGGTCTGAGGCAGGACCTCTTTGAACCAATCCTGAATAAGCTTCGCAGCCTGAAGGCGGTGCTGGAGAGGCAGGCGTCCTACCGCTTCTACTCGTCTTCACTGCTCATCATCTATGAGGGACAGGTGAGCAGGAACTAAAACGCTCTGAAGGTTTAAGATTTCTGTTTTAGCTTCAAAATAAAGTTGAACGGTGATGATGTGCTTCACAGTTGATGGACTCGTTAGTTTGCTCTCCAGTGAGCCCCTGTCAGAGGACATGAGTTTGACATGTTTTTAAAATGAAAACGAGAGCTAGAGTTCAGATGAGGTTTGTTTACATCAATCGAAATACTGGTAACCAAGCCTGAAGAACCAGCCGGGCCCGGGGGTGATTTTAATGAATTTAATTTTCTTTCAATCAAATTATAATCAGCCCACCACCCTTCAATACTTCAGCTTCCCTCGAGTGATTTATTCCTGCAGCGTACTGTGAGTTGTTGGATATCTTCCTCCATGTAAACACCCCAACAAACCACTGAAAGTGGAACAACAAGTGACATCCATCACCTTTTTTTAAAGCTGATTTGGCGAACTTGTTAGCAAATGGTTGCTTATTTAGACATCCAGCAGTTGCAGAGTAACATAATCTGGCCAGCTGATGATTGTTAGTCCAATATTCAGTTTATTTTAGCTCTGTTTTGGTCCCTACAAACTCCTGAGGGGAAAATATGGCTCTTTAGCTGCTAAATGCTCGTCGCTAGGGGACATCCGGCAAGATGACGGAGAGAGTAGGAGCGTTTTTAACTCTCACGAGTTGGTGACAATGAACCCACAAACTCGATAGCTAAAGTGAAGTGCGACTGTGGAAAGGCTAGTCGCTAACTGTGCTGATCTGATGTCACTATGTTGGTGTCGTTCCTGGGACTTCATAATTAATGTTGCTCCAGGACTGACAGACTAATCACATTTACAATGTCAGAGCTTAGCAAATCTCATGTGTGATGTTTTGAGAGAATGTATTTTAACCCAAAACAACTTGCCTTAACCCGACCAAGTATTTTAGTTTCCTTATCTTAACAAAACAGCGAGAGAAAAACAGGGAAATAGTTTAAAAATAATCATTAAACAGTATAATAATGGGACCATGGGATATGAAACCTAGTCATCATTTCCTGATTATGACATTGATCTATACGAGTTCAGTAACAGTCACATAAACAATGAGCTGGAGCTCAATGTAAAAAGCCTCAGGGAGCCGCAGATTCAGGTCACTTCACAGCCGCTTTTAAAGATCGTTTTTTGTTTACTGGGGTTTTAAATTTCATTGTTTGGACGAACATTTCCATCAGTTATGTTATCTGAATCATTTTATTAAATGGCAAACCAAAAGTGAGTCATGGAAATGCTGGATTAATCCCTTTATGCACACAACAGAAAAACAGAATTTCTCTGAAGGTAAAAAAGAGAAAACCTTTCTTATAAAGTGACCTGAGCAGATTTTTGGTTTCCGGCTGGTTCTTATTGTTTGATTCTGTCTGTAGGAACCTGAGGGCCCTTCAGTCCTCAGCTCTGGGAAGCATGCAACCTTGAAGACTCCTTCGGCCCCCGCAGACCCCCACTGTGGCCCCGGGCCCCTCGCACCTCCAGCCCCGTGTGCTCCCTGTGAAACGGACATGAGCCAGATACCAGACCCGGGGTCACTGCCCTCTCAGGGACCTGGCCTGATGGCTCCGCCCCCACCCAACCGGCATCCTCCCCCACAGGCCCCGCCCACCAACTCAGACTGCCACTCCTTCTTCCCCCCTCTCCCGTCGTCTCACCCCCATCCAGACACCCCTGCTCCCAGCTTAATGTCCTTCCCCCCTCCGCCCGCCCCCCAGCCCCAGCGGCCCCCCCTGGTGGACGTGCGGATGATCGACTTCGCCCACTCCACCTTCAAGGGTTTCCGCGGCGACACGGCGGTGCACGACGGGCCGGACCGGGGCTACGTGTTTGGACTGGAGAGCCTGGTCCAGATCCTGGAGAGCCTGCGGGACGACAACCTGCCGTAGCTCGGAGCATGAACGCACACAACCCCCCAACACACACACACACACACACACACACACACACACACACACACACACACACACACACACAGCTTGTTGTTCAGGCCGTACAGTCAGTTGTACAAGTCGTGCCGCGGCGTTGTCAAGAACTAAGAACGACTCGGCTGTAAATATGGAACAGGGTTCTCCTGGACGTCGCCATGGCAACATGGGCATTCGACAGTCGAGTAGTTACTATAGCAACAGCCAGGAGGTGGGACAGTGGAGCTGAAATGGCTGCAACTTCAAGCTGATACGGAGAACCTCAGTCGTACGGAGGGTCTGCACAACACACACACACACCAAAACACCAACACACAAACACACACATTTGTACTTCTATACTTGTGAGGACCCTTATTGACATTCCCCCTCCCCTGACATTCAGCATCATAACTGAATGCTTCACCACAACCGTCACCCTAAACTGAATCCTCAACATAAAGTCCTAATATGTGTTCTGCTTGTTTATGTTGTTTGTATGTCTCAGAAGGGAATCTTGAAGGTCAGATCTAAGGACAGTATAAGTTCACCCAGAAATCCCCTGAGGTAGATGAGGACTGGTTTTTTATAACGTAACCAAACAAGAAAAGAAAAAAATGGCGTCCTACAGCTCCTCTGGTATAATCCAAGTCTTCGGGAGGCCCAAACCAGATATTATTTAGCCTAGAAGCTAAAAACATTAGCACACACCCTGTCTGGGGTGAGGAGGGTGTAACTAACCCTAATACATTTCCTGATCACTCTCAGAGCTTCTAGAGGCTCGGATTACACAGGACAGGCTGTACGAAGCCCCTTACTGTTTTTTACATTCCAAAACAAATCTCCATCTACTTCAGTTGTAGGAGAACGCTGCACCGCTGTTTTGCTGTGAAGCTCCAGAGGGTGAGACGATAATGACTGAATCTTTATCTCTGGGTGGACAGTTCCTTTTAAGGTCAGCACAGAGAACCTCAGCAGAAGAAAATGAAAACAAACTTGTGGTGTCATTAGACTCTGTTGCACTTCATTCTGCACAGTGAAGCTCAGACATCCAAGTAAAGTACCAACAAGCAAACACACTCATGAGTAGATGGGTCTTTAACCAAAACACCAATTCAAATTTTTGAAGGATGTGAGGACCATCCAAACATGTCCTCACTCCTACGATCCAAAACTGAACCCGGTCCTCACCAAGATAGACGAACAACAGCCCACACACGCACTCACACACACACACACACACACACACACACTCGTCCTGGGAACAGTTGTCTGTGGAGCTGTTTGACAACACAGCGGGACAGAGCGTCCTCTCTGAACGACCAATCAGCTGGATCCCAGGGGCCGCCCACTGAAGTTGGCCAACACTCACTTTTAACCCCCTTTCACCCTCTGACTCCCCCCCCCCACCACGTCACGTCCACGTCCCCTCACTCCTCTTTCTCTACAGAAACCAAACCAGGACAGGTGATCAGACTCTTTTTAGCGTTACCTTGACAACGCACTCAGAAACACATCCAAGCATCCGTTAAAGCAATAGATGGCGACGATAGACGGCAACTTTTTTTCTGCAGCAGTGTGGAGGGGCAGCGGCGCCCGCAGGGAGAACGGAGGGAAAGTGCAAAAGAGATTTGCATCGTAGACGTAGGCTTTAAGGAGAGAATATAGATCATTTCTAAACCGCTGTTTGTCCATTTTTGGGGCTTTATTCAAAAAAACCTTAGTAGTTGTTGTCCTGTAAAATCATCCATTGGGTTATTGTGTAATATTGAAAGCATAAGTGTCACTTTTCCCAAATCTGGTCTGGTGATATTTTTTTTTTTATTGTCAACAAATCCCAGAAAGAAAAAAAAAAGACCCAAACCAACAATGAATTGATCTAACAAGTATCGTCAGCCTGATGTATCTTATTCCTCTGTGCCATAGAGCTCCATTGTTGTCCAAAAACTATTTAAAACACATCAGTGAGTCACTCACTCTTTTGACTCAGGCCCAGAGACATCGCCCTGCTGTCCCAAATATTCAGCAGAGCATCAAATGTGAATTAATCCACCGCTGAGAAGAATCCCCAGTAAGTGCATTATTTCCTCCTGTTTGAGTGACGACGTTATTCAGCTGCTTTAGGAAGTTACTGAGACGGATATTAAATATTATATATCTGTGAGATGAAAAGTTATTTTCATTTATTAGCATATTTTGGAGGGAGATGAGATGACGGGAAACCTCAGGCCGAACTCTGTCTGACGCTTCCCTGAAAGTTTATTCTGACCTCGGACACAAAACAATTCCGCCCACAAAGTCCGTTTGATATCTGGAGCTTCTTCAAGGGATCGAGTTGCTCAGTTGTCAGGGAATTTTAGATGTTGAAATTTTGTCTTCAGAGAATTGTCATCAGTGTTGGCACAATTAATCGAAATATTATCGGTATCGTAATATGACAAAGTGCAATATTCAAATCACAAGAAGCTTCAGTTTTTTTATAAAGGGAAAAATGTGACAAAGCAGCGTTCTGATGAAGTTCTGTAGAGCTGCAGAGATTTGATACAGAGGCAGATAAATGACACATCATCGTGAATTTAACAGGTTTTCGCTCCGGAGCAGCTGCTCAGCAGTTTTTCCAGTGTTTCGATGTCGAGAAGTCTTTAAAGTGCTCCGAAAAATAGAAATAATGGATCATGCAATATGATCAGAAGCTCCAGAAACAGCCACTTAATGGACCATGTGGTGGAATTGTTCTGTCAGCTGTGTGTTTATTAGTCGTTTTTTTAGATTTACATCGTAAGTTATAGAACAAATGAAAAGTCTCAACAGACAAATCGTTGTTGATTTGAATCTTTTCAAAGGATTTGTTGATAGTAAAAAAAAATACAAAATGACACCAGCCTTTTTCTTTAAGTTAGGGCTGGGTGATACGGTTGAGTATTTAATAAAAATAATATTTTCTTACATATATTCTATACATATATACAGTTTGTGATAAAATCACAACACGGCAAATCTGCAAAAATCACACACAAAACCAAAACAAATTCCTGTTCATTACAATGAACTGTGTCCCACGTTCATCTTTAAAAATCAGGAGAAAACTGAATCATCACGATGGAATGATGTTGAATTATTGCCCAGCCCGGCCTCAAACGTGTCAAACACACTAAAGACAAAAACAATCCTCCTCCTCTAACCGCAGAAGCAGAATTGGCCGCAGTGTCTCATTTGAAGATGTCACCGTGTATCTCATCTGATTGGTCCTGATGAGACAGCGGTAGCCAATCACATTTGTCCATTTATGCTTCCTTCAACAAGTTCCAGAGGGCCGGCTGTGACGCAGCGCCGCCCCCTGCTGGACAGCAACAGGAACTCGACCCGAGAAGCTGGATTCAGAGAGAGCAAATATGAATATTTTATTTTGGTTTATCGAGGTGATAATTTATTTTTTTATTGTACCTTTGCCCATTTGTGTGGGTAAATGTTTTGTCTTTTACATGTGCCCCCCCTCCCCCCAAATGTATAAAATGTAAAGAAATTAGTTGCATCAGAGACACAACGTGTGAAACGTCAGGAGAATACACAGTATTATAGGAGCTGACTCAAGTCCGTTTTATTTGCTGCTTCAGTCTAAAGCTTGTTGGGTGTCAACAGACAGAACCAGGTCGTGTTTCACGAGGGAAAAACACTGTCGCAGCAAATCCAGACTTCAGCCAGCTCACTGAACCCAACACTTGTGCCTGCTGTGGAGTTGTTGCTCAGGTGGGAAGCTCTATTGAACGTGTGTGTGTGTGTGTGTGTGTTAGAACAGAGGTAGGCGCCATCTTTAGTCTTTGGTTTGTTTCACTTCACATTTAAAGGAGTTGGTAAAGAGGTGCATGCACATTAACGTCCTCCTGTTTGGGTCAGTTTTCCACCACAGCGTCATTGTTACAGTCGTCACAGAGTCTAAAGCGGCGGTGGTCCAGGTTTCCTCTCAGATCGTTGATATCTCATGGTGGATATTAGATCTCATCGACTGATCAGTTATTTAGCTGCATTTTCTGCATCTGACATCATCCTGACTGTTTGTTAGAACAGTGAAAGTAAGTGAGATTAAATCTTTCCAGAAGCTTTTGGGCTCGTGTTGTAATTGCTGCAGAGGGCTCGGGGGGGTTCGTGTGAGACGGGTTTGAACCGACACTGCCGGCTCTCTCTCCAAATCATTCACCCAAAAATACAAAAATCAGTCAGCTTCTGCTCAACATGTGCTGATGGAAAGTCAGGTGAAGTTTCATAGTTCACATTTCTGGAGCTTCACAGCAAATCAGTGTTGCAGAATTCTCCTGAAGCAGCTGGAGATCGGACGAGCTGTGTGAAGCCGCGCTGATCGTCTTTTCCTGTTTTACGTTTTGAAACAAGTCCCCGTCTGCCTCGGCTGTGAACGCTCGCAGCTCTGTTCTGCTGTGAAGCTCCAGAAATGTTTCCTGGTCGACAAAACTTCCCCTGACTGTCCATCAGCATCCTTCAGGGTGAGCAGGGGACGACTGAACATTTACTGTTGGGTGAAATGTTCCTTTAACGAAACATGAGCCGTACATTGTTCAGTGTCACAGAGTTCAGGGATCTGTGAGCTTTTACAACAGAAGGGTCCAAACTTTTAACCTGGGAGAACCAGAACTGAAACACCAGTTGTGTGTTTTAAGATGTGAACTCCTTGAATTGAATGACTTCCTTTGCAAACCGTTGTTCAGGTTAAAATAATTACTAATTAGGGAGCTTAAATTTCTAAAAAGCATGTTTACTGCACACAAAAGGAAACAGCATAGAAATTATTATAACTTTCATGTCATTTGTTTTGACTAGAAACTTCTGGCTGGTCGATTTCGGCCCACAGGCCACTTTTATCTGTACGAGTGACACCTTTCACACTCATTGATTTCATACTTTCATTTGTTACATTGTCATTATGAAAATATAAATAATTGCTCCTGAAAACTCACATTGCTTTCAGTGTTTTTATCAAATCTAAAGAGCTGGAAAGAAAAAATCCAAGTCATTTTTAAAAGAAAAAGAACATAATTTTTTTTTGTTTTTGGTTGTTTTGTCTTCTACGGTTGTAGAAACAAATATCTTTGGATTTTGGACTGTTGGTCTCACTAAACAAGGCCTGTTAAGATCAAATCTTTGGGCTTTGGGAAACCATGATGAGACTTCTATAGACCAAACAATTGATTATCTGAGGAAATAATCAGCAGATTCATCTACAAGTGACAGCCAATGAAAAATGAGTTCCTCAAAGGTTTAGTGGAATAGAGGTTCAGTTTTAGATACGACCCACTGATGCCACCTCGAACTGAGTCTACGTCACTCTGTGGAAATCCATTTCTGCCAGGAAGAGAAAAAAAAGCTTTACAAGATACTCATGGACGAGCAGTCACAGAAATAATAGTGAAGCGCTCTGAATCTCCGAAGTACGCGAAACTTCTCTCATCATTATTAGAAAAGACCTCCAGTTAGTTTTCTCTCTCTAGTGAATGCTCCTCTGTGGATACTTAATCAGAGTCAGGAGGTTTAAAGACATTTTGTGAATTGACACGGTAATATCTTGACTCACAAAGGGAGAAAATTCAGTTTTCATTATTTGGATGAGGAACGTCCAATTTCATAATCTAATAAGCATCTTTCAGAGTGTTTTAGGGAGACGACTCGAGGGGAGAGACGACTTCTGTTACACTGTCAGAATCATCGTTGACAGGCGTTCTTGTTCCTGATCAAAAAAGAAAGATAGAAGTGGCTGCTGCCTACGTTACCCACAATGCAACTTAGCCACTGATTGACTGGAGGCAATTTATTTCATTTTTTCACATATGCAGTAGTTAGTTACCATTCAAGCAGTAATCAGGAGCGTCCTGGTACGATCACAACCCCAGATATCTTTTGTTTTTAAACTTGTAGTCTTTGAATAAGATCTCCATACATAGATCGATTAGTTGATCAAAAGAAAATTAATCACCAGGTATTTTGATTATTGATTAATCATTTTTTAAAGCAAAACATTTTCTTTGTCACTAACGACAGTGAATGAAGACTCTTTGTGTTTTGGACTGTTGATTTTAAGACGTCACTTTGGGCTCTTGGAAATTGTGATGAGCAGTTTTCATGATATTTTTTGACATGTTATAGCCTAAAAGATTACTTTAATTGATTAATTAATTGGGAAAATAGACGGGAGTTGCAGCCCGACTTCAGATCCAATCAACGCTGACTCACATGACATCATAATACTTTTTTCACAAATGCATTAGAACATCCTAAGACCTGTAAACAGACTCTGATTTGTAAATTTGGTGAAGCTTTCCTTTAATCTCAAACGCCACAGGAGCACCCTGTAATGTCACTTTTGACCTGACTACAAGTAACATCAATATTTTTGTTTTGATTCATACATTTTAATTTGTTTTCTGGCAGAGATGGGCTTCTATATGACCGAGAGAGAGAGAGCGACAGACCCCGACACTGTAAACATGACTGAAACCTCACACACACACAGCTTCATGCTAACAGGGTGAAAACTTACAGTAAGCAATATCATTTATGCTAATCATAGAATGCTAACAGCCTTAATGCACATCACCAGCAGTCAGCCACATGCATGCGTGAACTCTCCTCCCACACAGAGTTAGTTCTTTATCTTCAGAGGTCTTTATGCTGTATACAAAAAAAAAAAAACAAGATCCAGAGCTTTTTCTTTCTGTTCATGAGACAATCAGGACTCCTGTGGGGGACGAAGATGTTCGAGCCTCCCATCTGAAACCCGACAAAACTCCAGTAGGAGTCTGCAGATTTGTTTTTCGTCCGGTCATTGAACGCGGTCTCTGTGACTTCCTGCTGTGTGCGTGTCGTCCACATCTGTTGTCGACTCGCAGCAGGGATCGGATCAGTGTGTGAAATGTAAAAAATATTCATCATGACTCATTTTCTCTTGTATTCAACCTTTTAAGGTGTTTTTTTTTTGTTTTTTTTTCTTTCTCAGAAACAGGTGTTTGGAAATCTTCCTGCAGGGGTCAAAATAAAATCTGTGACTTCAGTGTGACTCGGCTCATTTCATCAAGTATCACTTTGTTTATCACTTTGTTTTTATGAGGAAATGTTTTTTTTAAATAGATTTCAAGTTGCAAGGTCACTCAGCTGCTTGGTAAGCTTCAATGTTGACTTCACTACATCAATCTTTTGTGAAATAAGCTATTAAATTAACAGGTTTAGGATTTAGGACTTTGAGCATCTTTTATTTTTTACTTTAAATCCTTTTATCAAAAATAGTCTCTACATTATTGGATCAAATTCCTCCCAATCTGTGATTTAATTTCAGATGCTGTTTGCTTTTTTTAAAGTTAGAATAGAGACAATAGCAGACGATAAGAACACGCTGCATTTCAGGAGAGGAAATGAATTTGTTTTTTATATAAAAATATAATAACATTAAAGAAAATATTAACTTTCTTTCGGCTCCTCCAGTTAAATAGATGACTGATGTGTAAAATCAGTAAACAAACTGTGAAGGTGACTTTAAACTGATTCTGAATGCTCGTGTTTAACTACTCCTCACTCCTGCATCATCCCGGCGTGCTGCTCTGCCGCCTGTACAGGTCGTACTCTCGGTACTGGACGTAGTCCTTCAGTCGCTCTGGCAACGGCAGGAAGCTCATGAAGACCGGCGACCGGAGACGCAGTCGGCCGAGACAACGACGGATCCGCAGACGACAGAGATGCTGCAGGCAGCGAGCGCTCTCTGGAGAGGAGGAGGGAGAAAACATGGAACAGAAGGATTAATGAGGACCAGCCTGCTGTTTGTGTTGTCCAGGCAGGGATTCATAATGGATAAAGTTTAATTGAATTCACCCTGCAGCCGGCAGATGTCGGGCCACTGCTGCTGCTCCATCACAGCCGCCTTCAGCTTGCAGCACAAGGTCACGTGATCCACGTAGTCCAACATGATGCGAACCATCTGACCTGAGAGGTGCCTCAGCCAGCGGACAGTGATCACCTCACAGAACTGCACTGACAGACAGACAGGCAGACAGACAGACAGACAGACAGACAGACAGACAGATGTTCAACATGTCTCACTGAGCTTCAGCTTCATCAAACTGACACCAACCAACAGGACCAGGTGTGGAGCTGTTCATTACCAAGGTGTCTTTGATCACAGTGTTGGTCCAACCCTCGTAGTCCTCTGGGATGTGGGGACTGTTGCCATAGGGACAGTCGAAACAGCGCTCCACATCGTAGCCGTAGTTACACAGCATCCTGAGGACCACCTAACACACAGCAAGACAGATTAAATACAAGAAACAAGCGACAACTGACGTAAATCAGTGAGTTTAAATACATTTTTGTTCAGTTGACCTCGTCTTTGAGAGCGTACTGCAGGGCGGAGGGGAAGTGTGTCGTGTTTATTCTGCAGTAATAGTTGACGTTGGCTCCAAACCTCAGCAGCAGGTTGATCAACTCGTAGTTGCCTAAACGCAACGCAACCTGAAAGACACAAAGACCGGATCAGATCAGCAACAAGGGCTCTCTGAGGAAGATCAATAAGTTGTGGACTAAAACACTGACATGAGATTGATCACAGCTTTGAGGACACGCTGTGAAAGTAACTTGTAAATCACAACTCTGGTTTATCATCTGCTTGACTTTAGACGGGACCATGATTTACTAAATATACATCATGCTGCACTGAAGAAGGTTTAAAACTAGAAATTCAGACCATAAAACTTCATACGGTAAGAAATCAAGTAATACATAGGACACATTTTTCATAAGCTTACATACAATTGGAGATCTTTTTGAAACCAGTTGATCCTCCCTCTGCTGGCCACTGGAAAGAGAGCGAGTTTACAGCACTTCCACATCGGCTTCACGTCTCAGAGACCACGTACCTGCAGACATTTGACCGGGTCTTGGTTTGCCATGGCTCCGGCCTCCAGCAGCAGTCTAGCTGACGGCACGTCGTTATTGGAGACGGCGAAGAAGAGCGCCGACTTCCTCTCGTCGTCGTAACTGCGACGAACCCAAGGATGGAGCATGAAGTTCGGGTCGTATCCTGCATCCAGCAAGACCTGATAGGGGGAGGTGAGTTGTAGCAAATGTAATTATGTTTTTTTTGTCATTTTTCAAGCAAAAGCTCAAAGTATTTCCTGTCTCCGCCTTCTCAAACTTGATGGTTTAATTCTTGCATTCATCACATATGACAATAAACTAAATGTTTTTCTGTTTTGGTCTGAAACAAATCATTTGATGCAGTGGGAAAATATTCAACGCAAAGCTTTCTGCCACTACATAGACAAAGTAGTTAAATTAACTGGCTGGTTGATTGAGCAGTCACACACACACACACACACACATACACACACACCTTGAGGCACTGTGAGTGTCCTCCTGCAGCAGCAGAGTGTAGAGGACTCATCCCGCTGTCGTTTACTTCACTCACAGAAGTGACTGGAATCAGCAGCTTCAGAGCGCTGAGGAACACACACACACACACACACACACACACACACACACACACACACACACACACACACACACACACACACACACACACACACACACACACCCACATACACACTATATTTATCTGATGCTGTATTTGTTTTTAAACTACTTGTATAATAAATCCAAACAAATCGGACATTATTTTCAAATTTCACATATAAATTTTTTTTTGCTTCCAAGCGGAGGACATGTATTTACTCCAGGTGTCCTCTGTGAGCCACACGGTGGATCGGCATGTGTCCTGTGTGTTTGGCGACATTGGCGTCGGCGCCGTACTCCAGCAACAGACTGATGACAGATGGATCTCCAGACGAGGACGCCTCGTACAAGATAGACGCCTCATCCTGCGCCTGGGAGAGGACATCCGCTCCTGCAGGACAAACAAAATACACACCAAGTTAAAATATCCACTTTATATATCTCAGACTGTTTATCACAGACTCAGATCGCTAATGTGTAAATGGAGGGTAAGGGCAGTACTGTAGAGACGTCCCTGCCTCTCTCACCTCTCTTCAGCAGAGTCTGGACCACCTCCAGGTGTCCTCCCTGTGCAGCCAGTGCCAGCGGCGTGAGGCCGTAGTGGCTGCGAGGGTCGGGCCGGGCTCCAGCCCCCAGCAGCAGGGTCACCAGCCCAGCCTTGCCCAGCCGAGAGGCCTCGTGGAGGGGACAGCGTCCGTTGCAGCCGTCCTGGTTCACCCTGGAGCCCCGCAGGAGCAGCAGCTTCACCAGGTCAGAGCGGTCTGCACGGATCGCTGCAGGGAGGAAAGTGTTGGTTAGCTGTGGAATGTGATCTGAGCATTATTTCCTGAGAAATGAACTAACATTTAAAAAAAACAAAACATATTTTGACATCAAAGACGGGAGAAAAACTTCCTGGATCCGTCCCTTCATATGGATCCAAAAGTTAAAGGGTTTATTCTGAGCTGAGACACAAACTCCATCCAAGTTTCATGGAAATCTGTTCAGAAGTTTTTGTGTAATCCTGCTGACAAACCAACCCACCAACAAACTGACGCTGGTGAATACTGTATGTCACAGTGTAACAGTCACAGGGAACATTTCACCTCTTCATCGGCCACAGCAGCTCTGCAGGCTTCCAGGCAGTGAAATGTTGGTCGTCTTACCTACAACCAGCGGCGAGTCCAGATCCTGGTCCTGACTGTCCGGCTGAGCTCCGTGTTCAAGGAGGAAGGAGGCGTTTTCTATCAGACCTCGTTCTACCGCCAGGAAGAGAGGAGTCTCACCACGAGAAGTGCGACGCTCCAGAGAGTCCCGACCTGAAACTGGAGCACAAGACAAACCTCTTCATCATCCACCGCGCCTCTGCTTCGTTTAACTGTACTGAATCAGTATCAAGTGAAGACAAACCTGTATATGTGAGCTCCAGGATGGTTTGGTTGCTCTGAGCGGCTGCTTCATGCAGAGGAGTCCAACCTCTGCTGTCTGTCTGTGAGAACTTCTCTCTCTGTCCGACACACAGATCCTTCAAGAGCTTCTCGTTACCTGGAGGGACGGAGACATTTAAATCTACGACCGTGAATCAAAAACTGAGGACATAAACCACCGAGTCCGCCTTTAAACCAAGAAGTCTGCCTTAAAATGTGCCTTCATTACAGTTTAATTTGTATTCTTTAATAGAAAATAACATTGAAAACATTTCTGCTGTGACAAGCCTCATATCCTCACCTTGTCTTATAGCAGTGAAGATCGTGCTGCTGTCTGCAGACTCTGGACCAGAGCTGTGAGAGAAGAGAAGAGCTTCACCTGCTGGCAGTGGCGTGCAAAACAGACTTTTTGAAGGGCAGGGGCAAAAAGAAGGGCACTTTAGCTGCACGTTTGGCTCACAAGAGGGCACTTTAGTGCACGTTTTTCGACAATTGGGCCCTCCGCCCCCACTGCCCCCCCTTGTGCACATCACTGCCTGCTGGGAATAATATTACTGCACAAACCTCCACATGACTGAAATATTCAGTCCTGTGAATAAAAGATCTCAGATTAAAGCCTCACAGTCTCAATAAGTTAGATAGTTTTAACACTCCATCTGATTTATTAAACCAACGTCATCATTTATTGACGTATTCCTATATATTTTAGACTTTTCTCATAATTTTTTAATGCCTTCATTCAGCACTGGGTCTTCACAGATGTGACTCTTTAAAATGCAGTTCTGAGTGAAACAAAGAAGAAGGAAATACTGCAGACACTCCTGACGAGAGACGATCCGGAGGAGCGGGTTCAGTGAAGCGATGAGCAGAACTTTTATCCAAACCAAACATCTGAGAGAATATCTATAATCTGGGTTTGTGTCGGACTGACCTCCTGCCGCCTCGTGGTGTGGAGTCTCGGTGAGTCTCCTTCTGTTTGCTGCTCTCCAGCAGACTCTGTGCGATCACGTACTGCATCGCTGCATCGTCTTCATCGTTTTCATCAGCATCCGTCCCAAACCGCTCCAACTCCATGACGTCCACATTAAGGCTCCTGGTCCTGTTGAAAGAGGGAAACATGAAGTGAAGACATATTTCTCCGAGCATGTATGTGTTTGCTCAATTGGATATTTGTTGCAGTGCATTTTCAACACCACATGGACACAAGTATTTAAGACACACTAAAACTATATGTGATTGTGCACAAGTGATTCCAAAACAATGGGCATTAATCTGCTGATATAATTTCACTCTTTCCACCAGATGTTGAACCAGACAGCAGGGATTTAACTCCCAGTCAGACACAAGAGCATTAGTGAGCTCAAGCACTGATGCTGGGTGAGCAGGTCTGGCTCACAGTCGCTCCAGTTCATCCCAAAGGTGTTAGGCGAGGGTGAAGTCAAGGTCTTCATCTCTATATGTACCTGCAGCGTGAACGGTCATGTTTAAACAGAAAGGGGTTAAACACAAACCATCCACACACGGTTGGAGGAGGAAGAACAAGATGTCTGAGGTTTGTTATTTAACTCTGATCAGCGTTAAACTTCATAAATCATCTTGAAATTCAAACTGCTGGGGACCTTTGCTGTGCATCATCACTCAGTACACTTTATCTGTGTATACAATGACTTCCTTGTCTGTTTTATCACAGAAGTGCTGCAGAATGTATCTACAGTTTGCATGCCAAAAAAAACACTGTATGCTGTAGAAGTAAGAATTTCTTTCATTTGAGCTAAAAGGTCTCAAACCATAAGAAACTATCCGGATCAAAAGTAGACTGAAGTATGTGGATCAGCAGGAAGAATGGAAGTCTTTCCTCGATATGTAACCATAAAAATATTATCCAACGTTGACCAAACTGTAGTTGAATTATGCCAATTTTTAAGCAAAAGGTATTAGCAGCAAACACAGAGTGGATTATCAGGACATTTTGTGTTGTTTACCTCGTGGTTTTGTGTTGATTCTCTCTCCTCCTCTGAGTCCCTGCAGATTAACTGAGGATCTGTTGTTGTTGCAGAAGATATCAGGGGGGGCAGGAGTTGGTCCTGTGATTGAAACCAGAGCTGTATGCCTACATGGGTTCCAGCAAGGAAGCCATGTTCCATAACTGAGTTAAAACAAGTGGCCTGTCTGCAAAATCATGTTTGATTCACACACAGGTTTAACACATCTGTCTCATTAATGTTTAACAATAATTCTGCAGGAAATAAATAAGTGATTCTTTTGATCCATGTTAAACTTTCACCACACCACTCTGGACTGGTGGGGTGGGCAGACAGGGCACCTGATACCTGTTACTATATTTACCCCCCTCAGCTGAGTTATTCAACACTGTGACACTGCAGAGCAGAGCCAGCTGGATCGAGCTGTAAATCGAGTGTCAGGCTTCTGATGACCATCAATCTGAAGTTCCAGCTGACTGCATCTGAGTCAACATTAACTTCCTGCAACTAATAAACAATATTTTAAATGTTTTATTACATTTGGTTATAGTCCTACACGAGGATGTCAAATTTATCATTTTAGATGTCCAGCTATTAAAAACCCAGATGTTCAGTTTACAATTATAACAGAAAATCTTGACAATGGAAAAGTTGTGGCCAGAAAATGTTTGATATATTTGTCAACAGCAAATCATCTCATAATACTGTATAGCTCTGTCATTTTTATGTACATTTCACTGTAAACTGAAGCAATTTCAAGTCTTTGAACTGCACTGTGACTTTTTAGTCTTGTCTTTTAAAACCTTTTCTATTTTAGCCTACATGTTTTGTTTGCTTTTTCATGTCTTGTTTTTAAATGCAATTTTTAATTTTTGAATGCAATTGTCTTTTAATGTAATTTGTATGCTCCTGTAAAGCACTTTGAGTTGCCTTGTGTCTGTATTGTGCTATACAAACAAACTTGACCTGCTTTACTGTAAAATATGTACATTTGTACAATAAAATAGAACAGATATTCTTCAGCTAGTTTTAAGACATCCAAAAACATTTACAAAGACGTTAAGGGCCACAACTGTGTCAAAGCAGCGTTAGCCGTTTGTTCCACGACCCCTTCTGTCGACACCGCTCCTGATGGGCAGGCTAACACCTTACACACCTGCATGCCAAGTTGTTACAGCACTTTGTCCATTAAGGTACACATAAGGACAGGAAAATAGACTTCACTGAATGTATTCTTTTTACACAATTCAAGCAACTCAAAAGACATCTGTTTCACTACAATCATTAACAGGTAGCCATGTGTGAAAATGTAACCAACTCTGTTCCATCCGTTTAAAGCCCATGTACCAGATTTAGAGTAGGAAAAAACACATTATCCCTCAGAAATTTTGTGACGCATCGTTTTTTCAATTATTAAAAAAATCCCTCCACATAACTAAAACCAGCAATCTTGCAATAACCAAGCAAAGTTTTCCTTGGACGAATTTCAATGCTTTTACATCAGATAGTAACACTTGTGAGTGACAAACAAAAGAACACCACACAACGAGAGTGTAATTGAAAACATGTTTATTCCATTTTCTGTCTCAACTGTTTATGACCTGGGTCTCTCCTTCTTGCCTTTGTACAGAGCCAGCAGGGAGACGTTGGCCACCTTGACCACCTTAAAACGAACTCCAGGAATGTCACCAACGGCGTGACCTTTACGTCCGAATCCTGCCACCAGAACCTCGTCGTTTTCCTATAGGGACAAACAGCGGACAGATGGTGAGTGACAGAACATGCAAATGAAAAAAAAAAAAATACACCAAATGTTTCAGTGAAAAAAGCAAAACAGAGACTTGGGGAAATTCAAGTCCAGAACCAATCAGTACCTTCAAGACATTTTGACTATAAACACACACACTTGGCATCATCAATCCATTTTTGTGATAAGATAGTTTGAGAAAGCCACACATTTCCACTGGCTGATTTAAATCTGTCAATTCAATTAGTTAGACTTATTTTTCCCCACTCCAAATTCTGCACATGAAGTGTCATCAGTTGCACCACAACTCTTTGTTTGGCTGATATTCAATGATGTATACCGGGGTGAAAATTTACCTCGATGAAGTTAAGGCAACCGTCGTTGGGGACGAAGGCGGTGATCTTCTTGCCGTTCTTGATGAGCTGCACCCTCACACACTTCCTGATGGCAGAGTTGGGCTGCTTAGCCTCAACACCACTGCAGAAGATAAACAAAAGAAACTTTAATACATTCAACCTGTTAAAAAGTTAATACTTGGAATGAAATGTCAGCAGCAGGTGTATGTTCTTCTATAGATCAAGTAGTGGTACTCACACTTTCTCAAGGACGATGCCTTTGGCGTGGGAGGCTCCTCCGAAGGGGTTAGCCTTCAGGGCAGTGCCCAAATGGGCCTTCTTGTACTGTTTATCGTGCCATTTCTGCTCACGGCGGTGATTACGGAGCTTCCTGGCTGTGCGCAGACCACGACACTTTCCTAGAAGACAAAGATGAGCAGGAATTCAGTCAGACCACTGTCTTGTAGTTAAACTCAAATAGCTGAAGAATTAAACAAGTGTTCTGTGCATATATTTAAAACCACACATTCCTGCCATAAAGAAAACAAGATAACTGAAAAAAGTATTCAGAGGCACAAGAAAAGGCCTTTGTACTGTGGCAGCAATGTACAAAAAGTTAAGAAATGTGGCCCTCAATAGTTTAACTCCACATCACTGAGAATTTAGTAGTGAATGTTCGGTAAAGTGGAGCGATTTCTTCAACGTCATTGACACTCTTGTCAAGAAGCAGTCCGGTTTTCCAAAGACAAGGAGCATCACAGGCAAACATGGGGCTGGAGTTTATATCGATGCCACACCAATTATAACTTAACGTAAAACAAACAAATCACCTACATATGCTGTATGATTGGCACAAACTATGACTAAAGTGACGATCTGTCAGATGCCATCTTAAGACGTTTTAGCTTTGCAGCCTTATTAAAGCACCGCAGCTCCCGTCATGACTTTACTGTATGTAAATACTGAACAAACACGATGTTGTTCACTCACACAAATCCCGTCTATGAGGTTAGAAGCTGCGTTTTTTCCACAAACCTGTCTAAATCATGACGGCTGTAAGTTGACCAGACTCAAGCTAACATGGGGGAAATCAACCTCACTAACGCTCACAATACCATATTTAAACAAAATGACATCGACAAACGTGCTATGTCATCATCCAGCAGTTTAATTAAACACTATATCACAGAACAGCAAGCATTTAAAGATGTTTTAGGAACGTTTGCCATGCTAAGCTAACTCTGCTAACATGCCGCTTGTGTCCCGCAGCTCAGATGTGTTATGGCCGCTCCACGTTGCGGGGAGAGAACATCATTAAAAACGGCCAATTTTTTAGTTGACTGAAGTTTTTTCGGCACAAACACTTCGAAAATAGTTTATAAGATGTTCATTTGCGACACCGACTTGAAAAATCACACCAGTGAAGAGTATTAGTCGTTATTTAGGATGAAGTTAGAGACATACCCATGATTGCAGAAGCGAGCCTGGGATGGAAAGGAAGGACCCAGGATGCACCGCGGCAATGTCTACTCGGAGGACCCCGGCTGGGTGTGGCCACAGAAAATGCCTGACTGAAATGATCAGAGGAAGCAATGCAGAACAAAGAAATTAAATATTTTTCTAAACACACTGCGGGATTCGGTGAGTTCTGCTCACAAAATACAGTCTTTGAGCGGTTACTCCAAACATGTCAGCTGTTTGGATTTGAGACTTTTTAAAATCTTACATGCAATCTATGAGGTTTTTTGGTTTGTTTTATTAAATCAAATTTATATCAAACAGTGTTTTTTTAGTTTTAGTTTTTTTTCCTTTTCTCCCTTTTGAGGTCATTTATGTTGTATGGACATTTCTTAGGTTAGGCTACTATTGTGTTTAAAGATTATTTACTGTAGCCTGTTGTTATTGGCTAAAGATGCATTAATATGTAACTAACATAGAGTCTTTTCAGTAGTTTCTTTCACACACTTGAGCCTTGTTACATCAAAAATACCAGATAGGATTGTTGCATGTCAGTCTCACGAATAAGTGTTAAAGCCACTTCCATGAAAAGTCACAATGGCTGCAGCAAATAAACACAGAAATTAAATGTAGGCCTACATCTTGTTCTGCCCCCTTAAGAGGACTGACAAGTGATCATGGTTCACTGTTTTTATGGTAAAGAGAAAAGAAAGAACAAGACTTGTTCCATCATGTAATGTTTTCTTTAAATGACGTAAAAGAAACTGTTTCAAACAATGAATCCTTAGAAGTCTTCCATTATTTTGACCGTGTTTCTTTATAAACCCTGGAATTCTTGAAGGCATCTGAAAATAAAAACAATTACATTTAAGTGTTAAAAATTACATATTATTATATTAAATATGAGATGATTCCTTGTAATTCCTGTGAGATATTTTGTAGTGTATGAGTGGTCCATGGTGCATCCATGCGGCATGGCCATAGACTCTTGTTTCCCCTTGTGGTGCAGCACAGAAGGAAAACGAGTATACTCATGATTGTGCCACCACAGTAGTGATCAGACCAGCTCTCCCTCTCAGTATTCTCAGTTTCCTCCAGGCAGTTGGTGTGAATGAAATAATCATCTCTGTCACACTTTATGAAACAGGCATCATAATTGTTCAGTAAATGATTAAACAGATGAGGAGCCACCAGCGTTATATAATCAATGTCTGTACGTCCTGAAAAATCAAAGATTTTAAGCTTTTCACCAGGCTGCCTCAAAAACACATGAACCAAATATGTCCAGTATAATCTGCTGTAATGGAATTTATTCAGATTCAGGCGAACTGAAAATGAGAAAATGTGGGAACAGCAAATGTCTTTAACCCGCAGGGCCGTGCTCTCTCAACCCTGTCTGTCTGTGCTCGGCCCTGATTGGCTGATTCGACCGTCTGTCAGGGGGGCTTACAGACGGTGGGCTGATTAAAGTAGATTATGAGGGGGAGAGAGCGAGAGAGTGTGCTGGCATCACACTCCGCTCACAATAGCGATGGCTTCACCATGGAAACACTGCTGCATCCTCCTCCTCTCTCTCCTCATCCTCCATCTGCAGTCGTCTACCTGCCTCGACAGACAGCCTGCTGACAGGTAGGTGAGAGACAGAGACGCAGATATGATGAATTACCTCAGTGCTTGTTGTTGTTACCGACCTCTCCTGACTCTCTAATCTTTGACTCTTGACACGTTCAGCTCAAAGATTACTGATGCGCCTCGTCTATGTGGACCACGGGAGCTGTGGTAGTTTCATTGATTGTGTTCTTTTTCTTCAAAGCTGCTTTGTGTGATTTTTTTTTATTTGGTCGTTTGGAGGCAGAGGAACCCGACATCCGATGTATCAGCCCCTTATAAAGCAGTTTTGGCAAACAGCCACCTATTTCCACATCCAGCAGACACAAAGCACCATCATGATCCCATAGGAGTCGTGTTTGTGTCTGCCTAATGAATATTCCTCTAAATCCCTCGTTTTCTCAGCGGTGTGTTGGTCTCCTGAGGGTAATGTCGGTCGCTTCAGCTGCTAGATGTTCCACTTTCTTCACCAGCTGGTCTCCGATGTTGTCTAATTGCTGTTTGGTGCAGGGAATGTAGCGTCCAGTAGGTTGAACGGAGCTGGCTCACTGCTGGAAAACGACTCTGAACCATTCAGTGAATGACGCTAAAAAGATGCTAAAAAGGGTGAAAATTTGACTGCATCAAACCGTATCCCAGAATCTCCAGTTACAGCACTGCACGTCTGACTTTCATGCACGAGTTTGGGACCCGTTTCAGACCTGAAGCTAATGTTCCTGTATTGGATAATATCAGTGCATTATCAATATTGGCTGATTGAGGAGGGACCTTTTTTTTTACCGCTTCCTTCAGTGTTTTACAATTTGTTCTTGAAAGTTAAAAAGGTCAATGTCTGCACCAACTGAAGCTCCTCTCTCCCACAGAAAACACTGCTCCTGAAACGCCTCATCAGTAGTCCCGCCTTTAATTCTCTGACTTTATGACATCAACCCGTGTCATCATGTCACACATTTGCATAATTTCTGCCTAGCGGCTACTTTGGCACCCAAGAATTTATTTAGCGAAACTGCCCTGTTGTTTTTAGCGGTGCTGGGTCAGGCGTGTGTGCGCCGACCAATCAGAGCAGACTGGGTCTTTGGGAGGAGGGGCCTGAGAGAGACAAGAGCTAAAACATTGGACAGAATGAGAAAACTGAAGTGTTTGAGCGGTTAAGCATGTAAACCTATTTTAGTATTAATGCAAAAATAAAATGATGAACCTGAAAATGAGCAAAATACGTCTTCCGTCAAATGAAATATTGTCATCGGCACAAAATGCACATTCCTGCTGATATGATGATGCATTAAACATGTGCATGTGATGCTTATCTGCCCAGTGAATGCGTACATTTTGAAAAGGCTGCATATGTCTGCATCTGCCAGTGTGCCATGCACTCAGTAGAGCGCATACAGTCCCCCTTTCATTCAATCAAGCCTAATCCGACATCAAACTCGAAAACCCTGTATCCCCCTAAATTTAAACCACCGATAACTGCTTAAACATTATTCAAGCTCACCAGATATATGAGGACAACAACACAACGCAGAGGGAATCATTACCTACATTGTGTTGAGTATAGATTCTGACTAGGATCTGCAACAAATAGATACCAGCCACCTATTTACACCCACCTATTTCTTTTTCATCAAGATCTGTGCATTACTCCCTCAGAGATTAACGAACATGTAGGAAAAAAAACACCAACAATGATCCTTCCCTTTATCCGGTCTGCACCAAAAGTTAATGGGGTGTATTCTGGGCCGAGACTCATCCTCCATCAAAGTTAGGGTTAACCTGCCGACAATCCAACCAACCAACAAACAAATAAACATGTAATGTCAGTTCCACGACAGGAGAGATTTGATGTTCTCTGCAATAAGATGGAAAATTATGAACATGTCTTCATATCAGCAAGAGCAATCGGCCAAAATGAGCCGGAAACTATCAGCATATTGGATATCTTCAAAAATCCACCAAAGTGCATCCCTAGTTCCTGTTTAATTTCCCCACGAACTTAGTTTCAGAAAGCAAACCGTGACAGTTTATTTGCCGTAGCTGAGCTTAAACACATCCTGGCTGCTCTGCACAGATATTGTGGAGTTGTACAAACGTGTTCCCTGGACCGAAAGTCCTCATTATGCACGACCCAGGGCTTTGCAGAATCATTCAATATCAACCTTCCTGTTGGTTGCGTTGACACAAATACATCACAAATGGGATGATGGTGTTGCTGTGCTGGGCATTAAATAAGGCAGCTGTTCACTTTGTCGTTTTGTGCAGTGGGCGGCTGCTGACGCTAACAGAGGGAGAAGCTGCGAAATCTTCTTTTTGCTGAGAGCCTCCCCGTCCTTCATAACCTGACTGTGTGTGTGTGTATGTGTGTTTATATGTGTGTGCTCATGATTGTATGATTATGTAATCTGTGCAATCCCTCAATCCACAGTCCTGTGCTCTGACCCAGTGCACAAGAGGAGCTAAACCCTGTTTTGGCTGCAGGCAGCCGGAAAGGATTTGACAACTCGATCTCTATTGTTGTATGAAGGACATTTATAATACGTTTAGTTTGCGCTGAGAGAAATGTGAACCACGTTTTATTTCACATGACCGTATTGAGAGAAAGACGGTCTCTGGTCAAAGGTGGAGCGTCCGCTGGGCACGTGCACAAGAGATGCTCGTCCCCACCTGACCAGAGCACAGACAACAGTACGTGTAGGATTTAAACAGACATAGGTTGATATACTTCAAACTTTGATTTCAAAAGTTGAGCTGACTGACCCAAGATGTTGCCAGCGTTCCTGTCATTGCCTCTCTCGACATTTTGATCTGCACCGGCTCGGGATTCTTTGAAAAAAAACCTTGAAAGTGCTGCATGTTTTTGTAAAAGCAATTAGAGCTGCTACATGAGTCTTTGTCTCAGCAGTCTGGGTCAGAGTGGCTCCTCTCAGCGACAGAACATCTCTGCTCCAGACCGATCACTCCGTCTGAAACCGCTTTAATCCTAAGGCTAAACGACTGATCAGTGAACTCACCAGGTGCATTCAGGGTCCTCGAAACCTCACAGGTCACCCTCCCTCTCTCCGCTCTTTCTAATCTTATTTGTTTCTGGTGATTTAAAATGTTTTGCGATACCTTTATATTCTTTTATCATCCCTTTACTCGTAATTTAATGAGAAAAAAAATGGTTCTAAAAGTTTAAAAGGAGCTTGATTTCTTTTTAAGTAATTTTATTATCATAAATAATATGATATATATTGTTATTGATTCCTAATCCAACAGTCATTGTGGTTTTGTTACTAGAAATATTTACTAGAAATATTTAAGCTGAATTAGACGTCTGTTGTGCAGTTGTAGATGCAGTTTTGTTGGGAAATTAGCTAAATTGGAAGTTTTTCGTGTGGAACAACGAGCATGTCGCTGCTAAATACAAATAATTATAGAAACAAATGATTAATATAAACTAATCTCACCACTGCAGAAGAACTAACGGGAAAAAGCATCAGCCTGATAATAATAATAATAATAATAATAATAATAATAATAATAATAATAATAATAATAATGATATTAATAATAATAATAATAATAATCCAGTATATGAAGACAGAAGACACTGTGTTTGGTAAAAAGTGAGAAACAAAGTAATGATAATGAACATTTTTTCAGTTATTAATTGATCCTTCTGTCATTTCTGTCCACAGTGCTGCTGTCTCTCCAGTTCAAGGTCAGTACTATCTATCTATCTATCTATCTATCTATCTATCTATCTATCTATCTATCTATCTAGAGAGCTGTTTTTTTCATAATATTCCTTCAGTACTGTGGTCAGCAATGGCACAAGACTGAATATCTACTCAACTACACAAATTAACATTTTAGAAATAACTGTAGTACATAAGTAAGTAGACGCTCTCTCTGCAAATATTGATTGATGTTTATGGAATTCATCCTGTTCTTGTCTCTGCAGATGAAGGGATGACACAGAGTGATGGAGGGATGTGGGTGGAGCAGAGTTTGATATCTGCAGACCAGCCGTCCAGACAGCAGCAGGTGAACTCTGAGTAGAGGAGGAAGTTACAGCTTTGTTACGAATACAAAACTGCAGCGTCACAAGTATCGCATTCTAACTTTCTCAACAATATTTGCTGTAAAATCAGACGTGACTTCTGTCTGAAAACCACACGAGCCTCTATGTGAATTTATCTCATATAGGTACACGTAATTAAACTCACACACTTCACCTGATGATAAAAGAGAGATTTATTTTTTTCTCCCTTTCAATGTTTCTCACCGTCTCGTCTCCTCTTCAGTCTCCAGATGTTTCGCGGAGGAAGTTGCTTCAGGCGCCAGGAGCTGCTCTTCCCTTCCCTCCTCTCAAGGTGGAGCACATTTCACAGACAGTCACATTTCAAAGAGCATATTGTAGCAACCTGCAGTTTCAATTTTATATAGAGTTCTCAAGTTCCATCCAGCGTCTGATCCAACAAAGAACAAAAAGAATTCAGAAAATCTCACAGTTTGGCTTTAATGTGAACGATCCTCTCTCCTTCGCCAACTGGAAATGTTGCTGTTCGTATAAAAATCTGATTATTGTAGCTTTAGTTTAAAGTAGCAACATTATTATCATAGGTGGACGATACAAAACATATACCGAGTACCTAAAGTGGATCCCGGGTGTAACACTGTTGTCTCCGTCCACCAGGTGTTGTCCGACGGGCAGCCGTGCGTCCTGTTCCAGGCCAGGAAGTTGTCCCTCCGATATGAGAGGCAGAAGCAGCTGGACCTGACGGAGAGAACCTTCTCCCCTCAGAAACCCGTCGACACCAGCCAGTCTGTCTGTCGCCAGGACAAGGCCACGTATGTGCACCTGTCTGTCTACCTGTAAAAGCATCAGAACACTTATGACGCAATAACAGTAACACATTGTCTGTCTGTCTGTGTGTCCACAGGTTGGTCATGAGGTTTGGAGATGTGGAGGACTTGCGAGGCCTCTCCATCAGGTCAGTAACACAATCTATAAACCAGTGGAGGAATAAAACTAAGTACATCTACTCAAGTTGTGTGCTTCAATACAATTTTGATTATACTGTAAGTTGTACTATATCCAGTTTATGCTACTTTTATTACGATTTTTAAAAATCTCTTTGCACATGATAAATCTCAACGTACGTTCCGGACTGACTGTTTCCTCTCGTCCCTCTGGTGTCAGACTGCAGATGTCCAACTCTTTCTACGAGTCTTCGGGTCAGTGGTGGTTCTCGGTGGAAAGTGTGTCTCTGCTCTACAACAGCACCGAAGAGGCCGTGTTCAACGCCAGCGAGGTGTACGCTCCAGCCTCCTCCTCCTACCACTGCATCCACGTCAGCAGCCTGCAGCGCTACAGCGCCCTGCTGCTGCCCAGCTCCGAGCCCGCCCGCCGCTGGTCCATCACCTTCACCAACTTCCAGGTACTGAACACAACGAGAATACAGAAGAATGTCTACAATGACCTTGAGGAAAACAAAATGTGCACATTAACAGTTATTTCACTTTTTGGATATGAGGAAGCAAAGTGGAATTATTATTTGTCACATTCTGAATTGTATCTTTTCCACTTGTACAAAAATGTCTCTGTTCCCTCGTCAGATTCAAGCGTTCAACGTCACCTCTGGTAAATTTTCCCCTGCGAGCGACTGCGCCACCTTCCTGACTCCGGCCATCCTGATGGGGCTCATCACGTCCCTCATCCTGCTGCTGGTCCTGGCCTACGCCCTCCACATGGTCATCCACCTGAAACACATCGAGCATGACGACGAACACAAGGCCGAAATCTACTACCCTCAAAACCCCGACCAGCCCGAACACGAACACTGCTGTGTGGAGAGCATGGCTGAGAAAAATATTCTGTACTGTAGCCAAGAAAATAATTAGAGACTTTTAATAGACAAACTTCAAAAAAGAGACGCAGATGATTTGCTGCTGAAAACTGGCATCGACCCTCTGATGTGATGAGATACTTTGAGCTCAGGCTTAGATTTTTTAAATATATATATTTATAGTGTTTGTTTTTTTTAATTTGCCCATTAGTGAATTTCTGTCATTGTCTTTTTAACAAATTTAATAAAAATACAAATAAAAAATGTATTGTGGACTTATTATTAGATGTAAGACTGCTGGTGCTTCAGCGAGAAGCCTCATCTTATGCACACATTGGAAAGTTAAATTTTTAAATTTGATTAAATTAATGAAATGTTACAGGCTTCTGTAGAGGCAGCAGAACAAGTAGGTTTAGTTTATGTGGGGGCATTTATTAGCTCCCAAAAGAATCAGATATAACATTTGTGAATAAATATAGAACAAAATTGCAACTCCAAATTGTCAAATATTCCAAATTTGTTTTTAATTAGCTCATTATGAATTATTTAATCCAGTTTACTCACTTAATTTAAGGCAATTTACACAGCAATCAGAAAGAGAGAGAGATAAGAATGACCAGTTTTTATAAAAAAAAGAAATGGTGAGAAATATTTTATACTTCTGTACAAACTTTATGTATTTGAAATGTAGTTTCAGTTATTATTGTATTTTATTATTTTCTTTATTTCGGGCATCTTTAAAATATCATAAATATCATCAGAAAAAGATACATGTCTAGGCTCCAGTAGATTAATCAAATAAGGCAATCCATGTTTGGAAAGGAGTAAGAAGAAGTTCAAAAACGTTTGTACTCCTTTGTCTATGTTTATATTTTATTATTATATGATTACTTAATGGTTATAGTCTGTATATTTTTCTGCACATCTCCGTATGACATAATATAAAGCATGCACACATAGCATAGACATTTAAATCATACATATAAGTCTTGGAATTAGCCTATTTGTCTTATTAGGTATGAGTCCTTATACAACTGGTGTCGTTTCAATCCTGACCGGTAGGTGGCAGTATTAGTTGCAGGGGCGCACAGGAAGCCATATTCTGCTGAAGAAGAAGAAGACGCTCACGCTGACTTCAGGGACAGTTCGTACGTTACAAACTTTTGTAAATACATTGTACTTGTCGTGGCAACTTTGTAGTACCAGTCCATTAGTGAGGAAGAGGGGAACAATCTCTAAAAGTATTGCCATATTTTTAAGGTTTAAAACAAGGTTCCCAAAATGAAAGTTAGCATGTGAGGCTGTTTTCCCGATTGAACTTGAACGCCACCTCCTCGATTAGGTTGCCTCTGACAGTTAGCATGACATTGCTCTCACGACAAAGAGCTCATTAGAGGGTCTTTTGATTACATTTAGGTGGAAAACAATGTCGTAGGCCATCAGATCAGCGTTAATTCAATACAAGGTTATGCTGTCCATGATCTGGCTAATCAAATAAAAGGGAAACTAGCATGAATAAGCTACTTGTGCATGCTCAAATATTCCTTACAACACGACACGGTATTTAAATTAAAACGGCGGTTTCATTTCTGAAGACCGTCTGTTGTTAAGTTTTGACTCGGACACCTGGAGGTCGAATTTAACTCCACATTTGCCGGTTTTCTCTTAAATATAGCTGGTTAGCTTCCTCGGTTAGCATTTTTGGCCAACCGGTGTAGCCGTAGGACAGTCCCACAGCAAGTGACGTCAGAAGCGGGGGACCACCCGTCACCGGTGTAGTTCTGTGTCCGACTTTTCTCGCTGTCATCTCTCCGCCGCCGGGACTTCATGTTGAACCGCCTCCCCGCTGCCCTCGCACTGCTTCCCCGCCACCTGCTCTCGACCTCACCGGGGACTTTGACCAGAGCCCGCCGCCTCCTCCACGGGATGGAGTCCGCCGTGGTGAGGTGCCTTCCCGGGGAGCCCAAACTCACCATCTCCTTCTGCCTGGACGGCAGCCACAAGCACATGCTGCGGGACCAGGACGAGGCTCTGGGTAAGGTCCTGGCCCGGATCTCCAACGGCATCACCAAGGACCAAAGGAAGGCGAAGAAGTCGAAGAAGAACAAGGGGCAGCAGCCGTGTGAAGCCCCGGAGTCCGCCGTGGTGAAGCTGTACTTCGGAGGGGACGAGGTGGCCGACACGGTGCTGAACGCGGAGGCGTGGCGGGACGGAGCCGTGCTGCAGGTGGGGGACGTGAAGTACTCGGTTCAGAGGAACGCTCCAACCTTCACCACCGCCGAGCTGCCGGCGTCTCTGCTGGCCGGGTTCCCCGTCTGTCCCAGTCTGGAGGTGGAGTTCGGGAACCTGCAAGACTGCGAGTTCACCTGGTATAAAGAAAATACCATAAACACAAGGTAATTACACAAAAGTGTTGCTGACACATCATGCTGCACACTGTGTCCAGTATAATGCAGATGTTCTTAAGTTATTAGTTTAAAGTTTAACAATAGATTTTAGTGTCCAAAACAAATCTCTGGTTATTCAGTAAATATAAATTACCCCAAGCATCTTTTTCTGCATTATGTTCTGTAAAAACAGGTTTTGTTTGTTCAAGTTTATTTTTACTAAATTCTGATTGATAAATCAGCTGAACGATATAATCACAGATGTGTTGGTACCAGAATATAAGTTGTCGATATCGGCAGCTATGAAAACTTTTTGGTTTTATTGAACACCTGCAGAAAAAGATGCTTTGGGCGATTTATGAATATTACATTTTAAGTGAAGTTTACTGTTTCACTTTACTGGTGTCACTTAGAAATTAAAATGTGTTGACAAGCTAAAATATTATGTCTCCAAAAGGTTGTCTTTTGTTTTTTTTTACCAAAAACTATACTGTATTGTCGGTCAGACCCTGTAAAATGAGTTTTTGAGCACATATTATGGTCACAATACTTTGAAATTCTTTGTTATCTTTGTGTTTTTGTTTTTAAAAAAATCAACCAGGCCACCAAGGTCATCTGTACTGTAATGTCAAAGTCGGTTTGGTAAAGAGACAAATCGGTGTAATGCAGTAATAGATGATAGAAGAACTGAGCTGCATAAAGATAAACAAGACAAAACAAATGCGGAGATAACTTTCTCTAGGTCAGCAGAAGGTGAATCTTGTTTGGAAATATCTTTTGCATTTAGACAGCAGGACCATTGAACTACAGAGACTGTCATGGTTGTTGTCTGAGATTTAGTATCACTCAGTGAAAGAGGTTCTGGGACACTCAACACCTTTGTCCTTATTTTTCTCTTCTTGTTCTTGTCCTAGCCCTGAAGTTGCGGGACAAGTGCCGGCTCAGGACAGCAGTTGGACAGAGGTAGGCAGTGAGAGAGTCCACATCCCGTCCAATCAGGACATCGGCTGCAGGCTCAAACTGCGCTGCACGCCTAAAGGTGGAGGACGCAGTGGCCAGGTGAGGGAGCTGGTCTCTGTGGGAGCCGTAGAGGCCGGACCAGGCGTGTGCACGTTCGACAACCGACACGCGTACACTGTCAAAGAGGCGGAGTGGCCGGTTGTGAGGGTGGTGTCGTACAACATCCTCGCCGATGTGTACGCGCAGACAGAACTGTCCAAGACTGTGCTCTACCCGTACTGCGCCCCCTACGCCCTGCAGCTGGACTACAGGCAGAACCTGATCAAGAAGGAGCTGGCCGGATACAACGCTGACATCATCTGTCTGCAGGAGGTCGACAAAGGTGACACGTCTCCTCGTTGCTCTGAATCATAATCAAAACTAAACCAAGTCGTAAGTGATGTGTGTCTCCATCATCCTGTGCATCTGTCTGGTCTCTGACTCTCTTCATGTCCTCTGGACTCTTCAGGGGTGTTCACAGACAGTCTGACTCCAGCTCTGGATGCCTTCGGTCTGGACGGCGTTTTCAGGATCAAAGATAAGCAGCATGAAGGACTGGCCACTTTCTACCGCAGGTGAGATCGACCAGCAGCCAGAATCAGAAGAAAATGTTGTCTTTGTTTTTGTCGGTCTGATCGAGTCGTCTCTGTTGAAGCAGAGGAGTGAAAAGTTATTTGTTGATCCTCCAATAAACAATTCTGAAGAAGCATTTTAGGTTAAAAGCCAGATCAAGCTGCTTTATGTTACTGGTTCATATGAAAGTAGCATAAAACATAATTAGTTTATCTGATTATCAACTCATTTAAAAGTGACGTCTTGATTCCTTATTAGGTCAAAGTTTAAGCTGCTCAGCCAACATGACATCGTGCTGAATGAGGCGCTGACCTCTGACCCCGTCCATTCTACGCTGCTGGAGAAGGTTTCTGCTAACAACGCTCTGAAGGACAAGATACTGCAGAGGTCCACCGCCCTGCAGGTACCTCAGTACACCTGCGCCTCACCTGCTGTGTTTACTTTGTTTTTGTGAATCAATCAGAAGAGGACTCAGACTTCTAGGACTTCTATATTGTAGACTTTCACCTCTAAAAGGAAACTGTGTTGAGCATTTTTGCTACTTTCTTATATTTAATTGATTAATTGATTAATCTAAAAAAGAATAAATAGAAAACAGAATAATGATGGAAATATTCACATTCACAGTCACCTTGTTGTAGATAATCAGCTTTGTCAGGTTTTGAACTCTGTGTTATGACACTTGTCTTGCCTCATTTCTCTGCAGGTCAGTGTTCTGGAGGACCTGAATAAACCAGGCAGGAAGGTGTGTGTGGGCAACACTCACCTGTACTGGCACCCAAAAGGTAAAACAACTAGTTTCTTTAGGTGAACACCTGAGTCGCTGATATAACAGCAGAGTGATGAACCTGTAACCTGTAACACAACAAATCCTTGCACAGTGATTCCAATTTTATTTATATCAACATTTTTTAAAAGGACATTGTTTCCATTAATCTACGCAAGAACGCGTGAAACTGAAAACTGAATTCACTCTTTTGAAGGAGGGAACGTTCGTTTGGTCCAGATGGGCGTGGCTCTGCAACATCTGAGTCATGTGATCAGCGAGGTCGCTCCTGGAGCACCTCTGGTCTTTTGTGGTGATTTCAACTCCAGCCCTAACTCAGGTAACTCCACACCTGAAGGTCTAACCACAGTAGCAGCAATCTCTGCCAGTATTCACTTTGTCTTCACAGAGACGTTCGTATCACTGATGTTAAAAATACATTTCCTGTTTTGATAGCAGTGTGTTTTTCTCCTCGTCGTGTCTGCAGGTGTGTTCCAGCTGGTCACTGAGGCTCTGGTTCCTCAGCAGCATGAAGACTGGAGCAGCTCGGGTCCGGAGGAGTCCTGCAGCATGGAGCTGCCCTCATCCTTCCCTCCGCTGCTGAGCGCCTGCAGCGAGCCGGCCTACACAAACTACGTGGGAGGATTTCACGGCTGCCTGGACTACATCTTCATCCAGCCGGACAGCATGCAGGTAATGACACTGATCCTGGTGCTACTGTTACCATGACTAATGCAACCACTGCTATTGCTTTTCCAACTGCTACTGATACTTATTACCCAAACATGAAGCTAACCTGCTGCTGTGTGTGTCTCTGCAGGTGGAGCAGATGATTCCTCTGCCCAGCCACCAGGAGGTCACCACCTACGAGGCTCTGCCCAGCGTGGCTCACCCTTCCGACCACATCGCCCTGATCTGCGACCTGCGCTGGAACCCTTGACCTCTGACCTCAAAACCACTTAAAAATGCACAGGAGAACTGGAATTCCTTTAAACTGAATGAAATCTGAGCATGGAAACATGTTGCTGCAGACCACAGAAACATGGACGAGCAGAGAAATCATCAAACGCAGAACTGTCTTAACTCACAATATGACTGAAATGTTGTGGTTGGGTTCATATTGTGTTATTAACAGTACGATAATTCATGATTTTTTTTATTCACTGATATTCAGTGTTGGGGGTTGTTTCCAGGGAAAATGAATAAGTTGCACAGTTTATTTTTCTTAAAAGTAATAAACTGGTTTGGTTGTAGAAAACTCACCTGCATTACTGCATCGTACTGAGTTCATAATTAATATAATTCTAACCTCATTATAAACACATTTAATGTCAGTTGCTGTTTTTTTCTCACTGTCAAAAACTGCTGTTGAAATAAATTTCAGACTACGTGGACACTACAAGGCTTCACAAAGACATTAATTAATAAATACATAGAGATATTTGAATGAACATATTTATTACTGATATTAATTTGGTCAGACAACTTGTTCAGTGGTCCTTTTGGGCTTTTAAATAAAGTTTGAATTGACGTATAAGTCAGTTATTGGCTATTTCTTCTCTATCTTGTTATTAATTGTAAATATTCCAGCAACACTTAAAGATCTTAAAGCGGAAGTAGGTGAACAAACTGACAGAATTGTATTTACTGTCATATGAGCTATGAGTTTTCATTTATCATGGTATGTAAATATAGCTCGCGGTATGCGGCGCATCCATCCTCCATCGCCACGCTGTTTTTCTCTCATTGGTCAGAAGTGGAAAGGGGGCGGGTCCGGAGTGTTTGGGACGTACCATTGTGTCGTACGTGAGGGGCGCCGGGAAAAGTTGGAATAAAGGTTACGGATTATGCGGAAAAGCTGTGACGATTTGACCAAAATATAGTCAAGAGACTTCTGTAAAAATAGAGAATAAAACACCTCTCATGTCATCTTTATAAAATTTAGGGATATTGTCTTTCAGTTCTGGCTCCAGCGGGTTGTAACATCCCCGAGTCAGTGACAGCTGAGAGAGAAAGACCTTCAAGTCTGCTGAAGTTAGCCAGGCAGACCGGAAACTGGCTAATTTTGCCTATAAAATAAAAGTAAGATCGTCTTCTTTGCTGAAGGTTGTAGTTCCTTGACCCCATTCAGGGATGTAATTACTCTTTTTTGAAGACACAGTAAGTTAGATAGAATACAAACGGTTGTGATCGCCTTTAGAGATCTCAATTTAGGCTTGGGTTTATGAGTTGTTGCTATTTTAACAGAATCATCGAAGGTTTCCCCCAAGTCAAAAAAATCATGTTTTTCTATAAAGCATAATGTTGTGTAGAAGAGGTTTAGATTCATGCATTCATTTATTTCTCCTTGGGAGATTGTTAATGTCTGTGATTTTGATTAGTTATTGCTGTTTTCTCTTGCATATATGAATTTTTCTTTTCTGGTGGTAACCCTGCTGGAAAAACCAGCATAGACCAGCACCAAAACCAGCACCAAAACACAACATATGCTGGTCTTGGTGGTGACTAGTCACTTGCAAGACCAGCATATGTTGTGTTTTGATGCTGGTCTATGCTGTTTTTTCCCAGCAGGGAAGTTCAAATCCCAAATGTGTTGACACACGCAAAGATTTTGACAGAAAACAATTATAAACTGATCAAAGATTTGTGTTGCTGCACACTGTTATAGGCCTTCTGTCTCCATTTGAGGACGCCACCAATTTTACAGTCATTATGCTTAACGTACATGTCTGTGAAAGGACAATATCAAAGGGCCAAATTACCGACTGATTAGAAGAATGCTTTTATTCTGAAACCCGGGACCGGATGCGCCGTTTGTCCCGCTGTCCAACTTGACGCTGAGCGGCTGAACAGGAAACCAAACAATGAACGAGGATTTGAACGATCTTACGTGTCATTCCCAGAGTTTCACTGATTCAGAGACGTCCTGGAGACTTTTGGTGAACACATTCCTGTAAGTCTGCTTCCTTGTTATCCATTTCCACACAGACTAAAGTCAGGAGCGGGATGTCATGTTAGTTAGCAGCTTTTAATTGACTGCCGCATCGCTAAATTAATAAGAGAGCAGTAAGTTAGCTAGCTTAGCTAACGTGAGTTAGCTACAATCACTGTAAGTTCATTTGTGTCACAGTTCAGAACATAAGCACAGTTTGTACTTATCTCTAGGCTCATAACTTACAATGTAGACTTAAACATCTTTTTATGTAAATTATCGCAGTTTTACGGTAGATAAAGTACTGTATCACTATGAGGCTAACATGGCTAAATTAGCTGCTGGTGATGTGCCCAAAATAGTGCCTGCTTTATTCTGGGGTTCTCCCTCTCTGTGCTCTCGTTGTATCGCCTGTGAATGTGGTTGTTTTGTTGACACCACACAGAAACTAAATTAAGACATGAACGCCACCATGAGAGGGCGACCAGAGTGGATGAAGGACACGGTGTCGGTGTCCAGATTAAAATTCTGGTGTGAGAAATCAGATCATTATTTTGTCAAAGTTATGCAGAAGCTTATATTATCTAAGTCGTTCAAACAATGCCGTGTGTTTGAAACTATATTAAGATTCAGTATAGGCTCCTTTGTCTGAAATTGCGTATTGGGATGCAGGTTTAACAGGTTTTACAGTGTGGTAATCCTGTTTATTGACTTCAGTGGATGCTAGTTGACAGATAAGCAGGTGAACAACTTCCTGTAGCGCCTCTGTCAGGCCAAAATATGAACTTAGCACATAATATTGTGATGGGTGGACTTTATAGATTAATGTATAAACCTAAAAAAATAAATGAGGGGTGAAATATAACAGTCCTGCCCCCTAAAGAAGGATTTGGGTGACCAAATGTCCAATGACAGTAGATCATCTATTACAAACACAGTCACTGTTAATCTCCTTTCTCCTGTTCAGGCTTCTTGCTGTCTCGTCATTGATGAGCTGTGGTTGCCTTGGTAACGGTTGCTAACAGCTGGAAGCATGAAGGCCTTGATCCTGGTCGGAGGGTACGGGACCCGGCTGCGACCGCTCACCCTGAGCGTCCCCAAACCGCTGGTGGACTTCTGCAACAAACCCATCCTGCTGCACCAGGTGGAGGCACTGGTGAAGGTACGTCGGAGGTGGGGTTCAGGTGGGGTTAGAGAGTCAGCTGCTCTCCGAGAAGTTTTAATGTCCAACACATCTGTACAGCTGACATTCTCTGTCTGTGCGCAGGCCGGGGTGGACCATGTGGTTCTGGCTGTGAGCTACATGTCGGAGCTGCTGGAGAGAGAGATGAGAGTCCAGGAGGAGAGGGTATGCAAACAAACCATTACGCTGACACACTGTTACTGCTGTGAAACACATCAGCACGCACACAACACACGATAAATGGGTTTAATCGAGTACACGACCAGATCAGCGGTTCTGTCCAGTTCACACAAATCCCCCAAAATCCCCAGTGGTGTTGAGTCATGCAGGTAGTATTTGTCTGTTGAGTGGAAGGGCTGCAACTAACAATGATTGTCATAATCGTTTAATTTTCACAATTAATATTTTAGTCTATAAATTATCAAAATTTGGAAAAAAGTCTCATCACAATTCCACAGAGCCCAAAGTAACGTTTTCAGATTGTTTCTTTCTTCCCATAAACATCCCAAAACCGGAAGACTGTTTATTTACGGTCATGTAATCATACTCGGAGTATCCCTGGATTGTTTTAGCTTGTTAAAATGGTTAATCTGACCCCCTGACCGTGTGTTTATAAACATTTGTATTTGCTCTGATGTACATTGAGTAATACAGAACTGATTATTGTGCTCAGTCTGCAACATCCTGAATGTTTCACCGTTTTCTCCTCAGCTTGGGATTCGTATCTCTCTGTCTCATGAGAAGGAGCCTCTGGGGACGGGTGAGTTTCTCTTTACAACAGACAAATCCAGACAGACGTGAAACTACCTCAGTACTACAATGATGTGCTTTTTAAACCTGAAATATTAGCAAGTGCCTGGAATAACTGCGAGACCACCAAATGTACGATATTCTTCTAACACAGTATGATTATTTATGAAACATAACAATTTTGTTGGATATTCAAAGATATCGATAGAAAAAAGATCTAGATTTTACTTATTTGAACTCATCCAGTGCATCATATACCTGACAAATAAACAAACTGATGCATAAACTCTGAATTTGCAATATTGTCATTAACCAGTCCTGTTTACTGAATTAATGTCCAACTGAAGTATTTTTGGCTGACTGATATAATTGATAAATATGAGAAATGAACATGTGCTTGTTTGTGTGCAGCGGGCCCGCTGGCTTTGGCTCGAGAGCTGCTGAACATCGACAACGAGCCGTTCTTCGTCCTCAACTCGGACGTCATCTGTGATTTCCCCTTCAAAGACATGCTGCAGTTCCACCGCAACCACGGCAAAGAGGGAACCATCGTGGTGAGAGACGCAGACAGTACAATGTGTTTTTAAGTCAGATTCTGGCTATTTCCAGCTGTGCCAGACAACTGTTAGAGAGAAGAGGTGAAATATTTGCCAGAGTTTTGGTGTAAGATTGTTTGTTCAAGGCCGCTGTGTGTTTGTTCAGGTAACGCGCGTGGAGGAGCCCTCTAAATACGGCGTGGTGGTGTTTGAGTCAGACAGCGGCATTATACATCGGTTCGTTGAGAAACCTCAAGTCTTCGTCTCCAACAAGATCAACGCCGGCATGTACATCTTCAATCCCAGCATGCTCAGCAGGATTCAGGTGAGTCTTGGAGACACACACACACACACACACACACACACACATAGAGCCTCATAAGCTGTGCGATAAGTATCTTGACATATTTACATTCATATCTACTGTAAATATTGATGTATAGTGCTGCCATTTAATTGTATGTTTGTGACTCTTATGTGTTTGTGTTTGTGCAGCTGAGACCAACATCCATAGAGAAAGAGATATTTCCCGTCATGGCACAAGAGGGACATCTGTACGCGATGGAGCTACAGGGTAACTTATCACTAAAACTTATTAATGGCTGCATTATCATATCATCTGCCATCAGACAGTGTTTTGTAAGGTTAATAAAAAGAGCACTCAGAGAGTCAAGACTGGTGGTAAACAAACAGTTTATTCAAACCACTTTAGAGTGACTTTCCTTTATTTGCTAAAATAATCTCTAACTGTTCAGAAGCACTGAGTGCACAGAATTACGGTTAGTACAGAAGGTCAAAGTTGAAGCAGGAAGTGCGTCTGTAAACTGTGATGGATGTTTATAACACACTGTCTGGGTCATAATTTTCACTGACCCAAACAGAATAAGTTCTGTCTAACATGGAGGTTTGTTTACAACATTGTCTGACCGCTCATGTTTCTTAACCTGTTGGACTGAGTCTCCACTTGTTAACCAAATAATGATTTTACACTTAAGGGTATGTGCAAGTTAAATTTACAGGATAATTCATGTTTTAATCAGAGTGTTTTGTAGGTGCTAAAACTATTTATTTTACTTTATTTTTCACCTTTTGACCATCAGGCTAACTCTTTTATGCTGAGCTATATTAGCAGGCAGCTGATAATTACCTCTTATTTAGCACAACGATATGATAGTCATATTAGTATGCTAAGTTAACTTTGGCAAGGAAGCAAATTAGTATATTTCCCAAAATGTGAAACTCATCCTTGAATGATGTAACTGTGTCCCCTGTGATTCATTGTATTTGTGTATTAACACACTGGTAACATGATAACGAAGTATATGGTAGGGAGTTGACCTGTGTGCTTACTCTGGTCTCACAGCTTACAGCTCTACCAGACGTAAGTGTTTGGGCTTTCCTGCACAACAGAACTCATGTCGTTTTGGAGAGGAATCGTTTGTAGAGAAGCACCGATACCAACAAAACATGGCCGCCATCCACAAATGAGCTTGATTTTGTGTTGTTCAGATAAAAAGAGGAGAAGATCGCAACCAACCTTGAGTCAAATCAAACTGGAATCGGTGCATCTCTCAATCCTCATCCCTCTCTGGGAGCGATCGGCTTTGTGTGAAGCAGCTGAAACATGTAGCTGAGCAGTTAAACCTCGTCCCTCCCCTCATGCTGTAGGCCCGGCAGGCTGACTGGTCCTGGTCTCTGGTCCAGGTCGTAGTGGCTTTGTTTCCCTCAGTAACTCTGGTGAAACACTGAGCAGCTCCCGGCTCAGGGAACAAAATAAAATATCTCACTAAAGTGCCCAGCAGTCACTGACCTCCTGTCCTCATGCTTCAGTCCCTCACCTGTTGTAGGTGCTTAGTTTTGTGTCCTTGTTTCCATGGTAACTAATTGCTTTCCCTATCTGTATCTCTGTATACTGTTTGTCTGCTTGTCTGTTTGTCTGCCTGTCCGTCTATCTGTCTGCAGGTTTCTGGATGGACATCGGTCAGCCTAAAGACTTCCTGACAGGGATGTGCATGTACCTTCAGTCGGTACGACAACACGCTCCCGAGAGGCTACACACAGGGCCCGGTTTCCTCGGCAACGTTCTGGTGGTGAGTTCAGCTCATTGCCGCTACATTTCAGGTAACGAACTCGCGCTCGATAATAATCCTTCGCACTCGCTTTCCTCTGCAGGACCCGACGGCGCAGATTGGGGAGAACTGCACCATCGGCCCCAATGTCACCATCGGGGCTGGCGTGGTCGTGGAGGACGGCGTGAGGATAAAACGCTGCACGGTGCTGAAGGGAGCGCGGGTTCGATCACACTCCTGGCTGGAGAGCTGCATCGTGGGGTGGAGCTCCTCTGTTGGCCAGTGGGTGAGTAAAGGACACCGACTGTGTCCAAGCAAAGATCAGTGTCTGAGTAACTGAATCTGACAGTGTGAATGGAGCTGAAGACATTAACACTGACAGTGAAAGCAGAGATGTTTGGGTTAATCAAAGCCGGCAACAGCTCCTCTGAAGGGTGAAGAAAGTCTTTGTAAATGTGAAACTTATTCACACTCAGTGCAGCTGTTTTAAAAAGGAAACCTAGTGTAGAAATTACTGGGTCTGTTATTTGTTTCCAACCAACATTTTGAGCCCTGTGTGAATCTACTGGTCCCCTCCTACTTTTTTTATAAAAGGAACAGTTTTGTGTTATGATTGTCGTCAGGTGTGTTGACGGTTTGTCTTTCTTTACCTGCGTCATCAGGTTCGTATGGAGAACGTGACGGTGTTGGGTGAGGACGTGATTGTGAACGACGAGCTTTACCTGAACGGCGCCAACGTGCTGCCTCACAAATCCATCAACGAATCGGTCCCAGAGCCACGAATCATCATGTAACATCGTGTGGAGCAACAAAACAGAAAACAACCTTTTATATGAACTCAACTGAACACCCAAACTGTGCCAGAGAGAGAGAGCGGTGAAAGAGGAGAGAAAAAAAGAACAAAATAATGTTTTTTTTCACTTATTTTAATTAGTTTGAACTCGTTTTTAGCCCTGCTTGGCTGCACCGTCCATCAATCAGAAATGATGAGCATATGATTTGTAAAAAAAAAAAAAAAAGCAGCCCGGCCCAACAGAGAGGTTTATAACACTAGTTTCCTGAATATGGTGGATGATAAATCTCTTTGCTCTAATGGAGAAAAGGTGAAGGGTGGGGCGATATACCTGGGCTGGTTGTCTGTCAGAAGGTGGAGGGTCTAATGTGAAGTGTATTTTAGGGGAAAGCGGGTTAGAGAGCGTTGCGAACACTGCTGTTTAGTTTCACTATGCATTTCCATTTCCTGGACAGCTGCAGAGTCTCAGTGAACAGGTACTGAAGGATCATACTACATCTGCTGTAGCAGAGACTGGAATCAGGGCGGATGGCACTGAGAAAAATGTCCTGACTTATTAACCAAAATGCAGTATTGGTTACAGTCAAAGCTGCATTAATAGAATACTTGTTGTCCTCTGTTGGGGGGCAGCAGAACACAACGCTGTAAACACCTAACTCCTTATAAAGTTGTTATGGCGAATGTTTTAGCAAAGCGCTGCTTATTCACACATCCAGCTGACACACAGGAACATTATCATCCAACTCATGTCTGTGTCCACCTGATGAATGTAATTTGATCCATTTTTATAAAAAGGAATGATGAGTTCAGGTTAAATCAGCTGTAGAGTGGATGTCTCGATGCCTCGGTGAACTTTACATGTTTTTATGCTCTTTCTGTTTATCATAAAAACTGCGCTTCGATGCCAAACTGGTTCCTGCTGAGCGAAATGTAGCAGGCTTTTTATAACAAACTGCAGTTCTTTTCAGTTTGTTTAGAGAGATTTGTGTCAGGCTGCATCTGGAATATTCTACTCAAAGTACCATAACCTCGTCTATAAATCTTGTTTTTTGTTGACCTCAGTGGTTTAACCTCTCAGCCTGCTGCAGTGATGTACAGTTTGTCACGAAATAAGGGGAATTTATTTTTCTGATTCATACAGACTCGACTTCATACAGACTCGACTAGTGTGGCTAAAAGTGTTAAGTTCTTCCTGAGGCTTGCACTGGACGTAAGGTCAAATATTATTCTTTAATTTACGCATTCTGACAAGTGTCAGACCCAGTTTGAGCGGTACTTTCTCATCTCAGCTATACATGATTTACCTACTGCTAGCATATTAACATGCAGCTATTAGGTGTTTACATGCTAATATTATCATGTGACATATAGTCTTATTAGCATGTCATTTTAACATTCATCTCAAAGAAGTAAACTGAGCTGTTGAACAAGTGGAAAATTAGACTTGTTAGTGACATTAAATGTCCAAAGAATCAAAACTCAAAAGGACCACCAAGGTCTTTGAGTTTCATCCTTCAGGGACTGTTAACGTCTGAACCAAATTTCATGGTAATCCTTAGATAGCTGCTAAGAGATTCTTTAGACTGACCGACTAAAATTGCTGCATTTAACATCAGATATTTTGAATTAGCTGCATTTGTGAACTTAAAGGGAAAAGTTCTGATGAACATTGATTTCACTCCTCGCACTCAAAAGACAGCTGCAAATATCCACACCTCTCGATTTGTGTCTTCCTTGCACTAAAAGGGTCATTTAAGCATTAAATAAGGGCAAAGTTAAATCAGTTGACGCCGTTGATGGGCTCTGAAGCTTTCTATGTTTTTGTCACCTCAGATGCACAGATGTGTTGATGTGTCTTCTCTGTGTGACTTGTCGTTACTGACCATGAACACATGCGGCGGGTTGATCTCTGTCTGTCTGTCTGTCCTGATAATCGACTAAACTGATCTCTGAACAGAATGCAGCGGGTCCTTGTTGTTATGCAGTTAGCGATAACCAGTATTTGAACATGTTAACTTGGACTGTGTCTGAATGAATGAAGTCAAATCTTGTAATGAAGTCTTTTTTAAGAGAATAATATAATCTACTGACCATATTCTCGTCTCGTCTCTTTGGTGTATGTTGAAAAGTCCCTCCAGTTACTTTACACATGGAGATCAGGTCACACATCATAGTAAGTGCTGTGAAAACGGTTGTATGATGTCATCTGTAGCTCGAGAGGAGAAGATAACCCTGATGATGTAACAGTGATGCCATCAGTGTAATCTTTGTGTTTAGAACAAATGAACAAACACAGAAGAGAAAATTTGTGATTAACTGGATGGTGGAGTTAGAAAGATGTTCATGTTTACCTGCACAGTGGTTCTAAAGAAAGATGCTTCCAAGGTGCATTATGGGAAATGTAGGGTTTTCAGAGTTTCACCAACATTAGGATCGAAAATTAAGTTTTTATGTCCGTCTCTCTGAAGCAATTTTTCAGAGGTGCAATACTAACTCACTAGAGAATAATAAAAGTAATCACAATCTACAGTTGGTCTAAAGTAGGATTTTAAATGTAGTGTGTGTGTTTTTGCAGTTGTAAGTAATGTGCTTAGTCCATTTGTCTTCATCTTCATTCTCCACTCTTGTGATAGTTCATTCTTCCTGTATGAAATGTTTTAGATTGAACATGAATTTCACACACTTTTTATCGCAATATGAAAAGATGAGTGAGGTAAAACTATGAAACATGAACAAACAGCATTTAATTAGGATGTGGAGATATAAAGCTTACAAATACTGTTGAAACCATGATAGACATTTTGCATTTTCCTCACAATATGAGTAATATAAAATTAAGTGCTTTGTAATATATTATTCTCAAAATACTGCACATTTTAAACTAAATATTAAAACTTGCTGTTTATAATATAATAACTCTACTGTTGAAACATTAACACTCTTTCTTGTTTGACTTTATTCTCAAAGATTATGATCTTGGATTTTACTATCCCAACATAGTTGTTCTGTAAATTGTGTTTTAAGTCAACAGACAATCTGAAACAATTTCAGTTTTATTCTTTATTGGTTTTAGAATCATGATAAAAGTTATTGATAAGACACAATCAGTAATATACCATTTACACATAAAGATCAATCTTTATGCTTCCCATACATAGTAACTTATAGTGAGATCAAAATAAAGCCTGAATTTAAAGTTTTTCACAACTAAATAAACTAATTACTTTGTTACCAAAATAACTAATGGAACAGGATAAGAAAAAAATACCTAAAAGAGAATATATGAGGATTTTAATACCATGAATCCCCAAGAAAGACAATAAAACTAGAGCTCTACTACATTATGCTACAGATAATATGAGGATATATTGATATTGATGTGTGTGTTGGCCAATAAAAACAGCTCAGTCGCCAGAAAAAACTTTATGTATGATTTATGCAAACCATTTCAGATAATGTAAAGTTTACAGTTTAACATTTCACATGTATCATGACAACATTTCCACAGAATATGTGTCATATCTAGTTCAAGCTGTTGTCAGAGTTAGTTATGTAAGGGGTGGCAATTAAACAAGAGGCCACTGTTTGAGCTTGTGTTTCATCATTTGTTTATGTGAAACTGTCACATATTTTTAAGAGTCGTATTTTTTGATGAGTCACGACCGTTTGTAGCCGTTTGTTTGGTGACAGAGTCAGGTAAGCTAACTTAAAACTTTTGATCTTAACTCGAACCAGTTGTTTTTTTGTGCCTAGCGTTAAATCTCACCAGACCATTAGACCAAATGTTGTCACAACACATTTCTGTAAAATATGTTATATCATGTTCAGTGTTAAATCGACTAACTTTAAGGAGGTAATAGGAGAAAGTGTCCGACCGCTAGCTTAGCAGCGGTTGCTAGCTTAGCGGGAGACCGTTGTTCGAACAACCGTCTTAACATTTTTAGCATGTATTCTGAAAAGAGTCTCGGGACATTTTTCAGTCATGTTAGCTGCAACAAAACGGGATATTTTTGAGGAGACAGGATCATTTTTAGTTGGGTTTGTGGCCACAGAAGCAGGTAAGCTAATACTTGAGTTAACCAAGTGGTTTATAAACCTAGTTTTAAGACCTCACCAGACCACAACACATTCTACAAAATATGTCGTATCAAGTTCAGATTTTAGTCATTTTAGTGAGGACTGCTAGTTTAGCGGTTCTTATCAGTTGTGAGGTTTATGAGACTCTCGGGACATTTCCAGGCATGTTAGCAAGACAGGAAAGTTTTTAACAACAGACTCATGTAACGTTAAGCTAACTAAAAACTTGATCATTACCCAAACCCAGAGGTTTTTGCGGCGAAACCGCACCAGACCATAACCACAGTGTTGTCACAACATTACATTTAGAAGTGATCATGCAGTAAAGTGGTGTTTTAACAAAGGTAAAGTTGTAGGTTTGCAGAACTACAATATGTATTCAGGTGATTGGGTTGCTGAAGTTGTGGTTGAGATAATTCTACCACATTGTCTTTATTACATGGTTTAGCGTTACTTACAATTTTCTTTCTGTTCGAGTCTGTACTCTTCTTTTTTATCTGTGAATATATTATGAGATTTTTAAAATTCAAACATCATTAACGGCATTGAATATTCAGAATCAGACACACTCTTTTATATGCACACACAACATAACCTCATCATCTTATTCAAAGTAAGAAGTGAAACAATATGAGTAACAAAGTCAAAAGCCTTTTTTGTGTCTATCAGTAAGTCTTTTTTGATTTTGGTTCATTAAATGTTCCCGAAACTCTGACGCTCCTGTTCATTCATATACAGATATGTTTTTAACCTGTAGACACAAAGAGAGGCTCAAGTTTAATTTCTGAGACAGCTTACCACACCTGAAAATAATAACACATAGCATGCCTTTCTGGAAGTAGACCAGAAAGTAGATCAGAAGCCTGTCGGCACTGTCTGCTCTTCCATTTTTACAGAGAGAGTCACTGGTAATATCTTCATTGGCAGATTATTCCAGGTGCCAATGTATGGAAACAGGCTGTCAGTGAAAGTGTGTTTGAAGGTGTGTATGTGTGTGTTAGTATCAAGATCATAGAAGGACAGTTTTCCTTTGTCAAAGTCCAGGTGAACTCTGATCCTCTGGAGATTCTTTACTGCAAGGACGTCATCTGGGAGTGGCCGGGAGACGGCTGTGTATATTCCATCAAGGAGACAAATTTCCCAGTATCCAGTCGGTATTAGTTCCTTTCTCTGGACAGACTCCCTTAAGACACCTACGGCCCAAAATGCATCATTAATAATCTCAACATCCCAGTCATGAGTCCCTGAGTTAAAGGCCTCAGAGCCGAGGACACAGCGTTGCATTTCTATCCTCTCTGGGTTTTCAGGAAGATTCAGTTTCTGTCCACATGTCACACTGGTCAGATCTTCAGACACGGTGAGTTCTGGGTGGGCTGTGTTTGGATCCAGAATCACAGGAGTGTAGGAGACCATCTCCTTCATCTTGCTCCAGATGTTGAAGGTCAGGTTGCCCAGGTGTTTGGCCACGTCTATCAGAGCTCCTGAGTCCAGCTGTGGATCATCCAGCAGGGGGCGCTGCTGGACTCTTTTCACTGCAGCCTTGTAGTTCTGCAGGAATGAGACGTCTTCAGCTTCCAGTTCCTCCTCTGTGGCTTTGATTGTGTCTGACAGAGTTGCTATCTCTGATATCAGAGCCTCAGTTTGCTCCTTCATCATCTGACTCTTCTGCTCCTCTTCCTCCCTCAGAGCAGTGATCCTGGCCTCCTCTTCCTCTTGTAGAAACTGATGAAGCTTCTTAAACTGCTCTTTAATCTGATTCTCTGTGTGTCGGGCCTGGACCTTAATGTGTTCTGCTGTTTGATCAAAGTTTCCTTTACCTTGTTCAAAGCACTTCAGTTTGTTCTGTAAGGGCTTCAGGGATTTCTGGAGCTTCTGTTTGTGATCCTGTGCAGCTTCATCGATGGGACTGAATCTGTGGTTGTTGTGTGTTTTGGAGTCTCTACAGATGACACACACTGGCTGCTGATGGTCCAGACAGAAGAGTTTGAGTTTCTCACCGTGCAGACTGCAGACAGACTCAGACTCTGCTGATGCTCTCTGGTTTCTCTCATGTAGAAAGGCCTCACACAGGTTCTTTATCACCAGACTAACAGGTGGTTGAGTTTTTGAAGATCTTCTTTTACAAACCGGACACTCACGTGTTGGTTTGTCTGTCCACCAACTATTCAGGCAGTCCTTACAGAAGCTGTGGCTGCATGACAGGACAACAGGATCCCTAAAGATGTCCTGACAGACCGGACAGCAGAGATCCTCCTCTGATTTGGAAGCCATGTCTTCTCAGAGTGAAGATGAAAACAAAGCAGACAGCACGTTAAAACAGGACGTCAGCTGTGTTTCCCCTCCCTGCTGCAGAGAGTCGCCTCAGTTACTTTCACTTTGTGTGTTTTTCCAGGCTGAAGCATTTCACTTCTTCATTGCGTAATTACTTAAATACTCCTACCTCCTAACTCTCGTCTTTCGGTGTGTCTCCTCTCAGTCAGAAGTGAACAGAAGATAAAACTATTTCCTGTTTGACTCAGAGCAACTTTCTTCTTCTTTCATGGTGTTTGGGATCAATATGCATTTCATTGCTGCCACCTTCTGGATCCTAACATGTTCACACTGAAAACTAAATCTTACTCAAGGTTTTGGGGTCAAGGTTCAAGGTTCCTTATTTGTCACATACACAGAGATTTCAATACAAGAAACGGTGTAATTCACTTTAGGTAGATATCAGTTTATAGCTGGTAAGAAAAGAAAGAAAATATTGATCAGACATAGAGATAAAGATAGAAATAAAATATTATATTGTGTCTTTTATGTGTGACTTGTCGTTACTGACCATGAACACACGCAGCGGGTTGATGTCTGTCTGTAATGATAGTTTGTGTTTGGAGACAACAAACAGAACAGAAAATTTGTGATAAACTGGATGGTGGAGTTTGAAGGATGTTCATGTTTACCTGCACATTGGGTCTAATGACAACACTTCCAAGGTGCATTATGGGAAATGTAGGATCAAGTGTTTTCAGAGTTTCAACAACATTAGGATCAAAAATTAAGTTTTTTTGTCCGTCTCTCATGTACTCCAATTTTTCAATGGTGCAATACTAACTCACTAGAGAATGATAAAAGTAATCACAATGCACAGTTGGTCTAAAGTAGAATTTTAAATGTAATGTGTGTGTTTTTTTCCAGTTGTATATAATGTGCGTAGTCCATTCGTCTTCATCTTTCACTCTGGGTATTGGGATAGTTCATTCTTTCTGTATGAAACGTTTTAGATTGAACATGAATTACAGACAGTTTTTCTCGCAATATGACAAGATGAGTGAGGTAAAACTATGAAAAATTAACTAACAGTATTCAATTAGGATGTGGAGATTTAAAGCTTACAAATATTGTTGAAACCATGAGAGACATTTTGCATTTTTCTCAAACTATGAATGAGTAATATAAAGTTAAGTGCTTTGTAATATGATATTATTCTTAAAATACTGCACATTTTAATCTAAATATTAAAACTTGCTATTTATGATATAATAACTCTACTGTTGAAAGACTAAAACTTTTTCTTATTTAACTTTATTCTCAAAATGATCCCTTCTTAAAAAAGAAATCTATCTTAGATTTTACTACTCCAACATAGTAGTACTATAAATTGTGTATGAAGTCAACAGACAATCTGAAACCATTTAAATTTTATTATTTATTGGTTTTAGAATCATGATAAGTAATTAAGCAGATCACAATCAGTAATATAACATTTACAAAAATCTTTATGCTTCCCATACATACTTAGTAACTCATAGTAAGTTCAACATAAAGCCTGAGTCCAAAGTTTTTCACAATTAAAGAAGCAATTACTTTTAAAATAATAACTGAGAGTACAGGATAAAAAAAAATTACCTAAAAGAGAATATATCAAGATTTCTATGAATCCCCCAAAAAGACAATAAAACTAGAGCTCTAATAATATGTCACCAGGCTAACATTATGTTACAGACAATATGAGGATATATTGATATTGATGTGTGTGCTGGCCAATAAAAACAGCTCAGTCACCAGAAAAATATGTTGGTTAATGTACGTTTTATGCAAACCACATTTCAGAAAATTTTAATTTATACAAAATATGTCATATTTAGTTCAAGCTACTGGCAGAGTTAGTTATGTGAGGCGTGGTAATTAAACAAGAGGACACTGTTTGATCTTGTGTTTCATCATTTGTTTACGTGAAACCGTCACATATTTTTAAGTCGTATTTTTTGATGAGTCACGACCGTTTGTAGCCGTTTGTTTGGTAACAGTATCAGGTAAGCAAACTTAAAACTTGATCTTAACTGGAACCAAGTGGTGTTTTTTTGTGCCTAGCGTTAAATCTCACCAGACCATTAGACCAAATGTTTTCACAACACATTTCTATAAAATATGTTATATAAAGTTCAGAGTTAAATGAGCTGACTTTAACGAGGTAAGAGGACAAAGTGTCCGAGCGCTAGCTTAGCAACGGTTGCTAGCTTAGCAACGGTTGCTAGCTAGCAACGGTTGCTAGCCTAGCACGGTTGCTTGCCTAGCAACCGTTGCTAGCCTAGCAACCGTTGCTAGCTTAGCAACGGTTGCTAGCTTAGCGGGAGACCGTTGATCGAACAACCGTAACATTTATTAGTATATTCTGAAAAGAGTCTGTGGTCATTTTTCAGTCATGTTAGCTGCAACAAAACTGGATATTTTTTGAGGAGACATTATCATTTTTAGCCGGGTTTGTGGCCACAGAAGCAGGGAAGCTAAAACTTAACCAAGTGGGTTTTACACCTAGTTTTAAGACCTCACCAGACCACAACACATTCTACAAAATAAATCGTATCAGGTTCAGATTTTAGTCATTTTAGTGAGGACTGCTAGTTTAGCAGTTCTTATCATTTGTTAGGTTTATGAGAGTCTCAGGACATTTTCCAGCCATGTTAGCTGCAACAAAACCAAGATATTTTTAATAAGACAGGACAGTTTTTAACAGACTCAGGTAAACTAAAAACTTGACCATTACCAAGTGTTTTTTGTGCCTAAATCTCAACATATTCCAACAAAATGTAACCTTCAAATTACATATAAGCTGACTTGGAGCTGATAATAGAGACCACTATTCGAGATGGTTACTGCCATGTAAGTTGCAACAAAACTGGATATTTTGGACTTTTTTGTTTTTGGTGACAGAAGCAGGGAAACTAAAACTTAACCAAGTGGTTTTTATGCCTAAACCGAACCAGACCATAACCACAATGTTGTCAAAGCATTACATTTAAAAGTGATCATAAAATAAAGTAGCTTTTAAACAAAGGTTAAGTATAGTTGTAGGTTTGCAGAACTGCAATATTTATGTATTTAGTAGATAATTCTACCACATTGTCTTTATTACATGCATTATTTACAAAGATTTTCTTTCTGTTATAGAAGTCTGTACTCTTCTTTTTTATCTGTGAACACATTATTAGATTTTTTAAAATTGAAACATCATTATAAGCATCAAATATTCTGAATAAGACACACTCTTCTATATGCATATATGATGTAACCACATTATCCTTTTCAAAGTGAGAAGTAAAACCATATGAGTAACAAAATCAAAAGCCTTTTTTTTCATTGAACAATATCAGTACAATTTTTTGACAGAGCTATGACAGAATTCACAACATGGTTCATTGAATGTTCCTGAAACACTGACGCATCCTCTGTTCATTCATATACAGACATGTGTTCTAAACCTGACCAACTTAAACCATTTCAAATGTCATGAAAATAATTTTTTGTTTCAAAAACTCATAGAACTTATAGTATCACTGATATGCTAAGTAGCCTTACTTAACCTGAAATAATCTATAGCATGCCAAACTGAAAGTAGACTAGGAAGTAGACCAGAAGCCTTTTGGCACTGTCTGCTGTTCCATTTTAACAGAGAGAGTCACTGGTAAATCTTCATTGGCAGTTTATTCTTGGTATCAATGTATGGAAACAGGCTGTCAGTGAAAGTGTGTTTGAAGGTGTGTATGTGTTTGTTAGTATCAAGATCATAGAAGGACAGTTTTCCTTTGTCAAAGTCCAGGTGAACTCTGATCCTCTGGAGATTCTTTACTGCGAGAACTTTATCTGGGAGTGGCGGAGAGACGGCTTTGTATATTCCATCAAGGAAAATTTCCCAGTATCCAGTCGGTATTTGTCCCTTTCTCTGGACAGATTCCCGTATGACACCTACACCCCAACTAGCATCATGTCTAACCTCAACATCCCAGTCATGAGTCCCTGAGTTAAAGGCCTCAGAGCCAAGGACACAGCGGTGCATTTCTATCCTCTCTGGGTTTTCAGGAAGCTTCAGTTTCTTTTCACATCTCACACTGGTCAGATCTTCAGACACGATGAGTTCTGGGTTGGCTGTGTTTGGATCCAGAATCACAGGAGTGTAGGAGACCATCTCCTTCATCTTGCTCCAGATGTTGAAGGTCAGGTTGCCCAGGTGTTTGGCCACGTCTATCAGAGCTCCTGAGTCCAGCTGTGGATCATCCAGCAGGGGGTGCTGCTGGACTCTTTTCACTGCAGCCTTGTAGTTCTGCAGGAATGAGACGTCTTCAGCTCTCAGTTCCTTCTCTGTGGCTTTGATTGTGTGTGACAGAGCTGCTATCTCTCTGCTCAGAGGCTCAATCTTCTTCTTCATCATCTGACTCTTCTGCTCCTCTTCCTCCCTCAGAGCAGTGATCCTGGCCTCCTCTTCCTCTTGTAGAAACTGATGAAGCTTCTTAAACTGCTCTTTAATCTGTGTCTCTGTGAGTCGGGCCTGGACCTTAATGTGTTCTGCTGTTTGATCAAAGTTTCCTTTAACTTGTTTAAGGCACTTCAGTTTTTCCTGTGAGGGCTTCAGGGATTTCCAAAGCTTCTCTTTGTGATCCTGTGCAGCTTCATCGATGGGACTGAAGCTGTGGTTCTTGTGTGTTTTTGAATCTCTGCAGATGACACACACTGGCTCCTGATGGTCCAGACAGAAGAGTTTGAGTCTGTCACCGTGCTGACTGCAGACAGACTCAGACGCTGCTGATGCTCTCTGGTCTCTCTCCTGTAAGAAGGTCTCACACAGGTTCTTTAATGCCAGGTTTCGAGGTGGATCACTCACCGAAGATAATTCCTTACAAACTGGACACTTGTTTATTTTTTTCTCTCTCCACCATTTCTGCAGACAGTCTTTACAGAAGCTGTGGCTGCATTACAAAACAACAGGATCTTTAAAGATGTCATGACAGACCGGACAAGAAAGATCCTTTTCTGACTGAGAAGACATTTGAAGCTGAAAACAATGAAGGCAGACAGGGACGACGGCAAGTCAAGTTGAACGTTTTACTTTCCCCTTCGTGTCGTAGCTCCTCTGAAACTTCTGTTTATGATGTGAAATCAGCAGCAGGTTGAAGTACAGCATTCCAATAATCCCAGTATTTTTTTCCTTCGCACAGCCTTGTTGTGAAGTTTAGTCTGGTTTGTGAATATTGTAAATACTCACCACAAATTGTTGTAGTGTCGTTTGTCGCACGTTGTTTAATGTTCACATCTGTGGAATGAGGAACACACATAGCTCACACACCCATAAGGTGCATGCGACCACACCTTATGAGCAGGTGTATTTCCAGAAGTTGGGCCAGCTGGCACTGGCTAGCCCTGAAATTTGATATCATCACTCTGAAGTCAGAAGCAGGGTGTTAGTTCAGAGAGTAGTGTTGATTGAGTCTTGTGATGTTTGGTCCCATTCTGTTGTGTTCTGATTGGTATTTAAGAAACTGTGAGACAATGTAATGTGAGTAATTAAAATGTACAAGAAACAGTTGAATAGTGCTGTTCCAACATGTGTGCGTTTGTGTGTATGTGTGTGTGTGTTTCAGTTGTTTCACCACCTGAATCCTCCCTACCAACACCAACAACAAAGACTGACAGTCAAACCGGTCCCTTAACATTGACTGTGGTGGTTCTGGAGTGGTTACTGTATGTGTGTTCTAACTTTCTCTGTCACATCACAAACACTTATTTAGTTACCTTTGTATAACTCACACATTTAATTTGGGTGAAACAGCAGTCGTCTGGGATGAGACGGTCTGTAAATGTCTTATATTCTGTGTAGTCAAACAAGATATTTGTCAACTTCTAGAAATACACCTGCACATAAGGTGTGGTGTCATGCTTCTTATGGGTTTGTGCGCTATGTGGGTTCATCATTCCATGTGAATATCAAATAATGTGCGTTTTACGGCACTGATACAATTTGTGGTCAGTGTTTTAAATATTCACAGTTCACTCCTCTAGTTTCACACATGAAGTTCAGTTTCCTGCTCATGTTTAGTTGTTCTCAGGCTGTGAAAGCAGTTGTATGATGTTGTCTGCCTCTGGAGGAGAACATCACCCTGATGATGTCACAGTGATGTCATCAGAATCTCGGATTGAGTTTGGAGACTAAAAATGTACAACAGAAATCTCTTCCAAACTGTATTTGTGGAGTTAGAAAGATGTTCATGTTTACAAGCAGGGAGGGTCTGATGAGAGATGCTACTGAGTTGCATTTTGGGAAATGTAGGATGTAGGAAGTGTTTTCAGAGATTCAACAACATTAGGGACACAAATTCAAGCTTGAAATCAATGGACAATCTGAAACCATTTAATTTGTATTCTTTATTGGTTTTAGAGTTAAAAGTGATTCATCAGAACACAATCAGTAATGCACCATTTACATTCATAAAACTCACCCACCACATTGTCTTTATTACATGGTTTAATGTTATTTACAATGATTTAAATTTGTTTAATTGTATAATGTCCTGCTATGTTGGCCGATATATGCTGCGAGGTCTGCATCTTGTTCTTTAATTACAAATTTAAGAGGTTGATTTATGTTGTTATTCTGTACTCTCATTATTTGATTTTTAAAATTCAAGCATCATTATCAACATCAAATATTCAGAATCACTATATGCACACATGATTTCTCCTCAGAATCGTATTCAAAGTTAGAACATTAGAGGAAGTAAAACAATATAAGTCACAAAATCAGAAGTATTTTTTTTTCATTGAACATCATCAGTACATTTTTTTGACAGAGCTAATGATCAGAAATTCACAACATGGTTCATTAAATGTTCCTGAAACTCTGACGCTCCTCTGTTCATTCATATACAGATATTTGTTTCTAACCTGTAGACACACAGAGAGGCTCAAGTTTCATAATGACTCCAAGAACTTGTATTATCACTGATATGCCAAATGATGACATTTCTGAGTCGGCTTACCTCACCTGAAAATAATAACACATAGCATCTAGCTGAGACTAGGAAGTAGGCCAGAAGCCTGTCGGCACTGTCTACTGTCCCATTTGAACAGAGAGAGTCACTGGTAATATCTTCAGTGGCAGTTTATTCAGGGTAGCAATGTATGGAAACAGCCTGTCAGTGAAAGTGTGTTTGAAGGTGTGTATGTGTGTGTTAGTATCAAGATCATAGAATGACAGTTTTCCGTTGTCAAAGTCCAGGTGAACTCTGATCCTCTGGAGCTTCTTTACTGTGAGAACTTTATCTGGGAGTGGCCGGGAGACGGCTGTGTATATTCCATCAAGGTTCACAATTCCCCAGTATCCAGTTGGTATTTGTCTGTTTCTCTGGACAGACTCCTGTATGACACCTACGGCCCAAAATGCATCATTAATAACCTCAACATCCCAGTCATGAGTCCCTGAGTTAAAGGCCTCAGAGCCGAACACACTGTGGTACATTTGAATCCTCTCTGGGTTTTCAGGAAGTTTCAGTTTCTGTCCACGTGTCACAGTGGTCAGATCTTCAGACACTGATGAGTTCTGGGTGGGCTGTGTTTGGATCCAGAATCACAGGAGTGTAGGAGACCATCTCCTTCATCTTGTTCCAGATGTTGAAGGTCAGGTTGCCCAGGTGTTTGGCCACGTCTATCAGAGCTCCTGAGTCCAGCTGTGGATCATCCAGCAGGGGGCGCTGCTGGACTCTTTTCACTGCAGCCATGTAGTTTTGCTGGAATGAGACGTCTTCAGCTCTCAGTTCCTCCTCTGTGGCTTTGATTGTGTCTGACAGAGCTGCTATCTCTCTGCTCAGAGCTTCAATCTTCTTCTTCATCATCTGACTCTTCTGCTCCTCTTCCTCCCTCAGAGCAGTGATCCTGGCCTCCTCTTCCTCTTGTAGAAACTGATAAAGCTTCTTAAACTGCTCTTTGATTTTACTCTCTGTGAGTCGGGCCTGGACCTTAATGTATTCTGCTGTTTGATCAAAGTTTCCTTTAACTTGTTTAAGGTGCTTCAGTTTGTCCTGTAAGGGCTTCAGGTATTTCCAAAGCTTCTCTTTGTGATCCTGTGCAGCTTCATCGATGGGTCTGAATCTGTGGTTGTTGTGTGTTTTTGAATCTCTGCAGACGAGACACACTGGCTGCTGATGGTCCAGACAGAAGAGTTTGAGTTTCTCACCATGCAGACTGCAGACAGACTCAGACTCTGCTGATGCTCTCTGGTCTCTCTCCTGTAAGAAGGTCTCACACAGGTTCTTTAATGCCAGGTTTCGAGGTGGATCACTCAACAAAGATATTTCCTTACAAATTGGACACTTTTGTGTTTGTGTCACTCTCCACCATGTCTGCAGACACTTTTTACAGAAGCTGTGGCTGCATGACAGCATCACAGGATCTTTAAAGATGTCATGGCAGACCGGACAAGAAAGATCCATTTCTGACTGAGAAGACATTTGAAGCTAAAAACAATGAAGACAGACAGGGACGACGGCAAGTCAAGTTGAACGTTTTTCTTTCCTTTCGTGTCGTAGCTCCTCTGAAACTTCTGTTTATGATGTGAAATCAGCAGCAGGTTGAAGTACAGCATTCCAATAATCCCAGTATTTCTTCCTTTGTACAGCCTCGTTGTGGAGTTTGGTCTGGTTTGTGAATGTTGAAAATAATCGCCACGAATTGTTGTAGTGCCGTATGAAGCTTGTTGTTTGATGTTCGCATCTCTGGAATGAGGAACCCACAGAGCGCACACACCCATAAGGTGCATGAGACCACACCTTTTGAGCAGGTGTATTTCCAGAAGTTGGGCCAGCCCTGAAATCTGATGTCATCACTCTGAAGTGAGAAGCAGGGTGTTAGTTCGAAGAGTAGTGTTGATTGAGTATTGTGATATTTGTGTGTGTGTGTGTGTGTGTGTGTGTGTGTGTGTGTGTGTGTGTGTGTGTGTGTGTGTGTGCAAGCGACATACTTGATGCCACCTCTACATAGATCATTGTGTTTAGTGAACTGGTCTGACTGAGCCCAGTTGTTTCACCACCTGAATCCTCCCTGCCAACAACAACAACAAGGAGTGACAGTCAAACCGGTCTCTTATCATCGACTGTGGTGGTTCTGGAGTGGTTACTGTATGTGTGTTATAACTTTCTCTGTCACATCACAAACACTTATTTAGTTATCTTTGTATAACTCAAACATTCAGTTTGAGTGAAACAGCGGTCGTCTGGGATAAGACGGTCTGTAAATATCTTTCATTCTGTGTAGTCACACAAGATTTTTGTCAACTTCTGGAAATACACCTGCACATCAGGTGTGGTGTCATGCTTCTTATGGGTTTGTGTGCTATGTGGGTTCATCATTCCATGTGAATATCAAATAATGTGCGTTTTACGGCACTGATGCAATTTGTGGTCAGTGTTTTAAATATTCACAATTCACTCCTCTAGTTTCACACATGAAGTTCAGTTTCCTGCTCATGTTTAGTTGTTCTCAGGCTGTGAAAGCAGTTGTATGATGTCATCTGCCTCTGGAGGAGAACATCACCCTGATGATGTCACAGTGATGTCATCAGAATCTGAGATTGAGTTTGGAGACTAAAAATGTACAACAGAAATCTCTTCTAAACTGTATTTGTGGAGTTAGAAAGATGTTCATGTTTAAAAGCAGGGAGGGTCTGATGAGAGATGCTACTGAGTTGCATTTTGGGAAATGTAGGATGTAGGAAGTGTTTTCAGAGATTCAACAACACTAGGGACTAAAATTCAAGCTTGAAATCAATGGACAATCTGAAACCATTTAATTTGAATTCTTTATTGGTTTTAGAGTTAAAAGTGATTCATCAGAACACAATCAGTAATGCACCGTTTACATTCATAAAACTCACCCACCACATTGTCTTTATTACATGGTTTAATGTTATTTACAATGATTTAAATTTGTTTAATTGTATAATGTCCTGCTATGTTGGCCGATATATGCTGCGAGGTCTGCATCTTGTTCTTTAATTACAAATTTAAGAGGTTGATTTATGTTGTTATTCTGTACTCTCATTATTTGATTTTTAAAATTCAAGCATCATTATCAACATCAAATATTCAGAATCACTATATGCACACATGATTTCTCCTCAGTATCGTATTCAAAGTGAGAACATTAGAGGAAGTAAAACAATATAAGTCACAAATTCAAAAGCCTTTTTTTTTCATTGAACATCATCAGTACATTTTTTGACAGAGCTAATGATCAGAAATTCACAACATGGTTCATTAAATGTTCCTGAAACTCTGACGCTCCTATGTTCATTCAGATACAGATATTTGTTTCTAACCTGTAGACACACAGAAAGGCTCAAGTTTCATAATGACTCCAAGAACTTGTAGAATCACTGATATGCCAAATGATGACATTTCTGAGTCCGCTTACCTCACCTGAAAATAGACTAGAAACTAGGCCAGAAGCCTGTCAGCACTGTCTACTCTTCTTTTCACAGAGAGAGTCACTGGTAATATGTTCACTGGCAGTTTATTCAGGGTACCAATGTATGGAAACAGCCTGTCAGTGAAAGTGTGTTTGAAGGTGTGTATGTGTGTGTTAGTATCAAGATCATAGAACGACAGTTTTCCTTCGTCAAAGTCCAGGTGAACTCTGATCCTCTGGAGATTCTTTACTGAGAGAACTTTATCTACAAGTGGTGAAGAGACGGCTTTGTATATTCCATCAAGGTTCACAATTTCCCAGAATCCAGTCAGTATTTCTTCCTTTCTCCGGACCGACTCCTGTAAGACACCTAGGGCCCACATAGCATCATGTCTAACCTCAACATCCCAGTCATGAGTCCCTGACTTAAAGGCCTCAGAGCCGAACACACTGTGGTACATTTGAATCCTCTCTGGGTTTTCAGGAAGTTTCAGTTTCTGTCCACGTGTCACAGTGGTCAGATCTTCTGACACTGTGAGTTCTGGGTGGGCTGTGTTTGGATCCAGAATCACAGGAGTGTAGGAGACCATCTCCTTCATCTTGTTCCAGATGTTGAAGGTCAGGTTGCCCAGGTGTTTGGCCACGTCTATCAGAGCTCCTGAGTCCAGCTGTGGATCATCCAGCAGGGGGTGCTGCTGGACTCTCTTCACTGCAGCCTTGTAGTTCTGCAGGAATGAGACGTCTTCAGCTCTCAGTTCCTTCTCTGTGGCTTTGATTGTGTGTGACAGAGCTGCTATCTCTCTGCTCAGAGGCTCAATCTTCTTCTTCATCATCTGACTCTTCTGCTCCTCTTCCTCCCTCAGAGCAGTGATCCTGGCCTCCTCTTCCTCTTGTAGAAACTGGTGAAGCTTCTTAAACTGCTCTTTAATCTGATTCTCTGTGTGTCGGGCCTGGACTTTAATGTGTTCCGCTGTTTGATCGAAGTTTCCTTTAACTTGTTCAGAGCACTTAAGTTTGTCCTGTAAGGGCTTCAGGTATTCCCGAAGCTTCTCTTTGTGATCCTTTGCAGCTTCATCGATGGGATTGAATCTGTGGTTCTTGTGCGCTTTTGAATCTCTGCAGATGACACACACTGGCTCCTCATGGTCCAGACAAAAGAGTTTGAGTTTCTCACCGTGCTGACTGCAGACAGACTCAGATTCTGCTGAAGCTCTCTGGTCTCTCTCCTGTAAGAAGGTCTCACACAGGTTCTTTAATGCCAGGTTACGAGGTGGATCACCTACCGAAGATATTTCCTTACAAACTGGACACTTATTTATTTTTGTCACTCTCCACCATGTCTCCATACAGTCTTTACAGAGGCTGTGGCTGCATGACAAAACAACAGGATCTTTAAAGATGTCATGGCAGACCGGACAAGAAAGATCCTTTTCTGGTTCAGAAGACATTTGAAGCTGAAAACAATGAAGGCAGACAGGGACGACGGCAAGTCAAGTTGAACGTTTTACTTTCACTTTGTGTCGTAGCTCCTCAGAAACTTCTGTTTAAGATGTGAAATCAGCAGCAGGTCGAAGTACAGTATTCCAGTAATCCCAGTATGTCTTCCTTCGTACAGAGTAGTTCCGGAGTTTGGTCTGGTTTGCGAATATTGAAAATACTCGCCACAAATTGTTGTAGTTCCGAATGACGCACGTTGTTTGATATTCACATCCGTGAAATAAGAAACCCACATAGCATGAGACCACACCTTGTGTGCAGTGTGCGTGTATACGTGTGTGCGTGCGTGCGTGCGTGTGTGTGAGAGAGAGCAACGTACTTGATGCCACCCCTACATGAATCATTGCCCCTCTTGGGCCACCCCAGTCAATAAAGTCTGGACTCCACTTCTTCTGTGAACATGTGTTGTATAAACATGCTGGCAAAAGCACATTTTAGTGAACTGGTCTGACTGAGCCCAGTTGTTTCACCACCTGAATCCTCCCTGCCAACACCAACAACAAGGAGTGACAGTCAAACTGGTCTCTTATCATTGGCTGTGGTTTTTCTGGAGTGGTTACTGTATGTGAGTTATAACTTTCTCTGTCACATCGCAAACACTTGTGGAGTTTGAAAGATGTTCATGTTTACAGGCAGGGAGGGTCTGATGAAAGACGCTACTGAGTTGCATTTTGGGAAATGTAGGATCAAGGAAGTGTTTTCAGAGATTCAGCAACATTAGGGACTAAAATTCAATCTTGAAATCAATGGACACTCTGAATAAAATTCTACTTTACTCTTTAATAATTTTCAAATTAAAAGTGATTAATCAGAACACAATCAGTAATGTACCATTTACATTAATAAAACTCATAATAATTCTACCACATTGTCTTTATTACATGGTTTAATGTTATTTACAATGATTTTAATTTTTTTTAGCTGTATAATCTCATGCTATGTAGTCTTATATATATGCTGCAAGGTCTGCATCTTGTTCTTTAATTACAAATCTAAGAGGTTGATTTATGTTGTTATTCTGTACTCTCATTATTTGACATTTAAAATTCAAGCATCATTATCAACACCAAATATCCAGAATCACTATATGCACACATGATTTCTCCTCAGCATCTTATTCAAAGTTAAAACATCCGAGGAAGTAAAACAATAAAAGTCACAAAATCAGAGGTATTTTTTTTTTCATTGAACATCATCAGTACATTTTTTTTGACAGAGCTAATGATCAGAAATTCACAACATGGTTCATTAAATGTTCCTGAAACTCTGACGCTCCTCTGATTATTCATATACAGATATTTTTTTCTAACCTGTAGACACACAGAGAGGCTCAAGTTTCATAATGATTTCAAGAACTTGTAGAATCACTGATATGCCAAATGATGACATTTCTGAGTCGGCTTACCTCACCTGAAAATAATAACACATAGCATCTAGCTTAGACTAGGAAGTAGACCAGAAGCCTGTCGGCACTGTCTGCTCTTCTTTTTTTACAGAGACCGTCACTGGTAATATCTTCATTGGCAGATTATTCCAAGTGCCAATGTATGGTAACAGGCTGTCAGTGAAAGTGTGTTTGAAGGTGTGTACGTATGTGTTAGTGTCAAGATCATAATAGGACAGTTTTCCTTTGTCAAAGTCCAGGTGAACTCTGATCCTCTGGAGATTCTTTACTGCGAGAACTTTATCTGGGAGTGGCGGAGAGACGGCTTTGTATTTTCCATTATGGTTCACGATTTCCCAGAATCCAGTCGGTATTTGTCCCTTTCTCTGGACGGACTCCCGTATGACACCTAGGCCCCAATATGCATCATTAATAACCTCAACATCCCAGTCATGAGTCCCTGAGTTAAAGGCCTCAGAGCCGAAGACAAGGGGGTGCATTTCTATCCTCTCTGGGTTTTTAGGAAGATTCAGTTTCTGTCCACGTGTCACACTGGTCAGATCTTCAGACACGATGAGTTCTGGGTTGGCTGTGTTTGGATCCAGAATCACAGGAGTGTAGGAGACCATCTCCTTCATCTCGCTCCAGATGTTGAAGGTCAGGTTGCCCAGGTGTTTGGCCACGTTGATCAGAGGTCCTGAGTCCAGCTGTGGATCATCCAGCAGGGGGCGCTGCTGGACTCTTTTCACTGCAGCCTTGTAGTTCTGCAGGAATGAGACGTCTTCAGCTCTCAGTTCCTCCTCTGTGGCTTTGATTGTGTGTGACAGAGCTGCTATCTCTCTGCTCAGAGGCTCAATCTTCTTCTTCATCATCTGACTCTTCTGCTCCTCTTCCTCCCTCAGAGCAGTGATCCTGGCCTCCTCTTCCTCTTGTAGAAACTGATGAAGCTTCTTAAACTGCTCTTGGATTTTACTCTCTGTGTGTCGGGCCTGGACCTTAATGTGATCTGCTGTTTGATCAAAGTTTCCTTTAACTTGTTCAAAGCACTTCAGTTTGTCCTGTAAGGGCTTCAGGTATTCCCGAAGCTTCTCTTTGTGATCCTGTGCAGCTTCATCGATGGGACTGAATCTGTGGTTCTTGTGTGTTTTTGAATCTTTGCAGACGAGACACACTGGCTGCTGATGGTCCAGACAGAAGAGTTTGATTTTCTCACCGTGCAGACTGCAGACAGACTCAGACTCTGCTGATGCTCTCTGGTCTCTCTCCTGTAAGAAGGTCTTACACAGGTTCTTTAATGCCAGGTTACAAGGTGGATCACTCACTGAAGATATCCCCTTACAATCTGGACACTCGTGTGTTTGTTTGTCTCTCCACGATGATTGCAGACAGTCTTTACAGAAGCTGTGGCTGCATAGCAAAACAACAGGATCTTTAAAGATGTCATGGCAGACCGGACAAGAAAGATCCTTTTCTGACTGAGAAGACATTTGAAGCTGAAAACAATGAAGGCAGACAGGGACGACGGCAAGTCAAGTTGAACGTTTTTCTTTCCTTTCGTGTCGTAGCTCCGCTGAAACTTCTGTTTATGATGTGAAATCAGCAGCAGGTTGAAGTACAGCATTCCAATAATCCCAGTATTTCTTCCTTTGTACAGCCTCGTTGAAGTTTGATCTGGTTTATGAATATTTAAAATACTCGCCACAAATTGTTGTAGTGCCGTATGAAGCTTGTTGTTTGGTGTTCGCATCTGTGGAATGATGAACCCACAGAGCGCACACACCCATAAGGTGCATGAGACCACGCCTTTTGAGCAGGTGTATTTCCAGAAGTTGGGCCAGCTGGCACTGTTTCTTTCCATTCTGTGGTGTTGTGATTGGAATGTAAGAAACTGTGAGACAATGTAACGTTAATAATTCAAGTGTACAAGAAACAGTTGAATAGTGCTATTCCAACATGCGTGTGTGTTTGTGTGTGTGTGTGTGAGTGTGTGTGTGTGCGCGCGCGCATTTAAGCGTCATACTTGATGTCACCTCTACATAGAACATTGCGTTTAGTGAACTGGTCTGACTGAGCCCAGTTGTTTCACCACCTGAATCCTCCCTGCCAACACCAACAACAAGGAGTGACAGTCAAACCGGTCCCTTAACATTGACTGTGGTGGTTCTGGAGTGGTTACTGTATGTGTGTTATAACTTTATCTGTCACATCACAAACACTTATTTAGTAATCTTTGCATTACTTACCTATTTATTTTGGGTGAAACAGCGTTCGTCTGGGATGAGACAGTCTGTAAATGTCTTTCATTCTGTGTAGTCAAACACGATATTTGTCAACTTCTGGAAATACACCTGCACATAAGGTGTGGTCTCATGCGTCTTATGGGTTTGTGCGCTATATGGGTTCACCTTTCCACAGATGTGTATATCAAATAATGTGCGTTTTACGGCACTGCTACAATGTGTGGTCAGTGTTTTAAATATTCACAGTTAACTCCTCTAGTTTCACACATGAAGTTCAGTTTCCTGCTCATGTTTAGTTGTTCTCAGGCTGTGAAAGCAGTTGTATGATGTTGTCTGCCTCTGGAGGAGAACATCACCCTGATGATGTCACGGTGATGTCATCAGAATCTCAGATTGATTTTGGAGACTAAAAATGTACAACAGAAATCTCTTCCAAATAATTTGTGGAGTTTGAAAGATGTTCATGTTTGCAAGCAGGGAGGGTCTGATGAGAGATGCTACTGAGTTGCATTTTGGGAAAATGTAGGATGTAGGAAGTGTTTTCAGAGATTCAACAACATTAGGGACTAAAATTCAATGAAATCAATGGACAATCTGAAACCATTTAATTTGTATTCTTTATTGGTTTAATAATTAAAAGTGATCCATCAGAACACAATCAGTAATGCACCGTTTACATTCATAAAACTCACCCGCCTCCCACACATAGTAACTTACAGTGAGTTCAAATTAAACCTGAATCTGAAGTCTTTAATTTTAAAATAAGTAATGACTCTGTTAAGATAATGACCGATTGTACAGCTAGCAAAACAAGTGAAAGTCTACGTTAAGATAATTCTACCATATTGTCTTTATTTATTTTATAAGGTGTCATGGCAGACCGAACAAGAAAGATCCTTGTCTGACTGAGAAGACATTTGAAGCTGGAAACAATGAAAGCAGACAGGTACGACAGCAGGTCAAGTTGAATGTTTTACATTCACTTTGTGTTGTAGCTCCTCTGAAACTTCTGTTTATGATGTGAAATCAGCAGCAGGTTGAAGTACAGTATTCTAATAATCCCAGTATTTCTTCCTTGGTACAGCCTCGTTGTGGAGTTTGGTCTCGTTTGCGAATATTGAAAATACTCGCCACAATTTGTTGTAGTGCTGTATGAAGCACGTTGTTTGATGTTCGCATCTGTGGAATGAGGAACCCACATAGCTCACACACCCATAAGGTGCATGAGACCACACCTTGTGGTGAGCAGGTGTATTTCCAGAAGTTTGGCCAGCTGGCACTGGCAAGCCCTGAAATTTGACTTCATCACTCAGAAGTGAGAAGCAGGGTGTTAGTTCAAAGAGTAGTGTTGATTGAGTATTGTGATATTTGGTTCGATTCTGTGGTGTTCTGATTGGTATGTAAGAAACTGTGAGACAATGTAATGTTAGACATTAAAGTGTACAAGAAACAGTTGAATAGTGCTGTTCCAACATGTGAGTGTGTCAGTGTGTGTGTGTGTGTGTGTGTGTGTGTGTGAGAGTGGGTATTCAACGTACTTGATGCCACCCCGACATTAATTATTGCCCTACTTGGGCCACCACAGTCAGTAAAGTCTAGATTCCCCTCCTTTTTATGAACATGTGTTGTATAAACATGCTGGCAAAAGCACGTTTAGTGAACTGGTCTGACTGAGCCCAGTTGCATCCTCCCTGCCAACAACAACAACAAAGACTGACAGTCAAACCGGTCCCTTAACATTCACTGTGGTTGTTCTGGAGAAGTTACTGTGTATGTGTGTTATAACTTTCTCTGCCACATCACAAACACTTATTTAGTTACCTTTGTGTAACACTGTCTAATGCACATATAATAGAATTGCGGTCATGTACGCTCAGTTTAGGCTAATCACAAGAAATAGGTACGTTGAAGGAGGATTGATGGGACAGGACCAACGGATTGGAAAGAGTAGTTACAAAATGGCTTTATTGGCAACAGTGCCACCTTGAAGTGCAAAACAAAATATTTCAGATATGACTGAAATTCCTTTCTTGTATCAGAAGTTATCAACAACTCAGAAAAGTTTGCTGCAAAATGCTTAATAGAACAACAAAACACTTCACAGTATGAGTTATGAAATATGGGCCCAAAATAATAAACAAAACAAGAAAGAAAATTCCAAAAAGAGTCCAAGAAAAGTCAAGTCTGGGTTTAAGTCAATGTTCACAGTTTGTTTATTTACCCGGGTAGTGTGATTTTATGCTCTATGTCTTATCTGTATGAAATGATCTTTTCAGTGCCAGTGAAGCTGGAAATGGTGTCTTAATTCATCACAGCTAAATGTACACAATTTATGAAATGAATGACTTTCAATCACGTTTTTTTTCCCAAGAAAATGAAATGAATTATCTTCTGTAACTCAAATGCTCACAGCTGCGTGTGTTTTAGCTCAACAACAAGCTCAAACCAGTTTAAACCAGCTTTCTTAGCTGTATAGCATGTGCTAGCGCAGTTAACACAGATGTCATCCCTTCTCCACAGAAACACACATTTCCAACCTCTACTTGTTTATCTGTCTCCGGTTGGCCTTTTAAACACTATCACAGAAACATAACTATACACAGTGGAGACATATTCAGTAAAATAAGCAAGTAATTAACCTGGTCGGTGGGTGGAAAAGACCGAGAACAGAGAAAAACAAGAAACTTGGCGCTGCCAGCGTTTTGTCTGGGATGAACGTACACCCTGCTGGTGAAACCAAGCAACTACATCTGAAATCTACTAGACTATATAGTTCTACACACTGTTCAACTGTAAACAACTTTTAACACATTTTGGGCGTCAATAGCTCAGTCTGTATGGACTTTAAGGTCACCGGTTCAAGTCCTACTTGGACCAGAAAAAAGTATGATGTGGACTAGAAGTTGGAGAATGCTAGTTCACATCCTGGGCATTGCCGAGGTGCCCTTGAGCAAGGCACCGACCACTAACACTGCTCATTTGGCGCCATAGCATGTGTGGCAACCCCTTCATTCATCTCCTCTACACTGCATGTGTGTGCGTGCCTGTGTGTGTAATGTGAGTGGAAAAAAGAATTTCCCCTTGCAAGTGGGTTAGGGTTATAAATAGTATTAAACATTTAAAAAAAACAACAACATTCAATTTGGGTGAAACAGCTGTTGTCTGGAATGAGACGGTCTGTAAATGTCGTTCATTCTGTGTAGTCAAACACGATATTTGTCAACTTCTGGAAATACACCTGCACATCAGGTGTGGTCTCATGCTTCTTATAGGTTTGTGCACGATGTGTGTTCATCATTCCGCGGATGTGAATATCAAGTAATGTGCATCATAGGACACTGGTACAATGTGTGGTCAGTGTTTTAAATACTCACAGTTCACTCCTCTAGTTTCACACATGAAGTTCAGTTTCCTGCTCTTGTTTAGTTGTTCTCAGGCTGTGAAAGCAGTTGTATGATGTCGTCTGCCTCTGGAGGAGAACATCACCCTGATGATGTCACAGTGATGTCATCAGAATCTCAGATTGAGTTTGGAGACTAAAAATGTACAACAGAAATCTCTTCCAAACTGTATTTGTGGAGTTAGAAAGATGTTCATGTTTACAAGCAGGGAGGGTCTGATGAAAGATGCTACTGAGTTGCATTTTGGGAAATGTAGGATGAAGGAAGTGTTTTCAGAGATTCAACAACATTAGGGACTAACATTCAAGCTTGAAATCAATGGACAATCTGAAACCATTTAATGTGTATTATTTATTGGTTTTAGAGTTAAAAGTGATTCATCAGAACACAATCAGTAATGCACCGTTTACATTCATAAAACTCACCCACCACATTGTCTTTATTACATGGTTTAATGTTATTTACAATGATTTAAATTTGTTTAATTGTATAATGTCCTGCTATGTTGGCCGATATATGCTGCGAGGTCTGCATCTTGTTCTTTAATTACAAATTTAAGAGGTTGATTTATGTTGTTATTCTGTACTCTCATTATTTGATTTTTAAAATTCAAGCATCATTATCAACATCAAATATTCAGAATCACTATATGCACACATGATTTCTCCTCAGTATCGTATTCAAAGTGAGAACATTAGAGGATGTAAAACAATATCAGTCACAAATTCAAAAGCCTTTTTTTTTCATTGAACATCATCAGTACATTTTTTGACAGAGCTAATGATCAGAAATTCACAACATGGTTCATTAAATGTTCCTGAAACTCTGACGCTTCTCTGTTCATTCATATACAGATATTTGTTTCTAACCTGTAGACACACACAGAGGCTAAGGTTCATAATGACTCCAAGAACTTGTAGAATCACTGATATTCCAAATGATGACATTTCTTATTTCGGCCCACCTCACCTGAAAATAATAACACATAGCATGTCTAGCTGAGACTAGAAAGTAGATCAGAAGCCTGTTGGCACTGTCTGCTCTTCTTTTTTTACAGAGACGGTCACTGGTAATATCTTCAGTGGCAGTTTATTCACGGTAACAATGTATGGAAACAGGCTGTCAGTGAAAGTGTGTTTGAAGGTGTGTATGTGTGTGTTAGTATCAAGATCATAGAACGACAGTTTTCCTTTGTCAAAGTCCAGGTGAACTCTGATCCTCTGGAGATCCTTTACTGCAAGGACGTCATCTGGGAGTGGCGGGGAGGCGGCTTTGTATGTTCCATCACGGAAACATATTCCCCAGAATCCAGTCAGTATTTCTTCCCTTCTCTGGACAGACTCACTTAAGACACCTAGGCCCCAAAACGCATCATTAATAATCTCAACATCCCAGTCATGAGTCCCTGAGTTAAAGGCCTCAGAGCCGACGACACAGCGTTGCATTTCTATCCTCTCAGGGTTTTCAGGAAGATTAAGTTTCTTTTCAAATCTAACACTGGTCAGATCTTCGGACACGGTGAGTTCTGGGTTGGCTGTGTTTGGATCCAGAATCACAGGAGTGTAGGAGACCATCTCCTTCATCTTGCTCCAGATGTTGAAGGTCAGGTTGCCCAGGTGTTTGGCCACGTCTATCAGAGCTCCTGAGTCCAGCTGTGGATCATCCAGCAGGGGGCGCTGCTGGACTCTTTTCACTGCAGCCTTGTAGTTCTGCAGGAATGAGACGTCTTCAGCTTCCAGTTCCTCCTCTGTGGCTTTGATTGTGTCTGACAGAGTTGCTATCTCTGATATCAGAGCCTCAGTTTGCTCCTTCATCATCTGACTCTTCTGCTCCTCTTCCTCCCTCAGAGCAGTGATCCTGGCCTCCTCTTCCTCTTGTAGAAACTGATGAAGCTTCTTAAACTGCTCTTTAATCTGCCTCTCTGTGTGTCGGGCCTGGACCTTAATGTGTTCTGCTGTTTGATCAAAGTTTCCTTTAATTTCTTTGAAGACCTTCAGTTTGTCCTGTAAGGGCTTCAGGGATTTCTGGAGATTCTCTTTGTGATCCTGTGCAGCTTCATCGATGGGACTGAATCTGTGGTTGTTGTGTGTTTTGGAGTCTCTACAGATGACACACACTGGCTGCTGATGGTCCAGACAGAAGAGTTTGAGTTTCTCACCGTGCAGACTGCAGACAGACTCAGACTCTGCTGAAGCTCTCTGGTTTCTCTCATGTAGAAAGGCCTCACACAGGTTCTTTATTACCAGACTAACAGGTGGTTCAGGTTTTGAAGATCTTCTTTTACAAACTGGACACTCACGTGTTGGTTTGTCTGTCCACCAACTATTCAGGCAGTCCTTACAGAAGCTGTGGCTGCATGACAAAACAACAGGATCCCTAAAGATGTCCTGACAGACCGGACAGCAGAGATCCTCCTCTGATCTGGAAGCCATGTCTTCTCTGAGTGAAGCTGAAAACAAAGCAGACAACATGTTAAAACAGGACGTCAGCTGTGTGTCCCCTCCCTGCTGCAGAGAGTCGCCTCAGTTATTTTCACTTTGTGTGTTTATCCAGGCTGAAGCATTTCACTTCTTCATAACTTAATTACTTAAATACTCCTACCTGTAACTGTCCTCTCTCTGTTGAAGTCACCACTTTGTAAAGAAGGTAGCTCTTGCGTTTCGGTGCGTCTTTTCGGTGCGTCAAAAGTGAAGAGAGGATAAAATTATTTCCTGTTTGACTCAGAGCAACTCTCTTCTTCTTTCATGGTGTTTGGGATCAATATGCATGTCATTGCTGCCACCTTCTGGATCCTAACATGTTCAGACTGAAAACTAAATCCTACTCAAGGTTTTGGGGTCAAGGTTCAAGGTTCCTTATTTGTCACATACACAGAGATTTCAGTACAAGAAACAGTGTAATTCACTTTAGGTAGATATCAGTTTATAGCTGGTAAGAAAAGAAAGAAAATATTGATCAGACATAGAGATAAAGATAGAAATAAAATATTATATTGTGTCTTTTATGTGTGACTTGTCGTTACTGACCGTGAACAGATGCAGCGGGTTGATGTCTGTCTGTAATGATAGTTTGTGTTTGGAGACAACAAACATACAACAGAAAATTTGTGATAAACTGGATGGTGGATTTTGAAGGATGTTCATGTTTACCTGCACATTGGGTCTAATGACAACACTTCCAAGGTGCATTATGGGAAATGTAGGATCAAGTGTTTTCAGAGTTTCAACAACATTATGATCAAAAATTAAGTTTTTTTGTCCGTCTCTCTCATGTACTCCAATTTTTCAATGGTGCAATACTAACTCACTAGAGAATGATAAGATAATCACAATGCACAGTTGGTCTAAAGTAGAATTTTAAATGTAATGTGTGTGTTTTTTTCCAGTTGTATATAATGTGCGTAGTCCATTCGTCTTCATCTTTCACTCTGGGTATTGGGATAGTTCATTCTTTCTGTATGAAACGTTTTAGATTGAACATGAATTACAGACAGTTTTTCTCGCAATATGACAAGATGAGTGAGGTAAAACTATGAAAAATTAACTAACAGTATTCAATTAGGATGTGGAGATTTAAAGCTTACAAATATTGTTGAAACCATGAGAGACATTTTGCATTTTTCTCAAACTATGAATGAGTAATATAAAGTTAAGTGCTTTGTAATATGATATTATTCTTAAAATACTGCACATTTTAATCTAAATATTAAAACTTGCTATTTATGATATAATAACTCTACTGTTGAAAGACTAAAACTTTTTCTTATTTAAAAGAAATCTATCTTAGATTTTACTACTCCAACATAGTAGTACTATAAATTGTGTATGAAGTCAACAGACAATCTGAAACCATTTAAATTTTATTATTTATTGGTTTTAGAATCATGATAAGTAATTAAGCAGATCACAATCAGTAATATAACATTTACAAAAATCTTTATGCTTCCCATACATACTTAGTAACTCATAGTAAGTTCAACATAAAGCCTGAGTCCAAAGTTTTTCACAATTAAAGAAGCAATTACTTTTAAAATAATAACTGAGAGTACAGGATAAAAAAAAATTACCTAAAAGAGAATATATCAAGATTTCTATGAATCCCCCAAAAAGACAATAAAACTAGAGCTCTAATAATATGTCACCAGGCTAACATTATGTTACAGACAATATGAGGATATATTGATATTGATGTGTGTGCTGGCCAATAAAAACAGCTCAGTCACCAGAAAAATATGTTGGTTAATGTACGTTTTATGCAAACCACATTTCAGAAAATTTTAATTTATACAAAATATGTCATATTTAGTTCAAGCTACTGGCAGAGTTAGTTATGTGAGGCGTGGTAATTAAACAAGAGGACACTGTTTGATCTTGTGTTTCATCATTTGTTTACGTGAAACCGTCACATATTTTTAAGTCGTATTTTTTGATGAGTCACGACCGTTTGTAGCCGTTTGTTTGGTAACAGTATCAGGTAAGCAAACTTAAAACTTGATCTTAACTGGAACCAAGTGGTGTTTTTTTGTGCCTAGCGTTAAATCTCACCAGACCATTAGACCAAATGTTTTCACAACACATTTTTTATAAAATATGTTATATCATGTTCAGAGTTAAAATGAGCTGACTTTAAGGAGGTAAGAGGAGAAAGTGTCCGAGCGCTAGCTTAGCAACGGTTGCTAGCTTAGCAACGGTTGCTAGCCTAGCAACGGTTGCTAGCTTAGCGGGAGACCGTTGATCGAACAACCGTAACATTTATTAGTATATTCTGAAAAGAGTCTGTGGTCATTTTTCAGTCATGTTAGCTGCAACAAAACTGGATATTTTGAGGAGGCAGGATCATTTATAGCCGGGTTTGTGGCCACAGAAGCAGGTAAGCTAATACTTGAGTTAACCAAGTGGTTTATAAACCTAGTTTTGAGACCTCACCAGACCACAGCACATTCTACAAAATAAGTCGTATCAAGTTCAGATTTTAGTCATTTTTAGTGAGGATTGCTAGCTTAGCGGTTCTTATCATTTGTGAGGTTTATGAGAGTCTCCGGACAGTTTCTAGCCATGTTAGCTGCAACAAAACCAAGATATTTTGAACAAGACAGGAGATTATTTAACAACAGACTCAGGTAAGCTAACTAAAAACTTGACCATTACCCAAACCAAGTGGTTTTTGTGCCTAAACCTCAACATAGTCCGACAAAATGTCACCTTCAGATTGCATATGAGCTGACTATGAGCTGAAAATAGACACCACTATTCGAGATGGTTACTGCCATGTAAGTTGCAACAAAACTGGATATTTTGGACTTTTTTGTTTTTGGTGACAGAAGCAGGGAAACTAAAACTTAACCAAGTGTTTTTTGTGCCTAAACCGCACGAGACCATAACCACAGTGTTGTAGCATTACACTGAAAAGTGATCATAAGGTGAAGTAGTGTTTTAACAATAGTATAGTTGTAGGTTTGCAGAACTGCAATATTTATTTTGGCGATTGGGTTGCTGACCAAGAAAAGTGAAACATTGTTTGGACTACATGGTTTAACGTTATTTACAATGATTTTATTTTTTAACTGTATAATATCCTGCTATGTAGTCCTATATATAGGCTGGTAGGTATGCATCTTAATCTATGAGTACTAAATTTAGGAGATTTTCATCACAATGTTGATTTTACATTGTGGAAGTTATTTTTTTTTATCTATGAATACATTATTTGAGTTTTATAAAGATTCAAACATCATTATCAACATCAAATATTCTGAATCAGACACACTCTTCTATATGCATACATGACATAACCTCATCTTATTCAAAGTAAGAAGTAAAACAATATGAGTAACAAAATCAAAACCCTTTTTTTTTTCATTGAACAATATCAGTGCATTTTTTTGACAGAGCTAATGAACAGAAATTCACAACATGGTTCATTGAATGTTCCTGAAACACTGACGCTCCTCTGTTCATTCATATACAGACATGTGTTCTAAACCTGACCAACTTAAACCATTTCAAATGTCATGAAAATAATTTTTTGTTTCAAAAACTCATAGAACTTATAGTATCACTGATATGCTAAGTAGCCTTACTTAACCTGAAATAATCTATAGCATGCCAAACTGAAAGTAGACTAGGAAGTAGACCAGAAGCCTTTTGGCACTGTCTGCTGTTCCATTTTAACAGAGAGAGTCACTGGTAATATCTTCATTGGCAGTTTATTCTTGGTATCAATGACTGGAAACAGCCTGTCAGTGAAAGTGTGTTTGAAGGTGTGTATGTGTTTGTTAGTATCAAGATCATAGAAGGACAGTTTTCCTTTGTCAAAGTCCAGGTGAACTCTGATCCTCTGGAGATTCTTTACTGTGAGAACTTTATCTGGGAGTGGCGGAGAGACGGCTTTGTATATTCCATCAAGGAAATGTATTTGCCAGAATCCAGTCGGTATTTCTCCCTTTCTCTGGACAGACTCACTTATGACACCTAGGGCCCAAGTAGCATCATGTCTAACCTCAACATCCCAGTCATGAGTCCCTGAGTTAAAGGCCTCAGAGCCGAGGACACAGCGGTGCATTTCTATCCTCTCTGGGTTTTCGGGAAGCTTCCGTTTCTTTTCACATCTCACACTGGTGAGATCTTCAGACACGATGAGTTCTGGGTTGGCCGTGTTTGGATCCAGAATCACAGGAGTGTAGGAGACCATCTCCTTCATCTTGCTCCAGATGTTGAAGGTCAGGTTGCCCAGGTGTTTGGCCATGTCTATCAGAGCTCCTGAGTCCAGCTGTGGATCATCCAGCAGGGGGCGCTGCTGGACTCTTTTCACTGCAGCCTTGTAGTTCTGCAGGAATGAGACGTCTTCAGCTCTCAGTTCCTCCTCTGTGGTTTTGATTGTGTCTGACAGAGCTGCTATCTCTTTGCTCAGAGCTTCAATCTTCTTCTTCATCATCTGACTCTTCTGCTCCTCTTCCTCCCTCAGAGCAGTGATCCTGGCCTCCTCTTCCTCTTGTAGAAACTGATGAAGCTTCTTAAACTGCTCTTTAATCTGCCTCTCTGTGTATTGTGCCTGGACCTTAATGTGATCTGCTGTTTGATCAAAGTTTCCTTTAACTTGTTCAAAGCGCTTCAGTTTGTTCTGTAAGGGATTCAGGGTTTTCTGGAGCTTCTCTTTGTGATCCTTTGCAGCTTCATCGATGGGACTGAATCTGTGGTTCTTGTGTGTTTTTGAGTCTCTGCAGATGACACACATTGGCTGCTGATGGTACAGACAGAAGAGTTTGAGTTTCTCACCGTGCTGACTGCAGACAGACTCAGACTCTGCTGATGTTCTCTGGTCTCTCTCCTGTAAGAAGGTCTCACACAGGTTCTTTAATGCCAGGTTACGAGGTGGATCACTCACCGAAGATATCTCCTCACAAACTGGACACTTGTTTATTTGTGTCACTCTCCACCATGTCTCCATGACAGTGTTTACATAAGCTGTGGCTGCATGACAAAACAACAGGATCTTTAAAGATGTTATGGCAGACCGGACAAGAAAGATCCTTTTCTGACTGAGAAGACATTTGAAGCTGAAAACAATGAAGGCAGACAGGGACGACGGCAAGTAAAGCTGAGCGTTTTACTTTCACTTTGTGTCGTAGCTCCTCAGAAACCTCTGTTTAAGATGTGAAATCAGCAGGTAGAAGTACAGTATTCTAATAATCCCAGTATTTCGTCCTTTGTACAGTACGTTGTGGAGTTTGGTCTGGTTTGTGAATATTGAAAATACTCGCCACAAATTGTTGTAGTTCCGAATGACGCAGGATGTTTGATATTCACATCCGTGAAATGAGGAACTCACATAGCATGAGACCACACCTTATGTGCAGTGTGTGTGCGTGTGTGTGTGTGAGCGACATACTTGATGCCACCCCTACATAAATCATTGCCCCACTTGGGCCACTGCAGTCAATAAAGTCTGGACTCCTCTACTTTTGTGAACATGTTTTGTATAAACATGTACATCCAACAACAAGGAGTGACAGTCAAACTGGTCTCTTAACATTGACTGTGGTGGTTCTGGAGTGGTTACTGTATGTGGGTTATAACTTTCTCGGTTACATCACAAACACTTATTTAGTAATCTTTGCTTTACATTCACATTTAATTTGGGTGAAACAGCGGTCGTCTGGGATGAGACGGTCTGTAAATGTCTTTCATTCTGTGTAGTCAAACAAGATATTTTTCAACTTCTGGAAATACATCTGCACATCAGGTGTGGTGTCATGCTTCTTATGGGTTTGTGCGCTATCTGGGTTCATCATTCCACAGATCTGAATATCAAATAATGTGCGTTTTACGGCACTGATGCAATTTGTGGTCAGTTTTTTAAATATTCACAATTCACTCCTCTAGTTTCACACATGAAGTTCAGTTTCCTGCTCATGTTTAGTTCTCAGGCTGTGAAAGCAGTTGTATGATGTCGTCTGCCTCTGGAGGAGAACATCACCCTGATGATGTCACAGTGATGTCATCAGAATCTGAGATTGAGTTTGGAGACTAAAAATGTACAACAGAAATCTCTTCCAAACTGTATTTGTGGAGTTAGAAAGATGTTCATGTTTACAAGCAGGGAGGGTCTGATGAGAGATGCTACTGAGTTGCATTTTGGGAAATGTAGGATGTAGGAAGTGTTTTCAGAGATTCAACAACTTTAGGGACTAAAATTCAAGCTTGAAATCAATGGACAATCTGAAACCATTTAATTTGTATTCTTTATTGGTTTTAGAATTAGAAGTGATTCATCAGAACACAATCAGTAATGCACCGTTTACATTCATAAAACTCACCCACCACATTGTCTTTATTACATGGTTTAATGTTATTTACAATGATTTAAATTTGTTTAATTGTATAATGTCCTGCTATGTTGGCCGATATATGCTGCGAGGTCTGCATCTTGTTCTTTAATTACAAATTTAAGAGGTTGATTTATGTTGTTATTCTGTACTCTCATTATTTGATTTTTAAAATTCAAGCATCATTATCAACATCAAATATTCAGAATCACTATATGCACACATGATTTCTCCTCAGTATCGTATTCAAAGTGAGAACATTAGAGGAAGTAAAACAATATCAGTCACAAATTCAAAAGCCTTTTTTTTTCATTGAACATCATCAGTACATTTTTTGACAGAGCTAATGATCAGAAATTCACAACATGGTTCATTAAATGTTCCTGAAACTCTGACGCTCCTCTGTTCATTCAGATACAGATATTTGTTTCTAACCTGTAGACACACAGAGAGGCTCAAGTTTCATAATGACTCCAAGAACTTGTAGAATCACTGATATGCCAAATGATGACATTTCTGAGTCCGCTTACCTCACCTGAAAATAGACTAGAAACTAGGCCAGAAGCCTGTCAGCACTGTCTACTCTTCTTTTCACAGAGAGAGTCACTGGTAATATGTTCACTGGCAGTTTATTCAGGGTACCAATGTATGGAAACAGCCTGTCAGTGAAAGTGTGTTTGAAGGTGTGTATGTGTGTGTTAGTATCAAGATCATAGAACGACAGTTTTCCTTCGTCAAAGTCCAGGTGAACTCTGATCCTCTGGAGATTCTTTACTGAGAGAACTTTATCTACAAGTGGTGAAGAGACGGCTTTGTATATTCCATCAAGGTTCACAATTTCCCAGAATCCAGTCAGTATTTCTTCCTTTCTCCGGACCGACTCCTGTAAGACACCTAGGGCCCACATAGCATCATGTCTAACCTCAACATCCCAGTCATGAGTCCCTGACTTAAAGGCCTCAGAGCCGAACACACTGTGGTACATTTGAATCCTCTCTGGGTTTTCAGGAAGTTTCAGTTTCTGTCCACGTGTCACAGTGGTCAGATCTTCTGACACTGTGAGTTCTGGGTGGGCTGTGTTTGGATCCAGAATCACAGGAGTGTAGGAGACCATCTCCTTCATCTTGTTCCAGATGTTGAAGGTCAGGTTGCCCAGGTGTTTGGCCACGTCTATCAGAGCTCCTGAGTCCAGCTGTGGATCATCCAGCAGGGGGTGCTGCTGGACTCTCTTCACTGCAGCCTTGTAGTTCTGCAGGAATGAGACGTCTTCAGCTCTCAGTTCCTTCTCTGTGGCTTTGATTGTGTGTGACAGAGCTGCTATCTCTCTGCTCAGAGGCTCAATCTTCTTCTTCATCATCTGACTCTTCTGCTCCTCTTCCTCCCTCAGAGCAGTGATCCTGGCCTCCTCTTCCTCTTGTAGAAACTGATGAAGCTTCTTAAACTGCTCTTTAATCTGATTCTCTGTGTGTCGGGCCTGGACTTTAATGTGTTCCGCTGTTTGATCGAAGTTTCCTTTAACTTGTTCAGAGCACTTAAGTTTGTCCTGTAAGGGCTTCAGGTATTCCCGAAGCTTCTCTTTGTGATCCTTTGCAGCTTCATCGATGGGATTGAATCTGTGGTTCTTGTGCGCTTTTGAATCTCTGCAGATGACACACACTGGCTCCTCATGGTCCAGACAAAAGAGTTTGAGTTTCTCACCGTGCTGACTGCAGACAGACTCAGATTCTGCTGAAGCTCTCTGGTCTCTCTCCTGTAAGAAGGTCTCACACAGGTTCTTTAATGCCAGGTTACGAGGTGGATCACCTACCGAAGATATTTCCTTACAAACTGGACACTTATTTATTTTTGTCACTCTCCACCATGTCTCCATACAGTCTTTACAGAGGCTGTGGCTGCATGACAAAACAACAGGATCTTTAAAGATGTCATGGCAGACCGGACAAGAAAGATCCTTTTCTGGTTCAGAAGACATTTGAAGCTGAAAACAATGAAGGCAGACAGGGACGACGGCAAGTCAAGTTGAACGTTTTACTTTCACTTTGTGTCGTAGCTCCTCAGAAACTTCTGTTTAAGATGTGAAATCAGCAGCAGGTCGAAGTACAGTATTCCAGTAATCCCAGTATGTCTTCCTTCGTACAGAGTAGTTCCGGAGTTTGGTCTGGTTTGCGAATATTGAAAATACTCGCCACAAATTGTTGTAGTTCCGAATGACGCACGTTGTTTGATATTCACATCCGTGAAATAAGAAACCCACATAGCATGAGACCACACCTTGTGTGCAGTGTGCGTGTATACGTGTGTGCGTGCGTGCGTGCGTGTGTGTGAGAGAGAGCAACGTACTTGATGCCACCCCTACATGAATCATTGCCCCTCTTGGGCCACCCCAGTCAATAAAGTCTGGACTCCACTTCTTCTGTGAACATGTGTTGTATAAACATGCTGGCAAAAGCACATTTTAGTGAACTGGTCTGACTGAGCCCAGTTGTTTCACCACCTGAATCCTCCCTGCCAACACCAACAACAAGGAGTGACAGTCAAACTGGTCTCTTATCATTGGCTGTGGTTTTTCTGGAGTGGTTACTGTATGTGAGTTATAACTTTCTCTGTCACATCGCAAACACTTGTGGAGTTTGAAAGATGTTCATGTTTACAGGCAGGGAGGGTCTGATGAAAGACGCTACTGAGTTGCATTTTGGGAAATGTAGGATCAAGGAAGTGTTTTCAGAGATTCAGCAACATTAGGGACTAAAATTCAATCTTGAAATCAATGGACACTCTGAATAAAATTCTACTTTACTCTTTAATAATTTTCAAATTAAAAGTGATTAATCAGAACACAATCAGTAATGTACCATTTACATTAATAAAACTCATAATAATTCTACCACATTGTCTTTATTACATGGTTTAATGTTATTTACAATGATTTTAATTTTTTTTAGCTGTATAATCTCATGCTATGTAGTCTTATATATATGCTGCAAGGTCTGCATCTTGTTCTTTAATTACAAATCTAAGAGGTTGATTTATGTTGTTATTCTGTACTCTCATTATTTGACATTTAAAATTCAAGCATCATTATCAACACCAAATATCCAGAATCACTATATGCACACATGATTTCTCCTCAGCATCTTATTCAAAGTTAAAACATCCGAGGAAGTAAAACAATAAAAGTCACAAAATCAGAGGTATTTTTTTTTTCATTGAACATCATCAGTACATTTTTTTTGACAGAGCTAATGATCAGAAATTCACAACATGGTTCATTAAATGTTCCTGAAACTCTGACGCTCCTCTGATTATTCATATACAGATATTTTTTTCTAACCTGTAGACACACAGAGAGGCTCAAGTTTCATAATGATTTCAAGAACTTGTAGAATCACTGATATGCCAAATGATGACATTTCTGAGTCGGCTTACCTCACCTGAAAATAATAACACATAGCATCTAGCTTAGACTAGGAAGTAGACCAGAAGCCTGTCGGCACTGTCTGCTCTTCTTTTTTTACAGAGACCGTCACTGGTAATATCTTCATTGGCAGATTATTCCAAGTGCCAATGTATGGTAACAGGCTGTCAGTGAAAGTGTGTTTGAAGGTGTGTACGTATGTGTTAGTGTCAAGATCATAATAGGACAGTTTTCCTTTGTCAAAGTCCAGGTGAACTCTGATCCTCTGGAGATTCTTTACTGCGAGAACTTTATCTGGGAGTGGCGGAGAGACGGCTTTGTATTTTCCATTATGGTTCACGATTTCCCAGAATCCAGTCGGTATTTGTCCCTTTCTCTGGACAGACTCCCGTATGACACCTAGGCCCCAATATGCATCATTAATAACCTCAACATCCCAGTCATGAGTCCCTGACTTAAAGGCCTCAGAGCCGAAGACAAGGGGGTGCATTTCTATCCTCTCTGGGTTTTTAGGAAGATTCAGTTTCTGTCCACGTGTCACACTGGTCAGATCTTCAGACACGATGAGTTCTGGGTTGGCTGTGTTTGGATCCAGAATCAGAGGAGTGTAGGAGACCATCTCCTTCATCTCGCTCCAGATGTTGAAGGTCAGGTTGCCCAGGTGTTTGGCCACGTTGATCAGAGGTCCTGAGTCCAGCTGTGGATCATCCAGCAGGGGGCGCTGCTGGACTCTCTTCACTGCAGCCTTGTAGTTCTGCAGGAATGAGACGTCTCCAGCTCTCAGTTCCTCCTCTGTGGCTTTGATTGTGTGTGACAGAGCTGCTATCTCTCTGCTCAGAGGCTCAATCTTCTTCTTCATCATCTGACTCTTCTGCTCCTCTTCCTCCCTCAGAGCAGTGATCCTGGCCTCCTCTTCCTCTTGTAGAAACTGATGAAGCTTCTTAAACTGCTCTTGGATTTTACTCTCTGTGTGTCGGGCCTGGACCTTAATGTGATCTGCTGTTTGATCAAAGTTTCCTTTAACTTGTTCAAAGCACTTCAGTTTGTCCTGTAAGGGCTTCAGGTATTCCCGAAGCTTCTCTTTGTGATCCTGTGCAGCTTCATCGATGGGACTGAATCTGTGGTTCTTGTGTGTTTTTGAATCTTTGCAGACGAGACACACTGGCTGCTGATGGTCCAGACAGAAGAGTTTGATTTTCTCACCGTGCAGACTGCAGACAGACTCAGACTCTGCTGATGCTCTCTGGTCTCTCTCCTGTAAGAAGGTCTTACACAGGTTCTTTAATGCCAGGTTACAAGGTGGATCACTCACTGAAGATATCTCCTTACAATCTGGACACTCGTGTGTTTGTTTGTCTCTCCACGATGATTGCAGACAGTCTTTACAGAGGCTGTGGCTGCATAGCAAAACAACAGGATCTTTAAAGATGTCATGGCAGACCGGACAAGAAAGATCCTTTTCTGACTGAGAAGACATTTGAAGCTGAAAACAATGAAGGCAGACAGGGACGACGGCAAGTCAAGTTGAACGTTTTTCTTTCCTTTCGTGTCGTAGCTCCGCTGAAACTTCTGTTTATGATGTGAAATCAGCAGCAGGTTGAAGTACAGCATTCCGATAATCCCAGTATTTCTTCCTTTGTACAGCCTCGTTGAAGTTTGATCTGGTTTATGAATATTTAAAATACTCGCCACAAATTGTTGTAGTGCCGTATGAAGCTTGTTGTTTGGTGTTCGCATCTGTGGAATGATGAACCCACAGAGCGCACACACCCATAAGGTGCATGAGACCACGCCTTTTGAGCAGGTGTATTTCCAGAAGTTGGGCCAGCTGGCACTGTTTCGTTCCATTCTGTGGTGTTGTGATTGGAATGTAAGAAACTGTGAGACAATGTAACGTTAATAATTAAAGTGTACAAGAAACAGTTGAATAGTGCTATTCCAACATGCGTGTGTGTTTGTGTGTGTGTGTGTGTGTGTGAGTGTGTGTGTGTGCGCGCGCGCATTTAAGCGTCATACTTGATGTCACCTCTACATAGATCATCGCGTTTAGTGAACTGGTCTGACTGAGCCCAGTTGTTTCACCACCTGAATCCTCCCTGCCAACACCAACAACAAGGAGTGACAGTCAAACCGGTCCCTTAACATTGACTGTGGTGGTTCTGGAGTGGTTACTGTATGTGTGTTATAACTTTATCTGTCACATCACAAACACTTATTTAGTAATCTTTGCATTACTTACCCATTTATTTTGGGTGAAACAGCGTTCGTCTGGGATGAGACAGTCTGTAAATGTCTTTCATTCTGTGTAGTCAAACACGATATTTGTCAACTTCTGGAAATACACCTGCACATAAGGTGTGGTCTCATGCGTCTTATGGGTTTGTGCGCTATATGGGTTCACCTTTCCACAGATGTGTATATCAAATAATGTGCGTTTTACGGCACTGCTACAATGTGTGGTCAGTGTTTTAAATATTCACAGTTAACTCCTCTAGTTTCACACATGAAGTTCAGTTTCCTGCTCATGTTTAGTTGTTCTCAGGCTGTGAAAGCAGTTGTATGATGTTGTCTGCCTCTGGAGGAGAACATCACCCTGATGATGTCACGGTGATGTCATCAGAATCTCAGATTGATTTTGGAGACTAAAAATGTACAACAGAAATCTCTTCCAAATAATTTGTGGAGTTTGAAAGATGTTCATGTTTGCAAGCAGGGAGGGTCTGATGAGAGATGCTACTGAGTTGCATTTTGGGAAAATGTAGGATGTAGGAAGTGTTTTCAGAGATTCAACAACATTAGGGACTAAAATTCAATGAAATCAATGGACAATCTGAAACCATTTAATTTGTATTCTTTATTGGTTTAATAATTAAAAGTGATCCATCAGAACACAATCAGTAATGCACCGTTTACATTCATAAAACTCACCCGCCTCCCACACATAGTAACTTACAGTGAGTTCAAATTAAACCTGAATCTGAAGTCTTTAATTTTAAAATAAGTAATGACTCTGTTAAGATAATGACCGATTGTACAGCTAGCAAAACAAGTGAAAGTCTACGTTAAGATAATTCTACCATATTGTCTTTATTTATTTTATAAGGTGTCATGGCAGACCGAACAAGAAAGATCCTTGTCTGACTGAGAAGACATTTGAAGCTGGAAACAATGAAAGCAGACAGGTACGACAGCAGGTCAAGTTGAATGTTTTACATTCACTTTGTGTTGTAGCTCCTCTGAAACTTCTGTTTATGATGTGAAATCAGCAGCAGGTTGAAGTACAGTATTCTAATAATCCCAGTATTTCTTCCTTGGTACAGCCTCGTTGTGGAGTTTGGTCTCGTTTGCGAATATTGAAAATACTCGCCACAATTTGTTGTAGTGCTGTATGAAGCACGTTGTTTGATGTTCGCATCTGTGGAATGAGGAACCCACATAGCTCACACACCCATAAGGTGCATGAGACCACACCTTGTGGTGAGCAGGTGTATTTCCAGAAGTTTGGCCAGCTGGCACTGGCAAGCCCTGAAATTTGACTTCATCACTCAGAAGTGAGAAGCAGGGTGTTAGTTCAAAGAGTAGTGTTGATTGAGTATTGTGATATTTGGTTCGATTCTGTGGTGTTCTGATTGGTATGTAAGAAACTGTGAGACAATGTAATGTTAGACATTAAAGTGTACAAGAAACAGTTGAATAGTGCTGTTCCAACATGTGAGTGTGTCAGTGTGTGTGTGTGTGTGTGTGTGTGTGTGTGAGAGTGGGTATTCAACGTACTTGATGCCACCCCGACATTAATTATTGCCCTACTTGGGCCACCACAGTCAGTAAAGTCTAGATTCCCCTCCTTTTTATGAACATGTGTTGTATAAACATGCTGGCAAAAGCACGTTTAGTGAACTGGTCTGACTGAGCCCAGTTGCATCCTCCCTGCCAACAACAACAACAAAGACTGACAGTCAAACCGGTCCCTTAACATTCACTGTGGTTGTTCTGGAGAAGTTACTGTGTATGTGTGTTATAACTTTCTCTGCCACATCACAAACACTTATTTAGTTACCTTTGTGTAACACTGTCTAATGCACATATAATAGAATTGCGGTCATGTACGCTCAGTTTAGGCTAATCACAAGAAATAGGTACGTTGAAGGAGGATTGATGGGACAGGACCAACGGATTGGAAAGAGTAGTTACAAAATGGCTTTATTGGCAACAGTGCCACCTTGAAGTGCAAAACAAAATATTTCAGATATGACTGAAATTCCTTTCTTGTATCAGAAGTTATCAACAACTCAGAAAAGTTTGCTGCAAAATGCTTAATAGAACAACAAAACACTTCACAGTATGAGTTATGAAATATGGGCCCAAAATAATAAACAAAACAAGAAAGAAAATTCCAAAAAGAGTCCAAGAAAAGTCAAGTCTGGGTTTAAGTCAATGTTCACAGTTTGTTTATTTACCCGGGTAGTGTGATTTTATGCTCTATGTCTTATCTGTATGAAATGATCTTTTCAGTGCCAGTGAAGCTGGAAATGGTGTCTTAATTCATCACAGCTAAATGTACACAATTTATGAAATGAATGACTTTCAATCACGTTTTTTTTCCCAAGAAAATGAAATGAATTATCTTCTGTAACTCAAATGCTCACAGCTGCGTGTGTTTTAGCTCAACAACAAGCTCAAACCAGTTTAAACCAGCTTTCTTAGCTGTATAGCATGTGCTAGCGCAGTTAACACAGATGTCATCCCTTCTCCACAGAAACACACATTTCCAACCTCTACTTGTTTATCTGTCTCCGGTTGGCCTTTTAAACACTATCACAGAAACATAACTATACACAGTGGAGACATATTCAGTAAAATAAGCAAGTAATTAACCTGGTCGGTGGGTGGAAAAGACCGAGAACAGAGAAAAACAAGAAACTTGGCGCTGCCAGCGTTTTGTCTGGGATGAACGTACACCCTGCTGGTGAAACCAAGCAACTACATCTGAAATCTACTAGACTATATAGTTCTACACACTGTTCAACTGTAAACAACTTTTAACACATTTTGGGCGTCAATAGCTCAGTCTGTATGGACTTTAAGGTCACCGGTTCAAGTCCTACTTGGACCAGAAAAAAGTATGATGTGGACTAGTAGTTGGAGAATGCTAGTTCACATCCTGGGCATTGCCGAGGTGCCCTTGAGCAAGGCACCGACCACTAACACTGCTCATTTGGCGCCATAGCATGTGTGGCAACCCCTTCATTCATCTCCTCTACACTGCATGTGTGTGCGTGCCTGTGTGTGTAATGTGAGTGGAAAAAAGAATTTCCCCTTGCAAGTGGGTTAGGGTTATAAATAGTATTAAACATTTAAAAAAAACAACAACATTCAATTTGGGTGAAACTACTGTTGTCTGGAATGAGACGGTCTGTAAATGTCGTTCATTCTGTGTAGTCAAACACGATATTTGTCAACTTCTGGAAATACACCTGCACATCAGGTGTGGTCTCATGCTTCTTATAGGTTTGTGCACGATGTGTGTTCATCATTCCGCGGATGTGAATATCAAGTAATGTGCATCATAGGACACTGGTACAATGTGTGGTCAGTGTTTTAAATACTCACAGTTCACTCCTCTAGTTTCACACATGAAGTTCAGTTTCCTGCTCTTGTTTAGTTGTTCTCAGGCTGTGAAAGCAGTTGTATGATGTCGTCTGCCTCTGGAGGAGAACATCACCCTGATGATGTCACAGTGATGTCATCAGAATCTCAGATTGAGTTTGGAGACTAAAAATGTACAACAGAAATCTCTTCCAAACTGTATTTGTGGAGTTAGAAAGATGTTCATGTTTACAAGCAGGGAGGGTCTGATGAAAGATGCTACTGAGTTGCATTTTGGGAAATGTAGGATGAAGGAAGTGTTTTCAGAGATTCAACAACATTAGGGACTAACATTCAAGCTTGAAATCAATGGACAATCTGAAACCATTTAATGTGTATTATTTATTGGTTTTAGAGTTAAAAGTGATTCATCAGAACACAATCAGTAATGCACCGTTTACATTCATAAAACTCACCCACCACATTGTCTTTATTACATGGTTTAATGTTATTTACAATGATTTAAATTTGTTTAATTGTATAATGTCCTGCTATGTTGGCCGATATATGCTGCGAGGTCTGCATCTTGTTCTTTAATTACAAATTTAAGAGGTTGATTTATGTTGTTATTCTGTACTCTCATTATTTGATTTTTAAAATTCAAGCAGCATTATCAACATCAAATATTCAGAATCACTATATGCACACATGATTTCTCCTCAGTATCGTATTCAAAGTGAGAACATTAGAGGAAGTAAAACAATATCAGTCACAAAATCAAAAGCCTTTTTTTTTCATTGAACATCATCAGTACATTTTTTGACAGAGCTAATGATCAGAAATTCACAACATGGTTCATTAAATGTTCCTGAAACTCTGATGCTTCTCTGTTCATTCATATACAGATATTTGTTTCTAACCTGTAGATACACAGAGAGGCTCAAGTTTCATAATGACTCCAAGAACTTGTAGAATCACTGATATGCCAAATGATGACATTTCTGAGTCCGCTTACCTCACCTGAAAAATAAGACTAGAAACTAGGGCCAGAAGCCTGTCAGCACTGTCTACTCTTCTTTTAACAGAGAGAGTCACTGGTAATATGTTCACTGGCAGTTTATTCAGGGTACCAATGTATGGAAACAGCCTGTCAGTGAAAGTGTGTTTGAAGGTGTGTATATGTGTGTTAGTATCAAGATCATAGAACGACAGTTTTCCTTCGTCAAAGTCCAGGTGAACTCTGATCCTCTGGAGATTCTTTACTGAGAGAACTTTATCTACAAGTGGTGAAGAGACGGCTTTGTATATTCCATCAAGGTTCACAATTTCCCAGAATCCAGTCAGTATTTCTTCCTTTCTCCGGACCGACTCCTGTAAGACACCTAGGGCCCACATAGCGTCATGTCTAACCTCAACATCCCAGTCATGAGTCCCTGACTTAAAGGCCTCAGAGCCGAACACACTGTGGTACATTTGAATCCTCTCTGGGTTTTCAGGAAGATTCAGTTTCTGTCCACGTGTCACACTGGTCAGATCTTCTGACACTGTGAGTTCTGGGTGGGCTGTGTTTGGATCCAGAATCACAGGAGTGTAGGAGACCATCTCCTTCATCTTGTTCCAGATGTTGAAGGTCAGGTTGCCCAGGTGTTTGGCCACGTCTATCAGAGCTCCTGAGTCCAGCTGTGGATCATCCAGCAGGGGGCGCTGCTGGACTCTTTTCACTGCAGCCTTGTAGTTCTGCAGGAATGAGACGTCTTCAGCTCTCAGTTCCTCCTCTGTGGCTTTGATTGTGTGTGACAGAGCTGCTATCTCTCTGCTCAGAGGCTCAATCTTCTTCTTCATCATCTGACTCTTCTGCTCCTCTTCCTCCCTCAGAGCAGTGATCCTGGCCTCCTCTTCCTCTTGTAGAAACTGATGAAGCTTCTTAAACTGCTCTTTAATCTGATTCTCTGTGTGTCGGGCCTGGACTTTTATGTGTTCCGCTGTTTGATCGAAGTTTCCTTTAACTTGTTCAAAGCGCTTCAGTTTTTCCTGTAAGGGCTTCAGGTATTCCCGAAGCTTCTCTTTGTGATCCTGTGCAGCTTCATCGATGGGTCTGAAGCTGTGGTTGTTGTGTGTTTCTGAATCTCCGCAGTCATGGCAGACTGGACAAGAAAGATCTTTTACTGTCTGAGAAGACATTTGAAGCTGAAAACAATGAAGGCAGACAGGGACGACGGCAAGTCAAGTTGAAAGTTTTCCTTTCCCTTTGTGTCGTAGCTCCTCTGAAACTTCTGTTTATGATGTGAAATCAGCAGCAGGTTGAAGTACAGTTTACCAATAATCCCAGTATTTCTTCCTTCGTACAGCCTCGTTGTGGAGTTTGGTCTCGTTTGTGAATATTGAAAATACTCACCACAATTTGTAGCAGTGTTGTATGACGCACGTTGTTTGATATTCACGTCTGTGGAATGATGAACACACATGGTGCACACACCCATAAGGTGCACGAGACCACGCTGTGTGTGTGTGTGTGTGTGTGTGTGTGTGTGTGTGTGTGTGTGTGTGTGTGTGTGTGTGTGTGTGTGTGTGTGTGTGTGTGTTTGAGTGATATACTTGATGCCACTCCTACATAAATCAGTGCCCTACTTGAGTCACTCCAGTCAATAAAATTTGGACACCCCTTCTTCTGTGAACATGTGTTGTATAAACATATGCTGGCAAAAACACGTTTTAGTGAACTGGTCTGACTGAGCCCAGTTGTTTTCACCACCTGAATCCTCCCTGCCAACACCAACAACAAAGAGTGACAGTCAAACTGGTCTCTTAACATTGACTGTGGTTTTTCTGGAGTGGTTGCTGTATGTGTGTTATAACTTTCTCTGTCACATCACAAACACTTATATAGTTATCTTTGTATAACTCACACATTCAATTTGGGTGAAACAGCTGTTGTCTGGGATGAGACGGTCTGTAAATGTCATTCATTCTGTGTAGTCAAACACGATATTTGTCAACTTCTGGAAATACACCTGCACATCAGGTGTGGTCTCATGCTTCTTATAGGTTTGTGCGCTATGTGGGTTGTTGTTTGTGGTCAGTGTTTTAAATACTCACAATTCACTCCTCTAGTTTTACACATGAAGATCAGGTTCCTGCTCTTGTTTAGTTGTTCTCAGGCTGTGAAAGCAGTTGTATGATGTCGTCTGCCTCTGGAGGAGAACATCACCCTGATGATGTCACAGTGATGTCATCAGAATCTCAGATTGAGTTTGGAGACTAAAAATGTACAACAGAAATCTCTTCCAAACTGTATTTGTGGAGTTAGAAAGATGTTCATGTTTACAAGCAGGGAGGGTCTGATGAGAGATGCTACTGAGTTGCATTTTGGGAAATGTAGGATGTAGGAAGTGTTTTCAGAGATTCAACAACATTAGGGACACAAATTCAATGAAATCAATGGACAATCTGAAACCATTTCTACTTTATTCTTTATTAGTTTTAGAATTAAAAGTGATTCATCAGAACACAATCAGTAATGCACCGTTTACATTCATAAAGTTCACCCGCCTCCCACACATGGTAACTTACGGTGAGTTCAAAATTAAGCCTCAATCTAAAGTCTTTGATGTCAAAAGAAGTAATGACTCTGTTAAGATAAGGACTGATTGTAAAGCTAGCAAGAAAAATAAAAATTGTGGTAAGATAATTCTGCCACATTGTCTTTTTTACATTGTTTAATGTTATTTACAATGATTTGATTTCTTTAACTGTATAATGTCCTGCTATGTTGTCCTATATATGGTGTGCATCATGTTTTTTAATTTAACTGAATACATTATTTGATTTTTAAAATTCAAACATCATTATCAGCATCAAATATTCAGAATCAGACATGCTCTTCTATATGCATACATGACATAACCACATCTTAGTCAAAGTAAGAAGTAAAACAATATATGTCACAAAATCAAAAGCATTTTTTTTTTCATTGAACATCATCAGTACATTTTTTGACAGAGCTAATGATCAGAAATTCACAACATGGTTCATTAAATGTTTCTGAACCTCTGACGCTTCTCTGTTCATTCATATACAGATATGTTTCTGACCTGTAGACACACAGAGAGGTTCAAGTTTCATAATGACTCCAAGAACTTGCAAAATCACTGATATCTCAAATGATGACATTTCTGAGTCGGCTTACCTCACCTGAAAATAATAACACATAGCATCTAGCTGAGACTAGAAAGTAGGCCAGAAGCCTGTTGGCACTGTCTGCTCTTCTGTTTTTACAGAGAGAGTCACTGGTAATATCTTCAGTGGCAGTTTATCCAGGGGAGCAATGTATGGAAACAGGCTGTCAGTGAAAGTGTGTTTGAAGGTGTGTATGTGTGTGTTAGTATCAAGATCATAGAAGGACAGTTTTCCTTTGTCACAGTCCAGGTGAACTCTGATCCTCTGGAGATTCTTTACAGGGAGAACTTTATCTGGGAGTGGTGGAGAGACAGCTATGTATTTTCCATTCTGGTTCACAATTTCCCAGTATCCAGTCACTATTCGTCCCTTTATCTGGACAGATTCCCGTATGACACCTAGGCCCCAATATGCATCATCAATAACCTCAACATCTGTTACGACCAGGGGCCTAGGGGAAACCCTGGCGCAACAAGAGTGTGAGACTCCCCTCTTCCCATCCTCAAAGCACCAGCAGCAAAGAACATTTTTAACAAAGTTTTATTCAAAAACAACACAATCACACATGCTGGCAGTCTGGGACAGCAGAGGAGAGCCTCCTAGGAACTGGGCGGAGCCGGCCTTTAAACTTGCAGGTCCAAGACAGCAACCAATCAGCTCCCTCGGGCAACCTGCAACCACTCAAACACACCTGCAATCAATCTCACACACTCATACTCACAGGTAAAAGAGGGATATTAAAAGACAAATGGTAACATATGACCTTTAGGGTCGTTACACCTCCCCCCTTAAAACTGAACATTTCGCCCCTAAAGAAATGTTCATGTTAGTGCAGTCAGGTTTGAGCAATCATAAGTCTGTTCCCCCTTTAAAACCAATCTACATTGGTAGAAAAAACAATTCTGCACAGGACCAAAGTCAAAGACCAAATTAGTGGGTGCCACTCCCACAAACAAAATGGCCACCACCATGAGGCGAGAACACAAAAGCAAATACAATCCAACTGTGGTAACAAACACACACACCAAAAACAGCAACAGGTGACCAACACAACCGTGGAGTGCAACAGCCACTGCACAAAAAGGTGTCACTGTGTAGCCACTGCTACACACAAATGTTGCCAGCTTACACCTAAGCTGCAACCACAAGTGACCCAACAAAAGTGAACTGCCACTACCACACCCAAAATGGACACCTCGTGATCTCAAAACCGCACGTTGCTATTTAATGGAGTGCGACAGACAGAGACAGAGTGACCGGACAAACTGGGAAGACACACCCACCACTCACGATCTGGGGAGCGATGCCATCCCAATCACACTAATTAATACACTAAAGCAGCAACACCTACGTGACCAAACCAAAAGTGGACTGCAACAACCACACACAAAGGCATCACACTGTAGTCACCACTACACAAATGTTGCCAGCTTACTCTTAAGCTGCAACCGAAAGTGATCCAACAAAAGTGGAGTCCAGTTCCACAACCAAAAGGTCACACAAAGTTACCGCACACAAGTATTAATCAGGGTCACACATCACAACGTGACCAACACAAAGCAACCAACACAAAGCAGCCATCTCACACAAAACTCTGTTGCTGTGCAAAGTATAACCCAAAGGAAACAAACTGCAGAGACACCCCAACTACCTGCCTACAAAAGGTGGCTAACTCACCTAGCTAGTCTTCAGTGGCTTGCCGAGCTCGAGGCGGCTTTAAACGCTGAACTCAGTGCATAACCGAAGACCAGGAATCTAGCCAACTGTCAAGCACTGAAGCGTACCCCCACTCAGGATTACCACCAAAAATAAGAAAGGCAAAATAACAAACATGGCAAATCCTTGAAAATGCCCGGCAGCTTTCTGGTTAGGGTGCTCAGACGGACACGAAACATGCAGCAACAACTTAACAAAAGAGATGACCACTACACTTAACTAAAGGCCACTTACACAAACACAAACTAAACCACATCTACCTCACCTCATGGACATTCAGATCCCGGACGAGCCCCCAATTGTTACGACCAGGGGCCTAGGGGAAACCCTGGCGCAACAAGAGTGTGAGACTCCCCTCTTCCCATCCTCAAAGCACCAGCAGCAAAGAACATTTTTAACAAAGTTTTATTCAAAAACAACACAATCACACATGCTGGCAGTCTGGGACAGCAGAGGAGAACCTCCTAGGAACTGGGCGGAGCCGGCCTTTAAACTTGCAGGTCCAAGACAGCAACCAATCAGCTCCCTCGGGCAACCTGCAACCACTCAAACACACCTGCAATCAATCCCACACACTCTCATACTCACAGGTAAAAGAGGGATATTAAAAGACAAATGGTAACATATGACCTTTAGGGTCGTAACATGATGACATTTCTGAGTCGGCTTACCTCACCTGAAAATAATAACACATAGCATCTAGCTGAGACTAGAAAGTAGGCCAGAAGCCTGTTGGCACTGTCTGCTCTTCTGTTTTTACAGAGAGAGTCACTGGTAATATCTTCAGTGGCAGTTTATCCAGGGGAGCAATGTATGGAAACTGGCTGTCAGTGAAAGTGTGTTTGAAGGTGTGTATGTGTGTGTTAGTATCAAGATCATAGAAGGACAGTTTTCCTTTGTCACAGTCCAGGTGAACTCTGATCCTCTGGAGATTCTTTACAGGGAGAACTTTATCTGGGAGTGGTGGAGAGACGGCTATGTATTTTCCATTCTGGTTCACAATTTCCCAGTATCCAGTCACTATTCGTCCCTTTATCTGGACAGATTCCCGTATGACACCTAGGCCCCAATATGCATCATCAATAACCTCAACATCCCAGTCATGAGTCCCTGAGTTAAAGGCCTCAGAGCCGAGAACAATTGGGTGCGTTTGAATCCTCTCTGGGTTTTCAGGAAGTTTCAGTTTCTGTCCACGTGTCACACTGGTCAGATCTTCAGACACGATGAGTTCTGGGTGGGCTGTGTTTGGATCCAGAATCACAGGTGTGTAGGAGACCATCTCCTTCATCTTGCTCCTGATGTTGAAGGTCAGGTTGCCCAGGTGTTTGGCCACGTCTATCAGAGCTCCTGAGTCCAGCTGTGGATCATCCAGCAGGGGGCGCTGCTGGACTCTTTTCACTGCAGCCTTGTAGTTCTGCAGGAATGAGACGTCTTCAGCTCTCAGTTCCTCCTCTGTGGTTTTGATTGTGTGTGACAGAGCTGCTATCTCTCTGCTCAGAGGCTCAGTCTTCTTCTTCATCATCTGACTCTTCTGCTCCTCTTCCTCCCTCAGAGCAGTGATCCTGGCCTCCTCTTCCTCTTGTAGAAACTGATGAAGCTTCTCAAACTGCTCTTTAATCTGATTCTCTGTGTGTCGGGCCTGGACCTTAATGTGTTCCGCTGTTTGATCAAAGTTTCCTTTAACTTGTTCAAAGCACTTCAGTTTGTACTGTAAGGGCTTCAGGGATATCTGAAGCTCCTCTTTGTGATCCTGTGCAGCTTCATCGATGGGACTGAATCTGTGGTTCTTGTGTGTTCTTGAATCTCTGCAGACGAGACACACTGGCTCCTGATGGTCCAGACAGAAAAGTTAGAGTTTCTCACCGTGCTGACTGCAGACAGACTCAGACTCTGCTGATGCTCTCTGGTCTCTCTTGTGTAAGAAGGTCTCACACAGGTTCTTTAATGCCAGGTTACAAGGTGGATCACTCACTGAAGATATCTCCTTACAATCTGGACACTCGTGTATTTGTTTGTCTCTCCACGATGATTGCAGGCAGTCTTTACAAAAGCTGTGGCTGCATGACAAAACAACAGGATCTTTAAAGATGTCATGGCAGACCGGACAAGAAAGATCCTTTTCTGACTGAGAAGACATTTGAAGCTGAAAACAATGAAGGCAGACAGGGACGACGACAAGTAAAGCTAAACGTTTTACTTTCCCCTTCGTGTCGTCGCTCCTCTGAAACTTCTGTTTATGATGTGAAATCAGCAGCACGATGAAGTACAGTATTCCAATAATCCCAGTATTTCTTCCTTCGTACAGCCTCGTTGTGGAGTTTGGTCTGGTTTGTGAAGGTCTGTGGAATGAGGAACCCACATAGCGCCCACACACACCTTTATGTGCAGGGGCAAGTCCAGACGTTGACCCTGCTGGCATTTGCCAACCCTGAAATCTGATTGCATTACTCTGAAGTGAGAGGCAGGGTGTTAGTTTGAAAAGTAGTTTTAATTAGGTATCGTGATTTTCTTTCGTTAGAAAGCCTGTTACTTTCAGGGTCTGATGAAATACGCTATTGAGTTGCAGTTGGGAAATGTTGGATCAAGCGTTTTCAGAGATTCAACAACATTTGGGACTAAAATTCAAAATGCTGCTTTGATTACACCAGTTTTCTTTCGTCCATCATTTTCACTTACCTCAACCTTTTTAGAGGCACAATACTACTGTAAACCACAGAAGTATTAATAGATAAATCACAGTGCACAGTTGGTTTTAAAGTAGAAAATTGTCCCAATGAAAGTTATTTGTGTAATCATACTCTCTTCATCCCGTTTCAGTTTTTGTCCTTTCTCTTCTGTGATGTTTCATTCTGTCAGGGCTGAAATGAATAACTGAAGTATGAAACCCTGAACATGAAGTGTGGCCACTTGTTTTTACGAGAAGTCAACATTATCAGAAAAACATGTTTGAGATAAAACTGAACATGTAGAAACATGATTTACTTTGAGATAACTTAAGATGTAGACAGAACAAGCTTGAAAACATTCTCTACAATCACAGCTGCTCTCGGTTTCTCCGTTCACAGTTTTCTCACAGTATTATGAGTTAAGTTCTTTGTAATATGTTTTCACTTTCAAATACTGCACCTTTTTCTGAATATTAGAATTTTCCTTTTTTCAAAATATGGCATCAGCCTCAAACATGACGTCTTGTTCTCGTTTGACTCTAAAGAATATGATCTTTTAAAAATATTTTGACTAAATCCTGGACATCTTGGATTTTAAAGTACTTTAAATCATAGGTTTTTAACTCAAGCTTGAAATCAATGGACAACCTGAAACCATTTGTACTTTCTTCTTTATCGTTTTTAGAGTTAAAAGTGATTCATCAGAACACAATCAGTAATGTACCGTTTACATTCATAAAACTCACCTGCCTCCTACACATAGTAACTTACAGTGAGTTCAAAATTAAGCCTCAATCTAAAGTCTTTAATTTCAAAAGAAATGATGACTCTGTTAAGATAATGACTGCTCGTATAGCTAGTGAAATGTTAAAGTCGTGGTTAAGATTATTCTACCACATTACATGTTTTAAAGTTATTTACAATGATTTGATTTTTAATCTGTAAAATGTCCTGCTTTGTAGTCCTTCACATGGTATACATCATGTTCTTTAATTTATCTGTGAAAAAATTATTGGATTTTTAGATTCAAACATCATTATCAGCATCAAAGATTCAGAATCAGACAAGCTCTTCTATATGCATTCATGATGTAACCTCATCAACTTATTATAAGTAAGAAGTAAAACAATATGAGTAACAAAATCAAAAGCATTTGTTCTTTGAACATTATCAGCACATTTTTTGTCAGAATTAATGATCAGAAATTCACAACGTGGTTCATTAAATGTTCCTGAAACTCTGACGCTCCTCTGTTCATTCATATACAGACATGTGTTCTTAATCTGACAAACTCAAAGCATTTTTGGAAACATTTTTGTTTCATAAAAACTGATAGAACTTGTAGTATCACTATAGCGTGCCAAACCTGAAGTAGACTAGTAAGTAAACCAGAAGCCTGTTGGCACTGTCTGCTGTTCCATTTGAACGGAGAGAGTCACTGGTAGAATCTTGATTGGCAGTTTATTGCAGGTGCCAATGTATGGAAACAGGCTGTCAGTGAAACTGTGTTTGAAGGTGTGTATGTGTGTGTTAGTATCAAGATCATAGAACGACAGTTTTCCTTTGTCAAAGTCCAGGTGAACTCTGATCCTCTGGAGATTCTGTACTGCGAGAACTTTATCTGGGAGTGGCCGGGAGACGGCTTTGTATTTTTCATTCTGGTTCACAATTTCCCAGTATCCAGTTGGTATTTCTTCCTTTCTCTGGACAGACTCACTTATGACACCTACAGCCCAATTAGCATCATCTCTAACCTCAACATCCCAGTCATGAGTCCCTGAGTTAAAGGCCTCAGAGCCGTAGACAAAGGGGTACATTTTTATCCTCTCTGGGTTTTCAGGAAGATTCAGTTTCTGTCCACGTGTCACACTGGTCAGATCATCAGACACGGTGAGGTTTGGGTCGGCCGTGTTTGGATCCAGAATCACAGGAGTGTAGGAGACCATCTCCTTCATCTTGCTCCAGATGTTGAAGGTCAGGTTTCCCAGGTGTTTGGCCACGTCTATCAGAGCTCCTGAGTCCAGCTGTGGATCATCCAGCAGGGGGCGCTGCTGGACTCTTTTCACTGCAGCCTTGTAGTTCTGCAGGAATGAGACGTCTTCAGCTCTCAGTTCCTCCTCTGTGGCTTTGATTGTGTGTGACAGAGCTGCTATCTCTCTGCTCAGAGGCTCAATCTTCTTCTTCATCATCTGACTCTTCTGCTTCTCTTCCTCCCTCAGAGCAGTGATCCTGGCCTCCTCTTCCTCTTGTAGAAACTGATGAAGCTTCTCAAACTGCTCTTTAATCTGATTCTCTGTGTGTCGGGCCTGGACCTTAATGTGTTCTGCTGTTTGATCAAAGTTTCCTTTACCTTGTTCAAAGCACTTCAGTTTGTCCTGTAAGGGTTTCAGGGATATCCGAAGCTTCTCTTTGCGATCCTGTGCAGCTTCACCGATGGGACTGAATCTGTGGTTCTTGTGGTTTTTTGAGTCTCTGCAGACGAGACACACGGGCTGCTGATGGTCCAGACAGAAGAGTTTGAGTTTCTCACCGTGCCGACTGCAGACAGACTCCGACTCTGCCGAAGCTCTCTGGTCTCTCTCCTGTAAGAAGGTCTCACACAGGTTCTTTAATGCCAGGTTTCGAGGTGGATCAGTCACCGAAGATATTTCCTTACAAATGGGACACTTGCGTATTTGTTTCTTTCTCCACCATGTCTGCAGACAGTTTTTACAGAAGCTGTGGCTGCATGACAGCATCACAGGGTCTTCGAAGATGTCATGGCAGACCGGACAAGAAAGATCCATTTCTGACTGAGAGGACATTTTATTCTAAGTGAAAATACAGCAGGTAGAACAATGAAAGAAAAAGTCAGAAATTTAAAGAAAATCCTCTTAAAGTCACTGTCACTTTGCTATAGCTTCTCTTAATCCCACTTTTGAGATGTAGAATCAGCAGCAGGTTGAATTGAAATCCAGTATTCCAATAACTCCAGTGTTCCCAGTGTATATCGTCCTTTCTGTGGCCTTTTTGCGTTGAATTCCTGAGTTTGGTCAATTTCTGAGTATTGACAGCCCTCGACACAAAGTGCAGCAGTGCCAAATGACTTGTATCATTTGATGCCTGAATATGTAGAACAGGAACAAACATCCCACATACACCCATCTGGTGCACGTGACTGCGCATGTGTTTTAACTTCTTTTGTCACATGACAGATTCTTCTTTTTTTGTTAACACTTTTCTTTTTGAAAGTACTAAACAAGTATGACAACATTAACTATCTCTAATCTAATGTCTATGTAGTGATTAAATACAAACATCTTATAGGACAAGAGTGACAATTGAATTACTTTGACTTGCCCATATCTGGGCATCAAAGGACTTGTATTATTTGATGCCCAGGTATGTAGAATGAGGAACAAATATCCCACATATTCTCATCTGGTGCACGTGACTGTGCCTCAAGTGTGTTATAACGACTTTTGTCACATGACAAATTCTTGTTAACGCTTTCGGTTTTGAAATTGTACAATGTACTATAGAATTATGACAACATTAACAATCTGTAAGAGAATATATGATTTCCAAAAGAACAACAGTTTGGTGATTAAATGCAAACATCTTATAGTACAAGAGTGACAACTGAATTAAAGTGCTTTTAAATAATGTATTCTCAAGGGAAATGTAATATTAATTACATATTTGCATGAAAACACATGCACACTAAAGACAGAAGAAGCAAATAATAAAGATAAATGAAATTAATTACTTCCCATACAAGGTGAAGTAAAGTTTTAACTCAGATCTCTAATTCAGTGGGAAAATGTTCAAGAGTGTCAAAACATTTTTGTGTTTTTATTTCAGTTACTAGTTTTAACAGTTTTAAGCACAATTTGCATTCAATCAAGAAAAAAACAAACTGTTTTGTAAGATCATACCAAATATTATATCGACTCAAGAGATGGAAGCTGGAAATGAAAAATAATCCCCATGTTGTTATCGCTGGGTGAAGCAGTGCCCCTCAGGGTTGTGATGATAGTTAACTGTCTAACAGTGTGTAGTCAAACTCATTATTGTACCCTAGTTAAAGTCTACTGAAGGTACGACAGGTGAAGTTTGCATTAGATGATTTTGTTAACGGCTCTGTGAGGTTAAATATTGAGTTGCTAACATGCTCACAAAGGCAATCCTGACATGCTGATGTTTTACAGGAAGTTCACCATGTTTAATATCTTAATTTAGCATGTTAGCATGCTTGCTAATGTGCCAACTAGCACAAAGTACGATGAATAGTTGAGGCTGATGGGATTGTCATTTGTTTTGCAAGTAGGCTATTTAGTCATCATGGAGGCCTCTAAGTGTCATGGCAAGAATTGTTTTATAACTTCTTTTGAGCCACCCTGCAATATGTTTTGCGTTCCCTGGCAATAGTTTTTTCCTTCAGTTCCTTGTAAGACACCTTAAGGATGAAACTCAACCTGTGAAGCTGCTCTTCACCGTCAGTGTCTCTTGGCTAGTTAGGTTGAGCGTACAGGCCAGCTGTTTGTTGCCGCCGAGCTGACCTGCTGCTGCTCTGCCACCGAGCCTGTCCGCTTCACCTGACGAGCCCAGAGACACTGCAGCTGCGACAGCCGAAGTGCTGGTGTGTTTACCGGCGGAGCAGATGCGGCAGATTGTGTGCTGTTGCTCAGCTAGCAAACACACTGGCACCACAGGGAAACCACAAGCACAACCCATTAACACCCGACGACCACCGAACACACTGTGAGGGAATAGCACACTAGTTAATTCTTGTCCCTTTTGTGATTTGATTGAACAGCAAACTCATCCTGGTCCATGACTCCCTCCCTCCCTCTGGTTGTACACCGGGACTACTCTGTAAACCCTGTTTATCCCTACCTGGTTCTGATTCTAACCCATGTGCCTTGTCTAGCAGTTATTAGCCTGATTCTAGCCGTGTCTGACCCAGTCTGGCTTTGTTTTGCCTCTACAGACTACCTGGCTCTGTTTAGCCCAGTTCAGTTCTGTATGGCTCACTTTATCCCTCTTTTTGACCTGGTCTATGTTTCACTATTTGTCCCACTAGCTTAACTTAGCCTCTATTGACTGTCTGTGTTTAATACCATTTGGCCCTGCCTGGCTCTATTCAGCCAGTCGGCTCAACACACTCTACTCTCGGCGTCTTGGGCCTCAATAGCTAGCGCGTCTCTCACACTTTCACACTCACACACACACAGGAGGGGCTGGTGGGCAGATTTAGAGGGTGCACGCGCCGCGCTATTCGAGAGTGTGCGAGCGCGCGCATCGCGACGGCGCGAGTGCGAGTAGAGCTCAAGGAGAGAGTGGCGGCGTGATGGAGTTACGTGCAGATTAAATGTGTATGGAGGGGCAGAGGGTTTGACAGGGGGAATACACTAAGGTCACAACCATCAGAGACATGCTTGTTGAGTAACAGCCAACCTACAAAGCCGATTTTATATTTAGTTATTATGGAAATTGGATATGGATATGTGGAAAGACCGAGTTAGAGGTTAGTTTGTGGGGAGATTGGAGGAGCGCGGGAAACATGAATATACTCCACCCAACAGGCGAAGCGACGCGCAGTCGCGCTGACGTACTAGCACTGCGCGATAGTCATGGCCATATTCATCTATGTGGGGGGGAGGGGGGTGAGAACATGATTATGGAGAGTATAGGATCATTCTCTCCATTCGTCTCTAATAGGAGATGATGTTGGATTTATGTGGGTTGGTGGGTTAGGGGTTGGGAAAGTAGATTTTGGGGGGGGTTTAGTGGATGATTGGGTAGAGATGGGAGTTTGGTGGGGTTGTTTAAGGAGGTGGTATGGGTGGATGTGGGGGTGTTTTGAGGGATATAGGTCGTATATGTGGTAGTATGTGTTGTTATTTTGTTAACAGTGAGTAGAAGCAGGAGTCCAGAGCCGAGGAGCAGAAAGGTGAGTTTTGTTGTTGAGCTGTTGAATTTATTAGGGGAAAGAATAATGAAGTGTTGAACCAAGTGAAAAAAAGAGAAAAGAAGCAGAGAAGTTTATGTTTGTCACACAGAAGGAATGAGATGAAAGTCTAGACGGTTAAATTGCTGTGGGCTGTGGAGAGCCGGCGGAGCAGAGCGGCGGCAGGAGCGCCGGTGGGCGGGGAGAGAGGAAGTGTGGTCGACAGGAGAGGAATTTAAAAGTCCCATTGTTCTGGAAGAGCGGAGGCAGAGAGAGCTGAGGAGTCAAACCACCAACGGACGCTGGACAACATGGACGTGAGCTCAGCCATGGAGAAGGTAGGACAGAAACATTCACAGAAACATTTACATCTGTACATCTGGAATTCTTTTTAATAGATACAGATTATCAGCAGTAATGAGGAGGTCAGAGGTCAGAGGGTCAAACAGTCTGATGAGATGAAGACGCTTCTGTTGATGGATCTGCAGAAACTCTGGGAGTCTGAGTTCAAGTGAACTTTACTGTCATTTTACATACAGCATAGAGACAAAATATCAGAGAGTTTAAAGTTTAATGAGCTAATCACACAGAAACGTCCCGAGTCTCTCCTCTGCTCTTCTGTTTTCATTAAGTAATTAAAGTAAACAGCATTTCGTTTCACGTCATTGTTCATAAGTACATTTTTATGAGACAGGTTATTTTGTTCTGTTTTATTAGATGACACAGAAGCTGTAGATGTGCTCGTTAGAAGCAGTAAACCTAACATTTAATATCAATTTTGTAATATTTTGATTCAGGATTTCTCTACATGACTGTATTTTAAGAACAGGATGCTAAAAGACATCAACCACCTACTTGAATTAGAACTGCTTGGTTAAGTTCATGGATCATAAAGGCTACATGAGCAATAACTGGACTTGTTTTTCGTTGGAGTTGCCTTGTTAATGGTTGTATGGAAGTTTAATATACTTGTTTTAGAATGGAGCTTTATAGGGAAAATTCCATTTGGTACGAATTGGCAGCACGGCTGAGTGACACCTCGGTTTCCAGCTTTTCTTGTTGCATGCACTTTTTTAGGTGGCTAGATAGCTTTGTAGGAAGATGTGGTCCCAAAAAATTTCATCAGAAGTTGGCGGTATAGGCTATGTTACTCATGGCTGCAGTGAATACACAAGTACAGGTTGTGGGCTAAAAACAAAACCAGTTGTTTGCCAAAACCAGTTGTTTGCCAACTCCCAGTAAAGATGAAGATGACACAAAACCAGTCGCCTTGCTTATGTAGGGCATGTGGTAATTCATCTGAGAATAGGAATTTTATGGGAATATCTGGGAAACTGCTTCGTCCTCCTTTTCTTCTCCTCTTCCTCCTCTTGGAGCGGAAACACCTCTTCGGTCATGAGATTTAAATGTTAGCAACGACAGGACGTATACAGAGCAGTTGTTTCCATCTTCCACTAAGGGCATGAACTCTTTTGGAAAAAGGTAAAAACCAACTCATGTTAGTTTAAATCTTTTTTTGTGAAATTGAGAGAGTGTGTGGCTTCCATTGGCCTTTTCTAATGCGATACTTCAAAATCGACACAGAAATGAACTGATAAAATTGAGACCAATGAGCTCAACACCTGAAAGTTATAATCCTTCAAATTTTCATAAAATCAACCCACAATTTTTGAAGTTTTTTCGAGTATCAGCCACTCAGTGTTTTTTAATTCAATTCAAAATACTACATTTTTTCCTCAAGGGACACTTTCAGACTATTACACAAATACACAAACAATTAACTACACATATTAAAACAATCTAATGCACAAATATGATTATGTAAGAGAGGAGCTACGTTTTGTTATTGCCTCTCTGCATAGTGGTTTCACTGTGGAGTCCAACTGTGCTGTGTGGGATTGAATTGCGTAACCTGGTACAGAGAGGATTCTCAGGAAAATATGCATGCATGTCCTGGAAGTGATGTGGAAGACATGAGTTATGTGTCGGATGCCTTTTGTTATCTCATCCTCAGGTTTTATTAAAACAACACGAGTCTAAGATTTCTCTCGACTTAGAGCAAATTTGTAGATACAGCAAAGAATGTTATTTTGACAGAACTCCAAATGAACGCTGAATTCTTTGGCAGAAACTGATCGACTGTATTCATAATACTCCTTTTGATCTGAAGAACTCTGCGGAAGAAAATGCGTCTCAGCTGCCAAATTGTTTTCCATAGCGGAACAGTTTTTTGAAATATTTTGGAAAAGTCTTGCTGTTCACATGTGGTGAAGGTACGATTAATCAAGATGGTAAAGAAGCAAAATAATCAGTTCGCACATTCTGCTAAAAAGGAAATGTATCGCTAGAATAAAAAGCTGCAGCAGTTACAGTGAGCGATGGCAGGTTCGAGACTTTTTTGCTTTAGTGTATCATTATATAAATTGCACAGTGTAATGGCTAAAGAAAAATGACACCATCATTAGATCGGTTCCCTGTAAACCTCCCTCTTGCCGCCAGGCACAGAATATCCAAGGAAAGACGAAGGTTGACTGGCGATCCAGTCAAACTGCTGGAGGTTTCTAATTCAGTCAGTGAAGGTAATCCAGGACCACGAGGACCTGATCCCCCCCGCTGGGCCCGTTTTGGCAACTGTGTACAGTTTGTCTCCCACGGATGCCTCCTGTAATTGTCCATCCAGAGGTCACATCAGTCTGAGCTGGATAACCTGACGGATCAGTGTCACCTGTCGGGGGTTTGATCCCCCCCAGGGCTGGAAAAACTGCCATCACCAGGACGGAAATAACCCCCAACACACACACAGACACACACAATGGGATTCATTGTGGGGACATAACTCCGTAACCAAAATCAAAACCCAACAAAACAACAAAACATAAAACTCTCATCTTAGATAAAAATGTAAATAATGCTGCAGCTAATTTATTTATCACAGATTCATCTGCTGATTATTTTCTCAGTTAATTGAATTGTTTTGTCCCTAAAACGCCTGTAAGTGAAAAATATTTTCGCAAGACGATGAAAAATATAACATTTATTATCACACAAGACATACAGCATATTCTCACAAATGACAAACTGGACCTGACGACAGTTGACTTTTCAGTCCAGTGTCGAGGATTACAATGTAAACGCTTCCTTAGAATGAGCATTTTTATATCTGTAGGGGAAGCAGATACTCTTCACGGTCTGCCATGTTGCACAGTCATGTTTCTACTGTAGCCTGGATGGACCAACCAAACACTAACCTTTCACATTGTCGCATTTTTAGCTGACAACATAGGGGAGATGTAGGACAAGAGGTATTGCAGTTGGTTGCAGTCATACAACATCCCAGATAAATGTAACTAAATTCTAAGACCTTTAAGAAATGATTAACAGCGTAGTTACATTGTCAGTCTTCTATTTCTATTATTTGCATGAGGTGTGCATGTCTTTACTAGCAGGAAATGAGTCTAGCTGGGTTCCACTAACGGTCTTGATCACCCTGTCAGCATTTAACTAACAGCTGGGGGTTGCTTAGTAACTTTACCGGGCTTACTGTAGTCTGTAGATGTGAACTTACCCATGTTGCACAAACTCTGTAAAAAGTAGAAGTTTTACTGGCTGCTGGGTCCAAAAACTGATCACACAACCTCAAAAACAAAAGCTCAGATTCTTATAGATGATTCAAAGATACAGTCCGCTGCACTTTCCCTCCGTGAGCAGTCTGCACATGTCATGAGTTCAGTGTGGCCAATCATTCATTATTAAAATAATTGGTGACTTCATTTTTCTGTCATTTAACTCGTTGAAGCACTTCAGTGAAACATGCAGTTGTCCAAAAGTCCCAATTACAAGAACAAAAGGAAGAGACAGTTTTAGCTTTCACCAACATTTAGAGCGGTTTCAGTTTCATCTCCACACAGTTTGAAAGAAAAGATCTATTGAAATACAAATTGAGAAAATAAATAAAAATCACTAGTCTTTCATCCAGTGAGGATTTGCTCTTCTGTAAATGTCAGATCACTTGTGGCATAATGTCAGATTTTGTTGTAAACAGAACAACAGGAAGTATTTAAGATGCCATGTGACAAAGTTCTGAACTCGGGACGTTAACTGCAGCAGGTCGACTCGCCTCCTTGACCTCCAGCTCCTTATCTGACATCGTTTCCTGCAGTTTCCCCTTCACATACTCAACATGTTTAGAATTACTCAGCCGGGCTGAGCCGGGTCTGATCCAGCTACGACATACTCGCCTTATCGGACTCCTAAATATAGAGCTGCTGCACGTTTTCCCTCTTTCTGAAAAAATGCATTTCTAGTTTGACTCATTTGGTAGACGCTCTTATTCAGACCGACTAATAATACTGTGCTGCTCAGTATATGTGGTTGACTCCAGATGGATGAATAACTCCATCTCACCAATTGAAGCTGAAGATCTGACCTTTTTTTAAACGTTGGCATGCTAGCCTGCATGTTTTCGTAGCTGCTGTTTTGTTTTGATGCTACTTATTGTCTGATTCTAAGTGGATTATAAAAGAAATAACTCAATAAATCAGCCGATGTCAGATAACATTACTGGCATAACGTTATTGGAGGCTTCTTGGTTTGCTGCAGATTACATAACTAAAGTGAAACATTTTCAGGTTACTTTCATTCTTGTGTTAAGGCACATTTGTTCATATTTGTTAAAATGAACTGGGACGTGTGGGTGACCCGGTGGTTGAGGTGCTTCCTGTCATCCCTGTACTGTTTTTCCAGTAAAAGCATTAAAAGTCCGAAAAAGTTTACAAAAGGGGAAATTTAGAAAACCAATTCCGCCTTATATGCAACCACAAGGAAATGCTGTAAAAGACTGTGTAACTTTCACACATTCAGTCGTCACAACATAACACATTGTGACCTGCATCATATCAGCTGTGTCATGACAGGTTGCAGGTTGAGTAATAGGGTTTTAATTCATGTTTGGAGTCACGTCTGCTCTTTCTGTGACTAACAAGCTTTTCCCAGCAGAGTCACAGTGACACACTGTTCGACAGACTGGTGACACACAAAAAGAAAATTACACTAAAATACTATAATTAGCAAAGATGTGAAGCTCATTCCCAGCAGCAGACAGTTGAACTTAGTGGAATGTTCCTTTAAAGCTGCCTTCAGAAAGGTGCGTCTCTGATGACATCACGTATTGAACCAGTTCTGGTGACTGTTCGCTGCTGTCAACTCAGTAACATCATAATGAAAACACACAGACTGTCGGTCAGCGTATTCCAGAGGGACGTAATGAAGTTCTTGTTCTTCTTCAGCTGTTTCTGTTTCTGGCTGTCAGCGCTGTGACCTTTTCAACACGGACCAATCAACAGTCTCTTCACTGTCACACACACACTCCGTCTCTCTCTTCACACCTCTAAATACACTCATCTGTCGTCTATCACAGCTAATGACTCCTGCTGTTAACATGTGATGTGTCACTCTGGCTCTCCCCTCCGAGAATTAAGCCTGTTAGCAACATATAAATGATGTGAGTAACAATGCAACAGTCAACACGAGCTGAAGTTTCTCTGTATGATTGTGTATAGAAAAATGTGTGTTTAATAACAACACCCTATATGGTCAGGTGTATGTGGACACTGCATGCACCCTCTGCTCTGGGTCTGTTTTCCTTGTTTGGGTCCTTAAAATCTCTCCTGTCTGTTCCATACATGTAAAGCCCGCTAACTTAGCTTAGCACAAAGGCTGGAAACAAATGTAAACAGCTAGCCGGCTGTTTCTATCTTCCAGCAACTCTGAAGCTCACTAATTGTCCTTTTACATCAAATTTGTTTATTCTGTACAAGTGGATTACTTTAGAGTTTTATTTGGGATTTTGTGCCAGATTACAGGCAGTCGCTATGCAACAAGCGGAGACTTCAGGAAGTGACCAGTGGCTGTAGCTTCACATTTAGTGTACAGACATGGAAGTGGCATCAATCCTCTCATCTAACCCACAGCCAGAAACAGTGTTGGTAGTTTATCTTAATGGAAATTTGTAAACTAACGTTAGCGACTGTTGCTTTCAGTTAGCGGAGCAACAATGAAATCGTGCCACGGGTTGTATGGAGGACTGCGACAGACGCGAAGGTCTAATTTTTCATGTCACGTTAAAAATCTCCTCACATATGGCCAATAAAAAAGTGATTAATAACATGTTAATTTTACACAAAGCCCCTCCAACAGAGATATGTTAGACAGCAGAGTTCAGCCAGTTCAGCATTGTTTGTGGACGTTCCTCTCCTGTTTCAAAATGACAAAGCCTCCATACACAACACCAGGTCCATAAAGAAATGGATGTCCCAGTTTGGTGTGGACGGACCATTGGACTGTTCTGCACAGAGATCTGACCTCAACCCCGTCCAACACCTTTGGGATGAGCTGGAATGGGGACTGTGAGCCGGACCTGATCACCCATCATCAGAGTTGGACTTCACTAATGCCCTCATGGCCAAAGCGAAGCAAATCCCTGCAGCCAAATCATTCTTTTAGGAGAGCTTGTGTCTCTCTATATATATGTATTTATAGTATATTATGTGCATGAATTTCAGTAGAGATGTGCTTGTTTAATACCTGGTGACAGATGGACAGGTGGACCGTCCGTCTCTCTATGTAACAAATACCAGCGGGTTGTTTTAGCAGAACAGTCGTCAGGTTTCCTGCCAGAAGATTTAAAAACAGCCTCACACACACAAACACAAATCTCAGGTGATTAGAAGCAGGCACGTCGCCAAACTAAACTTTTGCGACAGTTAAACTTTAACATTATTGACCTTGGAAACAATATGTTTTCTCGAAAATCGACTACCTGTTTTCCTCTGCAGCTTTTTCCCATTCTAACTTTTGAAAAACCACAAACTGGGAAAAAAGAAAGCAGATGGTTTGGAGCAACCTAATTCTCCTCCTTCTTCTTCTTCTTCTTCTTCTTCTTCTTCTTCTTCTTCTTCTTCTTCTTCTTCTTCTAATTCTTCTTCTTCTTCTTCTAATTCTTCTTCTTCTTCTTCTAATTCTTCTTCTTCTTCTAATTCTTCTTCTTCTTCTTCTTCTTCTTCTTCTTCTTCTTCTAATTCTTCTTCTTCTTCTTCTAATTCTTCTTCTTCTACTTCTTCTAATTCTTCATCTAATTCTTCTTCTTCTTGAAAACACACAGGCTTCGGCTTGCAAATTGCTTGAAAAAGGCTGGACGGACCCAGTACGCTGTCTGAGGGGTTTAGTGGCGGCCCGTCTGAGGGTAGAACACACATATTTTAGACTAACCAACAACCTGGATGGTTTTAAAGCTGTGTGGGCTGTTAGGCAGGTCTTGTGCTCACTGGGGGAGGATGGCTCTTTGGTTTTACATTTTTAGAATGATGGTTGTTCTATATATCTATATAGTTTTTGTGTGATTAGTTATGCATCATTTTGAAATAAGTATTTAAGGGTTTCTTAGAATGTTTTTTAAATAAAGTTACTTGAAAGTCAAAAAAAAGTCTTGAAAACACACATAGGGGTCACTCACCCAAGAATAGGCAAACTTTGGTTTTAATCAATTTTATTTTTGCAAGTGCCAAACTAGCGATCTGGAAAAGCCGAAAAAATTAACTGCTTGAAAAAGGCTGGACAGACCCAGTAAGCTGTCTGAGGGGTTTAGTGGCGGCCCGTCTGAGGGTAGAACACACATATTTTAGACTAACCAACAACTTGGATGGTTTTAAAGCTGTGTGGGCTGTTAGGCAGGTCTTGTGCTCACTGGGGGAGGATGGCTCTTTGGTTTTACATTTTTAGAATGATGGTTGTTCTATAGTTTTTTGTGTGATTAGTTATGCATCATTTGAAATAAGTATTTAAGGGTTTCTTAGAATGTTTTTTTAAATAAAGTTACTTGAAAGTCAAGTCTTCTTCTAATTCTTCTTCTTCTTCTAATTCTTCTTCTTCTTCTCCTAATTCTTCTTCTTCTTCTTCTAATTCTTCGTCTTCTTCTTCTTCTAATTCTTCTTCTTCTTCTTCTTCAAGCAGAAACAGAGGTTCAGTAATGTGAGTTCAACGTACGCTAAGTCAGAACTCATTTGGAGAAGGTTTTTCTACCTCTGATTAAGTCAGAAGCCACCTATGGCGAGTATCAAATCTTTTATTGGGAAATTGAGGACGTTTGTACAAATTCTGGTGTTTCAATCAACCTATTATGCAAGCCAAGTATAAGTATGGAAGAGGATTGTTGGCATGTTGTGTTAAAAGGGGAAAGGTTGAGGCAAAGTAAGGATAGGAGGAGGGGAGCGGATAAGAAAACAGAGGGAGACAGCTGAAACAGATAAAGGAGGCGAAACGACTAAAAGTTTGTTGAGCCGAGGAGGAGGAGATGAAGAATTGAGTGTTTGGACGACAGATAAGAGTGTTTGTCAGTACCGTAATGGTGATGTCACTGGGTGGGCCAGTGAGATCATCCACTCTGCACGTGTGGTGCGAGTGTGTGCGTTCACTCCCTTCTCGTCCTCCCACAGAGAACAGTTCAAGACAACAACTCTTCCTTCTCGTCCAACACTCCTTCACACGTCTCAATAATCATCATCGCTTCAGGCTCGGTGTCGTACCATGTTTCTGTTTTCCTCAGACACACTGCCGCCTCACCTGTTCAGCTCGGTGTCGGCTCAGTTCTTTGAGGTTAAACTTAAACTTTCACCCACATCTCATCAGCAGGTGTCTTTGGTAAATTTCATCTAGAAGTCAAGATTATTTAAAAGTCAAGAATGAACTTTCACACTCAGTTTGTGGTTCATGATTTAATCAGGAATTCACTTGCTATGATGTCAAAACTTGTCACTTCAGATTCATGTCTTTATTGCATGAGGTAAAGTTTTATATTTTCTTATCAGGTACAGAGGAACTAAACCAACTCAGGTCCGTCTGTTGTTGAGGAAACCAGAGAGTGGTCCAACTAAATTACTTGTCTAGAAACGTTTCTGTGGTTTGTCTGTGGGACTCAGCCCCAAGTCCACGTCTTCAAACTAAACACATCAAATATAAAGTTTCATTTTCGACAACATCTGGTCATTGTAGTTTCTAGATGTTGCCTAAGAATGAGGAAATGGAGCAATTGTTGGGGACTATTTGTGTTTTTATTTTATATTATTTTTTATCATCTTTAGATCTTGTCCGGCTGTTGTGACCTCTGATCTCTGACACACTCACTGTTTAGTTGCTTATATTCTTGAAACTTAATCACTTCCACCGGATGAGAGTTATATATAAATGATATGAATGTATGACATCACTGTGATTTTGCCACACAGATGTCAGTAAAGCAGAGTGCAGCAGTGTGTCTGGTCTGTGACGGGAGCTGCTCTGGATTCCAGCCACATTCTTGGAGGTACGACCTGTCGCTTTTTTTTTATTTTTCCTTTCCAGATAAATTAAAGGCAAAGAAACACAGCGACAGGAGTGAGAAGAAAAAGAATGGAAAGTGCTGAATACAGTCCTGGTGGTTTCTCCACTTCTCCCTCGCTCCTTCTCGGCTCTTAAAGGAACATGTTTGTGGTTTTGCATATTTAAGCCAATTGACTGAAGGCGCTGGCTGAAGATGAGAAGATGAACACTGCAATGAAACCATAACTATTCTAATGTTATTATAAACATTAACAGACCGTTTTTACTGCTCACACTCTTTCCCAAACGCCAAGCAAAAACTTCACCAACCCACTTAAGTTAAAGTAAGCTGGTCATGTGACATTACTAAATGCCTTCTTTCCTTCCTCCTGTTCTTCTTCACTGATCTGCTGCACAGGAAAGCCTGTATCACCTGCGGCTGCAGCACGGCCGACCACGCTCCTGGAGGCGACGTTGAAGATGACCAGCGAATGGGACGCCTGCTCGCAGACTCAACCTGCGCGCATTTGACAGCGAAGGTTAAAGGAGGCGGCGGCCTTCGCATGTACAAGAGGAACCGCATGATCGTGACCAATCCGGTGGTGTCGCGTAAAGACCCGACCTTCAACACCACCACGTACGATTGGGCGCCGCCCGGCCTCAACCAGACACTGGTGAGGATCAGTGTGAAGTACAGGAGGTTGGTGGTTCGTACGAAGCTGCAGTGTGTTGGTCTGTGTCAGCATAAAAAGTCACAATTTACCGACCAGCTATGCTGCTGAGATCTGATGACACAATGTGGGTTAGTCTGACTCGTGGGATAAAGGTTTATGGTAAGAAGCAGCCATTGGGAGCCGATATCGGGCTGCATTCTCCTCCTTCCTCTGAGTCTGAAAATGGCAAGTTAGATAAACTTAATGATGAATGAACTTCAACCAGCAGGCAGTTGTTGCCTTTGTTTTGAGGACATTCAGTCATTTTACTTCCAGCTGTCTCTTCCCCACATGCCAAACAAGTTTCTGCTGATTTTTACCCCCCTAAGAGTTGGTGCATCTCGACTCTTCTACAGCACTGTGCTGGATAGATCTTTACCAAAAATGTACAAAACAAGCATCTGTGAAAACTCAAGCAGATGTTTAAATTAGAGCCCAAACTTAGTCTAGTCTTTAACAGAATCAATTTGGTTTATGCTTATTTTTACTCTTTTCTTTTTAAAGAAGGCAGAGTGGATCAAGTGCAGTCGAGCAGCAGCAGGTCCTAAAACAGCACATATGGCCTATTGTCCCATTAGTTTTACCCCCATTACACACAAAGGCTGTTAACCAATGCTCATAAACACAATTAAAACACATGGCTGAAATCTGATCAACATAAATATTCGGTTGATGAGGGTTTACCGCTGGGATTTAACACTTCACTCGTCAGTTATTACAGCTTAGTTTCTGCAGCCTTCTTTGCATGTCGAGCAGTCCGCGCCGTCTGGTTTCCATTAAATGAAACTCAAGTATGTTTCAGGTTTCACAACCTACAATTATCAGGATGACAGTGATTACTGAGCCCTGCGGTGCGGCAGCAGAGACACGGGGGACATTATTGTGGTTGAACTTGTAGAGGCAGCTCCAACACTTCGACTGCTCTCCAGATCTTCAGCATGTTGTTTGTTTCATCCAACAGTTATTTATTGTGCTGTGAAATGATCGCTGCAACATGTAGAGCGTGCTGGTGCAGCTGTGGACCGTTTGTCACTGTCTCACTCTGGTGAAGTCATCTGACAACATACAGATGTGTCACTAACAACACCTGGACAAAAGTGATGACAGCTAATAAAGACTCTTCTGTTATCAAGCCATCTGAGCTACAGGCAGGCAATAACATGTCTAATGTATCTGATTTATCTACTTTAAACTGCTGTTGTAGTAATACATTATTTGCTTAAGTATTTAAAAGTACCGTAATTTCCGGACTATAAGGCGCACCTGAATATAAGCCGCACCAGCCAATTTTAGGGAAAAACACAAATGTGTACATATACAAGCCACACCCGATTATAAGCCGCAGGTGTTTTAGCGTTTAATTACCATATGTAAAGGCTCGTGCACAGAGGAGATTGTCAGGAAAGAGACTGCTGTTTGGGGAAGCTTCCATTTTATTAACATTTCAACAAACAAGTTGCATATTTGCATAACCTATGACCACGCAAATGTCAACACGCAAGAGTCAGAGACGCACAAAACAGACGCACAAAGCTGCGGACTGGTTCGCACGGACAGTTAAAGACAACATGAATGTCATTTAATTCAACTAACAGCGAAGTAAAGTGAGAAACTTCTCGGTCAGACTGACAGACAGCTGTTAGCTCCGTTAGCACCGCCACCTGTCTGACTATGTGTTGTTAGCATAACAAACCTGAATCACTGACGTTGATGACGTCCACCGACAGAACAACGCGTTCCCTCGACGCAGAACTCCGAATGCTCAATGACGGTGTAGGGTCGACGACGTAGCTACGCTGTCGCCGCGACGCAGAAGCATAATAATAAACCAGGCGTTAAAGGTGAGGGACGTAACCTGTACAATCCATAGATTGAGGAGGTCCCCTAGTGGCCGTTAGCTGTAAAAATCCATAAATTAGCCGCACCGTTGTATAGGCCGCAGGGTTCAAAGCATGAGGAAAAAGTAGCGGCTTATAGTCCGGAAAGTACGGTAATATGTCCCTGATCCCCCTCAGGCCATGCAGTACATGGAGCTCATCCCAGAGAGTCAACGTCCGGTGTCGGGGACAGTCGGAGCATTGGAGCGTCGCAGGCAGCTCTTCAGTCAGCTCCCCGTCTACGATCAGGACCCCATGAAGTGTCAGAGCCTCGCCAGTGAGGAGGAGGTAGGCAACAACATGGGAAACATGCTAACGCTAGCTTGATGTAGCTCATTAATTATGTACATATTATTTTGCTGTGCTACAAATCTGTTTGGATTCAGACCTCCCTTACCAATAACCAGATTACTGTCAGCTGTCAAGCTAAAAGGTCACTATTTTAGGTCACTTACCCGAACCCCAAGTTGATACTGATCTTTTATTTCTCCTGTGTCTTCTTGCAGATCTCCTCCATGCTGCTGTTTGTGAAGCAGTACAAACAGGAGGTGCTGGGAGTCGGGGAGGTGGCCTTACCCGGTGAGGGCGGAGCTCTGAGGGAAGCAGCCATTCAGAGGACAGCAAAGGAGGCCAAGGACCGCAGCAACAGCAACAAGAAGGAGGCTCTGGACCACGGGAACCACGGCTCGACCGACCTCAGCACCGCCGCCGCTGCTGGTTCCACTAACGGAACAAATGACAGCACGAAGTCTGAATATGTAAGAGTTTCAAACTCCTTAATGTCACCCTAAATAAACAACCAGTCCCACCCAACGTTTCCTCTTTTCGTCAGAAAATGTTTTTAACAGGACTGAAGGTTCCCCTAAAACCTCTGTATTGTTTCAGTAGTTTGGTACGCGACCTTCTTTCACTTTCATCCTCTGTCCTCCAGCGGTGTACCGGTTGCCAAGGTGAGGTTGCTAAGGACACTCCAGCTGTCCATGCTGAGCATGCAGGTTACCATGGCGCCCTGTGGCATCCCACCTGCTTCAAATGTTCAGAGTGTGGCCAGGGATTGGTGGACCTGGTCTACTTCTGGTCCAATCAGAAGCTGTTATGCGGAAGACACTACTGTGAGACCGTCTGGCCGCGGTGCTCGGGCTGTGACGAGGTGAGATGACATCACTTCCTGGAGACACGAGTGATATCAGAACGAGATAAAATCTGAGGGAACAGACATTGTTGAATCATGAGGAATTTTGTGTTCCTCTGACTAATTCTTAGTTTAGATAAGTAACCACATGCTATAATGCCGACCCACAGAATACTGTAATATAACCTACAAACACTGAATAATGTTTGTCTGTGCTGGTTGATTTAATTATCTCCTCTCTGTCCTCCATTCTTTTCCCTCAGCTGATCTTCTGCCAGTCTTTTCACTCGACAAAAGATGGACGGACGTGGCATCAACATCATTACTGCTGCTGGAAGTGTGGCCAAAGCCTGGATACGCCCTGTCAGCACTGAGACACACAGCGCACAACTCAACACAATACGGTTTTACAGAAGTTAAAGCACAGCGGAGACAGTGAATGCAACTAAAATCATAGACAAAAATATTATTACAGTAAATACTGAATGGTTTGCTTGTCTTACATAAAACAAAAGTACCAGATAAATAATAGCAAATAAGTAGAGAGCTTAAACCTTTAAATGATGTGTTTGGTTGACATTTAATATTCACAATACTGAATCTTACAAAGAAAGAACGTCCAGTTGATATATTGATGTTTAAAATACTTAAGCCATCTAGCTGGCATTGAAGTACTCAGAGACTTGTTGAGTTGGTGTTTCAAGTACTTGATGAAATGTTTAGTTGACACAAAAGTGTTTAAAGTACTTAAAGAATCATTTGTTTGACTTATTAGCACTTAAATCTCTGACAGTGAGCGGAGCCAGATGTGCTGGTTTCATCCTGCAGCGGTTCAGACACAAACTGCAGTTTACAGGACGGAGAGCCAGATCGGACAGATTAGGAAACAAATGAGTCAGTGACCAAAACAAAAAAAAAGAAAGAGAAATAAATGTATCTGTAAATACAACAACTCTCAACTCAAGGTCCTCCTTGAACCTTGAACGAGGTTCCAGAGCTTTCAACCAGCCTGCATCAGCAGTTATTACAGAAGTGTTGATGTTCAAAGTCATTAATCACTGTTATTTGTTATTTTCTGTCCCATGTCGGGTCAAGAGTCAAGCTTGAAACTACATTCTTGACCTTGTTTGATAAAACAGCTTCGACTGGTGGTACAAGCTTGGGAGCTTTTTGCACCATCTTCATCTTTGAGAAAAGTTTCAACATGAACATCATCAACATCGACAGTTCTGTGATTTCTAACTCCATCTGCAGGTGTCATGAAGAGACTCAAGAATAGATTATATTTATTTTACTCATGTCATTGGATTCGTTTTGTCCTAGACAAAGAGTTTCTCTGCTCTTCTGATCCTCCCATGTAGAGTCACATGAATGAAATACTGTTTGAAGTTAAACTTTTGGGGTCATGAAAGTTTTAGTAGCAGGTCCATAAAGGGTCAAGAAAACCTGATTATTTTGAACCAATCGACTACAAAAACTGCCTTTTTTTTAGTTTCCTTAGAACAGGTGAAATAACGTGCCAGTGCAGTGAGAGTATTTGTAAAAATTAGCTTATTATTTTTATTAAATTGGAATTAATTCCAAACATGTCAGGTTTGAATCTGTGCAGTTTTCTCTTGTTAGCATTTATTTCCAATGAAATAATCTAAAAACTGTTTCCTCAGAGAACTGGACGAGCAGAAGGCTGGAAAAGGCAAATAACTAATTAGTAATTAATAGTCATCTTGTTTCTTTATAGATAACTAGATTGTGCAGTAGATTCTCTGTATTTTAATACCCGGGTCGTGTTTTTGTTGTACTTCTTGCACAAGTAGAAAGTTTGTATTTAATGATCATTAGCCGAATATGTCACTCTCCTCTTTTTAATTTCTGCTTCATGTGTTATTTTTGGCAAACTACTATTTCACATTTAACCTCTTTCATGAACATGAATCTCTGCTGCTGCTAAATGCTGCTTTATGATAGTTTTGAAAATCTTTTGCATTTTTCTAACACTTTTCTCTGCAGATCCGTGGCAGCAAGAGTATTATATTTGCCTTGAAGAAAAAAAAAAAACTAAACAAAATGCTCCTTTGTTTTACTTTTTGCTCCATGACATCACATGTATCAATACAATCAACCTGCATTGCATGAGCAAATGTGAGCTTGTGTTTTTTTGTCCTTCAGTTACTTTTTGAATTGATTGCTGCTAGCAAGATGCTAATTCTTAATCTAGATACAAGGAAAACATTAGAGCTAGCAGTTTAGTTTGATGTGATTAGCTAAATCTGTAGCATAGACAACAATTATGTTCAATATGATAGTAGATTTTAACAATATCAATATCAAGTTGAATATTGATGGTAATTTGTGTCCAATACGTGTTTAGCCTAGCATAGCACAAAAACTGGAAGTAGGGGAAACTGCTAGCCTAGCCTAGCGTCTTCATGAGATGAATCTGATATTAGATATTAAGATAATCTTTTGTTAGGTTAAGATGATAAACAAGGATTTCTAAAATAAAAGTCCGCTCTCAAGGAAAAAACGTTTTTTTTTTTTTTATATATATATATACAATTTGCAGAAATTTTTTAAAAAGACCATAAACTGTCAGATTGACAACGTTCAGGACCTTGTTGAAAACTGTAACAGCTCATATTCTGTGTTCAGAGTTGATATTATTCAACATTCATGATGAGGAGTTACAGATTAAATGTTAAAGTCCACTATCAATTTAAAACCGTGTGCAGTAATTGCGCTTTGAAGGTAACCACCAGTTGTTTAGCGCTTTTCAGTTGCATTGTGGGATAAAGCAACAACACAATGAACAGTGGATATGTTCAGCAGTGATGGTGTTTCATATTTAAAGTTTTCAAGTGATTATATCCTCACCTGCAGGGATTAATGATAATCTGACACCAGGTGATGTTGTAAATTCATCACAAATTGGAGGAAGTTAAGAGATTTTTCTGCTGATTGTGTTTTGAAAGCTGATTGGTTGGAATTAAAAGTTACCTCTGATTGAATTAACCTGTTGTCTTCATTATTTAGAGAGAGATCAGTCTCACCTACTGATCAGATACAAGTTTAATATATGTCTCTTCACTAATGTTACATACATGATACATTTTCTTGATTATTACACACTTTCTCTGAAGTATTTTTGCACTGCAGTAGTCTGTAGTTTTACCCGAGTAAATACTCTCTAGTTGCAGTAACTAAACTACCTTTTTTTTGTTAATTTTGGAGAGTAATAAACAGACCAACCTTGGAGAGATTAGGTTAACCCCTTAAGGAACACCGTTCCAACATAGGAACACCCTTCACTAAACGAACACCCTTCGTAAAAACTTTGCTAATAGTTTTAAGCATCAGATCTTAACAGTATATACTCACTGTTGGAAAGCTGAGACTGTCGTCATTATTTTAAGCCCAAACACAAAGGAAAAAAGTTATTTCCAGACCATGTAATAGCCTTCTAAACTCACCATGACACAACATTAGAAAGAGCTCTCTAACACAAGAAGCAAGAATGCCCACATACCTTCAGAGTGTTCCCTTTTTCCACAGCTACAACGTCATGCCACAATTTTTTTTTCATAGTTCGCCAAGAATCCATAGAATGGGAATATCCATGTCATTTTACGCAAAACTAGCTACAAGTGTCGAACAAGCAAGAAACCCCAGGGTCTTAGCTTTCATTTGAGACCAAGATTATGTTTCTAGGTAAAGGGGTTCTCAAGTTATAAGCCTTTGAATCTCAGTAGGCGCTCTTGGAAAAAAAGGACCCAAGCAAAACACACAGAATTTTTTAGAAAAAAAATTTGTGAAAAATCAATTTCAGACCTGTGGCTATGGCCTACTTGTGTCTGCTGTGTCCATAGACATACCCAAACCCTTATATCTTAGTCAGTTTATTGACATTTTAATTGGACAGAAACCAAAACCTGTGTTCCAACCTCTGTAACTCTGTGTCAGTATGTCATAGAATCACACTTACACCTCTGTAGGGTGTTACCTTTCCAATGGTACCAAGCACATCCCTGAGTCTCCAACTATGTGGGAGCTGTCATGCTTTTAATTTCGGTATGTCGTTTTGGAAAAAGAACCTTAAAATGGGGGCGTTCTCTAACAGGTTAAATACAACCAAGTTGCATTAAAGATTCATGCAGGTTTCAGCTGAATCAATCAGGTAATCAAGTTTCAGGGTCACCCTGATCTGAATCCATCCAGCTGGAGCAAAAAGTCTAACAGCTTCGAGTCGGAGCTCTTATGTAAAGTCCGGGAAGATTATAAATTAGTCCTAAAACAAAGATCATAAACCTCTGTTGATGAACTGTAAGTGTGTGCTGACCTACTCCCAGCAGGAATGTGAGTTATTCCTGCGGTTTGTCGGCCAACGTTCCTGAGCGGTTACGTCACCGCGCTGACCGTCTGACAGCCGCTTCCTGAACCGTGAAAGAAAAGCCTGAAAAGGATATTTTTAGTCTGAGACAAATTTATTTGTTTTGCAGTTTTATGGCCTTTAATAGCACCCGGCGTGACGAGGGTGAGAACACCTCAGCACTTCATCTGGTTCTTTACACGTATCATCCTCGACACACACGTGTATGAACACATTAACTTTAGAGAAGTTAACTGTTTACTAATCACAACCTTCTAACTAAGCGCTCAATCAGACCTGCTGGTGTGACATACACACTCTCAGTGGTAATATCTTCACTTCTTCATAAGAGTAAACGTATGGAAACATCCTCTCAGTGAAGGTGTGTGTGAAGGTGTGTATGTGTCTGTCGGTGTCTGGATCAGAGAGTGACAGTTTTCCTCCATTCCAGTCCAGGTGAACTCTGATCCTCTGGGGTTTCTTTTGTACTTGGAGATCAGTGACTGGACCTGGTGGTACGCATGTAAAGTAGCGACCTTCATCAAACCCAGCTCCCCATAATCCAGACTCTATGTATCTTTTTCTATGGACAGATGGTGATACAACACCCAGTTCCCAGTCCAAACTGTCTCCGACCTCGACATCCCAGCTGTGAGTCCCTGAGCCGAGGCTCTCAGAGCCGAGGACCATAAGATAGTGGTTAAACCTCTCCGGGTTATCAGGGAGCTTCTGTTCCTCTGTCCCACATCTCACACTGGTGAGATCTTCAGACACGATGAGTTCTGGGTTGGCCGTGTTTGGATCCAGAATCACAGGAGTGTAGGAGACCATCTCCTTCATCTTGCTCCAGATGTTGTAGCTCAGGTTGCCCAGGTGTTTGGCCACGTCTATCAGAGCTCCTGAGTCCAGCTGTGGATCATCCAGCAGGGGGCGCTGCTGGACTCTCTTCACTGCAGCCTTGTAGTTCTGCAGGAATGAGACGTCTTCAGCTCTCAGTTCCTCCTCTGTGGCTTTGATTGTGTGTGACAGAGCTGCTATCTCTCTGCTCAGAGGCTCGATCTTCTTCTTCATCATCTGACTCTTCTGCTCCTCTTCCTCCCTCAGAGCAGTGATCCTGGCCTCCTCTTCCTCTTGTAGAAACTGATGAAGCTTCTTAAACTGCTCTTTAATCTGATTCTCTGTGTGTCGGGCCTGGACTTTTATGTGTTCCGCTGTTTGATCGAAGTTTCCTTTAACTTGTTCAAAGCACTTCAGTTTGTCCTGTAAGGGATTCAGGTATTCCCGAAGCTTCTCTTTGTGATCCTGTGCAGCTTCATCGATGGGACTGAATCTGTGGTTGTTGTGTGTTTTGGAGTCTCTACAGATGACACACACTGGCTGCTGATGGTCCAGACAGAAGAGTTTGAGTTTCTCACCGTGCTGACTGCAGAGAGACTCAGACTCTGCCGAAGCTCTCTGGTTTCTCTCATGTAGAAAGGCCTCACACAGGTTCTTTATCACCAGACTAACAGGTGGTTCAGTTTTTGAAGATTTTCTTTTACAAACTGGACACTCACGTGTTGGTTTGTCTGTCCACCAACTATTCAGGCAGTCCTTACAGAAGCTGTGGCTGCATGACAGAACAACAGGATCCCTAAAGATGTCCTGACAGACCGGACAGCAGAGATCCTCCTCTAATCTGGAAGCCATGTCTTCTCTGAGTGAAGCTGAAAACAAAGCAGACAACACGTTAAAACAGGACGTCAGCTGTGTGTCCCCTCCCTGCTGCAGAGAGTCGCCTCAGTTACTTTCACTTTGTGTGTTTATCTCGGCTGAAGCATTTCACTTCTTCATTGCATGATTACTTAAATACTCCTACCTGTAACTGTCCTCTATCTGTTGAAGTCACCACTTTGTAAAGAAGGTAACTCTTGCCTTTCGATGTGTCTCCTCTCAGTCAGAAGTGAACAGAGGACAAAACTATTTCCTGTTTGACTCAGAACAACTCTCTTCTTCTTTCGTGATGTTTGGGCTCAATATGCATTTCAATGCTGCCACCTTCTGGATCCTAACATGTTCACACTGAAAACTAAATCTTACTCAAGGTTTCTGGGTCAAAGTTCAAGGTTCCTTATTTGTCACATACACAGAGATTTCAATACAAGAAACGGTGTAATTCACTTGAGGTAGATATCAGTTTATAGCTGGTAAGAAAATAAAGAAAATATTGATCAAATATAGAGATAAAGATAGAAATAAAATATCATATTATATCATATTGTATTATATTAAATAATATTATGCATGAATGTATACAGATTATACTATATACACAGTTTAGTCCATTGACCTCGTCCTTAATATACCCCAGCTTCTTTATGAAATACAGATACTTTAAGATATGCATATACTTTAAAAAATATAAATACTTAAAGAGATACATATACTTTAAGAAATACAGATACTTTAAAATGTAATCAACACTGTAAAATGTAACTGTGAAGCTGTGTGAACGCAAATCTTTGATGGTGGAGTCGCCACACATGACACATGACCATGACTGTGATATTTCCCGACGGTGCCTGAACGCAGCACGGTCTTTACTGTACTGTGCCTTTAAATCAGATGAAAGCGGTTGTTGTGTAATGTGGGTGAAAGAGGAGGAGGAGCGGGCTGAATGGACGACAGTTTCCTTTGACAGGTCGAAGAGGACTCACACAGGTACAGTGCTGCTCCTGCACAGATGATTTTAAACACGCTTTAATGAAAAATAAGCTGATGTGTCTTCAGTTCAGTCGGTGTGTTTGTGTCCCACCTGCAGTTTGCTTGTGTCGTGCTAGAGATGTGATGTTTTCTCCAGCAGACATCAGAACCAGGACTCACGTGTGTCTGAGAAAACCTGTTGTTTATCCTCTCTTTGTTAAATACTTCAGTCTTAAATGTATTTACAATTCTTCTACAGTAACACGAAGCCAGCTGTGTTCCTGTTAAAGGGCAGTTACACCTTCCTGTCCTCCCCTTTTAGACTCCACACTTTCTTTTGTTCACCGACGACCCGTTCCTTTAGAACTTTATTTAACTTTGTTTTTAATTACAAAACAAAACAGCCTCGACTCAAAGGCTTCTTACTGTCTGGAGCCTCCTCACGGTCTTCATCAGTGTATGGAGTTTGACACCTGTTGTGTTTGTTGGCTCAAAGCATCAAAGTTCAGTATTGATCTGTAATTATGTCAATCATACAGTATGTGTGCATTATTATCCTATTGTTGAATAGAAGTGATTGAATGTAATTAAGTACATGTATTCAAGTTCTGTACTTTAATTTTTACTTTATTCGAGTAATTCCCATTTTCTGCTACTTAACAGTTCCACTCTACATTTAATTGATTACTATAATCACTAGTTACTTTGCTTTAAAGTATCATATCTATGAACTCATTTATTTAGAAAAAAAACACAGGTTCAATAATCAAAAAAGGGTGAATGTTGGATCCATATACAGGATATAAACATGTAGATATATGTATGATTTACTTGTACTTGTACTTTTGATCCTTGAGTACATTTAAGAGCAAATATTTCCCGACTTTCACTCGAGTGCAATTCATTTGGACGACTCTCACTTTCACCAAAGTTACATTTTAACACGATATAATAACTTTTGGATACTTTAATCACCTCCGCTGAATTTACTTGACTTGTTTAAAAGAAGGATTTGTATGTAAATTGTGTACAAGACATCATTTTGCACCTTAACTGTGTTAGCTTTGAACGAGACCTCCCTCCTCTGTTCATTTATATAAAGATATGTTCCCTGTGTTGAAAACCTGTGGACATGTAGACAAAACAGTCAAATCACATAAATAAAGACATGTTTTTTCTATTTCATAAGAACGTATAAAACTATTATGTAGCTGAGCAGTATGTAGTCAGTTGTAGCACTGCATGCTGTGCACATGTCGTGCACATTTTTGCATTGTCGACTGCCTGAGAGCCCTCGAGCAGCAGAAATGACACATCATTAAGCACATGCTGAAAATGACCTCGATGGCTTCGTTATACCATCATCTGGGTTTTCTCAGACTTTATAAAACTCTGCCGGAGAAGATGTTATACAACTGTCACACAGGATGACTAGCACTAATAACGACCTTATGAAAACTTGTGGAATGCCCCTTTAATCACCATGACAGTAGTTCTGAGTTGTTTTTTTGATTCATTTTGCCAATGGATGATGATTGGGACATTTAAATGATTAGTCTTGTGTATTTGTGGTAAGTCAGCCAGCTCGGGAGGCCTTAGGCAAGAAATTGAGCTCACGGACGCTAGCAGTTTGCCTCTGTTTCCATTCTTTGTGCTAAGCTAGGCTAAAGTGGAATCACAGTAGCACATCTGTCCTCAGAGGTAGCGCTGATGTTCACCTTCCCATGTGACTCAGCGAATTAGCTGCAGATAAGTTTCACAGAATGGTCAGAGGGAGCCGCACATCTTAATTCATCTGAACACAAGTCGGTGTTCAGATGGCTTCTGTGGGTCAATGATGACGTCTGTTTGTGTGTCGGGGGGTTCGTGTTTTTGTCTTTTAACCAGGCTGCAGCGATGGAGCTGATCGTGCTGTCAGGAGGGATTCTGGTCGTCCCCGTCCTCGCCTTCATCACCTCCGTCCTGTTCTGGCCCGGGCAGCTCCTGAAGGCCTACAACTGGTAATACAACACACTCACAGTCACACCCAAACTGGTCAGACTGGTGATTGATTAGTGTTGACTGGTGTGGCAGAGCATATGAGCACAGCTGCTGGTTCACAGTGACGTTGTGTTCATTGTGACTTTTGAGAGAAGAGTTTACTTCAACATCCAAGTTTTCAACACATCACACTCTTATGAAACAGTGTGATGTGTCATGTAGTTAGTTCCTACATGACAGCAGACAAACTGTTACAGACCTGGGATCTGTGTTTGTGACAGTGGTGTTGCAGCAACCCTTAATAATTGCTGCTTAGATTCTCTCTAAATTAACTGAGAATGAACCTGTGACCACATTAACAGCCCTCAGGACAAATTAAAGACAATATGTGCTGCTGTGGACAGCAGAGTGACCTTTGTTAATCTGTCAGGGCTTCAAGTTGTGTTATCTTGCATATTATCTTGCTGTTTGAAACATATTTTAAAGCAACAGTATGTAGAAATTGGCATTTTGTGTGACACGGCACCCCCCCAGCAGAGCAGAAATCACTGCTGTAACACAAATCCCAGGTCTGTAAGAGTTTGTCTGATGTAATGTAGGTGCTAACTACAAACAGAAGTCATTACATGATCACAGTGTGATGTGTTGCAAACATGTGACCCTTCAGTGAAGTTACATAGTGCAGGAACAAGTGACAGAGGCGCTGTTCACCCTGTTACAAGACGCTGTACCATCAACATGACCCTGACACTGTGATTTCTTTTATAATTCTTAAAATAATAATAGTTTTGTGAGAGAATGTGAGATCACAGCTGCTGTGATGTTGCTGTCTGAAGAATAAACTGACTAAACTGAAGAGGCAGGACCGTGACCTTACCTACTGGACTTCGTCCAAGCTGTAAAAAAAGAGCTTATTTGTTGGCAGATTATCACCAAACACACACACACACACGCACAGCTGAGTCACTGTCATATAATGACCTCTTTGTGAGCAGCGTTGTGAAGTTATAAAATACCACAAATCACTGAAACATTGCATGAAATTAGATTAGATGACATGGTTATGCCATCGATGAGGTAAAATGATAACAACAGGATTGTTCAAGGAGAACTGCAGATGAAACAGAACATATTCGAGCCAAACACGAATCCAGCAACATAAAGAGGCACGCGGTCTTTACGGACGCCCGCTTTTATAAAGGTTGAACAGGTATTCTGAAAGTCTGAATGGTGAGAAAGTTAAAACGAGTAACTACTATTTGAATGTGTATACTTTTCGTAATCCTTTAAATCTGCAAGGAGGCCACACTAGTGAGGGTGAACCTGTGTGTGCACACTATTCAAAGACACATGAGTCTGTTACAGTCAGCCATGTTTTTTCCATTTCCATTTTTAATCATGAAATCCAGACGTCTGACTGGAACACGGCGTCAGTCTCATTCAGTGGCTTGTCTGATTAACTGGTCCATTCAACACTTTGTTCTGAAGTGGTGTTCAGTGTCTCAACTCATACTGACCAGATCATGTTCCTGATCACAATACAGAGAAACCTTAGAATTTATAAAAACATCTGTAGTGAAAGTCATGCAAGTCTCTGTAGCACAGCTATAAATCAGGTTTTATTGACTGTGTGGAATGATAAACACTAAGATGCTAGAATTATACACATTATGCTTCAGATGATAATAACTCCAGATGATGCTGCTGTTCTCTGCAGGTACTGGCGTCGCAGGCTCGGCCTCGTGGTCCGTTATTCCAACTATGGAAGTTACCGCTTCTGTTATTCCAGCCGTGGGACGCCAGGCGGCGCTACGCCGACGCTGCTGATGCTGCACGGCTTCTCCGCTACCAAGGACATGTGGCTGCCTGTTGTCAAGGTAACACACACACACACACACACACACACACACAAACACAGGTACAGACACACAACTCTTGTCACATACACACTCTTAGAAATGTGAGATTGTTCAGAAGAAAGAAGGTGAGCTGGTCGGATGGAAGGAGGAAGTAATATACTGAACTAAGTGTGCACCACCTTTCTTTAAGTTGGGTACGTTTGTTTTCCCCTCCAGTTTCTCCCCAAAAACCAGCATGTGATCTGTGTGGACATGCCGGGACACGAGGGGACGAGTCGCACCGGGGCAGAGGACTACGGCATTCAGGGCCAGGTCCGCCGAATCCACCAGGTCTGTACGAGTGAGGGCATCGAGACGACATCTCGGCTTTTTGTTCGACATTTGAAGTAGAATTTGAAGGATAAAACTTGGGTAGAACTGTGTTGAGGTTAGGATAAGAGTTGTAGTGAATCCATCACGCTGTAATGTGATGCAGATTGAGGGACCCTGTTGTAGTCAGAGACAGCATCAGTGTCCCCGATGGAAAACCAGCATGTCACAAATTTTTTTTGCCTTCAGTCTTCAGTGTGATTTACAGTCTTGATTGTGGAGTCCTTGGCGGCCTCTGCTCAGTCAGCCTTGCATGCAGGTCAGGAATTTCTGCAAGCTAAGGTTTGGTTCTGGTTCAGTATCTGAGGTGAAGGTCTCCCTTTGTTCAGCTGTGCCCTGCAGAGCGACTGATCCCTGTGAGCCGTCCGCCTGTTAGTTTAACTGTTGCTACGTCACAAGTTACTCAGAGTAAAAGTTCTGGGAAACACACAAATTATTCTTCTTCCTGATGATGAGATGTTTAGATGGAGAATGATGATTAGTTTTGAGCTGGAGGCCAGACATGGTTAGCTTATCTTAGCATAGCTCAGCTTAGCATAGAGACTGGAGGCAGGTTCAGTCCAAAGTTAAAACAAATGATAGCTTGATAATAGAAATGTTGTTTGATTGGTGTGCAAACAGGTTGTGTTTTGGGGGATTACGAGCAGTTTGTCGAGTTTTGCAATCAAAGTGAGGTTGCCATGTTGGGTACCAACGTGTCTGTACAGAGACCGCAACCAAAACCTGATATTCACTGAGTGTAACTGTTGGATAATCAGTTTGATAACACATTTATCTCTGTTCAGTTTGTGCAGAGTATTGGTCTGGACAAAAGATCCTTCCATGTAGTCGGGACATCGATGGGTGGGAACGTCGCGGGTGTGTACGCTGCCCATTACCCCGATTACCTGTGCGGCGCCACCTTGATTTGCCCGGCAGGTAAACACAGCAGACACCTGGTATGATTTCCTTGAGACTGTTGCAAGAAGCAGAACTACAGATGTGCCTCTGTCCTCTCTGTCCTCCAGGTCTTGTTTATCCCACGGACTCCGAGTTCATCAGCCGTCTGAGGGAGTTGGAGAAGAACGACAAGCAGGGGGAGCAGATCCCTCTGATCCCGTCCACCATTAAGGAGCTGGAAGACATGTTGAGACTCTGCTGCTTCACCCCCATCAACCTCCCCCGGCCGGTACAGATCCAGATTAAGTCACTTTACAGGCTTCACACAACTTCATATATTGTACAGTATGAAAATATCTGCAGTATTTGGGGAATACCGACTGACACTGTGTGTGTGTGTGTGTGTGTGTGTGTGTGTGTGTGTGTGTGTGTGTGTGTGTGTGTGTGTGTGTGTGTGTGTGTGTGTGTGTGTGTGTGTGTTGTCAGGCTATGCGGGGTCTCCTTGACAACAGGATTCCCAACAATGGTTTCTACAAAGAAGGTCAGTCTGCTCACATTGATCACCAACACCGCCTTAATTTTCTGTTTTTGTTTTAATTGATAAGCCAGAAGTTCTCTGATGTCGGGTTGGCACTTTATTTGGCTTCCTGAGGCCTCCTCCTTTTTTTTTGATCATCAGCACTTCAATGTGAACGGTTGTCATGATAAATACAGAATAATAAGCATTTGTGCAGCACTAATTCAGTCAGTACACCTACAGAATCATGTCTACTCACCACTCCATCTTTTTAACACCTAAACTGTTTGTATCTGAAAATAATTCCACTTTTTCCATCGTGCCACTCTGTCAAGATGTTAAAAACGAAACTAAACACTTCCTGCGCAGGTTTTTCACTTTAAAAGCCCTTCAGCAGCTCATAGACGTGTGTGTATGATATTGGGGATCCAAGTAAAGAATAATGAAGTGTTGGGTCACACTGATAGCATCTGTTGTGTCTGTTGTTCAGTGTTCATGGAGATCGTCGGGGAGAAGTCTCGCCACTCGCTGCAGGAGAACCTGCATCTAATCACAGCACCTGTGCAGGTCATCTGGGGGAAGGAGGACCAGGTACGAAAGGAGCACAGCGATGCAGCGAAGGATGTTAAATAAAATAGATACGTCAAGAAAAGAGGCGTAACCACGAAGTAAACAAATGTTTTAAAAATAGATTTAATGAGCACAGCCAGTGTTTTGGCATCATGAATTTATCAGATAACACTCAACATGTGACCAACAAGTTAAAGAGACTTCACCTGAAACAACCCAGGTGCAGCACTGGAAGAAGGAAATAGATGGTTTACTAAAATAAAAGTAGCAAAACTAAAATGTAGAAATATTATTTATATGATCCGTTACAGTCCTGCATTTAATAAAATGACATTAGTTTAGTACATTAGATTTGGAAAGCAAATCTTCTGAAATATCAAAAGTTAAAGTACTCACGACATAAAGGCCTCTTTCTATGTTGTATTATGATATTAGTGAATCATTATTATTGATTCATTTACATGTGGGGAGGACTCAAATGTTGTAGTTGGTTAGGGTGGATATTCTTCTATAAATGTTACTTTAATGAAGATAGAACTAGCTGTACGATCATAACAAGGACATGAATAAAACAAATCCACAATAATTTCAGCTGATCACTGCAGGTGCTACCAAAATCCACAAAGGTATCAAGCTGCTGATAAACCCGTCTTCTGTCTCAGGTGGTGGACGTGTCGGGGGCGATGGTGCTGCAGTCGACGCTGCCAAACTGCAAGGTGGAGGTGCTGGAGAACTGCGGTCACTCTGTGGCGCTGGAGCGGCCCAGGAAAGCTGCAAATCTCATTGTGGACTTCCTGTCTGCGCAGGAAAAAGACAAGAAACATTCCTAAAGAAAACGTTTTCCGTTCACTGTTTTGTACTTAATACGTCTATGATGCTGACCCCTGACCTCACGATGGATTCGAAGGCGAGGAGAATGAAGGTTATGATGAGGATGTAAACACTGAAGGTGATGATACAAAAGTGTGGACATCTGTTAGAATCCAACAAACGCACAAAAATATCACAGACTGTCAGACATTGCTGAAGCTGTTACCTGTTTGGTTGCAGGTGGCTGTGGTCTCTTTTTTATGTAATGTTAAATAAAAACATTCTGTCTTGGGATTTTGCACATGTTGCCTCCATAAGAAACTGTATTTCAGTCTTTTGTTTCATGTCAAGTCTCCTGCTCTGAACCGACTGCATATTTAACCTCATAAAACCACATTTCAGAAAATCCAGAAAGAAAAATGTTCCGTACTGTAAGTGAGAAAGATAACTGATTTATTTCACTGTTTGTAAATGAGATGATTCTATAATTTCAGAGAGTCTTTGGATTATAAAAATAAATCTCCTGAAGAAAATAATTCTATTGAAAAGTTATTATTATTTGTGTTGTGTTTTGTTTTTATGTTGTAATACGTCAACAGGCCGCTGGGTGGCGACACATCTTTACAGCTTTATCATTATCAAAGAGTAGGTATTTGAATTAAGATGTCTCACTCGACAGCATGAACAGTCAACATTTGTAGGTTTAACATTTCTTGCTTCATATACCTTAATATAGTGCGAAAATTGGTGTATTTTTGCTATTCCTGATTTTGCATTTGCATGATTTTTTTAAAGGAAGAAAAAAAGGATCAAACCTGATCGTGTCATCAAAATGAAAAATTGTTGTTAAATGGCCTGCCGCATTATAGTTTGACTTCTGTTTAATGAATGTTGGAAAACAAATGTTTACTTCTGCGATACTAATATTGTCATCAATACAAATATTACAAATCTAAAACTTCATCGCATAAATATACAAACTGGATCTACTTTCGCGTGTGATACCTGGATGTCCGAAATTCTGACAGTGTGATACATCACACCATTTTACACATCTTTGATATTTGACACGGATGACTGCGCATGCGCATAGATACATAGTGTACTCTGCAGAAGTTGAACTGTTCATAACACGCTGTCGTCGCTTCACGTGGAGTTAGTAGGTGAGTTATATGTTTGACTCTTACTTTATAAGATATTTAACAATAACAGACGGTAGCTCATTGACCGTTAGCTGTGTTTAGCCGTCAGTGTAGCAGCTACTAGTTAGCATAGCTGAAGTTAGCCACCTAACTTGGCTAATGTTTGACCTCCTGTTAGCTGGTGTTACCTTCAGGTTGTGCAGCCGTGTAGCTAAACTGCAGAGTGTCTGACATTTACAGGTGGACATGTGAAGTCTGTCAGACATGTGGAGGCTGTAAATAAAATAATAATTCATATACAAGACGTCCAACCGCTTCAGCTTGGTGGTTAGCTGCTATCTTGTTAGCTACGTTTGTTATTTGTATGTTTACCAACAATGTTTGGCTGTTAAAGTCTGACCGAGGTGGGGTTTTTTTTGTATTATTATTATTATTATTATTTTGTATTAATGTATTATTGTCCTGCGACCTTCATATCAAAAATACTGTAGAGACATGTACCGTTTTGTTATTGATAGAAAGAGAATAGCAAGATTGTATTTATTTAGTATTTAATCTTACCACAAAATAAATAAAATGAATAATAATGATGAAAAAAAATGCTTATATAAGTATATATGTTATTGCTGTGGTGCACTTCATGTATCCCTCCCCGGGAAACAGAAATCAATTTAGGCTCATGTGGATACTTAATTTACATCCTTTGTCCGGCTTGTGCAAATGTAATTCTGTTTTTAAATTTTTGTTAAATTAGACAATTAAAATGTGTAAACCTTATAACAACAGAATCACTCAACAGGTTTGATCTACGTAACACACACACACACACACACACACACTTGTACTTGATACTTGTATGTGTACAAAATACAGACCCAACAGACTTGTGTGGTTTGAACTCAGGCTGAGTTTTCCTGATGTCTGTTTAACCTTCAGTGGTTTGTTTTCTAGTCTGAAACCAGCTGATCGACCTGCTGCTCTTCACCTGTTGGAGTCACTGATGCTTTAATAGAATGAGCCCCGCAGACAAGAAGGACAAACCTGCAGTTTACCAACGGGTCGTGTTGAAGAACGCCTCGCCGTATCACTACATGAAGGTCTGCCTGTAAGTATATGTAAATGTAAAAGGTTATATAAATGTGCTTATAATACTAACTAATAATAACTATAGATTCATCCCACATGATATTTCTGTGTGTGTGTGTGTTTAGCGTGCTGGAGGATGAATCTACCAGACTGAGCGCAGTTGATTTGAAGCAGTTTATCATCTCAGGTCTGAGGAGTCTGTATGGAGAGGTGAGATCATCAACACGGTCCGCTGAACACAGTGTGATCTGCTCCGATTATTCTTATTAGTTGTTGCCCTACAGTTCGTGTGATTGAAAAGTTCATATAATTTATGCGTCTGTATACAAGACATTTTGTTTCATACATTTTTACACTTGTTCTTCAGGTGGGAGCAGCGTTGACCTTTGATCTGTTGAAGTACGATGAAGACACTCTCACTGCTTTTCTGCGTGTTAACAGCAGGTGAGGTCGACACCAGCAGAATGAGGAGACATTTTAATATATCCTTTTTTTTTTTATTTTAAAATGTTTGTTGTTGTTTTCAGGGGTTTGGTGAAGCTGTGGAGCTCCTTGACTCTGCTGGGCTCGTACCAGAATCAGGCCTGTGCCTTCAGAGTGCTGCAGGTCAGAATTAACTTTATCTCAGTGTCCAGAAACAATCTTTCTGTCAGGCTGACTGACTAAATGGAGTTAACTCTACAGCAGCTCATATGGGTCGGATACAGTCTGGGGCATTACTGTATATGTGGTGAATTGTATAATATTTCCTGTATTGTGTTTATGTTTCTGTATTGAATCTGTTGAAGCTGTGAAAACAAATCTCCCTCTCAGACATTAAAGACTGTCTTATCTTTCTCTTTTGTCGACCTCAGGTGTCTCCGTTCCTGCTTGCACTGACAGGAAACAGTCGGGAGCTGCAGCTGGACTGAAGAAGGAGGAGGAGGAGGATCACAGTTTTCTTCAGGATGAGTTTCATGTGGAGCAGTATCGTTAGTAACTCTCGGCTCTGCCTCTCGTCTGTCAGAGCAGCTCCGTCCTCCTGTCGGCGGCTCCACATCGGACAGCGAGCCTCCCTCACCAAAGCATTCTCCACCCGTGACGTTGAGCTGTTCGCCGAGCTGACGGGCGACACCAACCCCCTCCACCTTGACCCGGTCTACGCAAAGACCACCTCCTTCGAGACACCCATCGTCCACGGCGTCCTCATCAACGGCCTGATTTCAGCCGTGCTTGGCACAAAGATGCCCGGCCGCGGCTGCGTCTTCCTGTACCAAGAGATCCGCTTCCCGGCGCCGCTCTACGTCGGCGAGGAGGTAGTGGCTGAAGCCGAGGTCCGCAAGATCAAGATGTCATTCGCCTTCATCGCTGTGACGTGCTCCGTCAAGGACAAGGTGGTGATGGAGGGGGAGGTGATGGTGATGATGCCCGAAGATCAGCAGCAGAAGCAGTGAGAGGAGGAGGAGACGCCAATTTAGATGAAAAAGAGTTTTCTGCGTGATGGAATTTGCTTCATGATGAATTTGTTATTTTTGTTATTTTTGTTGTTTATTGATCATGTACTTGAATCCTGGCAACAAGAAGTTTACCACAGAGACATGTCAGTCATGGAGGATTTATTTTTTTAGTGTGTTTAATTTGTAAGATCTGCCCAGTATTTTGGTTAATGTGTGAGATCTGTGTGGAATAAAAAGCGCTCAACAACGACTCTGTTTTCAACCACTTTACCTCTGAATTCACATCAAATCCATTCAAGTCCTGTCAGACAGTTCAGTAAAGTTGTTCAGTTCACATCCATTCATCGCCCCTGTCAACAGAAATGATTTGAGTGGGTGATAAATCCATTAATTAGTGAAATATGACCTCAGTGTTTCAATCCAAATATATTGATTATTTAGAAAATACATTTTTTAACTTATTTTTTGCTCATACATTATTTGTTTTTGTTGATGCTTCTCTATTTTTGTTATAATGGTTATCATGTCTAATCCTAAAGCAGTTAAGAAACCAGAAAATCAGACTTATTTAGATTTATTCAGTAGTTGACAACTAAGTGACAGCAATAAAATGTGAATGTCATTTTTTTTATTTTATCTTTTTTTTATTTTAGTATTTTATTCGAGCTTCATGTTTGTTCTTGGTCTTGAGAACAGGGGTGTGACAAAAACTCTCAGCACAAGCACCCAACTCAAGTCCATCTGCCGAATAAGTTCATGAAATATGGCTGAAAACAAGGAAAATAAAGTAGATGTCGAGTTTTACATGTTTTCTTGCAAATAAGTTTGTTTCGTTTTTCATTATAAACTCTTATAGTCTGTGTATTTATTTAGTTAAGTTGTTATTTTAATTTATTTAAAGTATTTTCCCCCCATCAATGTTCTCTGGTACTTCCTCTTCCGGACCACCAGGTGGCGGTGACGCACGGTCACGTGGTTTTCCATCCACCAATTACGATGACAGAGCAGCCTTATGACGTCAGATCGGAGCAGCGCTTCCTGGTTACGGTAAAAGCTAAGCTAGCAGCTATTTCGCTCTCTCGGGTTGTTGGTGTTCCTCCTCCCCTCAGCGGGGATCCTCCTCAGTGTCTCTCCCGCGGCTTCAGTCGGTGACAGACGGACACTCGGATCAGACTTTCACCGTTAATCCTCCGGGATGTCTTTCCTGGAGAAGCCGTCCCCCGGCAGGCTGCTGCTGGACGACACCGTGCCCCTGACGGCGGTGATCGAAGCCAGCCAGAACCTGCAGTCCCACACGGTGAGTGTGTTCTGGAAGTCGGCGTCACTTAACCGTCAACCGTTAGTAGGTTTAACCGTAAAACGTCCTTCTGTGGTCGGCTACAGAAACACAGACACGTCGCTGGTGCTGTGTTTAAATTAGATGTTTTTTAAGGGGGCGTTTAAGACGATCGCTGCGTCACTGGTTCCATTATCGGACACAGATGTGCGCCGCTTCATTTTGTCCTCCTTTCCTGTAAATTGTGTCGATCACTCACAAACCGATCAATTAAAAGCGCGACTATTAATCAAGTTAGTCAGATGACAGTCAGTATTTTTGACGTGATGCAACTGTAGCTCCATGGCGGGCAGCCCACTGGGTCTGATCTGAAGCGCTGTCACTGATTTCCTGGAGGTTTTTCGTCCACTCGGCACTGATATAAAATGATCTGGAGTGGATCATTGACACTGACTGATTAAAGGCCCGGGGGCACAAACTGTCCCTCTATTTGTAACGAAATCCCCTTAAAAGTCCTGCGTCTTTTTTGATTCATTGTAACACTGACAAACCAATACGGTCTTTTAAACAATATTCATGGCAGTTTTGAATTTGTAATGATCTGTTGTATCATTCTGCATTCACCCCTCCTCCACCAAATACCTGTAATAAAAACACGTAGTTTTATTATTCTGGTAATACTCTTTTAAGACCATGAGCCGGCCATAAGTGGTGAGATGTCATTAAACTAGTGACTTCATTTTGTTTGTTATCTATGCCGAATGAAAGAGATGTTAGTTCTGTGTGTATAATTATGAAAATTACTGTAAAAAAAATATATCACGCGTCTGCTTGAATCCACGAAAACCTTAAATTGCATGATTTTCTTACGGAGTTTGGTGTGGCAACGCTCCTAACTTTAAAACTCAAGCGTTACGGCAAATCTTGGTTTAGCGTTACTCTCTTGTAAAATGTGAACTCTGAACGCGTGTGTAAGTTTAGAGAACGACGCTTCAACAATGTGCCCGATGGAGCCGGATAGCCGCCGTATGTCCGATAATGGGCGCACGTGTCGTGGGTTTGTTGTTGACATTTCGGCTGAGATCAGCTGAGCCAGTTAGCTTAGCATGCTAATTCCAGCTATCACGTTGATGATGTCGCTGCTGTAAAACAGAACCATAAAGACAACAGGAGAGACTCACTGATGATTTATATATTTACGTGTCTGTGTTTTGAGCAGTTGCAGAGTTACTGGTGGTGTAATCAGCCCACTCTGGAAAATAAACCCAAACAGCAGCTTTCCTATTACTCACAACAGAACTATGGCAGATTTGCCTCATGCAAAATCTGTCAGATGACTTTCCAGAGTTTCTCAACCTGTAAGCAGCTCTAAAATGAGTGTGACACTGTGAGTACAGGCCGCCACAGGACAAAGTTGACATCTGTTTCAGGCTTCTCGCCAAGGACAAGTTATTTCCAACCAGTTACCAATTACAAATCACTGACCAGAAGGAAAGAGAGTCAGAGAGACTCCACAAATGACATTTCTCTGTGTGTGTGTGTGTGTGTGTGTGTGTGTGTGTGTGTTTCCCTCCACCAGCACCGCCATTTGACATTTTTTCTAGCAACACACATTTTTAAAAATCCAGTACTGTATTGACTCCATCCATCTGAATGTGGATGGAAAGAAAAACTTAAGAAGATAAAATATCATCCATAGTTGAAGAGGAATGCATTGATTTTGTCTTTATTCTCCCAATATTAATACACAAACTCAGAGCCCTTATTTTCCCACGCTTTAAATCTCACTGTGTGCAACTCATTAAGATCATTTCTGTGTTAAGTAACATGAGGTCAGGGATTACTGCGGCACCAAACACTGAGTCAGCAGCGTGCCACGACTGAATGCATGCAGCAGAAACTCTCAGTGACATGTCACTGTGTTAGTATTTAATGTGGACTGCCTGATCTTGCTTATTAAGGTGTGCTGCTGCTGCAGGTATCACTCCAGCGTAATGCTGTGTTTATATTGTCAAATCGCTTTTGTTCACGGCTTCAATGAGCCCGAGCGGTGCAGGTTAAAGGTCATAAGCTTGTAAGATTTAAGTCAAGTGAAGAGCTGTGAGAATGGAACTTGGACTACAAGGCAATTATAAGTTCTTTACACAAGACTTTAAAAAGCTGCCAGAAAATGTATTAAAGTAACACAACACCTGCAAACTGAACAGTGAACTTCTAGACGTCAGAGGTCACGGTTAAAAGGAGAGGCTGTCGTTTCTGATTGCTTAATCGTTTTTTTTTTTTTAAATGATTTGTAGAAAGTCTGATGAAAGAAGTCGTCAGTGAGAGTGTTGTGAGCCGCAGCAGCTGGACAGGAAGTGATGTCAGCTGTTTACATCCTCCGGGCTATTTGTGAAGCTGCTCAGCACACATGAATGGATGAATGGATGAATGGATGCAGGATTACAGCAGAAACCAAAGTCTGCAGCAGGAATTAGCCTGTAAGACCGCTGAGAGGATTAGATCATAGAAAAACTCCATGTTTACACTTGTTGCTTCTTGTTTTCATAATCGCTGCTGCCTCGTCACAGAGATCTGTAAAACGAGGCGACGCGATCGGCCGGATCCTCGACTCAACGGTCTTTGCTGAACCATTTATTTAGAAATGAAAGAGAAAGTGAACGCACCAGACATGTGATCTCTCCCCCGGCAACACACTCATCTATCCATTCTGCTCCTTGGCAGGACTGCAGGACCTCTCTCAAGTTTTTTATGACTACTTTCCAACTTTCTTTCTAGTGACTTTTTCTCTTTAAACAACAACTCTGCTTTTGTACCATGATTTTTCTTTGTTCTGCATTCATAATCCTAATCTGAGTGTCAATGATTTTCATTGTCTTTTCATCAAATTTGGCTTATTTGCATCTAATTTGGACATTTTTCCCATAAATTAGATATTTTTTTAAGTTAAAAAATCACTTATTTATATATATGTTGACACAATACATCATTTTCTTAGTGTTTGGACACACGCAGTGACTGCTGTGTAAACCTTAAAGGGTCATTTCATCTTTTTTCACTTTATTTCTTACAACAGGTTTCTCCTCGTCGTAATGTTTGAACTATTCATGTTTATTATTATTAGTCATTTTCCCTTTTTAGAAAAAAACAGTATCATGATGATTGCGTTCTCTCTTTTCTCTCAGGAATATATCGTCCGAGTCCAGAGGGGCGTGTCTTCAGAGAACAGCTGGCAGGTAAATGAACCAATCACAACCTGGGGGGGTCAGGTGGGCGACCAATTAGAATTCACCTGACAACTCAGGATGTCTGCACCAGATCATTAGACAAATAAAAATGTGTGTGTGTGTGTGTGTGTGTGTGTGTGTGTGTGTTTTGCAGGTGATTCGACGTTACAGCGACTTCGACGTTCTCAACAGCAGCCTGATGGTGAGTTCCACACCGATCAGTCTCAGTGTCTGATGCTGCGTTCAGGTGCTCCTCGTTTGGTCCCATTTCACGAGTTGGAAAGTCGTTCTTCAAACTTTGGTGTGTCCACGTCAGGTTGGAACGGACACCTAGAAGAAGTGGTTTTCCATTTTATCGCTCTGAAAGTTTAAACGGCACATTGACAGCTGTTCTCAGTATTTGACTAACAAGGAAAAGAAACGATGCAATGACAATGCAACACACGACCCAGATGTTTAATTTCTTTTGCCATGTTTCAGCGTCATAAGATATCAACTCAGCAACTTGTGTTCCTAACTTCTCTCAGACTTTACATGTTGTTCAGACTTGAAAGGGCATTCAGGTGAATTGTCCCAGTTGGAAAGACATTGCTCTGATAAATCTGACAGCACATAAACGCACTATGAGACATTTTTGATGGCCAGCTGAGAAATGAATTGTGTCTGCCATAAAGTCAAGCTGCTCTTCTGCTGCTGAAGGAGGAAACTACAAACTTCTCACAGACACATTTTCAGCTCAGTCTGTTTGATCCGGAGCAGAGAGCAGGTCACGCTGACTCAGCCCGGGAGATTAAACAGCTAGTGTCCGTGGGCGGACAGAACAATGTGTGCACAACCACAGTTGGGTGTACGTACATTATCTTTTTTTTTTTACAACATACAACATATTTTGGTTACATTGTTGAGTCTTTCTGTACACACACACTCCCACAGAAACTGTCACACACACACCAGCCTCGTCTTAGCCAATCTCCTTCCTGTTTGGGTAATCTCACTGCGGCAGGTCGTTACAACACGCTCGATCTTTGCTGTTGTGTCATTGATTTCCCAGAAGTCCCCGTCGGTGCTGCTGGAGGGCAGTTTGATGATTGTTGGTTTTAGAATGGATTTTGAGGTTGCACTGCAGCACCCTTTAGGAGAATCTGCTCAAAAAGCTGCAGTTTGCTCCCTCTGCACTCCTCTTACTGATGACATGGAGCTCGTTTTATGATGAACGTTTAGCCATGCCTAAGATGTGGCTCCAGGAAACAAGCCTTCCGTGTGTAATTAATCTGTAATCAGTGGAACTGCACTGCGCCACACTGAGGTGGATCTGACTTTGGGATGTATGGTCAGTTTGTACTGGTTGTAACTTGTCTTATGTCAGGTCACATTCTTGGATAACAGGAAGTTAGCAGTTTTTCTGCTGACGTTTCGCCAGCTCGTTTCCTTCTGGGGTCTCTCACTGACCCCAACCTCCAGTCGGCCCCTGATCTTCAGTCAACACACAGCAAAACTGTCAGAAACATGACGTTCAACTGTCCGTCTGTCTGTTTGGATCGTTAAATAAGTGGCTGAAACACTATGAATTGATTAAAATGTATCATCAGCTCTCTTCCTCTCCGTCCCTCCAGGTGTGTGGCATCACTCTCCCTCTTCCACCCAAGAAGCTAATCGGAAACATGGACAGGGAGTTCATCGCAGAGAGGCAGAGAGGACTGCAGACCTATCTGGACTCCATTACCCAGCATCCCTTGCTTTCAAGCTCCTTGTATGTCAAGAAGTTTCTGGACCCCAACAACTACTCTGCCAACTACACAGGTGAGTCCGCTCGTCTTCACTGAGAGATCGTTGTGTGTCACTCAGAGGTGAGAAATCAGTGGGCAAAGACGGAGTTTTTACTTGACAGTTATCTCTCTCCGTTCTTTAAAAGAATAGACATTTTCTAACTGTTTGTCTCTCAATGTCTGTCGTCCTCAGAGATCGCCCTGCAGCAGGTCTCCATGTTCTTCAGGTCCGACCCTAAGTGGGAGGTCCTGGAGCCTCTCAAGGACATGGGTAAGACTCCGGGTCCATCTGAACCTGACAGGAAACTGCTGTATATTCTTTGTCAGGGCTGCAATTTGCGATTTATCATCTGACTATAATTTCCTTGATTATTTCAATTAGTCAACAAACTTGGAGAGATTAGTGACCCATGTCTGTCACAGTTTCTTAAAGCTGCTCAAACTATCCAATGATAAGGAAAAAGAAGTAAATCCTCACATTGTAGGAGAGTAATTGTTTTATCTCATTTCATTTAATCATTAAAAAGAAACGAGGCTGTTGTGCGGACAAAACAAGATTTGTTTGAATGTTAATGGCTGTTTCAGTCCCTCAGAGTACGACTTCAGCCTGAGTATTGTTTTTCAATCAAATGATTAGAAGGTATGTAAACACGGTGATGAACAGACATTGTTTTCAACTCTCCGTTAAAGACGAGCTGTGAGACGATGTGTTGTTGTGAAACCTGCATCTACTCAAACATTTAGTCAAACTGAGACGACACGATGATCTGACGAGTCTCATAATCAAGAGATGAGAAAATAAATAGAATAAAACGTGAACTAACCCGACAGAAAAGCTTCACACCAACGTTTAAACCAAGGCTATTAACTCTTACTCAACGACAGCTATTGTGGCGTTAAGATGAAATTTATGAGATGAATGTTAAAGGTGGGATTTGTAAGAAAAGTTGTCTCACTCCCAGCACAAAAATCAGCTTTTCTTACAAATAACACCTTTAAAATGCTGTTGAACATTCACTACCACAAGCGACTGATCGCACCAGGCCGAGTCAGGCTGAAGCGGCTGCATCACTGTTGAATTTAGCAGCAGTGCATTTTATTTCTTATCTTTCTTTTTTTTAATTCTTATAGACGGAGTCAGAAATGAATGCAGAGATGAATGAATTGACATGATGTGTTTGTTTTTCAGGCTGGAGGATCAGGAAGAAATACTTTTTAATCAAAAACAAAGAGCTGCCCAAGGAGAGGTACCTGCTGAGCTGGGTGAGTAAAACAAACCGTGTGACACTCAAGTTCTTCTTATCGACTTCAAACATATCAATACAAAATATAATGTGCAGTGATTAGATAGAAATAAATGGAAATCTATAAAAAATCTATATCGTAGCTGATAAGTTTGTTCATCTCTTCATGTTTCAGTCAGTCACAGTCTGCAAACTAATGATGGAAATGACTTCAGTTTCTCTTCAGAGGCATTGAAACGAAGCATTTCACCTCCTGTAACAGCAGAACGGAGCATTTATGAAGCAGAGCTGTTTGTAAAAGAGAAAGAAAAAAAGAAAAGCTTTCTTTCTTTCCTCTTTTACTTCTCAGTGACTCTTCTCAGAGTCAAGAACAAGATTTTTTTTTATTTTTTTTTCATTTCTGTTAATGGGGGTTTGTTGAAAACAGACTTAAAGGAATTCATTTTATTGCATTGACATTCACTTGACGATTGAATTTGATTTATAATTGTGCAACTAGGGTTTTTTTTTTTTTCATGAAACTGTAATGATCAGAATGTCTAATCCCTCATGTGTGATTGTGTGTGTTGTAGGTGGACCTGGGTCCTGATAAATTCCTGTCAGACAAAGACCTGCAGTCAGCCATGAAGCTGCTGACGAGCCTCTCTGTACGTGTGTGTGTGTGTGTGTGTGTGTGTTAATATCGTATAATTTCTATGGATAGAGTCAAATCACAGTAACTGAGCGACTGTCATCTCGACAGAAAGCCGCAGCAGGGTGAATCAGTTGAAAGCTGCCTCAAGCTGTTATCTATAATTTGCATTTTTTTTTATTAAGATGCAATTTTAATGAACCAGCATCTTGGCATTCAGGAAATGTCCCACATAATTAAATGAGGCAGTAGCCAAACCCAATGATGATGCAAATAAAAAAAACCCAACTAAACTCCTGTTGAAGCCAACTCACATAGCAGAGTAGTGTTAACTGTCACCTCAACTTTTTAAGATGCCGTAAAATCAGATATTTAAATCTCTCTTCTGATCAAACTGTATTGATTTTAATATGAATATTAACGTAAGACAGACAGGCACTCAACAAAACAGATGAACATGTAATTCTAATTGATTGTGGACTGTAAAATGATCCTCCTGCTCCTCTCCAGACTCCGTATCTCTGTCCGCTGCTGTTCTCCAGCACCGGCGAGTCTTCAGCTCTGCTCATCCGACCGTTCAGTGAGAGAGGCTCTCTGAGAGACCACATCTGTAAGGTAAACTGTGTGTGTGTGTGTGTGTGTGTGTGTGTGTGTGTGTGTGTGTGTGTGTGTGTGTGTGTGTGTGTGTGTGTTGTAAAGGCAACAATACACTTCAGTTAAAGTGCTTGTTGGATGGCTGAGCAGCGTCTGACTCCTTCATCATCCTCCCTCCAGGTGAAACCCAGAGAGAGTTACCTGAAGAAGTACTGCAACCCAAAGAAGAGTCAGGGCCTCGAATTGCAGCAGATCAAACAGTACGGCCGTCAGATCCTGGAGGTACACACACACACACACACACACACACACACTCTCACACAAACACAGACAGACACACACACACAGAAAATAACACACACACCACAAAGTGTTACCCGTCACTAGAGCAGTCTGTGTGTGTGTGTGTGTGTGTGTGTGTGTGTGTGTGTGTGTGTGTGTGTGTGCAGGGCCTGAAGCTCCTCCATGATGGCGGCGTATTTTTCGGTCACCTGCATGCGTCCAACGTAATCGTGGATGACGGCGTGTGCCGACTGATGGACGTGGAGAACGGCATGCTGGGAGTTCCCTCTGCGCTGCGACCCGCCTTCACTCAGCTCAGGAAGATCAACGTACGTAAACACTGAGCTCAACTGTATTATATTTTATTGCATTTATTTTATATTTGAGTGTTACTGAGTGTGATGTTACTTTTTGTTCTCTCTCTTTCGTTTTTTTATCTCCTGAGAGGTAGTAAATGTTTTCCATATAATTCTGAACTGACTGAATAAAGATGATGTGTTCACCCGAGTGTGTCTCTGTGTTTGTGTCTGCAGTCCACAGAGAGCGTCGACGTCTTCTGCTTCGGACATTTACTGTACGAGATGACGTACGGCCGCCCGCCAGACAGCGTCCCCATCGATCAGTACCCTGCTGTCCCCTACACATCTGTGGGTCAGTATATTTACACACACACACACACACACACACACACACACACACACACACACACACAGACATTAACATGTATACACACAGGTGATTTCATGTTGCTTCTTTGTACCTCACAATGTTTTGACATCTTGACCTGAAGCATTGAGTTTACTGAAATGCCACTTTTCTCACACTGTAGATCTCCCTCTAGTGGTTCACTTGGGAATCCCAGGAATTTGAAAATGAAATATAAATATATAAATAAGCAACATAATTCTGTCAAAATGCAGAATTTTGGATTAGAATACTTCAACTAAAAATGTAATCATTGTTTTTCCTGCTTGAGTTTAGCACTTGTTAAGGGTTAAAAAGGTCAAATTAAAGGTTCAAAAAAACACCTCCGAACAGGACGTGCTGGGAGGGAAGTGCAGAGCAGGGGGAGAATATTTTGAACAGCCACATTGAAACGGAAGTTGACAACATGAACCAGCCTGCTAATGGCTACTTCAACAACAGCTCTGGCGTCCACAGCGCCTGCTAACGTTAGCAGCATACAGTGTATGAGGTGGTACACGTTGTAAAAGGTGGCCTATAGTGTTAATGTGAGATTTATTTATCTATTTATGTGTGTGTGTGTGTGTGTGTGTGTGTGTGTGTGTGTGTGTGTGTGTGTGTGTGTGTGTTCAGTGTCAGTGCTGCAGTCCATCCTGTCCACAGAAGCCTGTAAGAGTGGGATGCCAACAGTATCAGAGCTCATACAGACACCGTGAGTTCACCTGTTTCAGCCATTTTCCTGTTGTTTTAAATGAGCACATACACACAAACAGTCAGTCAGTCAGGGACACATTTTTTTCTTCATGCAGTTTGTTGATACATTCAAAACGACATTTTAAATAGACTGAAAATGCCCTTTTTTCTCTCCTTTGTGGTCTTACATCCACATTTTCTGAACTGTCATTCATTTAACGTACGATCATTAGACACGTGGTCCCAGTGGTTTAGTGTTACGTTACTCCCTAAAGCTGTCATACATCTTTACAAGAACAGACAGTGACAGTTTTGGAATTTAATTTCATTGAATATAAACGGATGTCTGGAATGTGAAAGCGGAAGCAGAACTTAATATTTTTTGTCACCTGATCAGTCACACTGTGTGTTTTACAGGCTGTTCAGTGACGTCCATCTCCAACACTCAGAAAAACTCCAGATCAAGGTGAGAGGCTCCGTTTGATCCGACTGTAGAGAGTTTGTTTGTATGTCGATAGGGTTTGCTTGAGATTAGTAACTTATCTGACTCCGTCTAAACCCCTCCAGGTTCCCAGCAGGCTAAAAGAGGCACTGAAGACGGCGAAGGAGAGTCTGGAGAGGAGGCTGCACGAGGAGCAGAGGGTGGTGCGTCACTACTCTCATTTTACGGCCTTCTCTGTTTTTTTTTATCTCTGAACTGCTCAGCCGGAGACATTTAGGAGGTCAGTGGCTTCGTCAGGGCTACATCAACAATCCACAAATCTCTGTACTTCAAGTCAGTGACCTTCTAGGTGAGGTGAACACGAGGCTTTCTTCACAGGGGAGCTTTAGCTGCTTCTTGTGAAAAAAAAAAAAAGGCTGTGGAAAATCCTTACCACATAGTTTCCCACAACCGTATCATGTTGCAAACACAAAATGTCTGTGCTGACATGAATGTGGAATATTTTCAGCTGGTCTCCCTGTAATGGTCACTGGATAAAGACTCCAGGAACAAAAGAGTGAAACTGCAAAGTGATAGTGAGAGCAATTTGACCCTCAGCAGCTGACTGCATGACAAATCACATGAGATTGTGGGTTTGGGGGCAAGAATGCTCGACTGAACAAAGTGTCTCAGGAGCAGACGAAGCATTTCAGTCTGTAAAGTGAAGCCAAAGCAGACCAGTAGGGGGGAAACGCCACTGGTTTCAAAAAGAAGTCTGGTTGTATGTAAGCTTACGAGAAAATTACTTCCCTTTTGATTTTTTAGCTCAGTGAGCAGTTTTCTGATGAGCCTCAGTCTCTAGTTTCAAGTCTTCTTCAACACAGCATGATGATCATTTTTTAAAATTATGGTCACATTTGGACAAAAAATAGATGACAAAGCAGGGTATCCTTTAGTGAGTGGCTTCAACTGTGATTGACAACTGATCCCATCATGATATCCTCCCCATCTCAGCCCACCTGTCCAAATATATATATATATATATATATATATATATATATATATATATATATATATATATAATAATATATATATATATATATATATATATATATATATATATATATATAATATTTCCTGGCTCCTGAAAACTAAGATGGCAACGGCCGTAGTCCACAAGCCAATAAGGTGACATCAAGTTGGTTTACCTGATTTCACCTGATGAAAATTACTAAAAACAGGCAGGACAGGAAATGTTGTGAGTGAGTTTGTAGGCAGTGGATTTGGGAGCTCGCATTGCTTACAGGCTGACAGCAGCAGTCCAAACAGATGTTGATTACACAAGATATGTCACATGTGCTGAAATCAGTGATCAGCAGGAGAGTACAGGTTTTATTTTTTTTTTAAAAAGTTTGCCTAATGCGGCTTAGAAACTTGTAAACATGAAGTTTGCTCTTTGTATAGAGGATAAAGTCGTGTTTTAATGTTTGATTGAAGCTCCACCAGCACAGGAGGCTGACCAGAGCTCAGTCCCACCATGGCTCAGAGGAGGAGAAGAAGAGGAGGAAGATCCTGGCGAGGAAGGTAGGAAAGAGTCTCCCACACACACACAACAATAGAAATCAAGCTCACGACGTCTGAATATCAAAATAACGCGTTGGCTGATTGCTGGTCAGTTCTGCAAGAGGACAGATTATTTTAAGGGCATTCAACAATCAAGCAAATCAGCTCTAGGGGTGGGCAAAAATATCGATATGGCAATATATCGCGATACTTTGCCACCCAATACAATATCGATTTTTCAACTCCAAATATCGATATATCGCCGAAGAGCGACTCTGCTGTGCGGCGGGTGTATTTCTGTAGTAGAGAGAGTGGCTGAGGTCTTTGCAAAATGGATGGCAAGTTAACAACGCCTCCGCAATTTAAAGTTGACGTTTGGAAGCACTTTGGCTTCAAAGTTAAGAGAGATAGCAAGAACAACGAGCTGGACAAAGAGAATATTACTGCCCGGAAATTTCATGGGAATTAATGAAATGGAGAGGCTGTTTTGAATGAAATAGTTTTGACTCAATTTGTCCTCTGATCAATATCATCTGATGTACATATACAGGTACTTGTGTTTTCATCTTTATTTATATCGCAATATCGTGAAACGTATCGTATCGTGACCAAAGTATCGTGATACGTATCGTATCGTGAGGTTCTTGCCAATACACACCCCTAATCAGCACCTGTGTGACTAGGACTTATGGGATATGTTGTCATTGTTTTGTCTTTTTTAGAAATACAAGGCACTCAGATTTGTTTACTCTTACTATGTCTAGTGGAGACTTCAAACTCTACAAGTTTACTAGAAGAACTACATGTATCTGCATGTTAGCTAAACTGAAGTAACAATACAGTGAAGTCTGAAACAATGCTGTGTGTTTGTTTTTGCAGAAGTCCAGACAGTCGGCTTATGAAAATGAAGAAGACGTCTCCGTCAGAAACAACAATAACTCTGGTAGGTCCCTGCTGTCACTCACATCCACAAATACTTCCACTCCTCAGTTATTAAGTTAGCCAGATAGCAATCCTTACAAACGAGCTAAAGCTAAGTAATTGGCCAGTTAGCCTGGTAGGTCAGCGGTGCATGAAGAGGTTGTGCAGCCCATAGATGGAGCGTGCGTGTTAGAGCCAAGCAGCTGACTTCCGGTTTATCCCTCAGCTATCTCAAATCAAGATTAAATTATTTAATCATGAAGCTCTTCTTGACTTTCCAGATTTAATTTAATCACACTAAATAAATCAGATTCTGTAGCAGCTGTTGTGACGCAAAAAAGAAACTGACACCAACATTGTTTACATCCATGTTTGCTAGCACGCTAGCTTGCTAGTTTTCTTCACCGCCTCCGTTGGTGCGCTGCCTCGTCATCAGGACTGGATCTACTTTTACTGCGACAGCATGATTAATGTTTATTTTTCTGTCTGTCTTCAGGTTCTGGAGCCAGTTCTCCACCCACATGCCCATCATCCCCCACTCCCCCGTCCACCACAGGTATGGCTCTCTGTCTGTCTGTCTGTCTGTCTCTCAGTTTGGGACAGTACTGCACAGACTGTTTAGCTCCCCTCTGTGTTGAGGAGTGTGTCTCGGCACGTTGCCCGGATCAATAACAGCATCTTTATCTTGAACCCTGAATTTCTGCCCTCACTTGTCGTGTGAAATTTGCTTGTGTGATTATGAAGACTAATTATTTAACTTGACCTGTCTGTCTCTGTCTCTGTCTCTGTCTGTCTCTCCACCTCCTCTCTGGTCACGTGATTTTAACTGGTTTTCAGACAGGTATCTGTCTCTGTTACAGCAGCGTGTCTTATTCACATTGTTGTGTCTTTAGCTGGCTGGACGCAGGATGGGAAACACTGATGTTTGGTTTCATATTTTAAAGTCTATGTCTGGTGATACTCCTGAGATACCAAAATACAGAATATCACCAGATTGAAGTTTTCACAACACGCTGACGGGAATGCAGCATCAGTTTCCCACCCTGATATTAGGACATTACTAGTGTCTCCTCCTCTCCTCTCCTCTCTCCTCTCCTCCTCTCCTTGTCTCCTCCTCCTCTTTGTCCCGGTGATACTGTGTGTAAATGCTGATTGGTCCACTGAACAGATAACTGTCATCTCCCTCTCTCTCTTCTTCCCGTGCTGTCTCCACCATAGAGCATGCTCCATTCTGACCGTGTCGTTGGGTAAAGTAAAATGTCGATTTATAATGTCGATGTCGATGATGATGATGATGATGAAGGCCTCTGGCGGTTTTTAAAGCTGTCGTACACCCTCGTTTCCCCGGCAAGCTCCCGGTCACACAGACCTGCCAAGTGCTTACGATCAAGTGATGACAGATAGACTGACTGGAAAAACTGATGGCGTGAGATCACAAGCTCGTGTTATTGATCCCGGTCAGACAGCAGTGCAGGGTGAAATTAGAGCTTCCCTTTAACTAATAAGCCGACCCGTAAATCCGTCTTCACGTCTCAGTAGTGTAACTCTGAGGGATTTCTAGACACGGAAAAGTGTTGAAACTTGCGTAAGAACATTTTCTTTGTTTGTTCATTTTTGTGGCTGATATCGGTATTTTGGAATTTAAACTTATTTTGTAGTCAGTTACTGAATACAAATTGCATATTTTATAGACAGATATCAGTGTTGGCATATATGTTATATATGTTATATGTATGATACACACTGATATGAAACTTTTGTTTTGTACACATGATATTGCATTAAAGATGCCCGGTTGGTTTATGATTTATTAAATTTAAAAGAGTACTTTTCTGGTGCTGTGATGTAATTTTGGAAAACAAACTTTATACTCAAACTGTATCATATTCTGTCTCTGTTACAATATAGTGCTGAGTGAGACATTTTACAGTGTAGAAACAAGAAAATAAACGCGTCAGTGCTCTCTGGTGGACAAACTACATTATGGCGACACTGTTTCCTCGTTCTACCATCTTAACAGGATAGTGCATATTTAGAAGATGACGCCAGACATTGTTTGAGGACGGTTAAGTAGCGATGAGTCGGCGTGAAGAGGCCGGATGAGCTCTGAAGTCAAGACGCTTCTTCTCTGAATCAGTCAGTCTCTGCTTGCCTGGGACAGGGTGAACGCACATCTTTATAAAAACCTCACAATCTGCAATGACGTCCAAAAACCTCACACACCGTCCAACTGATTCAGACCCGCTGTTCTCATTGGAGATTGTGATCTGTCCTTTCTGTCTGTCTGCTCGGTCAGTCGGTTGAAGCATGTCTGTTCCTGTTTGTTTCGTCTGCTTGTTTGTCTTTTGTTTTTGGGGACGGGTGTCACGGTGAAGACACAGATTATTGCTCTTCTCCCTCCACTATTATCCTTCTGGGAATATCAGTTTCTTTTTCACATTTTTACAGTTGTTCTAGAGTCGACCGAACCCTTCGGTCAATATTCAGTTATTAGTCTGACTACGATGATCTGAACCAACCAGATCAAACTTGTTTGCACTTGTTGTGGTGTCTTTGCACTGCCAGGTTTGAATTTTTGAGCATATGGACTGCAAGTCTTTTATAACTGATGCCACTGATGGCGATTTTATGAGATCTGGGCCAATATTTATCATCTATGTCAGACTAGAAATCAGTCCAAACTGGCCAGTGAGGTTTTTTTTCTTCTTTTAGGACGAAGAGTAAAACAATTTGGTTATGATTAAATAATCTTGGTCACCGACATTGTGCAGGATGCAAAATGAGAAGAGCAACATCTTTCTCTTAACAGCAGGGAAGACAGTTTTTTCGGTGTATTCTTGGAACACAGAACACCACATTGATCAGGTGTAGTTGAGTCTGTAGATGCAGTGACGGCATGTGATCGCAGATCTGAGCACAGATTTCACATGCGGTTGTGAAACGTGGCCACGGCTGTGCTCTGATCTGATCACAGAGGTCTTACTGAAGGTGAAACTGTGGACGAAGAGTCGCAGTCAAAAAACCCTGAAGGTCACTGTGGCTGCTTAATGTAATGAAAGTCTGTTCCACATCCATCCTGGAGATCATCTGTCCCCGCTGCAGGTTCTGTAATTGTCGAAATCTTCTAATGTGGTCACCACATCCAGTAGAAAACATCATCTTCAAACACGTTAGTTATCTCTGCAGTGACACGTTCCTCCAGGTTTGGTGACCATCTGTCAGACTGACGGATGTCCTTTCATTACGCTGCAGAAGCTTCACTGCGCAGTCAGACAGAAGTTGGCATCTGTTGACTCCAGTTGCAGCTTTTGACCTCTGCTTTACCTTCGTGTCGGAGCTTCACAACATATTATTTCGCTGCCTGCAGCCGCTGGGTTACGGGGGTTCAGTTTGGGATGCAAAATGGCACAGTTGAATATAGACATGAACCAGGTTTAGGTTCAATTCACCATCAGTTATCTCTGTAGCCGAAGAAGCAGCTCATTTAGTCCAGGACACAATACCTTCTGTATCATAGCATAATACTGCAAGAACAAGGAGAGATGAGCTTTTAATTCTTTGAAACAAATGTTAAAATATCATAAATAAAGATAAAAGATAAATAAAACCACAAAACTAAAACAATAAATTAAAAGGACAATATCAGTGTTGGCCAACATAATCCAGGTCATGTTCATATATCAATAAATCGATAAGATATGTACGATTACTTCATGATGTAATTATTGTGACAGGGCTCAGTCTCAGAGGACGCTGCTGGTAGAATCTGAAGCTCTCTGATTGGCTCATTCTGTTGCCGGGCAGCTGTTGGTGAATTTAGAGTTTGAGTTGCTTTTAGATGAAAATTCACATTTTGGATCAATGTCATCTGAATAGTCTAGAACTCTGATTTAATTTCTCCTCCTTAGCAACGGCTGCTGAGGCTCATGGGTAATGTAGTTTTCAGAGGTTCTACACCTACCAAAAAAAAACAAACTGCAGGAACCACCGGGCCTTTTGACATGACAGTCCAAAATAAGGCTGATTATCAAACTTTTAACAGTTTTTCTTTTTTATATTAACCAACACGTGTCGGCTCAAAACACTGAAGTACCCAGATTAGAAGTTGGTTTGTAACTGATGGTGGATTGAGTTCAGCCTGGACGCTGATCTGCAGCTGCTGGTTACACAAAGATGATCGTTTTCCGGAAACGTCTCTCTTTAGAAGCTACACTTTGTCTTTAGTCAGCCTTTATAAAAGGTTCATAGGTCGTAACTGAATAAAAAAATTATTTCCTGATGCTTTATAAAGCAGATATGAGCAATTAATCATTAACAGGCTGAAGAACGCCTCCTCATACTCCTCCAGTCTTCACGCAATCTAAAAATGTCTGTATCTGCGACTCAATGATTCATTATTTTAGACGTCCATCTCTCATTAAACATCCGTAAAGCTGCTTAGAAATCAAAGAGGAAAAAAAAGATTGCTGAAAGAACCTTGCTAATTTGGCAGAAAGTACGTTTCATGGTGTCAGTTTTTTAAGATTTTTACAAAACTCAGCATTTATTACTGCAGATGAAAATTTTTACTGTTTAGAGAAGAGAAACAACCCATAACCTTTAATAAAGACTTGAGTATGAATGAGGTGTCTTTGAAAGCCTGGTAATCTTAAAGCAGTTCTTATTAAAGTCTCATAACTGATTTATAAAGCATCAGTAAACTATCTGTTAGCTGTTAATTAGTTAAGCCATTAGTTAAAACCACTTTACAAAGGGTGGCTTATTGTTAGCTATAATCATGTATCTAAAAGTTACTGACGGTCAACAGCCTCATGTTTACCCTTTAGCCAATGACCTGCTGTCATGTTAAGCGCCTCTGTCACTTCAGAGTAAAACCACAACAAGTCGTGAATCAGTCGACCAGTTTGAAGCGTCTTTGTGCAGCCAGCTCCTGGAGAATCTGTCACCAGAAACCAGTCGTGTTGTCGTCTCACACTCCCGTCTTTTGGTTCTTCTCTCTTCCATCCAGGAGCCCAGACTGCTCCTGCTCCCCCTCCTCCTCCGCCTCCTCCTCCCCCTCCTATGCTGAACTCCTCCTCCTGCCCCCCTCCTCCTCTGTCCTCCCCTGACGGAGCTGGAGGAGGCCGCTCCGCCTTGCTGAGCTCCATCCAGGGCTTCAGTAAGGGCAAACTGAAGAAGGCCGAGACCACCGACCGCAGCAAGCCCATCATCTGACCCCGCCCGCCTCCGCCACCTGCCCTCGACTGGGAAACTGTCACTACGGCAACATGACCAACCCGCTGGTTCTGCACTGTGGTCCGGACCGGTTCACGTCGTCGCTCCTCGAGATGTGAAAAGGAATCACTAACAAAAAAACAAAAAAAATCCAAGTACCATTTTAGTTTTTATTGCTTTTTCTGCTTTTAAATTTTAAAAAATCTGTTGCTGTGGTGAGAGAGAGGAGAGGGAGGCTGTCGCAGTCGGACCTCTTCAAGAACTCTGGACAATCGTAGGCACCTGAAGGTTTATCTTCTCTGACTGCTCTGACAGCAGAAGGCAGCCATCGGGCTCCAGATGAAAAAAGGTGGTAAACTCTAATCTGAGTGTGGTGAGCTGGTTGAGGTGCTGCTTCAGCAGGCGGCCCGCTGTTTTTTTTTTCTGCTTTATAAAAGTGGCTGTTGGGAAATGGAACTTTTGGAGCCGGCTGGATGATGAGGTTGGACTTCCTGGATCCAAAACTCGAACTTCAGTGCTCTGACACTGTCATGGCGCTGTACTGATCCCGATCCTGATCCTGGAGCAGCAGATAAATCGACTTAAACTCCAGCTTTCCGTCTTTGAAATCATCCCCGAACTTTAACACTCGAGGTTCTGCTGGGACCGTTTGACTGCAGGACGTAAGTGACAAAGAACTACAGAAAATCAACAGAGCTACCCTGCAGGAAAACGCACCATTATTAAGTCATTTCTGTCTATAAATCAGCTCCAAAAACATTATTTTCTTGGAAAAAAATTGAACATCCTTAAATTTAAAGGTGCTAGAAGGAACTTTTAACTGGTTATGAAACAGTTGATTGAACACTGAAGCCTCTCTATGACCTAAAAAAGCAAACGAGACCATCAGCGAGGGGAGCGGCGAATTTCTGTGTGAGGATTGTAGTTATTCTTGACGGCTGTCGGTCACGAGTTGTAAAGTCAGAACTGTGTTTTATGCCGAAGTGTTGAGGATCTATTAAGAAGGAAAGAACAGATTAAACTCAAGAATCAATTTAAAACAAAAATAAAGTTCCTTGTAGTAGCTTTGATAAAACACGTCACATCTTAAAAAGAGAAAAACGAGGCAGGCTTGTATTGAAAACAAGAAAAAATATCTATTAAATAATATTCACATGTAATTTGTTTGAAGAAAATACGACTCAAATTATAGACAAAGGTGACTTAATAAGAAGGATGTTTGTTGCGATGTGTCACATACTGTCTCCACAGTCATGGTTTTATCGTGAGACGTCCTGATCGGTCAGCTGTAGATAAAATCCGGACAGCTCGGCAGCTGTTTCAGACCGAACCTGAGAGCGAACAGTTTGCACGAGGTCGAGTGCAAAATGAAGTGCAGCACATAATGCTACAAAGCAGCTAACCGCCAAGTGTGTTTCCATCCATCGTGGACATGGTCTTTTTTGCACATAATAAAACTGAATGGATTAAAAAAAAAAAAAGAAAACACTGCAAAAAATTGTTTACGATTGGCAGAGTTGGAAAAGTTGGAACTTAGATGAAAACAAAACCCGACTGTGCGACGGACGAATCATAACTTACGTTTAAACATCCGCTCAGTCTTCTACTAAAGAAACTAAAACTGGCTGCAGATGAAAACCTCAGATCTGTGTGGAGCGCTGAGGAGACCCGTCTGAAATTATTACATGAGACAAACAGAAATGTCACGTTTCCATCATGTTTTCCACCATCTCCAGTTTGACTCTTTCAATGTTGTCTTCTCTGTCTGCAAAGGGTTTAAAGGCGCCAACTGTTGATCTCGATGCTCCCAATACTCGCTTAACAGCAGCGGATAGAAAAGGCACGTTAATTTCCGGAAATGTGTTCAATATTCGCGCTACATTTGGATGGAAACTTTGACGAATGGGATGTAAACAATCATAATATAAATCTTCTTACATCTCGTCTTCTCATTCTTTATTTTTTTAAATTCTAGTTCTGGTAGGACTGGAGAATAAGACTTACTGCTAGAAGCCAGAGAAGCACAACAAATAAATACATTTTCCACCTTTACAGCAAAATTATCTCCATCATACCTTCGGCCAACACGGGTCCTCAGTACGAGGACGCGTGTTGTTCCAGTTCGATTTTAGGCTGAACTTTGGCTGCTAAACGTGGCAGAGAAAGACGTGTGCGTGCAGCTGCTCTCTCAATTGGGAAATAATGTCCTCGCTCTACGCGATGTCAAACTTGCACTTTCGGTGTGAAAGCCTGTAAGACACAGATTCTGGTCTGACGTCCGTTCTGTCCCAGATCAGAGCGACACGGATCCAACAGCGACGAGCCGCTCAGCTCTGATTGTATTAAGGGTCTGAAATTAATCAGAATTCATTTGTTTTCTCCACCAACCAAAAATCTAAAACCTACATTTTGGTATTTTTACCGGTGGCATGGGATTAAAAATACCAAAATTTAGGTTTTAGATTTTTCAAAAACCAGAATTAAATCTCATTATTCCACATGCAGTTGACCCCGACAGCTGCTTTTGCATGTTTGGGCCGTCTAACTTTAAAACATTTAAGACATTTTTTAGACTTCCTTCCTTCCAGGCAGCCGTTTGTTTTGTTTCAGTAATTTCTCTGGAAAAAAAAACACTGGCCAAGACTTGAAACTTGCTACAGGGTGAAAATCCGTCACAGTCTCACATTTAGTCAACATTACTTTTGCAGTCATTTGGACACTTGAAGTTTCCTGTAGGATTGCTTTAAACAATAATCATGATTTACAAGAGTTGAAGAGCAGTATTTCGTCATGCCCAGAATGTTTGAGGTTTAAAATGTTCACCAAACACCCGGAGACAAAATGTTAATGATCTGGTACTCATAATAACTCACTGATGAAAACACTCAGATTAATGTTGAGTATTTTTTAAATAGAAAGGAAAAGGAAGAAGCACAAGACAAAACAAAATGAGGAAGCGGAGTCGGGCTTTAAAAATTCAGATTTGTTATGTTCAATAAAAAATAAACATTAATAGCAAATAAATCTTTTTCTCTCTGCAGCAAGTTTCACATCTTTCATAGAAGTTGAATTCATTGGCGCCCTTGAAAGAAGAACATCAGTCACATCTGGGTTATCAGAGACGTGACGTGTTTGCTGTTCAGTGCTAAAGTCTGACAAGCAGACGTACGAATAGTTACACATTGTGGTAACTTTGATAACTTCCACAGAGCTCAGTTAACCTTCATTTGACAGCTGTTGAGGGTTAATTTCAGACCCTTATCCTGTTGAGTCCTGTTATTATTCTTAAGTGTTTTGCTTTTGTTTTAATTGTTTTGTATTTTTAATGTTTGTCGTTGTCACAGAGCTGAGATTCCTTTATTTTATTGTGCCATATGGATCCTTGTGCCTATGGAAATCTGAATGTTTTTTGTTTGTTATATTGTATGTGACAATATCTGTAACCACATCATCGGTATGTTTGAAGCGCTGTCTGAAGAAGATGTTCACACTTTAGCACGCAGGATATTGTGACATTAAAAAAAAAAAGGCTTTTTCCCAAAATGATTCCCGTAAAAGTGTGTGTGAGCACTCAGCTCTCATGAATCTCATCCACCTCTGATCACCTGACTGTGTGCTAAAGTGTTAGCCTCTGTGGGAGACAGCACTGCTATTGGAGCAGATTTTGTTGTGAATCTTGAGTTCAGGTGAATTTTTTCCGCCTGATCATCCCGATCATGACAGTCCAAGTTTTAGCACTCGGAGCTCGTTTTTAAACGACTGCTCTTTGCCGAATTCGTTTGTTTGTATTGTTCAGTGCAATCCGGTCCAATGCGATGGTCTTGAATGGTCATTAAATTGTATCAGAATGTTTCTCTGCAGCACTTTAAACCATGAAAGACAGTTCCATGTGTGTTTGTGAAAATGATTAAAAGATTCAGTTCAGACTTCCAGAGAAAATTGGTATTAAAAAAAACAACACTCTTCTTCAATGTTTCCACACAATAGATGCATCAAATGTTTTATCCCAATGTCACCTTTAGGTAAAATCATCTCCTCTACTTTTAATGCAGCTGCAATTATCCTCATCATCATTATTGAAATAAAAAATAGCGAGCCTGCTGTGATGACATGATAACTGTATCAACCGAATATTTGAATAAAAATGGTTCAGGAAAGTTGAGAGTAAGTTGTGTTTATTGCAAAAACTGTTTTTTTTTTTTTTTTCAACCAATCTTGAAAATATGGAAGGTTCAAAATTGTGTACAATGTTCTGAAAGTTTATTCATGATCAGTCAGAGTCCTTATAACTTATTCTTTGATCATTATGACCATGAGTTATATTGTATATTTTTGAATTTATGGAAGTATTCCAGCAGTAGTTGTTATTATGTGACTCAGAGTTAAAGTGGGCTATTACTACTGCACAACAAAATGAAAATAAAATCGTCCATTCTGTATTCCCATTTCTTTATTTTCTTTAAACAATAACCTCACTGTTACTTCATATACAAATAGTCAAATCAAAATTCAAAGCGAGGTGATTTAAGGAGCAGTATTTTTTAAAATAATGTCTTCAGAGGTTCTCCAATAGATGGGGATCAGACTTTAGCAGGTTCATTTTAGTCAACATTCAGCCACATCAGCGCTGTTTTCACCTGCATTGGTCAGTTAGATGTGTAGTATTCTAATACAGTTTTCCCATCAGGGTAATCGTTAACTTCCACCTACTGTTAGCAGCACAAGCAACATCATTTTAAGCTTGGTAACTGGATTTTTTTCACATCTGCATGAAAGGAGTTGCTACACATCTGGTTTAAGGGCAAATGTTTATCTTGATTCTATATGAAAAAAGCTTAATTTTCCAGTAATACTTACTTTTATTTTTACCTTTGTCATTGTCACATTTCATGTATTTTTGCTGGTGTCATACTTGGTCTTCCCTACATGCAGACAGCTCAGGACGATGTCCTTGGCTTCTGTTTCCTTTTTTCACCCTTTGGCTGTTTACCCCGCCCCCGTCTCAGCTGAGCCGCTGTGATTGGCTCTGTGTTATGACACGTTCCGACCGATTTGTAAACTGCAGCTGTGATTGGTTGAAATCGCTCGACCTCAGTAGAGTCTCCGCCCCTTCCCCGGCAGAGGACAGGTTCAACATGGCTGCGTCCCTGAGGTGCTTTCTCCGCACAGGAAAGGTATGGGATAATTGAAGAAACTACCTCATGTATCATTATTCCGTGTTTGTTAATGGTTAATGTATTGTATAACGTCTCTTTGTGTCTCGACAGAATGCCGTGTCGGCTCTGCAGCGGCGGGAATTTCACAGGAGTCTTCCGGCCGCTGTGCAGGTCAGTGTTAGCAGCTAGCAGGCTAACTTTAGCTAAAGCTAACACTCTCAGCTGTTTTTGCTCTCCATCTGTTTATATAAGTGGTTACAACCAAAGAGTGAAATGTCAAAGCACAGTTGGCAGATGTTATTGTCAGTGGATTCCTTGTCGTAGTAGGTAACGATTCATTTTAATTGTTCCTGCAGTTGTCCGGTCACTGAGCAGAGATGTTGGCTGTCACATCATGTTAACCTGGTGACTGGTAGCAACAGCAGACATCAAGACAAAAAGATAAAGATTAGCTGTCCTCTTCAATGTATTGTAAATTATTTCCTCTACTATATATTAGAGATGGTCATATAACGGTAATTTTAATCGTTTATCACTTAATTATCAGTATTTGTCAGATTAATGAGGATTTTGCTCCTGTTGTTTTATGTATTGACACTGTGGATGACACTTTAAGGTCACAGACAACAAAAAACATTTTAAAAAATTACCAACCTGGGAATTTTTTAACAACTTTCGACAAGATTCAAAGTCTTTATTGTCACATGAAGAGATAAACAAGGTGTCAGTTCAGGGACATTCATAGATCACTTTGTGTCTGAACTAACAATTTAACAAATATATACTGTTGAATCAGAATCAGCTTTATTGGCCACGTTTGTTTACACGTACAAGGAATATCACCCTGTTTTACTCAGTGCACTACACATAAGTAGACACAGTTATAAATGAGGATAACATAAAACAATGATTCAGTTTAAACCGATATAAAACAGAGAAACCTAGAATATCTTTAGTATTGACCCTGGATGACCAGTATATAATTAATGATATGCACCCTTTTTTTTATTAAGAAAGCAACTTACCTTCAATTACGTACCTTATTATCATATTTCTGTGGAAATGTCACTCAGGACAGCTTGAATAAAGTCTGCACACTTTGGAAATATGTTGTACTAACTTAAAAAAAAGATCAGGTTGGGCAGACTTCACTCATCAGACGCCTTCACCTGTGAAAGACATGAGGATGACCTCTGTACTGTGGTGACAGGAGTGGATCTGCACTGACTGGTGCTGTTCTTCTTTTGTCAGGTGACAGTCCGTGATGCCCTGAACCAGGCGATGGACGAGGAGCTGGAGAGGGACGAGCGTGTGTTCCTGTTGGGTGAGGAGGTGGCCCAGTACGACGGTGCCTACAAGGTGAGAAGACGTTCAGTAGAAGACAACTTGACTTATCCCAACACTTTCTTCAACTTATGCTGAGATTTAAACTAGCTTTTGATAAGACAAGATGTGGGGCAGTTAGAGAATCTTTGGTCACAGTTCAACAGTTTATTACATCTTTGTTGTTATTGCTGTAGTTTAGTCCCTCATTTGTATCTACAGTAACATTGTACTCACAAAGAGGATCAAATGAAAATAAGCCCAGCAAGGTGGGAAATGCAAGGAGTCAGAATTGGACAAACATTACTTGACAATATTCTGTCTGTGTGTGTGTGTGTGCAGGTGAGCAGGGGTCTGTGGAAGAAGTATGGAGACAAACGCATCATCGACACCCCGATCACAGAGGTGAAACTCTCTTCTCATTCTCTGTTGTAAACTGTGTTAGCTTTGTGATTCAAACACTCCTTCAGAGAAACTTTTCTCAGCTGTTAACATCTCTCTCTCTCTCTCTCTCTGGTACAGATGGGTTTTGCTGGAATCGCTGTCGGAGCTGCCATGGTGAGTTTCTTTTTATCCACATGGCAACATTGGTTACTAGGTCTCTGTTACGGGGACTGAGCAAACCTGTGAACTATACTTGATGATTTTTTTTAATTACAGCTCAATGAATAAATACCTATGTTGTAACACAACACAAATGTACATTATTTAAAAAAAGATGACAAGGATTTCTCATATCAAACTGTTGTCTCCCTCAGGCCGGCCTGAGGCCCATCTGTGAGTTTATGACCTTCAACTTCTCCATGCAAGCCATCGACCAGGTCATCAACTCTGCAGCAAAGACCTACTACATGTCCGCCGGGCTTCAGTCGGTGCCCATCGTCTTCAGAGGACCCAACGGAGCATCAGCAGGCGTTGCTGCACAGCACTCGCAGTGCTTCGCTGCATGGTGTGTTCACTTACACCTGATGCTGTTTTTACTTTCACTTAGCACTTAATACTGTGTGCAGTTTTCTCTATAGTAATTTTATCACAACTTCTATTTGGAGTTTTGTCCACCATTGTATCAGTAAGTTTATGAGCCGAAATCTGTTGAAGGAAAGTCAGACGGGTCAACAGACATTAAATAGTTGAACAATCAAGTAGACAGAGAGTCACAAAGAAAGGATCCTATCCTTTAATAGTGGAAATAGTCGTTTAAGTGACAGTGTGTGATGCTGATGTGACGGTCCTGTTTTCATTTGTACGATGTGTCTCTACAGGTATGGTCACTGTCCAGGTCTGAAGGTTGTGAGTCCCTGGAACGCAGAAGATGCCAAAGGTCTCCTGAAATCAGCCATCAGAGACGACAACCCTGGTGAGACACCACACTACAGCTGACCAGAGGTTACGTTAGAGTGAGACAGAGAGCGAAGACCTGAGGAGAGACAGAGATAATAGATTCCTCGTGGTTTGCTAGTTATCTGTCAGTTGTCATTCTTTTTTGTCTCAAGCAACAGGAAGAGTCGCTAATTTCAGTGTAACTTTAGCTGAAAGCTCATGTTTCCAGCGGGGAGAAAGTGATGCTATTACACATCTTCAACATCTGGCTTAGAATGCATCTCAAACAACCCCAAAGCTGTCTTGAAAGTTTTCACTTTTTAAATTCTGGATAGCTAGCTGATCAGCCCCAGAATCCGTGAAGTGGCTACATTTAAATTGGATCTATCTCAATGTGTGTGTGTGTGTGTGTTGCAGTGGTGTTCCTGGAGAACGAGCTGATGTACGGTGTTCCCTTCGAGATGTCAGAGGAGTCACAGTCCAAAGATTTTACCATTCCCATCGGCAAGGCCAAGGTTGAGAGACAAGGTGAGACTTGATGGAACCAACATGACAGCCTCACTGTGATGAAGGGAAGATTCACACAACAACAGACAGACAGCTTGTAGATCAGAATAACTTGGACTTTAGAAGTCTTTATGTGTCTGAACTATTCTTTACTTCATCTCCTTTCTGTGCTTCAGGGACTCATGTCACTATGGTCACTCACTCTCGGTATGTCAGTCACTGCCTGGATGCCGCTGCTGTCCTCGCCAAGGAAGGAATCGAGTGTGAGGTAGAGGAACGAACACGCCTGTAGCTATGTGACACAGATTACCTTTGCTCAACAGCCTTTTAACTACTTCCTGTTTGTCTTTGTGTCAGGTGATCAACCTGCGGACAATCCGTCCTCTGGATGTCGACTGTATTGAGACCAGCGTGATGAAGACCAACCACCTGGTGACGGTGGAGGGCGGCTGGCCTCAGTTTGGGGTTGGAGCTGAGATCTGTGCCAGGGTCATGGAAGGTAACTGCTGACTTTTTTATACTTTGATTATTGCTTCTCTGTCCTGATTTACGCGCCTACTGTTTGTCTGAATGACAAAAAGCTATGATTTAATGTTTCGCACAACTTAATCGAGACATGACAGAACACCCCCAGAATATTTACGGAAAGAGCCAAATGCTTATACAGTATGTAGCACCTTGTGGTATCTCTGAAAACAGCTCTGAGTGGAAGGTTTAATAATATTTTCTGTTTTCGCTTTGGCTGCGTCACTGATCCACTTTGAAACATGCATCACTTGGGGCGATCTTGTAGCTGGAGTGTGTGCCCCATGTTCTGACTCCTCAGCAGCATTTTGCTGCATGCTTTCTTCTCACTAATTTATAGATCAACACAGACTGTTTTTTAAAGCAGGTTTTTGCAAAGCAAATTTCAAGGAAACACCAGGCAGCTGGCACCCTTGTTGTGCTGGTCATTTTATCCCCTCGAGTCTTTCAATTTTTTCTGTACCTCTGTTGAATTTTCGTTGTGTGATTGGCTGCCAGTAGACTGACCAAATGGCCTAACCTGGAATGTGTTGATTTGTAGATTATGACATACAACTCCCCTATAAAAAGTTTTTTTTTTCTAGAGATTAAACAAAAAATTACTTTTTTCTAGTGAAGAAGCAACTTTTTTTCTTTTCTAGAGAAAAAAAGACAACCTTTTTTCTTTTCTGTTTTTTTCTAGAGAAAAAAATGACTTTTTATAGAAAAAACTTTTTTTTTTCTAGAGAAAAATTCATGCATTAATTTTTTTCTTGAAAAAAAAACCATTTTTTTTTTCCTCAGGAAAAATGTCATTATCTCTTTAGAATAAAAGTCTTTATTTTTTCTTCAAAGTCACTTTTTCCAGAGAAGAAATTACTTTTTATTTTCTCGAGGAAAAAAAAAAATCTAGAATGTCTTAATTTTTAGATTTAGTTATGACATACAATTCCCCTTGAAAAGGTTTTTTTTTCACCTACCAAGACCAGTTTAAAAATGTATTTTTTTACAGCAGTAAGTTTGTAGAACATTTGGGAATGAAGGGGCACTAAAATCAAATTGTAATCTTCCTGTGTGTGTTTTCAGGTCCTGCTTTCAACTACCTGGACGCCCCGGCCACCAGGGTGACGGGCGTCGACATCCCCATGCCGTATGCCAAAATCCTGGAGGACAACAGCCTGCCGCAGATCAAAGACATCATCTTCTCTGTCAAAAAGACCCTCAACGTCTGACACACACACACACAGACATGCTAGAATCCTCTTTGTCTTGTTCACACAGACATTGAAAACATTTGAACCATGTGTAAATACAGCCAAACGGGTCCTTTAAAAACGCTCCAGATTAATGTTTCCAACCAGATGTTGGAGAAATAAGCGCACAGCTGTCCATCTGTACCCAGAGCGGTGGACACACAGGGTTCGGTCAACTCGCACACAAACTTGACTGAACTCTGTGTGCGACTTTGGCTGCTCCTTCCACTCCCTACTTTTCAAAATTACTCTTTCCTGTAGGCTTTTCTGTGTTTCTAAGGATGTTTGGTAACAACAAAACTGCTGAGTGGGCTCAAAACAATGTCACGATTGGATCAGTGTGCAGGTTTGTTGTGTAAAGAATCATGTTTCTTCACCCCAGGGCATCTCTGAGGCACCACAATGCTTAATTTATAACAGTATTTTGTGACAGTTTACCTTTATCAAAAAATTGCAGCTTATTTGGATGTTGCACTTGACCATATTGCTCAGCGTGTAACATTTTATTCGGATATATTCAGATGCCAAGCCTTTTTAATTTTGTTAAATGAAAACATGGGTTAAAAGTGTTTTCATTCCACAAACTTTAGTATTGAGAAAAGTTCTCAACCTGACAAAATGTCTAGTGAAAACTGATTCCTGACTAAGAACATGTTGCTGAAAAGTAGTTTGAGTCCTGATTTGTTCCTGCGAGCTCTCAAATTTAAACTTGCAGACTAAATTTCTCAGTAGTTTTGTTGTCTATTAACTCCAAATATATTTCTAACCCACCAAAACATAATGTATAGTCAGTCAATTCACTTACTGTAATTCCTCGCACTGACCCAGGTTCATCTCTAAAAGCAGCAGTGAAGTAGAACGGGCCGGCTGAGTGCTGGAGGTGGAGTGTGGTCGGGAATATTTATTGTAGCTGCAGCAGCTCTGTGGATGTTTTTGTTGCTGTAAATGAATCTGTTACGGGAATAAAAACCTTTCAGTCCTTCATGATGCTTCATTCATCGAGTTTTCTTTCGGTATCCTTCCTGCTTTGCTTTGTGTCTTTAGCAGGTTAAGTTTTTGATCAGGATGACACTGTTACAAGCTGATATTTGTGTCACTGAGGTCACAAACGGGGTTAGGTTAACACACTACAATAACCTGATATTGGGGTATCAGTGGTCTATAGACAAGCCAGAACCACAGTGGATGAAGGCCTTTTGTCAAGCCAACACCTGTTGGTGACTTTCAGTAATGAAGTTAGCCAATGGTAAGATTCCTGTCTCTGAAATAATGCTTGTTTTTAATGGTGAGCAGGAGCAGAAACAACTGAGCCAGTGACAGATAAGACAACACGAGACGAAGCCTTAAACATTTTTATTGGCAAACCTTCACGGGAACTTGCAGAGATCTGATGATCTGCATCAGATCAACAGTCAGAAAACACATCCATCCTGTCTGCTGAAGAAGAAGCTTTGAGGAACTCAAAGAACAAGCTCTCGTTACAAATCAAAGTATATTACACGTCTCCTCGCTCGGAAACGTTTAACAGTCTGACCAGGAGAGAAAAGTTGAGCCAAGTGTTGGAATTATTCAGTGAACGCAACAGGACAGTTTTCACATTTTATTTTATGGATTTTATGCATCTATAATTTCCTTCCAACTTCCTGGCGAGGTAAATTGTAACTCGGAAAATCTGTGTAGAAATCTAGATGAATTTCACATCGTCTCATGTTCAGCTGACTCATTGTGCTTTCACTAAAATAGAGAGCAATGCCAGCTGAGCAACAGGGAGTGTAAGAAGTGAACTGTCAATAATTTCATTTTTAAAGTCTTACAAAGGAAAATAAAAATAAAATGTTTGAATTCTGAGAAAGACAAAAAAATTCATTGAATGCTGTGTTCATGTCATGTTGAACTACCAGTCGTGTGACTTTCAAGCATTCGATGGAGCATTTAAGATAATTATGACTAGAAAACTGATTTTTCTGGAGGCTCATTTAACAGATAAAAATCTGTAAATGCTTGAAAACCAAACATATACAGACACCTGTCATTAATCACAGTCTGTTTTAATGGTTAAAGTAATATATTGTCAATGAACACCATCTTTAATCCTCACATGACCGACTGTAATCATGCAACTCTGTCTTAAGGCCTGAACGTGCTTCACACAAGAAAACACTGAAGCCTTGATTCTGTTCTGTTGGGTTCACTGTGGCCAACAAACCATTAACAAAGAAAATAAAACTTAAAAAAAAAGATGCAGTAAATTCCAGGTCCTTCCACTCTGCTCGCACACATCGTTTAAAACAAACAAGCAGCTTCAGTCTTTGAACAGAAACATCCTCAACATCAACAGTGTGCAGAATAAAAAATAACATTTTCTGTTCCTGCGAGTTTCATAAACTTTATGTCAGAGGAACCAAACTCTGAACTGAAGTCACTTTTCAAAACAAGATTTAAACCCTAATGAAGATTAAAAAATTAGCACTTTTCCTGATAACTCTAATAATAATCATCATCAACCAGCAGCTGGACAAACATTAAGAACAGATGAGGCTCCGGCTGCCTGACACTTATCTGTAACTTACTTTCCATTATAAACCCCAGGTGGAGTTCTGTATTTCCCTTCTGAAGGCCAAAATCAAGAGTTTGTAAAACACAAATAACAGGTTATTTGGTTCTAACTATACGGGAATATTTTGAGAGTACACAGTCAATATTTTCAAAAAGGAAACCAGGACAGGACTAATAAGAGTGTTCGTAATGTGTAAACTATAAAAAGTGAAAATCAGCATATCGTTGTTGGAGGTGTGACAACGAGGGATGAAGGCAAGTTAAATGTTGCCTCCAATAAATCATCTAATCTTTTATTTATGGGTCAATCTTGAAGGCAAATTGTGGAAATTGCAGTATTTACTGTCCTCTGACTTCTGATTCCAAGCTTCATTTAACCTCACTGACTAGCAGATCTGAGCTACGTGAACAAACGGAGAGTGATGGAGCCGAGCAGGTGGCTATACTGACTGGACAATTACTTAACAGGCTCTTCCTTGGGTGATATATTGTAAACAATGAAATGTTTGGTATAGCAGCATGGGGGATGAGAGTCATCTTTAATGCCATATTGTGTTTTAATGTTGGAAATGAAGAACTGCATAGGGAGCTTCGAGTAGAGCTGCATCCATGAATCAATTAGTTGTCAACTATCAATTAATCGTCAAATCAGTTACAGTCATTTTCTTAAAAGGAACAATAGTTAAAACTTTTAATTCAGATTCTTCAATGGGAATATTTTCTGTTTTTTTCCTCCTCTTTGACAGTAAACTGGATATTATTGGGTGCAGACAAAAACCAGACATGTGAGGACATCACAGACAGCTTTGGGAAACATTTTTCGTCTTCTTCTGACAGTTTACAAACCAAACAACCAGACAAATAATCAAGAAACAATCAACAGATTAATTGACAATTACAACAATTGTCGGTTGCAGCCCTAATAACAGATAACCATTTAGATTGAGTTTGTTTTTTGGTCAGCTTTTTCACAACACTATGGCTTTAATCTCATAACAAATCTTTTATTTCTGGATTATGACGAGCACTCCATCACATGTCCCTACAATTAGCACCAAATTACGTTGTTCTGTCCTCAAGCACTTCAAAAGATCTGAAACTGATATATCATTTCCTTTCTAGTGAATTACCAGGGAGTTATGGAAGCTGTAAAACATAATGTTACCCATGTTCCATCAAATGGGGAAAGTGGAACAAACGGTTTGTTGGTCGGTTGTTCTACGACCATCAGGGGTAAAAATGACGCAGATAATCATGTTTAGTTGTTAGTCTTAGTTTCAGTGGAGCAGTTTCTCGCTTCTGGCTTATTTTTTAATGTCACAAAAATTAAAATAAGGTAAAGCTCTTATTAGTTTCCGTCCCCAGTTACTGACCTCCAACAATTCCCAGAATGCCTTTCAACACGTCTCAGAGAAGAGGGCGGGACCGCTTGCCTGCTCGGGCTGGAGGCGGGGCCTGTTTAGTTCTTGGGCGGAGTCTACAGAGTCTTAAGGAGCCGAGAGGTCAGATCGTCCGACTTCTGAGTGTCCCTTCAGCAGGCCGAGTCTCACCACCACCACCCTCCTCTTCTTCTCCTCTGGCCCTTCATCATCCTCCTCCTCTTCCTCCTCAGTCTCCTTCACCTTTCGTTTTCCTCTCTCCTTCCTTTTCTCCTCCTTCCTCTGCTTCTTTGCCTTCTTCTTCCTTCTCTTATTTTCCTCTGCTGCTTGATCCACCTCTCCCTCCTCTTGTTGCACTGTGTCCTCTATTTCTTCCTCTCCTGCCATCTCCAATTCCTCCTCTTCTTCCTCTTCCTCATCATCATCATCATCCTCCTCCTCCTCCTCTTCTTCTTCCTCTCCTCCTCCTCCTCCTCATCCATTTCCAAGTCCATCTCCTCTTCCGCTTCTTCTTCATTCTCATCCTCCTCATCCTCCTCTTCCTCATCGTCCATGTCTGTCATGTGTTCTCCTTTCATCTGCTCCTGCTTCATCTTCATCCTCTGTTGTCCGTTTTGTGTGGCCTGAAAAGAAAAGAGCACAAAGTTTCAAACTTCAAATTGGCTGTTGTGTGTATATTGTGTGTATACATATATTAAATGATCTAGGGTAGACAGAAAATTAAGAGACGAACTTGCTTCTCAGATTAAAAGAAACATTTGTTTGATGTTTGAGCTAAATTTAAGCAGTTTATCCTCTACACAACAAAACCAACAATGAGTTGATCTCTCAATACTTTTGGACTTGGCCACTCTGCCTGAAAATGCCAATCTTAAAACATTTAGTAAAGGTTCAGTAATTTCCTAAAACACTGCTCACTGTAGTTTTAAGCAAACATTTCTCAAACAGAGGGAAACAGTTAATTTGTTATTGACCACTTTCAGTGGTGGTTAATCCACATTTGCTGCTCTGGTGAGTATTTGGAGCAGCAGGATTGTGTGTGTCTGACTGAGGCAACATAAACTACCGTGTGTGTGAGTCCATGGTGTGGCTCATTGATATGTTTTATGAGCCTTTGGACAGCAATGGAGCTCTGTGGCTCAGAGGACTAAATATATCAGGCTTTGGATACACACACACACACACACACACACACACACACACACACACACACACACACACACACACACACACACACACACACACACACTTTTTTGCACTGATTTGCAAAAATTGCATTTCAAGTTTTTTTAATTTTTCATCCAGACTTCCTAAAATCCATCTGGATATGCCAAAATAACAATATGGGATGTCAATCTGAAGAGAGCTCATGTTTACTAACATCAACAAAGCTTAATTTGTTTGAGTACCAAGTTAGTTCTGGGTTCTAATTATAATACTCACATTCTTCTTGTTGGTTCGGAGCCTTTGCAGCAGTAACCTGACGGTGTCCTTGTTCTGACACAGTCCCATGGTGTTGAGGGCATCCAGGGCGGAGCCGGAGCAGCCCTGCAGGCGTAGCTCTGCCCCCAGAGCGGCCTGCAGGTAGTTGTTCTTCCAGATGTTTCTGGTGAAGAGCGGGACGGAGAGTGCCACCACAACACGGCGCTCCAGCAGCGTCTGGGCCTGCTCCTCTGACATCTGGCTGCCATACAAACAGAACATAGATTCAATCACAACCCATGATGAGGTCTTAGTAGGTCATTTGGAATCTGGACTGTGTGAACCAAGCACCAGTCTAACCGGACTCAGACTTACTGGCTGCTCTTCGAGAGGTGGCCGATGTCTGGGAACAGCGAGGTGAGGCAGGTGGTGACGAGTGGAGCTTTGTCCTGGAACCAGTTCAGACAGCGACGCCAGGGGAAGGACGACAGTGGCCTCCTGCCCGACACCTTCTGATGGAAGGGACTGTCCGTCTGCCGCGTCAGCGCCTTCATCTACACCAGCACCAGGACACAAAACAAAGCCGTGATTACTTGATGAAAAAAAGTAGTACTTCTGAAAACTTAAAGGCACCACAGGGAGCTTCTGTTCTCACCTCATCTTTCAACTGTTTGATCCAGAACTCCATCATGGGCTTCCGGGCACCTTTGGCAGACCAGAGCATTTTGAAAGCGGCCTTGTAGCAGGACTTGCTCACCAGCAGCGCCGCTTTGCTCTTCTTCCCCATCCTGCGACCTTTCTTCCTTTTGTCTCTAACCTCTGACTGCACTCAGCAACATCAAAAAAACAAAACAAAAACAAAACAAAACACAGAAATCATATTTAAACAAGACAAGTGAATGAAACACGATCACTACAGATCACAGTGCCATGTTGAATTACCACTTTACAGCTATGTCCAAAATCATCTATGTTGCAGATCATATGGTGTTAAAAGCAAAGTAACCTTTTTGGACACAATTGTTTCTTTTCATCTGGCATGTAGTTTGCAGAATAGAAACTCTGTCACCTTGTGTTACTAGTTATTTTGCAGATTGCATGTCGCATCGGCACCACAGTAGAGCAATTTAATATCAATCTTCTTTTAAATAAGAATGAATCCATTTTCATGTAAAAGTACTCAGGTAGTATTCATACAAGTTACTGTCACTTCTACTGAATTTTTTTCAAAGTCTGACTCCTGTGTACTTTTTTACAACACTGCTCATCTTTAATGAAAAAACAAACTGATGCTTAAACTCTGTACTGTGTAATATATTAATAATACAGTTTTGGGGTTATATGTCAGAATCGTCTTAATTAATATCACTTTCGGTATATCGAGATATTATGAGACTCTCTCTCGCACACACACACACACACACACCGGTGGTTTCAGCCACAAGGTTCTCTTCCCGCTGTGTTTACGCTTGCACTTGCTCCTGATGACCTGCGCGCAGATCTCGCACAGGAAGGACTTGTCGGTCACTGTGGACCCCGGGAAGGCCCAGTGTACAGTCTCTGGGGTGGTGAAGGTGAACACGGCCCTCCGGTTGAAGCTGCGGCCCTGCCGCTCGAACTCGCACTTGCAGCAGGAGCAGTTTCTGTCCTCCGGCCGCGTGGAACGCCGACGGCCGCTTCGGGACGCACCGGAGGAGACGGAAGCATCGGCGAGTCCAGAGGCTGCTGACTTTTGGGAGTCTTCTTCGGTCTGCGGCAGAGAGGATGCTTCCACATCATTCCCACCAGGACAGTCCACCTCAGCGCCCACGGCCGGTTCGGGAAGCTCTACAGATACGGTGGGCTGACCTGACCCGCTCTGCTCGGGTCCAGCAGCTCCCCGCGCGGGGACTCCACCGTCAGCCGCCGGTGCGCCAGAGAGGGAGGACGCGTCCGTGGAGGCAAACGTATTGGCTGCGGAGTGTGCATAGTCGTGCTCGTTCGTCTCAGACGGGGGACTGGTTTCCTCATCGTTCCCCGCGTTTGTCTCGGTGTTTTCACTCGCCATAATAAACGGAGGGGCTCCGCTTTTAAGTCAACAATCGGAATACGCAGAAAGAAAAACTCTGCCAGTGGTCATCGCTGTCCACGGAGCAGCAGGCTAACAGTGCTAGCTAACAGCACAAGCTAACATTGAAGCCCGCCAGAAAATTAGGGACTTTCAGTCAGATGTTTCAAAGTAAAACTCTCCCGAGCGCTTTAAGCGACGTGTGCAGCAAAAGTTTGCTCAATATTACAATGCTGCGAAGAGGGTACAGCGCGGAGATGCAACTGCAGACCAGGTAGAAAACAAGAACTGTGACCAACAGGATGTAGCCACTAATAAACAAGATGGTTTCCGTGTAGCTGTTAACTGGCAGACTGCTGCTGGCGCCCCCAGGTGGTGGGAGGGAGACACTACACGTCTGTGCAGATAGACAGGAGGGCTCAAATGAATCCTGGATGAATCAAAAAAACTTTTGATAATTGATTAATTGTGAAATAAATGTTTAATATTCTTATGCCAAAAATTCGCCATTTTCAAGATTTTCTAAGGTGATGAATTGGCCTCTGTGATGATTAGTTTTAGACATTTTATCCACCAAATTTTAAATTGAATAGTCAATTAATCCACGATTGACGAATCTATAATTAAAATAAGCGATATAATCTACAGCTTAAAGTGAAACTCCCGCCAAAAAGCAACCAAGGCTTTATTTGTGATTGAATGTGAGTCAAACCTTCCTGTAAAGCATAATTACCTCCACCTCCCACCACTCCTCCTCTCCTCCAGAAAAGTATGCTAGCATCAACACTAAGAAGGCTCGACACAACATGAAACTTTGCTTGTAGTATCACCAGGGTCTCCACACATGAACACGAGCATTGACAACATTGATTGTGCACACAGAGTTTACTAAAAAAAGAAGGTTTTTGGACAACTCATGTTAGCAGTAGCACCTGCAGCACGCCACCATCATGGCAGTCAAAGTGTCCCCATTGAAAATTAGCTTGCCCAAAAACGAAACTACGGTAAATCTTAAAAGTGCCTCTCTCATCGTAATTATGCTTTTACACGAAGGTTTGACTCATATTCAGTCGCAAATAAAGCCTCCGTTGCTTTTTGGCCAGAATTTCACTTTAATACTTATGGAATGCCATTTTAGTCCATATTAGATTAACGCCAATACAATAATTTGCGAAATTATTAATTGGCCAATTAATATAAAGAACTTTCCAAGGATCTCTTTAATTTATTTCATGGGACTTTGATTGCACAATGACACATTTCTTCTGGTATAAAAGTCCCCTGAAATAAATAAATATGTGTCACTGTGTAAATAAATGTGTCACTGCGTAAATACATGTGTCATATAGTGTAATTAAATGTATCATTGTGTCATGAAATTACTGAAAGTTCTCTTTGAAAAAAATCCTACCCACTTATTTACTTTTGGAATTGTTTTTATAGGCATATATGTGTATTACATACACTTATTTATTAATTTGATATTGTCTATAACGGCATTCTTGAAGTATAAACGCTGTAACACATTTGAATGTATTATTCTCATTTTCATAACAACTACTTTCATTTTATGAGGTCTTATTTTGACAGGTCTTACCGGAAGTGTCCTCACAGTGGTGGTGACGGTGTAACTGATGGAGGTAAATGGACGCGTTAGCTAGAAGGCTTCTTCCTCCAGCTGTGTGCGGTGTTAAAGCAGCAGTCAGCAGTGATGGAGATGTTATAGGTAAGACTAAACAGACTTTAAAAAAATATATATTATTAAATCTGTGAAATCGACGTTATGACGTCTTTTATTTGCATAACGTTCACTTTATGCTAACTAGCCGTTAACCGCAGTGTGACTCTGTGATTAGCTTCATTCAGACGAACAGAGGCAGCAGTGATGATTACCGACCGTGACACACAACACTTTCATTTTCAGAGATTATCTGGAAAAACTAGAGTTATTCTTTAACGGTATGACGCAGTCAAGTTCAGCACCACCAAACTACAACAGCTGATATAACATCATTCCTCTCAGGGTTTGTATTGTACTGCTGTGGACTCTATTACAAACTGGTGCCTCAGCATGTTGTTGTACTGGAAAGTGGTGCAGTTGTTTTTATTGTCTGAATGTGGAGACATTGAAATGAAATAGTTAGAATTGTGAAAAATAACACAATTCTAAGCCAAAGATTACACTACTCAACATTAGTTGAGGATATGGATGCATATATCAGAATCAGAAACAGATTTATTACCAAGAAGGATTTTACACTAATGAGGAATTGTCTTGGTGAAAAAGGTGCATGCATTGAAGACGATAAACAATAAACAAACAGTGACTATAATATATAGGCTACAATATAAACAAACAGAGACATAAAGTGTGGGACGATTGATAGGTAAAGACAGAAGAACTGTACAGGAATGTGCTAAAAAGATTTTTTTTTTTAAATGATGAAATGATAGGTGTTGTATTATTTTTGGGGACCAAAAATATTCACAAAACACCAAATACAATTTCAGACATGTCCCAGAATAAACAATCAAATGATCGCTTAATCACAATATCCCTATTTTTGATTATTGTAAGGCTTTAAATTAAAGATATACAGTTTAAAGTGATATAAACACAGAAAAGCAGAAAATCCCCTCGACTGAGAAGCTTCAACTAATAGTTGCTTGGCCTATTAATGTTCTGCCAATCAACTTATCGATTAGTTGATCAGCTCTTTATGCTCTTTTACTGATTGGGGTTGCAGATATTCTCACTATCCATTAATGTAATGGTTATTTTTTTTATCAAGGTCTTAAACCTATTAAATTATTTTTTTGCATGTAAAAATTTTAGCATTTGCGCTTAATTAGTGCCTTTAATCATTCTAAAAATTATGGCAGATCATTAATATTCTAATGGCTAATCAAATGATAATTTCAGCTCTTGCGTGGATGAGTTAGTATTCTGCAAGCATCCATTATTCTGAATTTCTCATGTCAGCCTTAATGGCTCAGGTACATGTTGTCAACAACAACTGGCTCAAGAGAAACAACAAAAAGGGAGAAACCAAATTGGAAAACTCAAGGTTATTCAATAAGTCTAAAGAAAACAAATAACACAGACTCCTGCAGAGCGATAGGGAATGTTGCTTGGTGGAGGAAGGGATTTTAAACCTGTAGAGCAGGTGGTAGGGCTTTTAGGCCACACCTGCACACCTGCACACCTGCAGCAAACCAGACCAGACAGAAAAGAATGTCCTTAGACACAACAGTGTGAATATTCAGCCTTTGTACATACGTCAGATTGCAGCCCGACTGTTATCACAGAAGCAGCTTTCCGGTTCAAAAGTTCAACAGTCAGCTAATGCATCATCATTTTGTGAATGTTGTGTAACATTTTTCTTTGTAAAAAAAAACAATCAACTATACAATGACATGAAAAATTATTATTTAAAATTCTTATTTACTTATTCTGTCACCAGTGAGTAGCAGCTTCCTAATAGGTGAGTTAAAATCAGTGAATAGTGACTGTGAAAAGCAAGTGGACGTAGATTGAATCAATCTGTTTTACCACATTGGTATGAACCCAAAACAAAGCAATTTCACTGTGATCTGACTGCAATAAATGGATCAAAAGGATGCTGAAATATCAACCTCATAACCCCGCCTTGTTAAAAAAATCATCGGGTCTGTCAGCTAAAGGACAAGCAAACAACTTTCAGAATGATTGTTCCCTGAATCGAGTTGGGATCGATCTGGGCTATGCTGTGGTGAGACATATTTCCAAAACTTACCAAGTAGTCTGACTTTCTTGCTCATTTCCCTTCATGGCAGCTCCTTATTGGTTCTGTCTGGGTACGAGTAGATGTACTGAGACTGGCTGCTCTAATCGAAAACAAGCCGGTCATGTACCTGAGTAATTACAGGCAGAGGACAGGGCTCCAGATTGACTGTATAAGTCTGTTTGCTGTTGTTTTTAGGAATGTCCTGCATAGTGTATCTTAATCCTGTGATTCTCAAGTATTTTGTTTTGACATGCCTGTCTGCAGTTTGGTGCTGTGCAGGAAGTGCACAGGAGGTTTATCAGAGCTCATTTGATGAAGACAGCTGCCTGCTGCTGGAAACGCCTTTGATGAGTTCAGTGAGCATGACTCGAAACAGTAAAGTTGCGGGCCAGAAAACCTAAACAAAGAGATGAAAGAGGCTATGAAGCTCAGTAGAGCTGGGAGGAAGTGCAGAGTAGTGTGGTAATTTATTTCTCTGTGGGTTGTTAATGTAAAGAATAATGATCATAGCAGCTTCCAACATAAAGATAACAGCTAACAAGAGGCAACTAGTTTTATTATTCTGTTGAGGGTTATTTAAGGGGAGAAACACCACTGATTTTACACATCAAAGTCTGATGGCGTTGATGATGAATACAGTATATGTGAACATGTTGTCTAAAGCTTTGAAAAGGAAGCTGTGAAAAGTCTGATAGATTGCCTTGAGTGAGGTCGCTTGAGACAACATCATCTGGGCCTTAAGACTACCAAAAAATGATGGTGTTAAATTAGAAATATGTGCGACTTCTCCTTATCTGCAGCACCAGGTAATCATTCACTTCTAGCATGGTACTCAAATCTATGAGCAAACTGTCAGCGGGCAAGTTGCATTGTGGGTAGCAAAGGTGGCAGGTTTTGACAAAGGCAGGAGAATGTGCAGCTTAAAAAAAGACTTCTGTTGCATCTTTGTTATTCATTTTGTGAACAGCCAGTTAATTGAGAATGTTTTTCTCTCAATTTGCATCGTGCTGATTAAAAATAACGTTTAAATTGAAATCGACAGACACACAGCCCTTTAACCACAGTGGAGTCTGATTAGTGTGTGATTTAATCATAGCTTCTTAAAATGCTGTGTGAGCTTCATTAATTAGTTGCAGTGAGTCATGAGAGGTTCAACCACGTGTTTTAAATCTCAGTTCGTCTCTGAGATACAAGAAGCGAGGTCCACAGCTCCTCCTCCGGTTTTCACTGGCTGGCAGTGTGTGGACACATCAGGGACACGAGACTAATCGGCCAGATGATGTCTGGGCCGCGGCAATGCAGCATCAGCTGGCTGCTTATCTCCATGGCAACCATCTCACCAGCTGTTCATCCTCTTGTTGCAGGTGTTGGCGGAATCACAGAAATGATCTTCAACAGTCTGACCTAAAGAGAAACGACACAGACAGCCGAGAGCTGCAGATGGAGAATGGAGACCTGGGTCACATGGTGCGTGTGTGTGTCTGAGTGTGTGTGTGTGTGTGTGTGTGTGTGTGTGTGAGTGTGTGAGTCTGTTTGTGTGCATGCAGAGGTTTTTTCTTTGCTTTGTTTCAGAAATGTTATCGTCTGGCAGTTCAGCTTTTTGTTCAGATGAACAATGTTTGAATTATGATAGCACATGCTTTCATGTGGGGCATGTGTAGCTCAGGAGGTAGAGCGGGTCGTCCAGTAATTGGAAGGTTGCTGGTTTGAGTCTGTGTTTTTTTTTTTTCTAAATTCAATTCCAAATCTTCACTGTGGACAACTCAGGCCTATTGTAACTTGATGAGTGTAATTATAGCTGAAGCTGAATTTTATGTCATAAATGCCTCATTTCCATCGCAAGGTATGACTCGTTAGAACCGTACTTTGTTGGTCTTCGATTGACAAAAGTTGTGAATAGCACCTGGTACTTTTTGGGGTACCACCCCAGATGATGTTCAAAGCAGGGCAATATTAAAATGTGGAGTGAAAACACTGCAGACTACAGATTGTTCACAGAGAATCATCACTTCTGAGATACAGAGCTAGAGTTGTCTCGTCATTCTGGACCGTTGATACTGAATTTGATCACTAGGTGGCTCACATGACTTAGCCGCTCACGAGTGGAACATAAAGAGCGTGTATGACTGAGAGTGTAGCAGCATCACAATCCATCAGGACAACTGTGCGTCTTTATTTTTCACAACCGTTCAGCTTAACAGTTCTTTTTAGTTTCAGTTTTATTTATTTGTACATTGTTTCTGAAAAAGGAAAGATTGGGAAGGAAATCAAATTCAAGTATTATACATTGTCTTAAATAAACTGCAAGTCAATAAGTTGTTCACGACACATCTCAGACTGCTGTTTCTGCTCTGTCCAGATGGGGGAGCCAGTGAGTCTGAACGTGGGCGGCTGTGTGTACAGCACTTCTCTGTCCACGCTGCAGCGCTACCCAGACTCCATGCTGGGAGCCATGTTCAGAGGAGAACTCCCCACTGTCAGGGACGCACGCGGTAACTACTTCATCGACCGCGACGGACCACTGTTTCGGTGAGTGTAAACTCAAATGTATATGTACACAGTATAGCAAAAAAGTCTTTGAATGGGGAAAAAATGGAAGAAACTGCATGATGATCAACTGTGGTGGGATCTCTCTTCCAGATAAGACAGACATGCAATAGATGTTGAGTGAGTGTCCATGCGGCTATTTTCAAATTGTAAAATCTGCTGCTAGCTGATCAGATTACATTTACCCAACAATAAACTGGATTATCTCTGTAATAGTTAGCTCACACGTGTTGTAAAGTGCTTTGAGCGGTCAGTTGACTTGAGCCAACATGCAAACTGACATGCACAATTTACACGTTGGCATGTTAACATTAAGTAATTACTTGCACAAGGATTGTAACTGTAGTGGTGTTATGTTAGAATGATGAAAGTGTGACATTGGCAAAGCTGCTGCTCAGAGCCGACCAGATCTGAAGGAGAGAGTTGGAACTTCTGGAGGAATAAACACCTGGAGTCACTTCAGATTCTGCTCTGATCCAGAGTCATTTACTGAGGGGATGAGAAATCTTTTATTTTTGGGGGGATTTATCTTCACTTATGTTTATCAACTTTGACTGCTGCAGCGATCTACAGAGGTGACCCCCATTGTCAGGTGTTTATGTTCTTTAATATTCTGCAGTCAGTGTTGATTCGCTGGTGGTAAATACACCCTTAAAAAAATGTATTCATCTAAGTTTAGTCTCTTTTGTCAACTTGCCCTCCTCACTCTTTGAATAGCCTAGTTTTTGGTCCCATGTATTCAACAAGGACGTGGAAACATTCCTTAGATTTTCCTCTCCCTCTTGACATGATAGCATCACACAGTTGCACAACAAGATTTTGTTTACTGCACATTCATGCTACAAATCGGCCTCTGTACCAATACTGGGTTAGGATCTGGTGACTGTTGTGGTTGTCGGAGTACACAGAGCTCGTTGTCATTTGTATGGAACCAGCTTGAGATAATCTGTGTTGTGTGACATGGTGTTTTATCCTGCTGGAGGTAGACATCAGAAGATGGGTATACTGTGGTCATAAGGGTATGCACACGGTCAGCAACAGTACTGAGCTAGGCTGTGGCACTTCAGCAATCCTCAGTTGGTATTTAGTGGCCTATTGTGTGCCAAGAAAATGTTCCCCACAGCCTAACACCACCAGCAGCAGCCATGGATCCATATTGTTCATGCCAAATACTGACCCGACCATCTGAATGTTGCAGCAGAAATTAAGATTCTGGTCTTCTTCCTCTGACCTATTTTTCTCTTTATGTCAACAAATCCCATTTAAAGACCCAAACCAGCAAGGGATTGATTCTACAAACAAGTGTTTTCTGTAAATCAAAGTCTGATATAGCTCATTCTTCAATGCCAGAGCTCTATTGTTATCAAAACTCTGAACAACACACATCAATGAGCCACAACTGTTGCACTGACACACACCTTTACTACAATGAACACAGACATTGTGTTTTCTTTGGGCTCAATCCCACATAAACCATCCTGCTGCCATCAATACTCACTACAGTACCTAAAATAGTACCTAAAACTGCACTTTTTCCTTCAGTTTGAGTAACATTTGCTAAATTGCAGCGATCAGCGGTTTTAGGACATTAATGAACCTTTTTTGAACATGAAACTGTGCATTTGTGAGCTGCTTTTAAAGATTAACATCTTCAGTAGAAATGCCACAGACAGCGGATAAGTCAGAAAGTATAGAGAGCCGGACTAACACATCGTTGTTTGATTGTTTTTCACGCGGTTTGCTGACAATGTGGAAATACAGCATAGCTAAAGCCTTGCCCCTTAAGAGAGAAGTGAAACGAATTTTGAGAATAAAGACAAAACTCAAGTGTCAGAAAAACTGAAACAAACTCTTCTCACTCTTGAGTTGTACAGCAGCTTTCTCCCCTCTTGTTCCGACTTACACTGACAGCTCAGAGTTTCACTGAATCATCAGCTCAGCACTCTGGACTGATCCTGTCTCTGTTTCTGCTGTGTCAGCTACATCCTCAACTTCCTGCGGACGTCAGAGCTGACGCTGCCTTGTGACTTCAAGGAGACTGAGCTGCTCAGGAAGGAGGCTGACTTCTATCAAATTGAGCCCCTGATCCAGTGCCTGGGAGACCCCAAACCCCTGCTGCCCTACCCAACGGACAACTACGAGGAGGTGGTGGAGCTGTCCAGCACCAGGAAGCTGTCAAAGTACTCTAACCCAGTTGCAGTCATCATAACACAGCTCACCATCACCACCAAGGTCAGTTGCTATAATGAATAAAACAACGTAGAAAAGATTAATAAATAAGTGGTCACATGACTCTCTTGTTGTTTTTAGGTCCATGCAGTGTTGCAGTCCATCTCAGGCAGTTTCACAAAGTGGAACAAACACATGATGGACACCAGAGACTACCAGGTGTCCTTCACCTTTGGACCGTGTGACCACCAGCAGGAAGTCAGCCTGCGTGTTCACCTGCTCGATTTCATTTCCAAAGCTGTGAGTAGCTTTTACATTATCTTTAACATCCTGTGTTGTAAATTACCTTTTACCTACATATTTTAACTTAAGTTTAGTGGACCGCAGCAAAAGAAAGACGAGTGACTGAGTGATGAAGTTACAGCATTGATTGGTTGAGTGTAGGAGTTTACCCACTGATTGTTTCTTTTTCAAGATGGATAGGTTTAAAGGGTTCGTAATTACTTCTTAAGGAGGCTTTTAAGCCTTGTTTATGCTTGTGTGAGAGCATGGCATGGTCCATCGCAGATGGTGTGTGAGCTCTGAGTGCACAGAAGTGTTTACGCTCTATCCAGAAGAACATCATAGACCAAACAAGGTTGCACAATCCGCTATACAGCTACAGCTCCTCACTTCCAAAAACGAAACACTGTAAACACTCAGTGAGGAAGTGAGAGAAAACAGTTTAGTGTAAAGAAACCCTGGTGACATTGTAACTTGGCACAGATTAATTTTGTCAACAAGGGCCGATGAGGAGACTCGACTGCTTGGACCAGTGCTTTAACTTCATCACTCATCCAGTCACTCATGGACAAATGCATTTGTAGCACTGAACTTTTTTTTTAAATTATTATTATTTAGCTTATTTATGTGGTAAGATGTCTCCTGTCTCTTTTTGTTCCAGGGTTTTACGATACGCAACACGCGCGTTCACCACATGAGCGAACGGGCCAATGAGAACACAGTGGAACATCACTGGACTTTCTGCCGACGAGCTTGGAAAGTCAACGTCTAGCGGACGGGATGATTGATGGACTTTTACTGGCAGCCAGGAGATGTGATCATAGTACCTGCAGACAGACAGAGACTTGTTGGTGGTGGTTGTTTTGTGTTAATGTTCTGTAAGATGTGCGTTGTTTTGGATCATTTCCTCAGTCTCATGAGTCTCATGGAGTTGAAGCACAAGGTGAGGTTATAGTATTACCGCAGCTTTATCATATAGAAGGTATGGCCAAAAGTATGTGGACAGGCTTCAGTCTTCATGCTACAGTATTGTCAATACAACATCATCCTGTTCCTACATCTTAGTACCCCGTTAAAAAATCCAGAAAGAAATGGTTTTCCCAGACTGAGGTGTAAGGGCTTGACCTCAACTCCATCCAACACCTTTGGGGTAAACTGGAATGCCAAGTGTGATCCAGACCTTCTCACCAAACATCGGTGCTGGACCTCACTAATGCTGCTATGTAAATAGGAGCAAATCCCTGCAGCCAACATCTGGTGGAAAAACTGAAGCCAGAGGAGTGGAGACTGTCTTAGCAGCACATTAATGAACATGGTTTGGAATCAAGTTCAACTATCATATCCAGATACTTTTGGCCACACAGTGTATGGTACATCTGGCATATCAGCACTATTACAAATCTGTTGCACATCAATGGCTAGGAATTATAAATTGCTAAATTAAAACAAATCTGGAAAATGATGATCTTGTGTCATTTTTTACTCACCTTCTCATTTTTTTGTTTTTTTTTATTTCTTCTTTTGACTACCCACCTGACAAGCCAGATGGTTTGTTACACAGAGCCATCTGGGAAGACTTTGTGGAAACAGTCAAGAGTAGAGCAGGCACTTTAAAAAAAACAAAACTTGGCAGGTGATTGAACAAACCATCTGTCTATCACCATCTATTACAGGCTAACTTCTATCAGTCAGATGAACAGGAGGAGAGCGCCGCCAGCAGAACCAGTTGGTAAATCAAACTCTTGTTGAAGCCAGTTGGGAGAAGAGTGCAAACATCTTTTCCCACCGAGCCAGTAGCTGCAACTAGTTCCTCAAAGGACGCTGATTGCTCCAGTCAATGTGATATGGCCACAAGTGCATAGCTTGAAACCTGGTAAGATGGATTATCGAGATCACGATATCACTTGATCTCCTGAATCCTCCTAAGGTAATTTGATTACCATTCTCACAGCATGAGGCTCATTTCAGACCAGTTTATAGAATAGGCTAAAGGGTGTTTCCTTCTGCAACCGTTTCTCATGTTGACACTGCATATCAAGAAATCTCTTCCACTCATGAGTTTTATATGTGTGAACTCATTTGGTAATGGCTTTAATATAAACAACTTTTATTTGTTTGTAAAAGTTCCATACTCCAGCCTTAAAATACCTGTTTTGGTGGAAACGAGCACAAATGGAGATAGATCGACTTCCCGTGAATAAAAGCAAGTTATGGTCACCACAAAAACAACTGGAAATGTTTCCAGGCGTCATTAGAAATATCCAGTGGCGTGACTTGAGAGGTGGTCGGCTGTAGCGGTGGCCTTGTTGGTAATAATTGACCTGCACAATGATCTTTTGATATTTATAAACACGTTTATAATTCATGACACAGTTAAAACAAGATTAAAAAAATTCTATGTCTCTCACCAGTGACTCATTTCTGAAATAAAGTCCACTGCTGCAGCACAAAGGAAGGGGCAAGACTTTGCTTCTGGTGGCAGATTCACCTCGTTTGTGCATTCAACCATCAAATACCATAGTGAAAAACGAGACCTTGTGGGAACCAGTCTTTAAGTGAATGTTGTCATTTTTCTTCAGTCATGTTTCCGTGCAATCAGTATTTAATTCAGAATAAGTAAAAGCTGAAAAGTTGACATTACCAGTGAATTGTGAGGACAATGATAATTAAGTTTATTCAACAGTGCCTTTCTTCAGTTGCAGTGCTGTGTAAGCCATGTTCAGACTCGCAAACATAAACAGTAGAGGTGCAATACGCTGTGATTCATGCTGAATATAACTTTAACACCCTGGTCCAACAAGACTGAAATTCCCCTTTTACACAGCCTGTTGCGCCTTTATTTCACCCCATTAAAACGCTTAAGCATTGAATGGAGTGGAGAATATCATTGTTTCAACTTTAAGCTGCCAGCGGAGGTAATAAAAAAGCTGAATTAATATCTTTGTAAGTAAAAAAAAATGTAAAAAAAAAAAAGAAATGGGCTGGTCTAAACTTTGCCACATCCCTGTTTTAATTTCTTAGTTCGACCCGTCTCCTCTGGACACCGTTGAACTTTCCAACTTTTACTTGTCATTGAAAATTAATAGCATCCACATTCCTCAATTATTGGCCTCAGCCACTGGACACACTCCACTGAACAGAAAACAGAGCTCGGTACCTGATACCAGTGTGTCTGGATTCACTTCTAACTTCATTAAAGAAAATAAAATAAAAAAGGATTCAACTCAGTTACTTCACGTTTCAGACTTGATTTTGTTTATGAATAAGAATAAAATTATAAAATATACACACTCCACAATATTTCCCATAGGACACACTCTGTTTGGCGGGCTGTTTGAGCTGCCATCAAAACACTAGTTTTCCTTTAGTATGTCACACATACTGCTGTCTTAGCTGTGTTTCGAGTTTGTCTAGCAGTTTTTGTAACTTTGAATTTTTAAATTTTTCAGTGCAGGGCACAGTGTAAATCAATTGTGTACGCAGTCCTCCTTCCACAGGTGCACACCACTGTTAAGCCCTAATCAAGCTTCACCAAGGTGTTTTTGAAGCGCCTGCACCTGTAGGAACAAGCCTCAGTGTGATCGAGACATCACAGCACCAGCATTTTGAATTACACTCTGGGGCAGAAACGTACCGGAGCTCCTGGTTGAGTATAAAAAAGCAAAACCAGCATAGTGAAGGGTCTCGTTTACAAGCATATTGTGGGATCTCCGTGACCTAGAGGAGTTGAGAATGTTAATAAATGTCAACAATAAAGGGATACAAACTGGTGACAACTAACTCATTTTGATTTCCTCAGGTAACAAACATTATCGTGATTTCACTGATATTATGCAACTTAAAAAAGAAAATGGGAGAAAAAGGCTACATTTAGTAAGCTGCTGGGATTAGCCAGAAAAACAAGACTAACGCTTCGGTTCAGAAGATCAAATACCAGGCGGTTCAGATTGAGTGATACATCCTTGACTTTGAAGACTTACCAAATGGCAAATCAAAGCAAACAAGCTGCGCAGAATCATGCAATTACCAATTTCAGATAACAAAAATGTATCTACTGAGAAGCTCTTTATCTCATTATTTTATTACCAGAGGCTCTGTGACAGCTGTTTCTCTAAACTGAGTGAGGCAATGTTTTAACGCAACACTATTGTTTGTTCAAAGGCAGCCTCACCTTGGTGTCGTTTATAACAGCTTGTGTCTCAGTATATAACTAGATCCTAAACAAAGCAAATGGAAATGTCAGTATTTACAACAGAGGACCCAAAATGGGAAACACTCAGGCAGACAGGTGAAAGAACAAAAAGTGAGAAAGAGAGAGAGAGAGCTGTAAGCCACAGCACAAAAAATCCAAACTGCATTTAACAAACAGCCAGAAATGAAACGTCCTTAAAACCAGGTAATCAAACCTAAACTCCGGCAACAAAACAGAAATCCACAAGTGCAAGTAAAAAAAAACAAAAAAAAAAAAACAGTTCAAATGAGGGAGACAGGCAGTAACAGGTGTGATGCGCAGGAGCAAGACACAACCAATGAAGAGTAAATTAAAAACACAGTCTTAAATACACAAGGGTTGGCAAACACATGAAACACAGGTGCACACAGAAAAAGGGCGGGACAACAAACAAAGGCAGGAAGTGGAAAGTAAAAGATGACAAAAAGAAGATAAACTCAAAATGACAAATAATAATAAAACAGGAAACTATCAGATACAAAAACAGGACCCAAATGCAAACCGAAGGCAGGCAGATTCACCAAAAAAAATAAGCTTTATAAAATCTGATAAGGAGTTGAAATAATCATATTAATTCATGCAAAAAACGAGGGCAGTGTTTCACCAACAAGATCCTGTTTGTTTTTGCTGCCATTTGGCCTCTGATTACATTTCAGTCCTCATCAAAACCCAGAGGTTACATTTTTGCAGTATGGACTAAAGTTTTTGTGAATACACCTTCATTTCTATATTCCATCTATATTCTGTGGCTCAGGCCTGATCCAAACCTTGAGAAACACAAGTAAAAAAGCCAGCAGTAATACAAATCAAACTTTAATAATAACAGATTCAAGTATCTTTGTTGGTCTTGGGGAATATGATTGCATTTGTGAAGAAAACAGTGTTATAAAGCCATTTGTGGCTCCAGACGATGGTGCATCTAATCTGAAATATTGCCTCCAGTGATGTCACTAAATTGCATTATGGGTAATGTAGGTACCAGGTTTTTGAAAAGCAGTCCACTGATCTAAAATTGCATCCTGTATCCTGTGTTGGACTCATTATGGACAGTTATAAAAAATGAGACAAGAAAACCAGAGATTTTATATTCCACACATTCTTCTTCCTTCTCAGAATCTGGCAACTCCATTACCCACAATGCAACTTTGCCATTGAGTGACATCAGGGGAGGCAAGTCATCAGATTACATGCAGCTTCCTCTGGAGCGACGAAAGGCACACTTGGATGCCCTTTCAGATCCAACAAAGTTCTTCCTGGTGTGGGTGCCGCTGTGACACCCCCACAGTCACACCGTCATCAGTACAGCGTGAAAAATTCAGACCCATTTTCATTTGAATGGAATCACTGTGCTGACACAACAGGGGTTCTGACAGAGAGACTCCGGTGTCAACTTTTGCAGCAACACATTGTGACGTTATTCAGAAAGAAGCTGTGTTTGCCAATTACAAACATATGAGCACACTTATGAATGTATTTCATAAGCTTTCTTGAAATAGACTGGTCTCAAAGTGCACCCAGCAATGCAGACCCCTTGGATTGTTAGCAGTAGTGCCATCTTGGGTCAGAATAAAAGCAAACTGCAATGAATAAAAATAGATAAAAGAGGCTGCCTCAACATTTCAAAATATTCAAATATTTATATTCAAACACATTGAATCTCTGTAACTGACAAGAAGTCGGGCAGAAACATCAGCACAGTGTCCTCACAAGAAAAGGAAATGCAGTGAATATCGTAGGTGGGCTATTGTGATTGGCTAGCACTAGCATTTTCCTGGTTAGCTAGCATGTCACCGGTACAGTAGCTTGTCAGTTAGAACAGCAAGTATTCTCTCATAAACAGCAGACAGTCTGAATTGCCAAAGCTGGAAAAGCAGAGGTGGGATGAATAAAGTCAACACTGGCACCATTCCATTTAGCTTCCCAGTGAGCAATGCCAGTAGGTGTGCCTGAACAATGCCAGAGCCCTGAAACCAGCTCACACAACCGCAACAATACAAGCATAAGCTCCAATGATTTTTTTGGGCAGCTGCCGAAAGTGGGAGGAGAAAAATTCCTTTCTCTTCTCGAAGAGTGTTCACCTATTTGCTGAAAAAACACCAGGGGACCATTTCTAATAAGACAGGGCCTGATTTGTCTATGGCTCCTTCTATTGGTTGACATGAACACCTGACTCTATTAGCTTCGTAAGTGGTCAATGGGTGTTTTTTAAAAGTGTTAAAAATAACCTATTGGGAGTAAACATACCCTGCTAGCTGCAGGCTGGGCATATCGTGGTCAAACATTGGAATGTGCTTTCCGTTGCAGTGTTGGAGGAATGGAAAACAAGAACCTTTCACCCAGTTAATATGGTTATATAGTAAATAGTTCAACACCCTTGATTATAGTTGATCACACTGTTTTTTACAGAACAGAGGAAGGATAGTTCAGATTTCAACAATAGACTTTATTGTCTAAAATGACACCAGTACACTAACTATACAAGCACAGTTCTTGTTCATCCATGTATTATATGACATTCATTAACTACTTCATACTACTTCAATTCCCTGAATGGCCCATGGGTAAGACAACAACAAAATAACAGTATAACATTTAAAAAAATTAATAAATAAATAAAATAATGAGAAACAAACTTTGCTGTGCTACATTTTGGTCGGGGGAGCTTGAAATAGTGAGGTAGTTTACCATTAATATAAAAAATAATGAATCATTCTAAAATATTTTCAGTGTCAGTGTTTAAGATTAGTTTTAGTAAGTTTAGTTTTGCTTTGTTTTGCTAACAGCACTAGCATAAGCTCCACCCAGTGGTGGTTTCTAACAATTTATGTTAATGTTTTGATTTTTTGGTGCCAGTGGTTTATTTCAGTCATCCCAAAATCTTGTTCTCGCATAATGACTCCATTGTCATTAAAAAATTATATATATATATAAACATATTTTAAAAATCGTATCCCTAATTTTATTTCAGGGACTGAAAAAAAAACTGAGATAATAATTTATCAGTACAAATTGCTCTGTTATCCTACTGCAACTACAGTAAAAACAGTGGTAGCTACACCAGTGTGTGAGCCAGATCACTTCCGGTCACTGGGTTGGTTTGTTGGTTGCTGATTTTCAGACTTTCACTCACAAACACGATAATAGGCGTAAGCCCCGCCCAGTCGTGACGCCACATCGTACTTTCTAGGTTTGGATAACGGGTGTTTATGTCCAAACTAACGGCCGTGTTGTGAAACAACACACGATAACATTCGTGATGGATTTCTCGTGGATTTGTCTCAGTTTTTTAATTTTTTATTTTCTTGGCTAAAACCTAAGATTATTTTTCAGTCACTTGTGCCCCATCCCCACCCCCACCCCTCGGCGGGGTTAACAGAGCCCGCCCCCTCTCCTCTCTCTCCGGCAGCCTCCGCCTCTCCTTCCCTGGTCTGTCATCCACACCGCCGTTGTTGCAGCCATTTTACCGTGGAGCGTCGGCACAGCGGCGACCGGAGGATGCCGAAACAGCACCGTTAAAAGGTAATTCTGCCTTTTTGTGGAGCGCTTTTCTCCGCGTCGCTAACCTTCACGCTTCCGACTTCCCTAAAATCCGTCCTACAATGTGTGGCGAGCTGATGGCCAGGCCGGCCGGAGGCTGCTGGAGGGAGCCCTCCACAACTAGCTGCTCAGACAGAGGAAAGATTGCTGGGAGAGAGTGTGTTTGGCGGCCAAGGCTTGTCGCTGGCAGTTCACAAGTCTGTGTTAAAAATGGCGACGTCTTTCAGCAAACCACGTAAAGTTGTAAATCAGCGTCTGTGGGGCGAGTAGATGGATATGTGTGGAGCTACAGTTAAAAGTGTGGTTGGTAACAGTGTCTACAAATACAACTGATTTGTGTGTTCGTGAGGGGGGCGCTCGAGAGCTCAACGTACAGAACGACGTAGGTTTGCGCACGTTATGTAGCATAGACCTACATTAGCATTCCTAGCTAGTTTTGTTTTTTAACCATATTTTGAAGTATGGGGATACTCTCTCTCTTTTTTTGTAGGTTTCTTTGTTCTTATCAATCGCACAACTATAACTGTAAGTTTTGTTAACGCGTAAACTTGGGAGTGCTGCTGTCGACGGTTCAATCATGCCCAGCGCACGAATAGAGAAATCGAAGGGAAAGTCGTGCCAATTTTCCGCGCAAGTTTCAACTTGGGTGAACTTTGACATTCTGCAAAGTTTTACAAATGGTTAATTGTCTTTGAAGGTGCTGACCTTTTGTGGGGAAAACCAAAAATCAACAATACAACACATTCACATGGCGGCCATTTTCTTCTGACATCACGCTCACGGGTTCCATGTTGAAAAGACCCATGAACATACAAATCTGACCATTTGTTATAATGTCACCACTTCCTCTTTGATCGGCAACTGAAAGGAAAGAGGGAAAGTGATGACATTCAAGGTCAAACACCAAACTTGATAACCTGATAGCTTCCAATAGACAGCACCTAACATAGGCATTCAAACCCTTCCTAGCTAGCTAGCTTCTTGGCTACATCTATAATATAAACACACATCTTGGACACATTTGTTAAATGATCTTATCGATAACATTCAGCCGCTAAATGTGGCGTTACATCTCCCCCTCCCATTGTCCCTATTCATGGCAGACATTTTGATTTCATACAGCTGGAAAAGCACAGGTGGGACTCCTAACATTAATGACGGCCACATTCCATTCTAGATGAGCTCATTCCAGGGCTCTGGTTTTGTGCTTGCTCACTCACTGACATGATTTACTCGGCCACTTAACAGAATGGGGTCATCCTTAACGTTACTGGTCAGACTGCTGTTTTGTCTGCTGTGAATATGGTCGATTGCATTCTCATCTCAACACTGCTGTTTGTCAAATCATCTACCCCATCAAGTGGTTGCCAAGTTTGTCAAAGCTAGCATTGCTAACACCAACTAATATTAATGTAGGTTATGCTAACATTGCGAACGTTATGCACTTAATGCTAGCTAGCTAAGCTAGCAGCAAACAAACCCCTTTGGAATACCGGGAATTATGTGAACAGCCTAACCCTAACCCTGTGATGTACATATACCAATAGAAAAATATCTTAAAAGGAGTGGTTTAGGAAAATAGGTGGAGACTCCTCGAGGTCTCCAAAAGTATATAACCAGGAGCCCTAAGAGCTCCAGTTCAGTCTGGTCGTAGGGGTGACTTGAGTTTATTGAGGTTGCTGTCTGCTTTCTTGAGTGTTTTCTCTGACCATGATAGACTCAATTTTCAGGTAAGTGTTGGAACAGGTTCCAGGTTTACAGGCCCATTTGCGGGACTCCTTTGACCAAACAGGCAAATGGCCTCATTGTGAAGATCTATTGCGATGTCAGGCTAATAACAACAACGACTTCCAAGTAGAAGTTGTTGTTGTTGTTGTTGTCACATGCAGATCATTTACATTGAGGAGAAGATCTGGCAGACTTTTTTTTTATTTCTGTTTGTCTTTTCAGCTGTAACTGTAAAGTGTAAAGCTAACATGTTGGTCCAACCTATGTGTTGTTTCTGCTGTGCTTATTTTATCTACCGTATTGCTTTGCTAGCAACTTTGATATCCACATGACAGTGACATCCTATGCTAGCTGTTAGTTTAATTAAACTGAAACTGTAGTTTTCTTGTATCTTTTGGCCAAACAAGTCTTTTTATTAATGGATATATGAAAACTACAAACATGCATGTTTAAACAGATTAGATGTACATAGAAAGAACTTTTATGAAAGAAGCTGTAAACTGTAGGGCTGGGTATTGTTAAGAACCTCACGATTCGATTCGATTTCGAATCTTTAGGTCGCAATTCGATTCAATATCAGTTTGATTCAATATTGATTTAAATGCTTTCGTATCGATTTAGTAATAAGGAGTAATAAATACGGATGCACCGATTGTGAAATTCTGGGCCGATACCGATGTTTAACATAACAACTTGGCCGATGGCCGATGCCGATGTTCTTTCTTTTTATTATTTATTCCTTTTTTTGTGCCACAGAAACATACAAGTCTTTCAGCTCTTCATAACACTATCCTTGAATGAGCACAAGTCCAATGAGACCAATTTATGAAACAAAAACAACCTTTAATGTCACTTTCTGGTTGACATTTAAGATGACCTTAGTTCACATGACAAGATTTCGGGGAGACAGACCTTGGCAAAGTGACGTCGACTCGGTGGCGTGTAGCGTGGCTCCATAAACTTTATTAGACTCTGAAACCCCACGTCCTCCACTACAGAGAAAGGCTGGTCATCTAAAGCAATGAACTCCATCACCTTGTTTGTTATGTGTTTTGCTTTGGCGCTGTCTGGAGGCAGCTGTTTGGCTTTCCTTAAATGCTGTGTCAATTGAAGTCTGAGGGGTCCAGACGGGCGAAAACAATCTTTTTTATCTCCGTCTTCCTCATCATCGTTTTAAGAATATTTGCGTCCACACGGACCCACTGAAAATGAGCGAAAACGCTGTAGTTCATATTCCAGGCCTCTAGGTGGCACTTGACATTCACAAAACACGGAGAAGAAGACACAGAGCATGCACAGTAAACTTGCGCGCTGTAAACAAACAGACAGTAGACGGAGAAACCGAACACAAGAAGAAGAAGATGAAAATGGCGAGTGCAAGGAAACCGGAATCGTTTGTGTGGACCGTTAATGAGGTCGAACTGCTGCTGAGACTCACTCTCAACTACAAGGCGGGTAAGTTGCGAGAAAGGCTCGATATCTTCTGCGGCACAAACACGAGCATGCGGTCCGCCATTGTTGTTGTTATGGGACGTTGTGAGATGCGGCGATGGCGTCATTGTTATGGAAAGTATGCGGATTCGCTGTCCACATGAAAAACGGGAGGGCTGCGTTTCCGATATAATTGATATAATCATCGGCCACGGCCATCGGCGAATGTCATTTTTATTTGCCGATGGCCGATGGCAGTTAACGAGGCAAACATCGGCCGATACCGATGTTCAGCCGATGCATCGGTGCATCCCTAGTAATAAACAAATAATTCATTAGAGTACTGAATTGATATTGACATGGGGAAAAAATATATTGCAATGCATTGATGAATCGATATTTTTAAGCCACCAGTTTTTGCAAATTGTTAGATGTAAGCTAGTTTTAATTGAATGACATGATGGGCAATCCTGACAACAAAATGGCAGCGCAGTACAAAGAATAGGGCTGCACGATATTGGAAAAAACTGACATTGTGATTTTTTTTTTACCCTGCGATATATATTTCGATATGAAAAAATACAGGAATTTTCATCAGATGACCTGAATAGCACTTTATGTTATGCTGCTATCTTGTGGACAATTAACCTGCACTGATCCTACCTCTTTTTGTCGTACTGAGCTGTGTGGTACTGACGTTGTTACCTCTCGTTGTGGCAACAGATGCAAGGCATTGTCGACTTGTAGCCGAAATAATTCCAGATAACTGACGTTGCTTTTCTTTTTGGCACCAAGTCTTAGTTCGCGGCGATTTTCTCTGTTGCTCATTTTTCAATGTTGTTACCAGCAACTCACTCCATGTGACGGGGCGTGGTCTCCTTTGGCACACTGAATGAGAACTAATGTGATTGGTGGATCGCTGCGCACAGTGTGTGTCAGGTACCCCTGAAATTAGATGAGTTCATTTGCCTCCCACATCGCAGGCCCTGCGATGCGACTATTGCGCATATGTACATCGCGATGACGATGCTCAAACGATATATCGTGCAGCTCTAACAGAGAATATTGAAAGAAGCTTTGAGATGCATGACTTGGCATGTTATTTGTTGGCTCGTGTGTTAACGATTAACGATTGACCAATGACCTTCACAGAATGCTCTGCGATTCCCATTTCCTATTGCCATGATAGCCTAAATATGGATACAGTACTGTTTCAGAAGTCGGTGATTACCATCCTGTGCTCTGCACTGGTATACAAAATCCAGTGACTATCTCACTGATGTTTCTCTGAAGCTGATTCTCATTGTGAACCATGTTTTTCACTGGCATTTAAAGCAGCGCAGACAGCATTTGGATTCAGCCTGAATTTTGCGGTTGGATTGGTTGCCCTTGGCTAATTTTAGAGTGTCTGCCAGATTGGTTGTATTTTACCATGCAGTTTGAGTGGGGCCAGTTAATTAATCACTTGAACAGCTCTGGCTCTCGGACAATCGGATGGATATCTGGCATTTAGGAATTTAGGGTTGGAAGTCTAGTAGTTTGAGCTGATTTATTTCTAAAATGTAGTGAGCTTCTATTGATATAACAGGAGTAGTGTCAGCCTGTCAAGCTGTAAAGTTTCTTCTCATGCAAAAATGTCATGAATACATTGAACCGTGTGATATAATGTAACGTAACCTGAGTGTGCCTGGCTAACTAGTTTCCTACCTACAGGTAGTAGGTACCTTGTGTTGCACCCAACAGAGAGCGTTTTTAAAAAATATTAAGCAACAATGTTATTTTGTTGGGTTATGAATTGCACAAAAAATCCTGTGTAGGACTGGAATAGCCACTTTGTTGGAACCATTCCTGAGTGGTGCTGTCAATGTTTAGGCTAACATTCGCAGTGCTGTGGTGTTCTTTTTTTTTTTTTTTTACACAGCCATCATTACTTGAGAAATGGCATTTGCCAATCTCAAGTTTCTCCACCTCCATGATAAGAGTTTTCATGTAAGAGTGAGTCACATGGTTAGAAACTACTTTTGATTGTTTTTTAGCATGACTGATCTTGGTACCAGGACTAACTAGCTGCCCTGAAATTCATATATTTTGAGTTGCATTAAAAGTTTGCCTAAAGTGTGCACTGGCTTGTCTCGCCTTTCTGTTTCTCTCTCCCAGTATGCATCTGCTATGTTGACTTTTCTTGTCAGCATATGTTTTACCAACATGGTGATGAAAGTTCATGGCAACTAGGCGTGTTTCAGTTGGTTGAAGACGGTTCATCTCTCATCCAAGAGGCTTTTTCAGGTCCAATTAACTAGAGGGGAGTTGCAAGCTTTTAAAGTCCGTGTAAAGCAGCAATAAATTTGTGTTATGAGTTTGTCACACCACAGAAACATGTGTCATTGACCACTGAGCCAAATTTCTCTCTGCTGTGAAATGCTGGGGGCGTGTCAGATAGAGGCACTGGAACCACGCCCACGCGCGGGAGGAGAGCCAGAGACGTTCTATATTGTAGAGACAGGCCACTCTGATCATTTTGAATGGGGAAATCTGCGACGCCAAAGATGGCGCATATCCCGCCCCTTTCACCAACAGCCAATCACCTGCGTTGTCACAGCCGAACCGGGAAACTTATAGCCCAATCATGTTGTTTCACCAGCGCATGCGCACAAGTACTTTTTTACGACAGAGACCATCAAAGACTTTCAACTGTTGTAAAACATTTACTGCGTTCAGATCTTTATCTAATTTATAGAGTGAATGATAAGAAATGATGTATTAGACATTATCTGGTCCATACATGAGTGGTCAGGCAGAGTAGAGCCAGAGCACAGCAGCCGGCACAGATTCGGCCGTACGATGGACGCCGGTGTCGTAAATCTGCGCGCATGCGCAGTGGAGTTCTCCCTGGAGGAAAAGAGCGTTTTAAACATCATTTATACGGTAAAGTCAATGTTTTTTGGTTTTTATCTGTATCTTATTTCACTCGCGAGCATGTCTGTATGTTTTTTCCGTCCTGCTATCACGTTAAAGGGTAGATTTGACCATGCCTCCATTCATTTAGATAGGGGTCTGGTCTCTTTGGGCTTTTCAAAAGCGTCCCCAAGATGGCCGCCGAGTGGCATGACTTGCCTAGAAGGACTTTGGGAGAGCCGCCTCCATGTACTGTACAAGGACATAACCTACAGTAACAATGTAAGCTAGCAGCATCATCGGACAGACCCAGGCCGACCTGTTTGAGCCATCAGAGCCAGAAACTGACTGAGTCAGACACTGATAGTGCTCGTCCTCATTCCTCACCGTCTGTTTTACATTACACACAAATGTAAAACCCCAGTCTAAATATAATTCCTTGTCATGGCTATATTGGTGCACATAAAACATTACCTGTGGATTATCACTGTGCTGTCAGATGGACTCCACTCAGGGAATGAGGCCAAATCATGTCATGATTAAATGCAATAGCATTTGCTAACATTACATGGGCATGACAGAATGCACAATGTAAAATCACTTTCAGGATTTGTACCTTCAGCAAAATGCATTTAATTGCCCAAATGTCCAATATTTATAACATAAGCACACACTTGCACTCTCTGTGGTGGGGTCAGTAGCGGGCACATAATGCCGGTGGCCGTGATGGTGGCACCCGCTGTTGGCGGGACGGGAGGATGTAAGCCGGGGGCGGAGAGGGTCGGTTCGGCCCCACTGACTAGCGCCAATGGACTCTTCAGATATCCAGACTTTACCTGGTGATAGTTGCTGTAACTATCGGGGGTAAAGTGGACACTCCACAGTAGCTCCTCTTGACAAAATCGATTCACCGTTTCCTTACGTTTTCGTCTGTAGGAAACTTAAATAAACTGCACACTGTGGCATCCAGGAAAGATGCACGAGCTGACTGGTTGACTGGTTAGCTAGCTGCAAACTATCGTAAGAGATGCTATCTGAAACTCGACAGTGAGGGCAGCAGGGCCGGGTTTATGCTAAGTAACACGGCTATGATTTCTGACCCGCCCATTAAATCCTGAACACAGAAATTTTGAAACGCAGTTTGTGAGCCTAGCTCCACAATTAAATTCTAAATGGTTGAATGGCTTTTTACATGTTTTAAGGAAATACATTTATGACCTATTTATTGTGCTTCGAAGAAAAGGGCAGAATTTGCTTTACACAGACTTTTAAATTCTGTGTGAGAGTGTCCTTACAGAGTCGTTAAGGACACTTCGTAAGCCATCATCATGTCTCGCTCTTCGTAAGCCATCATTCTCAAATGCCGAGGCAGAGTTTGTTGTTGCTGGTGACGTAAAGAGGTCAGCCGGAGGTGGCTCTATTACCACTAGTTGAAATCAGAGGTCGACCGATAGTGGATTTTTAAAGGCCGATATAATAACGATAGTTTGGAGCAGGAAAAAGACGCTAGCCGATTAATCGGCCGATATCACTCCACTACTAAACAATGATTTGTTTTTTAATTATCTTTTTTTTAAAAAATAAATTCAGAACAGGAATTCATTTATATTTCAAATATAACTACATATTGTTTCCACTGCAGCAACAGTAAAGTTTACAACAGCAATAGCACGATATAAACTCTGTAATATCTGGAAACAAATTTTGGGGGGGGGGCTGGTTGGTCTCAGCCAGCAGCTAAAGTTTACAAGAAATTGCCAAATTTTAAGATTCATGGCAAACTAAGATGAACAGACTACACACAGACAGCTTTAATTTTTTGCGTGTTCTTAACAAGCTGTTAATTGTTAGCTTAACAAGCACTGTGGTAGTGTAAAACGTGCCGGTGGAAATGTCGCTGTTTATGCTGAAATATGATGCACGTTTATGCTTGTTGAACAAGTGATACTTATTGCCTCCGCCAAGGAGGTTATGTTTGTTGACTTTCAACTCGTGAAGGTTTTATTGCACTTACAATAACGCGTGTCGCCGTCTCCACCTGGGTCACTTCTCTCCTCTCTCTGCTGCCGCCGCACACGCCCCGTCTCTCTCTCTCCCACGCTCTGTGTGCTTGTGTGTGTGTGTGAAGAGCAGCCCCGCCCCCCAGTGATCAGAGAGACAGAGAGTAGGGCAGGGAAGAAGCAGTTTATGGCGCTGTGGAAAAAAACTGCAGCCATCGGCCACTATCGGAGCCAAGTTCCGCCGATTCCGATAGTTTGTAAAACGTCCTATCGGTGCGGATTAATCGGCCAAAACGATTAATCGGTCGTCCTCTAGTTGAAATCATTGCCACCTATCGTACCGGGGTATGACATGCTTCGGCCAATAATTAGATTTTCTCACCAGCATGTATACTGGGACAATTGCAGTTGTCCGATTGAGTAGCATAGTCAAACTATGGCTGTAATCCGACTAAGCGGTGCATGTAAACGTACTGAGGCTGAGTCCACACATACCAAAACTATATTTTTTTCCTCCGTCTTCCTTGGCGTCGTTTCAAGAATATTTGCGTCCAAACGGATCCACTGAAAACGACTCAAAACACTGTAGTTCATACTCCAGGCCTCTAGGGGCTCTTGAAATTAACCAAAAATGGACAAGAAGAGATGGAGCATGTGCATAAAGCTTGCGTGCTGTTTACAAATGGACAGTAGAAGGAGAATCTGAACACAAGAAGAAGACGAAAATGGCTAGTGCAAGGAAACTGGAATCGTTTGTGTGGACCGATAATGAGGTGGAACTGCTGCTGCGACTCACACTAGACTACAAGGCGAGTAAGTTGCAAGAAACACGAACACAAGCAGATCCGCCGCCGTTGTTGTTGTTGTTGTTGTTGTTATGAGACGTCAAAGGGTGGGGCGATGGCATCATCGTTCTGGAAAGTATGCAGATTCGCTGTCCACATGTGACGTGAGGGCAGCATTTTCTAATTTTTCCACCCTAAGACCCGGTTTCAAAAAAGTGCGTTTTCAGGCGCTGCGTTTACAGGATCCGCGTGGACGATCGGCCAATGCGATGCAATACATGTGCGTTTACAGTAAAGAGTATTTTCGTCTGGACTGCCTCCGAGTGTGAATGGGGCTATAGACCCAACCGACCTCGTGGATTGTGAGGGCTTGGTGAGCCCAGGTGTCAACGGTTGTTAAGCTGTCTGGGTAGATCTGTACTGCATTGTAGGTTGGTGATGAGTAATGTTGATGGTCACCTCCTCTGTTCAAAGACGGTCATTCCAGTTTGACATTGATGGGTCCTTTTACTCCTCTTTCAAACCATCAGTCTTTCTCTGGCCAAGATATTTACACTGTTGTGATCAAAGTAATGGCTTTTCTCCTTCAAATTAAGTGGACAGCAGAGTCTTGACATGAGGAGTTGGCCCTCCTGTTTTGTGCCATTCGTTTATGGAGAGGTTGTGTTATGTGTGAAGAAATTTTGTTGTTATGTAGTCTATTGAAACTAACGTGTTACGGAATGACATTGCAACCATGTCCACAAAGTAGCCCCATAATATCAGATTGTCTGGATGGAGGAAAGATACAGTGTTGAAAATATGGAGGCTTTTACCTAACATTCAAACAAAAGTGGCTCCAAGTGATGACAGTGACCTAAAATACATCTGCACAGCGTTTTCAGTGTTTCTTGGCCAACATGCTGAACACTGGAAACATTTTGCTGTTCACCTCCTTTAGGTTCCAGCAAGAGAATTTGGCTAATGGTGAATCCATGATGAGCTCATGATAGCTACTGGACAGTTAACACTTCTGCTTGACAGTGAAGTCAAGTATAGGAAAGAAACTGTTTCAAATGCTGATGCAGACCAGGATAAGATTTTTGTATTGAAAGATTCCATTCAGGAGTTTGGAAATGGATATGCATCTCTCAAGTCAGGTGATCACTTTTTAATTTCTGTTCCTTCACCATGGTCTCAGGAAATGCAAGATGTGCACAGATCTGGCAACACAACACTTGGTAACATTATTCAGAAATATGAGGCCTGCTTGTCTGTTGACATAGACTCCACTGTAAGATAATGGATGCGTTTGAAGCAAGCATCCACTGGCTGCTTCCTCTGTGTATGACTTGGTTAACATAGTGAAGAGAAGCAATCCACATATCTACACCAACAGAAGTCACACTTCCACTGAGTAGTGATGCGTGCAAGAGGGGATTTTCATCTCTCAATACAATCAATTGCAAGTACAGAAACCCTTCCTGTCTGACTGTTGCCTCTCTCTTGCCTCTCTGATGCACATTCACTTGTCTAAGATGACAAGAGTCTTTTTTACCCAAAACCAGCTGTTGACTTGTGGATGCAAACAGCAATTTGTAGGCTCAACCAGGGAGAAAGTAGCAGGCCTGCATCATTATCTACCATGTTCGGGAGAAAAGAAGATAGTGAGAAGATCAGACAATGATGACAGCTTGTAGAAAAAGTTCGCCATGCAAGGAATGAGTTACAAGCAGCATCTCCAGATACTCCCCTGAGAACCAGACCAAAAAAGTAATGTGCACCCCTGTTTATAATGTCAAGAAAAAGGGAGGTAATGACATCAACAGGGGCCATAAGGGAATGTGACATGGATCAGTTTCCATGCAGATAAAAGAATAATAAGCCAAGTTAGAATGATGTAATTGTACTGGGTAAGTAAAAATGACATAATTGCGTCCAGAGTTCAGAAATGAGTTTTGGTTGGGAGTAACTTGAAAGGATATAAGGTTATGCATGAAGGTGAGTGCTGTTTTGACACCAGTTCAAATCAGGTTTTTTTATGACCACCATGGGGGAGGGGTGATGATGTAATGGTACTATTTTGTTTTTGTAGTGCAGAGCATAGTGATCAGTCATGTGATGTCAGTGGGGTGTGTTATTGGTCTGTCATGTGCATCTGGCATAAGACATCCAGTCAGTCTCAAATATCCAGCGTTGTGCTAGTGTTTTAAAGTTGGCAAAAGATTTGACTGCCTCTGTTGTTCTTTTGGAATAACAATACAGGTGAGACAATGAGTTTTTGTTTTTGTTGCAGTCTGAAACCTCACTACTAGATGTCACTGAATCTCAAACACTGCTTCATTCAAACTCAATTCAAACCTCATATTCCGCATCTTTCATACATCGACTTCAATCTAACTTTTAAATCCCGTCCATACTAACTAGACCCTGCAGCTGCAGTCTGTGCCTGTCAATTGGAATTTAGAAAGGCCTTCTATGTGATCAGTTCAATGAGTTCGGAGCACTGGGGGATTTCCGTTGAGCCGCTTCTCAAGCACAAAATATACATATTTTTTAGTAACGCCAGCCACACATCAACTGGGCCGGTCCACACACCATAACGACTGGTCTGTGCTGGACCTAATACCAATTGTAGCCTCTAGGACATGTCATGTCATGTAATGGTCTGTAACCGCTTATCCCTATTCCATGGGGTCGCGGGATGTTGCTGCTGGAGCCAATCCCAGCCTCATCTCAGGGCGCCAGCTCATCGCAGGGCCCTCACTGATGAGCAACATGGGGTTCAGTATCTCGCTCAAGGACACTTCGACATGCAGCTCAGCCCAGCTGATCACTAGTCGACGTGCTCTACCCGCTGAGCTACAGCCCCCCCCCTCTAGGACATAGTCACCTCAAATCCTAGTGCTGGTCCTGTTGGCTTGGTATGTGTTCGCAAATAAAAGTCAAGAACTGAGCTGACAAACACCAAAGGCTGTAAGATGGTTCGTAATAGTCAAAAATAATTCCCCCTTTATATTTTAAAGAACACATTTAACACATCACAAAGTTAATTTGGGCTTGTCCTGACAGTCTGTGAAAGTGTAACATTTCCTAATGTTAACTAACAATGATTTTAGATGCATTTATAGAAATGGTAGTTCCTGTTTTTGATTGCAGCCATCTGTTTGTCGATGGAACTGCTGCTTAACCCTGAAAGTAGCTGAAACTGCGGTTTATTATCATTTCCTGAGGACAGCCCAAATTTTGTGTCAGGTGCTCAAAGCAGGTGGAAATAGAAGGCAAAACCTGCGATGGGTTGGATTTAAAAAAATTGAGGCGCTGCAGTGAGATGGGACTGTGTGTGCATAAACGTATGCATGCACGTACTCAGTTATACTGTATGGGGCTGCAGTATGAATGATTTTAGCTTCCAGCAGTAAGTTAGATTGGATCTAGCTTTTATACACGTCATGCTTTGTATCCAGAGTTCCTGCTGTGACGCATCAAATAGAGCACTCCCTATTCACCAGTTAACTGACCAATCACAGGCATTTGTGACAACTCACTCTGATTAACTGCTCTGTAACCACTCAACTGCAGCTGCAGGCATTTCAGTATTCACAACCTCCAAGAAAAAAGAACAGTAAGAAAGAGAATTTCTTTTGCTCTCATTGCATTCTGTCCTCCAGATTGTAGTAATGTTATGGTTTAGGAAGTCATGCTTGAGAGATGTGGTGTTTTGGTGTCAAATATTTTGTTTAAATTTCATCAGTGCAATGTCGAGCCATTTCACAATTAACTTTTAAAGCTTTAGTGGTGTGGAGTGAGTTCTTATTTGGTGTTTGGTGATTTTATTTATTCAGGGTGAAAATTATGTTGCAGATTTAAGTTCTGTCTGACATTTCAACTGTGTATTTTATGAACTGTTTTGCTTTGCTAGTGTCTTCAAGATCTACTTAATACTAATATCAAGGACTGCTTGTTTTGGGTAAGCTCAAGCTGTCATTGCTCTACCTCCGCACCTGCAGTAGCTGCAGCCAGAGGTATTATGTTTTCAGGCTGTCCGTCCATCACTTTTTTGAGAATGCAATATCTCAAGAAACTCTTGAGAAAGTTTCTTCAAATGTGGCACAAATGTCCAATTTAACTCAAGGATTAATTGATTAGATTTTGGTTGTCAAAGGTCACTGTGATGTTTTTGACCATAGTAAAAGAATGAATACGATAACCAATGGGATATGAAAGTATCAAACATACACTATATTGGCAAAAGTATTCGCTCACCCATCCAAATAATTGAATTCAGGTGTTCCAATCACTTCCATGGCCACAGGTGTATAAAAGCAAGCGCCTGGGCATCCAAACTGTTTCTACAAACATTTGTGAAAGAATGGGGCGCTCTCAGGAGCTCAGTGAATTCCAGCATGGTGCTGTGATAGGATGCCACCTGTACAACAAGTCCAGTCGTGAAATTTCCTCGCTCCTAAATATTCCACAGTCAGCTGTCAGTGGTATTATAACAAAGTGGAAACGATTGGGAACGACAGCAACTCAGTCATGAAGTGGTAGGCCACGTAAAATGACGGAGCGGGGTCAGCAGATGCTGAGGCACATAGTGCACAGAGGTCACCAACTTTCTGCAGAGTCGATCGCTGCAGACCTCCAAACTTCATGTGGCCTTCAGATTGGCTCAAGAACAGTGCGAAGAGAGCTTCATGGAATGGATTTCCATGGCCGAGCAACTGCATCCAAGCCATACATCAGCAAGTGCAATGCAAAGCGTCGGATGCAGTGGTGTAAAGCACGCCGCCACTGGACTCTAGAGCAGTGGAGATGCGTTCTCTGGAGTGACGAATCGAGCTTCTCCATCTGGCAATGTGAGGGTTTGGCGGTTGCCATAAGCACGGTACTTGACTGACTACACTGTGCCAAGTGTAAAGTTTGGTGGAGGGGGGATTATGGTGTGGGGCTGTTCTCAGGAGCTGGGCTTGGCCCCTTAATTCCAGTGAAAGGAACTCTGAATGCTTCAGCATACCAAGAGATGTTGACAATTCCATGCTCCAACTTTGTGGGGAATTGCTTGGGGATGGCCCCTTCTTGTTCCAACATGACTGTGCATCAGTGCACAAAGCAAGGTCCATAAAGCCATGGATGAAAGAGTTTGGTGTGGATGAACTTGACTGGCCTGCACAGAGTCCTGACCTCAACCTGATAGAACACCTTTGAGATGAACTCGAGCGGAGACTGAAAGCCAGGCCTTCCCGTCCAACATCAGTGTGTGACCTCACAAATGTGCTTCTGGAAGAATGGTCAAAAATTCCCATAAACACATTCCTAAACCTTGTGGAAAGCCTTCCCAGAAGAGTTGAAGCTGTTAGAGCTGCAAGGGTGGACCGACGTCATATTAAACCCTATGGATTAAGAATGGGATGTCACTTAACTTCATATGCGAGTCAAGGCAGGTGAGCGAATACTTTTGGCAATATAGTGTATGAACTGACTGATGAGTTAGATAAATGAGAGGTATACACTGCAAATATCATCACAGAATAGGACACATTATTTGTTGTCTACGCTAGAGTGTGATGCAGCGATTTACGGAAGTGAACCGTGAATTATTGTAAATGAACATTATGATTGTTTGCATGTAGGAAGATGATGTTTCAGATCTTATTCCCATTTTAACCTAGTGGTTTTTCCGCTGGGGAAATGGGTGTCAATGACCACAACATCAGATCTATTTGAATTACAAAAAAAAACAGTTCTGAGTGATGATTCAGAGGTCTTGAAACTGCCTAGTATTTCACGAAAGGCGATACTGGACAGGAAAGCATGTCCAGAAAGTTTAGCATGGAAAAAAACACACGGACTAAACGAATAATGTTGAATATAAATGATGATTAATTGGAAATTAGTCTGTGCAGTTTGTCATTGTACTGTCAATCAGGAACCCCACCACAAACTGGCCTTCACCCACACACCCATCCCCCCTCCATTCATCCCTCCATCACTGCCTGCCAAGTGAGGAGACTGCTAACGTAGAGCGTCCTTGTGAGCGTACAACAGTCACGATGAGAAGTCGGCTTGTTTGCAGTGGCACCACAGATCTTTATCTGGATTTCACAACCTCTATTTTTCCCTTTCTCCTTCTCTCCCTTTTTTTGACTCCTCCTCCCTTTCTGTCTCCTTTCTCTTCTTCCTTTTCTGACCTTAATTTCTGTCCCTCTTCTTCCTTTTCACCCTATTGTACTCATTCCTCTTTCACCTTTGACTCACTATGAAAAATGTATGCCAATCATTTTTTGAATTATTTCAGAGGAAAGGATCTGTGCCCCATGAGCAAAATATGGTATTGAGAAAATCAAGAGGGAAAAACATACATTTGAAGTTTAATTATTTATAGGGCTCTTCATTTTTTTTTGTTTTTTGTTTTTTTTAAAAGCTTAAACAACAACGCAAATGTTTTTTTTTTCTTCAGTCTCAAATGTAAAATGGACATGTGTTGCAATTTTTGGAAATTCTAGGAAAACATTTTATAAACATAATTGTTGATCAGGACAAGAAAAACAAACCTTAGTTGAATCCAAATGTTGGCATGCAAACTGTAAAGACGTTAATAGTCTCACATTTGGATGCTAACTCAACAGCCGGCTTAACGTCAGTCCAGCTGAATGCTTTGTCAGACCTGCTGCACTGACACTGGATCTGTCTCAAGTCTCCTGTATTTATCTAGGAAATATTAAGCGGAGTATCATGTAGCAGACGGCCTCAGCTGTAGCCCTGTCGTCACTGGGCTCATGATGATTTTCTTCAGCGACTGTTTCAAGTCAGACCAAACCTGCAGACTGATTCAAGTGTAACTGTGTCAAACGGGTGAGAGAGCCGAGTCTGAGAGGCCAACGTACACAGCATCAACCCTTGAATTAGGGCTGCGGCTGACATTTATGTTCATCACAGACTGATCCGTTCATATTTATTTATGTTTTATTGGAAAATGAATCTTAAGCCAACAAAAGGTACCAAAAAAGTGGAAGCTGTGCATCTGATATCTTTAAATGTCGTTGCCCAAAAAGCCTATGGAGCCAACCTCGGGACATACCTTCCACTTTTGCCCCACTGGTGGGAAGGATCTAACAATGGCAATAGCATTGGTCTTACATGGCTGCTGCTGCTGTTGACATGCTGTCTGTTTTCTTGTAACTCTTTAGATTGTGAAGTTAACAACAATACATTTGCACCATTGATATGAAGAGAAACATTTGAACAAATATTCCCAAAGACAATATTTCCCATGCAACTCTAAGAAGGAGAAGATACTTTGGGCCAGCTAGCTTGAATGCTCTGCGCCTGCATGCTAGGAGATACCTCAGGTGGTGGTAGTCTGTATTCATCATCGTCAAAAAGGGGAACCGAAATACAAATGGTGATGTGTTAGAGTAGTGTTTTCTTTTTTTCTTTCTTTTTTACACCACTTTTGTTGAAATAGCCACCTCTAATCGAGAATATGTCTGATTTAAAAAGTTCTAAATGGCATTGGAGAAGAAGCAGAGGTGAAAATTAAGAAGAAGCTGCACTAGATGGGTGAAATCATGGATAATACAGCGATGGGCTCAGTGGGCGTTCCCTTTTTTTGCGATTCTTTTCGTATGAACTGATTGACCAGCGGTGTGGAATACACCGTAAAGACTGGGGCCAAAGACGCTCACTATACGGCTTTGCACTTGCTTTCGATTTGATGCAAATGTGTTTGACCGTTCAACACGAGGACATTTGAAAAATGCGGCACTCTTCAACGAGAGGAACTGTCGACCATCTTAGAACAGGAAGATGAATTCGATCTTTTCAGCGTGTCCTTTCATGTTTCATGTATAAAGATGATGAATGATACATTTGAAGGTTTTCTTCCCCAGAGACTCCTTGAACTACCGGGTGAATTTTTTTCTTATTTTTTTCTGTTTTTGTAAGAGGATCTCAGGGCGTTGTTTCTCCTGTCCCGATGGCCCTGGTTGCCATGGGAGCCAACAAGGCTTACAAACGGCTGTAGGGGTGTGAAATCGTTGCTGAACTGAGAGAAGGTCATAGTTGCTTCCACTCGTCGGCTCAAAGTAACGACCCAGCTGGGGTTGCGCTCGGTGGATGTGGAGCTTTACTGTGTCTTCATAATTACGTTGTTACTGTCTCCTGGTCTGGCTATGTAAGGTGTCTGATTACAACGCAGCTGACAGTAAACTGGCTTCTCCCCTGAGCATTAATCAAGCTCGTAAAAATCTCCAGCCTGCGGCGGCTCACATTCATGCTCACTTTTTATATTCAGGTGACTCTTATCGCTGACATCTTGCAGTGGGCTCAGCTGGGGAAGGGGCTTCAGTTCCTGGATTTAACGAGTAGTAGAAAGGTCAGAGTTCAGCAGGTCGCAGCGCCCAGAACCAGCAGAAATGATTGTGATGGTAGAGAGATGTCTCTTTTCATCTTTTTGTTTTGTTTTGTTTCATGCACACAGTGTTTTATGAAACACCATCCAGCTGGGTTATCGAATTAGAATAATTTGTTTAAAGATACGAGACACATCTGGTTTCTGGTTGCTTTTTTGTTACCCAATTATGTAAAAATCTTATGTTAAATATGCAACTGCTGTAAATTTAACTGCACGAATCAGCGAAACTCCCTCCTTTCTGTAATGGCAGTATCTCCGATGGCAATCAAGGATAAACATCCATAAGTCTGCTCAGAAATCATCTTTAAAAGCACTCCTGAGACGCTCCGGTCTCTCATAGGGTATCTTTCTCTCCTTCTCATTTTCTGTCAATTTTCATCATCTTATAAAGACATAAAATGTCACAAAAATTATTTTCAAAATATAAAAAAGGAAAAATAAGAGAAGTCATTTGTCATCATTGACACATCAGACCAACTTGAGCTTTTGTCTGGACCACCACCCACATGTGCCACCTCCAGTTCTTTTAAAGATCAGTCACAGCAAAGCAAATGGGGACAAAAAAAGGTGAAACAATACGAGGTTGCAAAATACCAAGTGTGGGTAAAAGGTGTTGAATTAAGAGAAAACATAAAATAGTTGGTCTTTGTAATTCTGTTTAACAGAATGGTTTTTGTGTTTCCTGGCAGGACTAAAAACATGGCTGACGCGGCACGAGGTCCCGTGATTGGCCGGCCATTGGCATTTGCCAATGAAGAGCGGAGGGCGGTTCACTCCTGGTCCCGGATCTCGTCGGCGGGGCAGAACGTCCTCCTGGATGCTCTGAAGATCCTCAGCCCGATGTCCCATGACCTGTCGAGCTGCGAGGACCTGGTCAACTTCCTGCAGGACCTGAGCGAAGAGGGACACAAGCCCACCGTGCTGCGCAGCAAGGATGTTTACAACTACCGATCCTGCACCACCCAACCCATGACTGAAGACATGCTGAGGCCACCCAACAGGAATGTCAGACCCACTGCCAAAAGGAGGGGGAAGAAGCCCCTGACTAAGAAGAGGGAGGTGCACCCTTCCTGGAACACCTCTGAGAAGAGCAGTCCAAGGATTCAAGGCGTCCGCCCTCCGGAGCTAATGGACCATCACGCCCTCATCTGCAGCAGGACACCTGGTCGAACTGTAGAGATGTCACAGGTGCTGCAGTTGCGGCCGTGCCTCAAACTGACCAGCATTAAAGGCCTGTCTGGCTACCACACTGCCAGACTTCAGATCCAAACTTCCTGGGACTCGTCCTCGGAGGCGCCCTCTGTTGCCATTTCACAGCAACAGCACCCTCCAATGCTTTCAGGAATACCTTTGCAGCCTTCTCAGAACGGTGGTGGGGCGCCCACCAAAGCTGTTGCCTTGTTCAGCCAGAAGAGCCTGTCTTGTCCCCTCCGATTGGACGGTGCCCTAATCGGAGATTCTGCTCCAGTCTTTTATGCTAATGGCAGGGCATTCCCAGAGACTCACACAGAGCTGACCAGTAACGGCTGGAGGAGCAACGGCCTCCACCGGGATGTTCGGGGCCCCAAGGAACTGACACGGCAGAGAAATGGCTGGAAGGACAAGAACAGTTTTAGATGGAAAGTGATAAAGGTGGATGACTCTCGCTCGGTGGCTGAGGCCCGCAGAAAAGCTCAGAAGATCCTCCAGGTCAACCTTTCCCCCGTTATTGAGATCCAACCTCTCAACCATGTGCTGAGAGACTTCAGATACCAGAATAAGTGACTATTTCACCCACAACCACACACGTTGTTTTGTTTAGCAGATGTTAGTGTTGACATCCATTAGCCTTTACCTGACTGAGCCCCAGTGTTCATAGCAGACGTCTTACATGAGTTTTTGTGATCTCTGCTGAGTGTTGGAGGGAGATTCTGGTTCCTGACAGAGGCGCTCGGGATTGAAAGGCATTTGAAGTTAGGCGATGCTTTTCCCAGCAGGCTGGGAGATGATTATCGACCAAATGCTGGTACATTTTCACTGTCTACATTAGTTTACGATACTCAGTACTTCAACCAACCATCATTCTGCTTTGGGTTGACTGGCTGCTAGCTGATGTTGCTGATGAGTTTTAGGTTGCAGCATCCACTGTGACTGTTATGTCAAAGGTGAATTTTCTGCCCTTCAATAAGGCACTGGGTGTGACTCACAGTTGTTCTAAGAGTATTTATAAGTCATTTGAAGTACAGCGCCAATTTTGTATAAGTATTGTTTCTTTTACCGCCCGGATGAACTGGTGGATGAGGGGGGCAGGTTTCCAAAGTCTTCTGTCGAGCAGACGTGTTGGTTGGTTGGTTTCACCAAAACAAAACTAAACAAAAGGAGGGATAAAGAAATGTTTTCAGTTTGTCTTCCTTTTTGTAATTTGCATCTTCACTGGAAACCAGGAAGGCTCCTAGGTTTTCTCACATTTTCTCATCATTAAAAACAATCTCAGAATCCTGTTTTTACAAATTTATACCGGTCATTTCAGAATTTCTTCTCTGAATTGTGACTTTTTCCCTCAGAATTCTTCCATTCCATGACATAGCTCTGGTCCAGTTCCATAAGTTTAAGTTTAAGATGTTTCACACCGGATACAAAAAGACCAAGATGTGAGCTCAGGTTTGGAAACTGCCATCAGCTTCTAGTCAGATGATGTTCAGGATTAATTAGTGCAGTACATTTCTGTGCTACACAGGCAGCCAACTGTCAAGCTGGCGTACAATGTAAGACATTTGTTTGGCTGATTTTTAAAACGTTGATGACGTTTCCTAACTTGAGCTCCAGGCCTGTTTGTTCAATTTAAGAAAAAAAAAAATGCAGCATTAGCAGGTTTCATCAGAACTCACCAGTGCTCTGTTCTCCTCAGTTGATGGCGAGATTTTGTTTTGTTTTGTTTCTGGAATTCTCAGCTGTGATCAAACTGTTCCTCACCTTAAAATAAAAATAAAAATGCACTTTGGGAGTGTGACAGTGCTTCATTGTCGCATTGTAATATTCTTATTTCCTGTGACATTTGGAAATATTTGAAACACTCTAAAATTTGGTTTGACTTTCTTTGAACCCACACTGGTTTCGCTACAGGTGCAAAGTTTGCAACGTTGGTGCTGAATGAAATGACAGGCACAAGAATGTTCTTCTAGTTCAGATTTGGTTTTACTCCCTGTGAGTTATTCTTTGAGGGACTCTTAGCACTGCTGCCCCTGCAGGTTGGGATTCGCATGCCAAACCGCCTTGTGTGCTTTCCAAAGGGTTCCTTCTGTGAGGAACCACCTGAATCCATTTTCATGTTATCATCTGTGAGAAACCCCTGTGTATCCCCCTAAAATTTAATTTGAAAAAAAAAAAAAAAACACATTATTGAGCGCTACCTACAAAACAGAACTGAAAATCTTAACTCACAGTTCACTTACTAGCAGAGTTTTAAACAATCTTAAAGCATTCAAGGAAACATATTGTACAACTTTCCAGCTTCATGATTCTATTTTGGGTCACTACTAGAATAGGTTTACATGCTCTGTTAAAAAAACAGATACACTCCATATAACAGGCAAGCCAAAGCTGGCTCAGCTTGCGCTGCATTACAGACACAAAAAGCGACAGGAAAGAAAAATATTGCTGGAATCAAAGCTACTAGTTGCTATCAAGTTGGGTTCAAATGAGGCTTAACGTTCATACAGTTTTTCTTGACTGTCTCTCAGTATTACAACACTAGTGGGAGTAGCCATATTAGATGAGCAACATGCTAACATGCCTGATTCGACAGGTTGAGCTACAAAATAAACGGTAAAGCAACATAAAACTTGTTGGTAATTCAGTCCATAACATCGGTAGAATTCACACATCCTTGAGCTTGGGAAGTTAGCGGGTCAGTCCGAAAGTAAAACACACACTCAAACGCACGCTTCAATCATTTAACAATCGCTGAAATTACATATTTGTACAAACAATTGAAATTAATCCACCGGGATCTGACATCGATGAAGATCTTGTGTTGGTTCTTGCAGCCAACAACTTAGCAGCTCCCGTTATTAGCATGTAGCTTTGTTCTGGTGCTCGTCATTTAAAAACAAACTGTGGTTTCAAGTTTCCAAGTGTTGAAGCGCAGTGGACGCTCGTTAAAAATGTGCCGGTCAACAACAGAGCTGATTTGCTTAACGCTCACCACTCAACATAGCGCTAGGTGCTTGTGGTCCATTGCTTACAATTAAAACAACGGCGGACCTTTGCAATGGTTTGGGGGCAGTATTAATCAAACAAGCCTCCACCTTGCATAGGAAGGAGGCCAAAACCTGAATGACTCACCAAATCCCCAAACCCTCCCCACAAAACTAGAAGTTTTAGAGTTGGTAAGCTCTCCAAGCGTATGTGCATAATATGTCTCCTTTTAAATGTGGATGAATGCTCTGTAAAAAGCCAGTGAGCAGACTTTGGTTTAAGATTTTTCAGTTAAACTACACAAAAAATTTAAAAAAAGTATCACAAGTATTGACAACATGAACCATACGTTAAGGTCTAGGTAATGAAACCACCATTAGGTCAGTAGACGCCATGAAAAAGATGCAACAACAACACAAAAAAAAAAACTACTACTGGATTTCCAAACATCTGTTTCATGTTTAAACGCTGTTAGAATCTGTTACAGGCCACTTGGTAGAAATAACTAATCAGATTTAAAGTGGAAATATGTGCTTTCTGACTTTAGATCCATTCACTATGATTAGCAGTCTGTTCCTCTCTTTAAACTGAGGCCACAGTCGTGCTTGTTGGTCGTCCTCGCAGATTTCCACGTCTCTGTTCTGGTGAATGTTTTTTTTTTTTTTACATTCTGGAAGCGTCTCTCTCGGTTTCCTCGCGCCTCTCTCTGATGCGTCTCCAACAACAATCCCCCCTTTTTTCTAGATCTTCTTTCTGTTAGTCTTGTTTGTGCAACACTTGTATTATAATGTATTTCCTACATGATCTTTGAAAAGTTTTTTTGTTCAATAAAACTGATATGAAAAGAATCGGTTGTTGTTTTTTTGGCCCCAACATTTTTTCAGAACATGACTCACTTCAGCACGTTAAGATATCCGATGCCGAGAAAGTGACGTTCCGTTATCATGTGATCGGCCTGTTTGTTTCGCTGGGCTGTTTGAACCTTTTTCTTTTTCTACCAGTGTTGATAGAGCTGAAACCACTGCGGGATTAGCCAGTCGACGGGAATTAATCAACAATGCTTATAATCAAGTCAGTGTCCTTTTTTTTTCCAACAAAAGCGCATTAATTATTGAATCCAACTTGTTGTTTGGAAAGGATTTGCCGCCCGTCTTTTTCTCTTGTGGCAGGAAACCGAGTGTGTTTGAGTTTCGGGCTGCTTGTCTGACAGAATAAGCACAGTTTTGAAGACGTCACGCTGTCCTTGAGAGGAAAAAAAAGACACAATGAAAGACATTTTCTCTTCATGGAAGGGTGCAGATTTGTCACGTTTTCTCACAAGAAGAAATCATCCTTGAAGTTGAACAGTTGGTTCCTGATCAGGGGATTAAACATTTTTTTGCAAGCTTGAATTTGGAAGATATTTCTTTATCTTGATCTTGATAAAAGTTTAGAATATGAGGCTGCAGAATCATTGACATGTTTTAAAAGAAAAGCTTTATAAATAAATGCTAGCACACCATTTATTTTTGTATTAAAGGGGAATTCAGATGTTTTGGGCCTTATTTACAGTTTCTGGGATGTAAATGATTCGTAGTTACCAAAGTTTTAGAGTCAGTCCTGTAGTTTGTCTCACAGGCTGAGGTCAGACCTTTTCGTTGAAAATACGACCCTTTTTCTAACTAGAAACAACAATCTTGCTGGAGGAGGTTTCTCACTCTGAAAATGCACAAGGTCGTCAACGTTGGTGTCTCATCTTGATTGTCAAAGTCAGTTAAATTGAGATGTCCACAGACGCTCAGTTGGTCCTGCAACAACTCACCTCTTGAGATTTCAGAGCGAGACTTCAACTTCAACGAGACTCGTGTTTCTGGCAACAAAAAGGGTCTTATTGTCGAACAAAAAGGTCTCTGTCTGCAGGAATCACTTCCGTAATGATGTCAGCACTTAAAATATCAACCCCAGCCTGCGAGTGACTCAAAACAAGGGATGAAATCCTCGGAGCGACTGTCGGACCCACAGGGTGGAGTGGACCCTGGGCTCCTCCTGGTGAAGGACAGTGCCCGACTTCATGCGGCCAGAGAGTGTCGACAGTTCCTGGATGATGACGGCGTCGATGCCACTGACTGACCGTCTTGGTCCCCTGACCTGAATCCAATTGAGCACCTATTAGACGTTACGTAGCCGTCACAGTCCTGATCCAGGTCTGGGAGGAGATTTTCCCAGGAAAACCATCCACTGACTCATCAGGATCATGCCAGGACATGAACAGGATTAACATTAACGCATACCGGCGCGCCAAAGACCGAGTCACTTTATGAGTCGCTCTGATAAAACAAGGATCTGCTTGTGATTTCGATATTTTACTCAGATTTTCAGTTTGGTTTTGGATCCAGCCCTCAGTGGGTCGATGATTTTGGTTTCCACTGACTGTGCTTTAGTGATTTAGTGGTCATTTTCAAATGGTGTACCAATAACTTATGGGTTTGATATATATATATACATATATATCGAGCATTTCCAGGTAGTTTAAATCAGGAGTGTTTTGCCGGTCAAACCTTATTGAGGGGTTTGACAGGATTGTCATTACTGTTGTGTTTTTATTGCTGTTTTGATGATTGTGCTTGTTCGCTGCTGTTGTGTCATGTTAGTCTCATTTAAGCAGTTGTCCTTCAGTAAAGCTGAACTTGAACTAGACCACGTAGTTGAATCACCATGACTGGTCACATTCTGATGGAACTGTGGGTCGGTCAGTACTTTGGTTCTCTCGGGGCAGTTACACCAATGAAATATGAGAAAGAGTTGATTTCCAGATGAGTCAGCGGAGAACTCATTCCCAGGACGTTTAAAGAAATCTGACGCTGCTCCACCGAGGCGGAGGCTTACCTGTGAGCCTCCAGGGAGTCGATGCTTTGTGCCGTTCTGCTGGAGCCTGAAAAATGAGAACACCCGCCCGTGTTTCACAGCGTTTTACTGATCAGTGTTTGCCCTCCGTGTGTTGTGGTTTTCAGTGATCCCGTCACTTCTGGACTGCAGCTTCTGTTCAGAGAGAAACTGGTTCACGCTTTCCCAAAGGTCTCAACTCATAAAATGACTGACTGGTCTTCATTCCTGTGAGAAAACAGACCGAGTGGTTTGGGTCAAACAAGAAGTTTTGACCCTTTGGAGCTCTCCACATGAGAGGCAAATCTTTATTGCCTTTTTAAGAACATTAAATGCATCAAAAACATCACAGAATGGATGATTAACCACAGTGACTGCTGAAAAAAGGACTTGAGTAGATGATGTACACATCGTTCAGGTAGTTTTGAGGCGTTTTATCCTCGTTTTTAACACACATCCTGTTTTAACTCCTCTCTACTGAAAACTCAGCAGTAAGTGTTGAGTTGAGAGAGGTTCAGCTTTACGCAGCCCTTCTGTATTTTGTCCCGGCTCCATTGTTTGAGTCCTGAATGTGTAGGGGTGTGCTGGTGCTGACCACCGTGACTCAGACTCAGTGGTTGCTCACAGTGCAACCCCAACAACAACCATGGACGATGACGGAAAAGTTGATTGTTGTGGCTCTTAAATGGCAAAACGCTGACGAGCTACTAAGGTTACAGCAAGAAAACCAGAAGATAAACTACGTTGTTGAAAGCCGGAAAAGTGGCGGAGGGAAAATAACTGGACAGACGGAGCTCAGTATGTAAGACGTGTGGGGAACACAAGTCCCTACGAAGCAGCTGCTTTAGCAGAGTTACGTGTTCCCTGTGTAGAAAGTACCGACCCCGACTTCTAACCACTGTGTCGCCGACGCTGACTCTCCCTGACTGGCAGCTCCCGATGAACATGGCCAGACCAGGACTCAAACACACCGCCTCTGACAAGGTTGAGGCTAGTTTGACGAAGAATACAGTTAACAGCAAGTAACTACAGCTAGCAGCAGGTAGTGTTTACTTTAGCAACAATGCTATCTGTCTATCAGGGAGCCTGGGCCTGGCGTACAGTTGATATCTGGAGGAAGACAAACAGTTTGTGATACAAACACTCAACTGGGGACTTGAACTCAACAGCGAGCTTCACACACTGTTCACACACTCAGGCTCAGACGCGACCTCGAGACAGGATGACGTTCATTTTGAGTTGAACCTTGAATGCACCGAACAGCAGCACGGAACTCAGAGAAGCTGAGAAACGTTCAACATCGTGTAAATTAGTGATGTGCGATACCATAGGTTGCATTTCAGATCCAACACCAAACCCATGCCGGCTTCAACGATACCAATACAAAACAGATACTGTGAACAAAAGCTGGAAACCTGTCGCTTGAACATCGACAGACAAACTGAAGTCTCGACAGAAATGAATCACTTTCCGACAGCCCTTAGCGTCGCCAATAGCAACACTCCCTCTCTACCTCCATAATGGACTCATTTGTTGAAGTCTGTCTTCCACCACCTGTCATCCTCTGTTCTCTGGACCGCAGCTGCAAGACCTCAACTTACTCATCGCTTTTTGTGATTAAATCTCGGATGTTTAGCGAGTTCTGTGGTGTTGCCACAGCACCTCACAGCCCGCAACATCACACACACATCACACACACACCGTCCTTCCTGAGGACGGAAAAATACCTCCACACAAGAGCGCCGGCCATCAATGTCAACTCTCAGCAGCACCTTAGTGTTAGTATAGTTACTTTCTACTTCATCCCTTTCCATGACAAAACACACATTTACTCCAAATTACTGGCTTTAAATATCTTCTAATATGAGAATCGATCCTCAGAGCAGAAATGTTTGAGATTTGGAAGTATCAGTTTTTCCGTATCAATCCACATTTGACTCATGCAGAGGTTTTGATGTGGGGAAGCAACAACCTGCTGACCCAGAAACACACTTCGATTCCCTCGTTTTCTACTACGTTCGACTTTGTTAAAGGACCAGTCTGTAGGATTTATTGGCATCTAGCGCCAATTGGTGCATTAATGGGTGTTTTTTTTCTAAACGTGGTAATCCTGCTAGAAATAGGCTGTTGACTTCTTCCCAATTGCCAGAAGACGAGTTTACCTTTCTTTTCTTTTTCTTGAGCGTCACACAGAAGCCAGTGACGATGTTACTGCAGCTGCTCTTTTGTATCCTTTAATCAGCCTTTCAAACTCAATGCTGACTGAACGCTGCTGGAACAGAAATGAATGGAAAACTATTCATTCGATCAAAGTCTGTGAAGAGAAAACATTCAAGGTCTTGAATAAATGGTGTTTTTATAAACGCTGTCACACAGTGAAGGTTTGGAAGGGACCATTTATCCGTGTGTAACAGTGAAGGAAGATATAAAATCTGAGGTTTTACGATGTTTAATTTTAACTACACTTTTAACTACATTTAGCGGATCAGTAGCATTACTTTTCCAGCAAAACTGCTGTTATCTGTCGACCAGGAAACTCTGTAAATCACCTCGGTACTCCAGCTGGCCTCTGTCGTTGTTCTCAGAGGTTGCGTACAGCTTCAGTCCGGAGGTGTTCATTGCGGAGCTGCAGGTTATCGGTACGTTTGTTAGGAAACAAACTTTAGCAATAAGTGAAGCTATCTGTCTGCAGTCTGAGGGCAGCAGAGGGAGAACCAGACAATATTTTCTAGATTAAACATGACTCAGTTTCAACCAAATCACTGAATAGAGTTATAATCAGGTTGGGTCTGTAGCAACACGCTCCTCTGGTGATGTTCTTCTTTATATATTAGTCAGAATCAAAATCAATTAGTTCAGCTCCTGGAACCAGCTCGGTTTGTGTCCTGTGTTCAGGTACAATAAATCTATTTCATTCCAGACTCTGATGTCGTGGTTGCCAGCTAGCAAACATCAGATAGTTGGTTCTGATTTGTGCATGACAGTCTCGAAACAAAATGACCCCACTGGCCTGAAGAATAGTCAGATTATTTCCCAATAACCTCGCTTTCACTGCGCTATCCGGTTTGTTTACTCCCCCGCAAAAACTAAGGTCAAACGTGCACAAAGGAAGCGTGTCTGCTGTTGGGCAACCGAAACAGGAAGAGGCATCGTTCTCCCCGGTCACCAGCACGAGGTAACAATGGAACAACTGGAATAACTGGAAACAAAAGACAAAGAACAGCCGCTGATGGAGGAGGTGAACAGGGAGAGCGATGGGTGAGAGGACGGGCTTTCACTTGATGGAGAGGATGGCGCTGCTGTTACGTCGAGGTCTGTTTCCTCTAACAAACCAAGCGGTTCTAAAGAAATTCTTTCGGGTGTTTCAGTCGACCTCGTCTTACGGTTGTTCTTTGCTCAGGACAGTAGCCAGGCTGCTAACGGTGGCCATGTTGTTAGCGCGGTTGTTGCAACAGCTGAGTCATTAGTGAAACAGGGAAAATGTAGGATGAGGGAAAGTTGAGAAGTTGTCTGTTTCTGGTTTTTGTTGGTACCGCTACTCTGACATCAGGGCGGGCTGACGGGTCGCGACCGGGATGCTAATTGTAGTGTATAAGTCACCGCTAGTGAGCAGATGATGAAGCAGCGCTTTTTTAATAAGACTTCAGTGATAGCGTGAAGCTGTGAATGAATTGTGAGTGTCAGATAAATGGTAAATGGCGTTGTGATAACATCAGGTTTGGCCCAGTATGCAAAAATGCCATCGAGGACAACAGATGGCGTATGAAGGTGCTGAATCGTTGGCCCGGTACGACTTCCCATCGAAAACTACATGCTAGGGAACGAGTGGTGAGTCCAAAAACGAGGGTAAGGCTAAAAATAGGAAATGGGTTCGAGCGATGAATGAGAAAAAAACTGCTCGAGAACACATCGCTCGAGAAATAAACGACTTTGTGGCGTGCGAGCTTGTGCCACACGAGAAATTAACCGCCCAATCAGAGCAGAGAATGTAAATTTTGTGCTCAGTGCAAACATGCCTGCCAGCCTCAGACTAATGAGGAAGAAGAGAGAGACCGACTGTGACTGTGTGAACGCACCAGAAGAGATCAGCTCTTCCGTTTCCTCTGCGCAGAAACCAGCTGTCACAGTGTCTCAGCTGAACATCAGACCTGATCAGGACGTCACATCAGACACGAGGTCGGGCACGAACCAACAACGCCAGTTTTAAATGACATTTGCGGTGGCGGCAGCCAGCCTGCAGCTATGGAGGTCGGGGTCTGTGGTCTTCACTGCCCCCTCCTTTCTCCCCCACAGCGTTGCTTCTCAGGCAGAACCATTTCCAAGCTGCTCTGCTCTGCAGCCAGCGCTGCCGCTCAGCTCTTTGTGTGTTGGGGGAAGGGAGCCCAGCAGGCAGAGAAGCAGCCGTAACAGTAACCTCCACAGCTGCTCGCTCTCCATTTTGGATTGGTTACCTCATCACAGATATCCTGATCTCAATATGGCGTCCGTGTAACAATTGCACTTCATGTTCAATTAGTGCAATGCTTTGTAATAAACAATCACGCCAGTAAACAGCCGCATGGACGGCAGAGGGAGGAGGTCAGCCTTTGTCTCCAGCAGTAGCAGCACAAGTGTAAAGCTGTGTAAAGTGAACGTCTGCAGACAGAAGAAGCGTTCAGGGGTTTTGGGATGCAGCAGAGAAACAATCAGTCTCTGTTTCTGCCTGGATGTTCAAAAGAGACGGAAGAAGACACAAACTGGCTCCTTCCATCATAAACAACATGGCTGACTTCACACTGAAGCTGAGTGCAAACCTGAGCGTGAGAAAGAAAAAAAAAAACCTGCTGGCTGTGTAAACAAAACACGTTTCTTCTGTTTAGACAGAACTGAGGAAGAACAGAAGTGAGAGAAGAACAGATGTGGAGGCCAACGAGAGACACAGACATCAGAAACACTCAGCGTCGAGACTGAAACAGACTTCTGTGGTTTTGATTTAAACAAAGCGGGTAAATATTCGGCTCCGGCAGCAGAGACGTGACAGGAAAAGCCAACAAGGGATCAAAACTTGATGTTTTTTTCACTGAGACACCATCAGGCTCGACTTTAACAGCTGTTACCATCATATGTTCCAAATGGAGGTGATTTAATTTAAACGTGATAAATCGCAACAGAAGTTTTCTCGGGGCACTTTTCACGTGGCCAGTTGTAGACACGATTTCCCACCATCAGAGACAGACTTTGTGACAGCAGCAGAGAAAAACTCCCTTTAAACGGGCAGAAACCTTCAGCCAGGCGGCGGGTGGGCGGCCATCTGCCTCGGACCAGGACTGAAACCAACAGTTACTTTAACAATCAGTTTCTCTTTTGATTGCTTGCCATGCTAGCAGCATGATGCTGGGGATGGTCGTGTTGGTGGTCCATCACTTTGGTTCAGACTGGAACAGTTATAAAATGGATCACAATGAAATTACAACCATGAGTGTGTCGTCCCCAGAGGATGAAGCCTGATGACTTTTCCTCCATTGCCCAATGTTGTGTTGACTTTTTAGTGTTTCAATAACTTTTAGAGGGGGAACCATCACACATGACACACATATCAACTTTTAATGCAGCACAGTCACGAGGTCACATTTAAATTTGGTTTATAACTGCATCACAGAGCTAATGACCTTTAGCTTTTGTCCACTAGTGAACTTTTAGTCTTTGTGGTATTAATATACTTCTGTCATGTCTGTAAGTTATTTGGTGCTGGATAAAAAAAAATAAATAAATGAAGTGCCACACGTGTAAACAGCTTCAGAGATGAAAAATCTGCCCAGATGTTTGATTGTAGAGTATATATATCACCATTTGATCATTTCTCACACTGGCTGTAGGATTCACTGGTTTCTTTCATTATTAGATATTTGTAGGTCGATTTCAAGGTTTTCTGTCTTTGTCTGATTACTAACGAGCCTGTTTTGGTGTTCAGGAAATGTTCCAGTATTTGCTTGGCTTGTTGCAAAATAGATGAAACCACCTTGTTTTTCTTGCATTAAAACGTAGTTCCTTCGCTCAATACACATCACAGACTTGAAAAATGTTTTCGGCCAGATCTGCAGGTTTGATCTTGTCTTCCTCTTCCTGACTGAGTGTGCGTCTCGAGTTAAGTCGGGCCTGTCGTTACTCGGCGATTCATTGCGGAGCGTCTGGTGTCACGTGACGTCAGTGCATAATGACATCAGATCGCCATCTGTCTGCGAGGTTCGTGGAGGTCGGTGGTGTCAGACGTGGCCTCCGCGCTCTGCGGCCATTTAAATGTTTCCTGACAAACGCAGCTTGTCCACAGAGCCGCTCTGCTGACAGACAAACACCATCAATGATTAATGACAAAACTGCGGCAGACGTTCTGGCTTGTTTGAGGAAATGATGCAGCTGTTCAAGTGTGGCAGAATTTGGTTTTGCCAGTTTCTTCTGTGTGTCGCATTGAAGGATTAAGGCTGACGTTCCTCCCGTCCTGTTTGGTCCGTGTAGTTTTATTTTTTAAAGGCGCCGTGATTTTCTAAAATATCTGGTCACTAATTTCGAGCAGATGCAACGAAGACAGGAGGAAATTCTACATTTGCTGGGGGACTTTTTCATACTTTATGTGCTGGTGATGATGAAGGAACACGTCACCCAGTTAAACATTTGTTGGTTCACTGATGTTTTAATGTTCTTTGGACAACAGTTGAGCTCGACGGCACAGAGGAAGAAGATACATCAGGCTTTGGCTTTGAATTAGCAACCGACCCTGCAGCTCTACGCAGCTTGTTTTGACCTCCTGGACTGACGAGACCTCACTAGTATAAAAGTTTTCACAGCAGCCTGCTTGTAGCAACCGACTGTACAATACCAGCATCAAGCCGCAAAGAGACAAAGTCTGAGATCAGCTGGTGAAGAACGTAAAACATCTTGTGGACAAAAAATAACATTTTTATCAGGAGTTGGTGGAGACCAAACCAAAACTTATAGCTAAAAGAGGCTAAAGTGCATCATAAGGCTGCAGAGTTGGTGACTTTCACATTGCACAGAATCATTTGATCCATCGATAATACGAAACAGTGATTTGGTTTTTTTCCCAGAGAGCATCTGGGTTCAGTAAACAGACAGCTTTCATTTCTTCTCTGGATACAGATGAACTGAGAAAAAGCTGAACCATGTTAAAACAAGCTATTGTGGTATGTAAACAGACAGCTCCAGTTTTACTGGTTCAATTGGTTCTACTGGTCCAGGTCCAGAATCTTTGGAGGTTCTTCAGGTTCTATTGGCTCCAACCCCTGACCGGGGTCCTGTAGGGAGGAGACAACACGGTCAAACTAGGAAAAAGATGCTGCAATGCACAGAATTATACAAGAAATCTGATTTCAGACGGTCTCCTGCAGTTCAGAGCGCAGGATGATCTGGATATTGTGTCTGGGATTCAAACTACACAGTGAGGTTGTTTAAAAGTGTGAACAGAACCTGCTCAAGGACACCACAGAGCAAGATTCACAGCAGAACCACCGGTCAAAGTTACAATTTCTCAAGTCCGTCTTAAAACCTGCTGTGATAATTTATCTGGTTCGTACTGACCATGAAGATCAAAGATCATCTAAAATAAGAACTTCTTCCACTGGATGTGACGGATCCACTGTTTGATATTATGAAGCTTCAGCAGCAGAGTTGATCAAATCTGATGGATGTTTTCTAAAGTTAAGACCTTCGTGCACCAAGTAGTTTTTTGTCCAATAAAAAAATGTTTTACACAAAAACCTGACACTGAGTCAGATGTGAACATTCACAATATGAGAGTCAACAAGTCCTGAAAACAAGACCAGAGCGAGGTCCGACTTCACAATGCACAATTATTCTGACGTCTTCCAGGTGGTATTTCAGGATGTCAGTGGTCCGGTTTGTTAACCGGCTGGCTGTACTGGAACCAGACACTCAAAATAAGACCATTATTATCTGCTGATTAGTCGATCCTGAACATCAGCTGTCAGTGTGTCTAAGACAGGGACGCACACATCAGGAAAGGATCCGCAAAAAAAAACCAAAACGCTGAACTTGAAATGACAGTGGATGTGTTTTTAATTTTTTTGTGTTTTTAACTGAATTGGCGTGTGAAGGCCTGAAGTCTACTGAGTCCAGGATTTCCTCCTCATACTGCTCCCGGACTGAGCTTCCTTGTTGAGATTCCCTCGCATTCATTTTAAACAGTGAAAGCGTCCGTTCACTTTTGTGGCCAAACAATAATAATAACTATTAAGCACCCCCGCGCGACTCGGACCCCGCGCACAGCAGAGCCCACGGAAGTTGGCCCCCAAAGGATGACGGGCTCGGGGCAAAAGTGAGGACACAGGCCAACGTCTGAGCCGTGGTATTCGCTGAAATGGGAAGTGCAGTGGAAGTGCAAAAGGCTGAATGTGTGCTGATTTGGATTTGTTGTAATAAGCCACGCCCACATTGACCAGTCATGACCACCTTCAAGATATGGCCTCAGGATTGGCCCAACATCATACCGACCAAATTTCGCAAAAATCGGTGTAGCCGTTCAAGAGATATAAATTTCCCTCAATTTTAGCGCCCCTAGTGGTGGACCAAGGATCTCAAATTTGGTGTTAATAGCATTTAGTTTGACCGAGATATCAAACAGTTGACATTTTTATAGCTAGCTACAGAAATTTGTTCATTAATAATTTGCGCAAAATTCTTTTGATGACTTTAGATCAGGTCCAGCTGAAGAGTATACGTGGCAAGTTTCACGCAGATCAGACCAAATCCCAAGGAGGAGTTCGAAAAAGTAGGTTTTCCAGTTTTTGCGATTTGGCGAAAAAACTTTCTAGGCAGAAGTGGGCGTGGCCAATTGCAAAGTGATTCAGCTCCATTCAGGGAATCTGGGGATACAAGGTTTTTGAATGTGCGACATACGGTGTGGGAGTTATAGGCAAAAACGCGTTGGCCTAGGTTACAGCGCCCCCTGCAGGCGGATATATATAGTTTTTTGTGTCTGAGATATTCGCAGGAGTCTGGACCAACCCTCCAAATTGCACCGCCCTCCCTTGCACGGTTTAGCCTGCCAGAAAAATAAAAATAACAATTTTTACAAGTACAATAGGGTTCAGCACCGCTGGTCCTAGGAAACGTGTTTGCTTGCACACGAGTTCCCTCGGCCCCTCGGGCTTGGCCCCCTAATAACTGTCATTCCTCAAGATAAAGTAGTTGCTGCTGTGATCATTTTCCAGAGTTGTAAAATCCTGTGGTAGTATTCTAATACTGGTCTAAACTTGAGTTTGTCCTGAATTGATTTCATTTGTCACACAGAGGCATCACAGCCGATCCGTGATGCAGCTGATGTTTTCAGTCTGAATGTCTGCTGTGACTGGATCCTCAGTGGTTTAGTTTTAGTTGAAGACGCAGCGAGCGGCTCAGACTCTCCTGCTGATGACTCTGACAGACTCTGATTGACCGACTCACCCCAAACGGCTCGCTGAAGGCTCTGGAGCCGCTGTACAGAGGGTTCGGGATTGAGACCAGCGTGGGCTTCTTCCTGCCGCCCGTCGCACCGTCCTCATCGTCATTCTGTCACAGAGGAAACAACAGGAATGACTATCAGCTGTTAGCACACAGCGTACGAAACACAGATACAAATACAGAGGTTTCCTCCGACCAGCAGTGTTATTTCTCAATCTATTGTTTTGATGTGAGTTGCAGTTTGCAGACGTCTGCTTTCTCTCAAATCTAATGGAACTGGGTGGCACTCGCTCAAACTGCCAAAAAATACAACTGCAAAGCTCAAAAGGAAGCTCTTGTTGTGAGCAGTTTGACGTAGGAACTATTTTCTTTCTGCTGAATGAAACCTGCTCATCGTATCAACATGCTGAGGGAGGCGTGCATCTGCCTGTGGACGAGAGCGTCGTGCTTGTGACAGTGTGAGATGTAAACATTATACAGTGGTGCCGTTTGTAGTCCAGGTTCCCTCGTCTTTGATTCTTTTTATGTTTTTTTTAAGAGGTTTTTGCTTAAATGCCTGAAAGAAAGTCTGTGGTTACCACAGGCTGAAGATATTTACACGTTTTGCTCTGCAACATAAAGTGACAAAATGAGACTACACACATCATCACGGACATCATGTCATCACAGTGAACTTGTATGTATGTTTGTTACATTACACACCTTCATAGCAAAACTTCCCAAAGGGCAACTTGCTGTTTTGGAGCACAATGAAGGTACTGTGAAAATAAACAGCTCATCATGACTGAGCTAAAATCACATAAATGTTCTTTTACTCAAGTCAACCAAATAATACTATCTAACCCCTACTGGTGTGCAGACAGACTCAGCAGAACAGGTGCCTTCTTTCTTACAGATGGACCTTGGCTTGTCACAGTCTGGGGGATGAGACTAGAATTTACTACTGGTCTGCAGTTTGTCCAAAACTCCCTTTTTTCTCCTCTTCTCTTATCGCATGACTTCAAGAGGGGACCAATCAGCTTAAGACGATAAAGTTTAGAGGCTCCTTTGTGTCCCTGAGAATCTTACCTCCAACACCTGTTGCGAACTGCGTCTTCTATTACATGTCATATTAACAAACACTAAAACAGACAAATCTTGACTGTTCTTCTTTATTAAAGAATTTGTCAAATGATGTGTGAATAAATATTCAGATATGTCAGAGAAAACACAAAATGTCCCTGACTAATTTTTAATAGTGGAATTCAAAGACTATTAAACTTAAAGGAAGCATCAGTTGGATTTGTCCCAGTGGTTCTTAAATGCTCCACAAAGATAGTTGATTGTTGAGTCTCATTCTCAGGACATCACATAGCAACATTTTGAGTTGGTAAAGCATCCTGAGCAGCAACAAAGAGAGAAAATAAGAAAATCCAGGCAGAGAGCAGCAGGGTCTCTGCAGATACGCAACACTAACACGCCTTTTCTCCACATTGCAGTCTCCTCTCTGTCTGTTTCCTCTCACTATGTCTGCCTTGTCGTGCCTTATGTGCACTGATAGGCTGAAATCAGTCTTGTGATGTTGGGAAGGGGACGTGCAATTACACAAAATAAAAATAATCGATAATTCCCCTAAAATGCAATTAAACTAAAGAAATGAGCCTGTTTTGAAAATGTGAGGAGGAGAAAGTTCAGATATGTGTGTTTAAATGTAGGGAGGAAGAGTAAAACGATGTCAGAACAATAAATACTCACGTAAAGTACAAAAACCTGACAAATAGACTTTTGTACAGTAGCAAAGTATTTGTACTTCGTTACCTCTAATGTGTGTGTGTGTGTGTGTGTGTGTGTGTGTGAGTGTGTGTGTGTGTGTGTGTCTCACTCTGAAGTAGTGGAAGCGGAAGGCGTCGGTCTTGTGTTTGAAGACGTAGTAGCCGAGCAGAGCCAACATACACAGCAGCAACAAAGACACCAAGATGGCCAACACAGTGCCAGTCTTGTGGGTGGGGTTTTGTGGAACAAGGATCTAATAGGTTTGACAAACACAAACAAATGAGAATTAATGGAGACATGACGACATCACATGAAACCTTTTAACCCTCAGCACTCACACACGTTATCTGTCCAGCATTAATGACCGAGGCAGCCACGCTGCGCTGAACTCCCTGCTGGAAAAACCAACATTGACCAGCAGCACCACAACGCAACGTATGCTTTGCATACCAGCATACGTTGTGTTGTGGTGCTGGTCTATGCTGGTTTTTCCAGCAGGGCTGTCAGCATGGAGACGTGACTCGTGTTATATTTGCCTTGTGGTCTCACGCACTTGCAGACTTGATGTCATGACAGTGAACACGTCACGGTACGTATGACTGAAGTCCAAAAGGACCCAGTGGAAATTTGGATTCAGCCAAAGTCTGAACGTTTCTAGGTAAGTGCAACGACAGTGTAATAATACTGAGATATTTATCATCACGCCACAAACCTTTTCCACAGCTCACATTCATTCTCATTAATTTCTCTCTCCACTGCGACACCACAACAGGACATCCTGTCCTGTGACATTAGCCAAAATGCGACTTCTCAGCCTTCAGCTGTGTCAACATCGCTGTAATCATGTGGTCACACAGGATATGGATTGTCACATCATGTAGTAACAGCTGCAGACTACTACTGAGTATTACACCGGTGTTCACCAGCCACCTGATCCAAACACTGGAGATCCGGATACAGAACTATTCAGACAGAACATGAGCGCGCACAGTTAAGTCAATTTGCAGTTCGTGTGGGCGATAATATCACAGATTAGAATTTTCTTGTTAAAGTTCAAAACCTGAAGAAGATTCACCTCTGAGATCAAAATGAGTCAAAGCAACTGTCCACAGTCGGTACGTGGAGGGAATGAGCGCGAGTTGAAATGAGGTGAACTTTGGGGGGAATAAAATAATCTAATTCAGACTAATCACTTGTGATCTAGTCTGCATCATCTTCTGTGTCTCAGGTCATGAATATTGATCAGAGTTGTGATGTTATCAGAGTGTTAACTGAAGCTGACTGAATCTTCATTTCCTGAAAACTAAACACAGCCATCTGCTCTCTGCCCACAACTGTAGCTGTTGCCTGGCAACAACAGACGGACGTTCTTATAGGAAGTGCTGCAGACCGGCGGACGGGCTTCACGACGCCTCCTGGTGGCTGTGATCAGAACTGCAGCTGCTGACGATACAGCAAACGTTTTATCTCACTGTTAGCGACGAATGAAGTTTTGTTTCAGCGCAACAACATTTCAGTTTCCTCCCTAGATAGCAAGACGGTTTTACCAGGATTAAATTGTTTTCATTTAAGTTAAAATGTTGCTGCTGAGGGTCACAAAGGGAACAAATTCTTGAAACCTTCATCGTCCGTCACATTAATGAATCAGCTTTTGCTTTCAGTTTCTCCTCACGCAGCGTGCGACAAGGATGTTAAATCAAAGGGAAGGAAATGTGTGTCAAATAACGAAGTGAATTCATAATTAGCTACTACTGTTTATGTCTTTGAGTCACCACCGCCAAAGCTTGCTCAGAATGTTCTTTTCTGGCTTTTGATACATTGACAATGTAGACTTTATCGCCACCCACTACCTCAAATCCACTTAGAGAAATATCCGACAGAGGGTGTTTTAAAGGTTGTTTGCATGTCGTCTAGCTGACAGACCTGACCACATGGATTCAGGCTTTTTACAAGGCGGCGTTATGACGTTTTTTAGGTGCCTTCTGATTAGGCCTCTACGATATGCGGAAAATCTGCGATGTGCGATGACACTGTTCAATATTGCGATGACGATATAACTTATATTGAAGTTTGCATATTATCAGCTATGCAGTTAATGACGGCTAACGTTAGTTTTGAATTGTTCGTGTAGGTCTTTATGGTTGAGTTGCAGGTGGCACCTGTGTTTGTAACACGTCGCCTCTCCTGAATCCAAAATAAGTCCATATAGCAGTGTGATGGAGCAGCTCCGTCACTAATTGTAGGCAGCGCATATGCATACACACGGCATATTTCTCTGTGGTGTCGCTGGCTGCAGGACACACACACACCCGCCGGACACAGCTCTCTGACCTGTTCATGTCGGAGTTAATAACATCCCGTAATTCATTTCCTTAATTGTTTAGTAGCGTGATCAAGGGTGCACACCTGTTTGTCCTACTATTTCCTGGATACATACATACATACTCACACAATCAGCGCACACTCAGTGCTGTTTCTTTTCACCACAAGGTCTTCGTTGGCCACATTTTCGTGGCTTTTCTCTCCTCCCTCAGCCATCATAACCTGGCAATCACCACTTAACTGATGCCGATTAATTTTGTCAGGGTAGCTAACGGCTAGCTGGGGCTTCATCTGATTGGCGCTTGTATCCAGGGCTCCGTCTGATAGGCTAAGGCTCCATCCAGACGGGCGAAAATTATCTTTTTTTCTCCGTCTTCCTCGTCATCGTTTTAAGAATATTTGCGTCCACACGGCTCCACTGACAACGACTGAAAACGCTGTAGTTCATATTCCAGGCCGATAGGTGGCGCTTGACAATTACAAAAAACAGAGAAGAAGACACGGAGCATGCGCATTAAGCTTGCGCGCTGTAAACAATCAGACAGTAGACGGAGAAACCGAACACAACAAGAAGAAGATGAAAATGGCTAGTGCAAGGAAACAAGAATCGTTTGTGAGGACCGGTAATGAGGTCGAACTGCTGCTGCGACTCACACTCAACTACAAGGCATGTAAGTTGCAAGAAAGGCTCAATATCTTTTGCGGCAGAACACGAGCATGTAGTCCGCCATTATTGTTGTTGTTGTTATGAGACGTCGTGGGGTGGGGCGATGGCGTCATCGTTTTGAAAAGTATGCGGATTCACCGTCCACATGAAAACGGGAGGGCTGCGTTTTTCGGATTTCTCCACCCTGAGACCCGTTTTCAAAAAAGTGCGTTTTCAGGAGCCGTATGGACGGTCGGCCAAAACGATGCAACATGTGTGCGTTTTCGCAAAACGGCGTTGTCGTCTGGACGGGGCCTAAATGTTGGCATGCTCAAAGTGCATGCATGGCGCATGTAAACAAAATGATTTTTCGTATTCATCGCGTGTCAGGCAGTCTTTTGCGATGTGTTTATCGCACATGTTCATATCGCGATGACGATTAAAATTCAGTTTATTGGGCAGCCGTACTTCTGATCCAGTTATTCCAGTCAGATCACCGAGAAATCTCTTCGTTTTGGGTTCATACATTTTTATTCACGCTACTTGGTCTGAGCGCAGCATCATGGTCATGAACTGTATTCACTCACTGGTGCAGGGGGCGCTGTCAGCGGGGCCTCGATGACGTGTATGATCCCATTTACAGCAAGAATGTCCCAATCAACCAGCAGCCGCTGGTTCACCAGCTTAGAGCTCTGAGGAGAAATTATTTACAAGACATAAAATATTAATAATTATTATTTATTTTTAAAAAAATCAAACCTCATTTTAATAAAAATCTCTCATCTTTTCATTGATTTTTGTGTTTGGATTCATGGACCTGGGAGGTGTGTGTGTGTGTTGTGTGTGTGTGTGTGTGTGTGTGTGTGTGTGTGTGTGTGTGTGTGAATGAGTGTCTGACCTCGTTGTTGCCGTGGGTAACAGTCAGGTTGAACCCAAGCCTGGATATGATGACTTCCTTGTGTTTCAGATCCTTGAACGGCCGTCTGCTGTGATTGGCTGTGATGTGATACTCAAGATCTCTACCAGAAAGAGTCTACACACACACACACACACACACACACACACACACACAGATAGATTAGATTCCATTGACAGCTCTGCCACTTGGAACCTGCTGGTATTCTAATTCGACCAATTGAGTTGTAAAGGTTTACAATTTAATGAGGAACTATAAAGTGAAGGTTAATAGATATCAGTGTGGATCTGTTGGTCTCGTGAAAATCCAAGCACATTGTTGAAGCATGTTTCAAGAAAACTCTGACGCACATGTTCCAAGTATAAATAAAAAAGTACTTTCCGGACTTCGCAGCTTTATCTAATTTGCAGAACACTCAGAAGAGCGAGTTATCATTACGTTACTGAGAATACAGACGTACTTATCATGAGAAAAAAACCTAATAATACAAAACTAACAGTATTAAAATCATGAATACTATAAACTACAAACTGTAAATGTTGGGTTAATGGATAAGTCATTGTTATTGAAGGGTTGGGCTGTATCACCTTATTTTGGGTAAAGCCGGAGTTATGAGGAACAAACAGCATGACCTCAGACGTCCTGTCAGACAGAAAATCAACAAGCTGTTTACCGTTTGACGACGAGCCGCTATAGTCCAATAACATCTACAGAAGGAGAGAGAGAGACAGAGCGAAGTTATTTAGATTTACTATCAATTTCTTGTGAATGAGTGTCGAGTGTGACTCTAAAGCACACAAATACCAACACAGTCACCATGACAATCATACCAGTAACAACTGATCCTGGTATTTTGGAGAAGAACTAATCTAATAAGCATACTTATATAAGTGGTGGTGGTGATTTTTCTCTGACTGCTTTAGAACAAAGTCTCATTTTCTTTAGATGTTTAATAAAATGTGGAGCAGTTTGATCACAAACAGCAGATGTTAATCTGGACAATGCGACACATCCCTGCTTTTGTTGTAAACAGGAAGTTAAAAGACAAAACAAGAGGGTTGCAGCACTTCCTGCACAGACAACAGAACTGTAAACTAATACAGAAACAAGGCTAACCAAAGCTGCTACCACAACAGCTGTAAGCTTTTCAACTTTCCTCCTTAACTACAAAAGCTGAAGCCATCTGTAGATCACAAGTTCATCCTCATAGTTTTGTATTTTTAGAGCTCCACACTTTAATCTCTTTCATAAGTCAGACCTTGGACTGAACCCTCCTCCAGCTTCTTTTTAAAAACCTCTCCTTGTTGGCTGGAAGTCTTCCAAAGCTCAGTTACCTTCAGGAGGAGACGCTGGTGTTTATAGCTCTTGTTGTATTATGTTGTTTTCTTTGTAGAGTACAAGTGTAGATTTCTACTGGCACCTAGTTTTTATGCTAAAAACAGCTGTTGATCTGTGTTTGCATTGTCACTTTTTTTGTTACAAAGACTAAAACACTCTGTTCTGAGACGTCTCTTTGTCTGAGGTCAAAGAAGACATGACTCCATGATTAAACCAACCAAATTCAAATTAAGTCAAATATTCAACAGCTGCAACAGTTGTGGTTGATTTACATGCCAGTGTTTCTGTATTTCTGTGCTTTCACAGTTTTTCAATCGTGATGAATTAGGAATGTTTTTAGTGACGCTCTCACAGCTTTTCAAGTGCTGGCAATCTCTGTCTGTTGCTCAATCCATCACTTTTGTCTAGACTGAATTTATCTACAACTCTTGGATCACAGCCATGAACTCTGTTACAAAGATCCAGAGACAAGGATATATATACATATATATATATATATACATATATATATATATATATATATATATATATATATATATATATATATATATATACTACTAAATGGTCCGACTGTCACACTAACCTTGTAAAATATGGAGAAGTTACTGTTTGTTGCGAGGACGCTGCTCAGGACGCCGTTACAGAAGTCGCCGTTTCCCACGTAGCCAGCGGGACACGTACATGACACATCTGCACACACACAAACATACTGACATCACTAACAATGCTTTTTTTGTGTGTTTGTACAGCATCATGTCTGTTTTTCTGCTCCAGTTTTTTCTGCTCTTGTCTTAATTCCAACCTCTAACTACTGTTAAGTTATATTTTCACCAGATGTTTGGGTTGTATTGTGGTTACAACAGTAAACTATAATAAACATCTGTCACCTGATCGTTTGAGGATGCCCGATTTGCCAGATCATGAATCTATCTCTATGGGCTTTGACATGCGCCCTTGTGTCTTGACTGCATTGTTCCAACCAGTTACGTGTCCTTTGTGGAACCACTGGCAGCTACAGCCTTGGTTTAGAGTGACGACCGTGAGAGAAGCGATTACTCAACGATGGCGACTCCTCAAGAGGTTAGCTTAGCTGTTTTAACATCAGTTACATCATAACTCGAGCATAATCAATTCTAAAGAACATAAAAGAACTTCATTGAAGGATGCTCTTGATGGAAACCAAGAACTTGTAGCTTGACTTCCTGTGTGAGACGGTGATAGACGGATGGATCGTCCAATCACCTGTCAAGTAAAGTTCCTGTTCTTTTCCAAACAAAACTTTCTGTTTAACAAACAATCAGTCAGACTTCAATATTCTGTAGAATTCCTACTGAAGTGAATTAAACTCTATTCTAAACTCGAAGCCATTAGACTCACTGCTTCACACAAAGTTAATGCATCGATCTGTTGTTTAAGCGTATTGCACCACATAATTAAATTATTACATTGATGCTGAAACAATTTGTAAACTAATTGATAAACCAATAGACAGAAACAGAGTAAACAACACTGTTTACAATGAGAAAGACATGGCTGGTTGCTCTTTGTAATTCAATGTAGATAAAAACTGTTAAGTGCTCTGGAAAAACGGTAAAAAGCTTTAAAAACCAGAGGCAATCCAGGCACTCCAAAATATAAGAAAATGTATCAAGCGAGGAAGGAAATAATTAAAAAGCCTTTTTTTTATAGGGGTTTAATTATTAAAAGGTCATTAAAAAAGCCAACGTGTTTTGATCACTAGGCTTTCATCAGGGCTCCAAAAACCATTCAGCTGCAGTAATAAAGGCTTTTTAATTATTTCCTTCCTTGTTTGATACATTTTCTCATATTTGGAGTGCTTGGTTCTCTTTTTTTTAATATTTCTCTCAATATTTCTGTCGGACATCGAATTCTCCATCAACACAAACACAGATGGAATTAAGTCCCTGACAACATCTGATATGTTGGAATTTACAAATATGATATTGCAGTATTGTCAATAAACCAAACTAAATTTCATTGTCAACTGTTGCCTGGAGCTCTGGAAACATGTCATGAATCTGCTTAACCATATTCTGACATGAATCCATTAGTTACAAGTATAAGTGGCAGAACAATTAATGACAGTGATTGTTAGTAGCAGATCCAGACTATAAAAAACAACAAAAACAGCCTGTTTGTGTCTGAGCTGAGTCCCCAGAGAGCTCTGTGATGCTGCAGCAGACTAAACAATAACACGTTAACACAACAAACACTGTTCAGGAACTAAACCCTCCAGTGACAAAAACAACTGAGTGTTTAGAAAAACCTGCCTCTCTCTCAAACCAGAGACAGTGCTGCCGTCATACCTTTGAGCCTGTAGCAGTAGGCGTCGTACTTGGAGCTCTGGTCCACAGGTTCTTTGTAGATAACCAATCCCACATGGTTGTCTCCACACCTAACTGAGGGGAAGCGGGTCGGGTATCCCACCTTGCCCCCCTCCATCCAGCCGGCCACGCACAGATGCATCCCCAGCTGTCAGGGCCAGAGAACAACAACAGCATGATAAATGGTGAATCACAAGTCCCAGCATGCACTGCTGCGAGCAGAACAGGTGGAAGAGGAAAATAATCACCACAATTAACTGGAAGAGGCTATTATAACATGCTGTTCAAAACACGCTGTTCAGCACAGATTATCTGGTAATGTGAGGGGTTCACAGATCAACCTTAAGCGTCCTGAGCTGCTCAAAGGCTCATCTATGACATCAAACATGTTCAATATTTACGACTTATAATCTGGATGATTACATCGGTACTTTCCAAGCTAGACCACAACAACCACTGAGAGAGGCATCCTGAAGCAGCTGTCAGTGCTGCCCAGCAACAGTCAAAGTTGTAGCCCTTGAAGCTAACGTTAGCTAGCATACCACTGTTGAACGAAACTTAAAATCTCACCTCCTGTTCTGAAAACGACCAAAAAACAAAACAACAAAAAAAATGTGTTGATTGCGTAACTCATCCAGACACACTCAAACTTCCACATGAGATCAAATGAGAAGTATAACGTCTAAGCCAAGCCTCAGTCTGCAGAGTCATGAGGCCAGCGCGCTCAATAATTCTTTAAAGGTGGACTATGTAGTTTTGGAAAGAAATTTGAATCTCAAGAAAAAGATCGTTGACTGATCTTTTTTTTTTTTTATGTGTAAACAAACTAAATAAACAAGCTTTTTTTTGTTTTATTGACTGAATAAACACAATAAACAAACAAACAAACCATAAAGGACATCACAGTTTTACTTTGTTTATATGTGGCGGACCCTGCCACCTTTCTAGCTTCAAACAGTGTTCTGAGAACCTTATAATCCTCTGAGAAAAGCGTGTTTATTCAGTTACCGAGTTTGTATCACTAAATAGTTAGTATTGTAAATATCATAATTCAGAGTTTGAATTCCTTCTCCAAAACTATAAAGTTTAACTTGTCCAAATTGCACCACTTCCTTGTGTCCTCAGTAACAAACCCGCCAAGAGTGAAGCTGCAACAGCCTTCATCCAACATTTTTTCTTAGAAATACTGTATGTGTATGTATGAGTGAGGTCTATGGACCTGTGTGGTGTCTCTATGGAAACACTTTCTGGTTTACCTGCTGTGCGTCTCCCAGCTGTTTAAAGTTGGCCAGCGTGGCGCCCTCGGCCTTGCAGGCGGTGCCAGCCTGACTGAAGTTCATCTTGTACTTCCCCTCTGGAGAGCGCAGGTGGAACACTCCAGCTGTGTTGGCTGAACCACAGCACCAATGTTAACTTTACTTAACACTTCAATCTCTGAATGTGACAACAAAAGGCAATCCATTGAATTTAAGATGACAAATCTAATGATATTAAATGTTTAAACTGATTAATTGGGATTATAAAACAGCTAAATAGATTACTGGTCTCTTATTGGCTGTGAGGTGTTTTGTTTGACTCATTAAAAACATAATGAACTTTGACCACAAAACTGCAGTATGTATCGAGTCATGACCTCTACATCACGAATACGCCCTGATTAATGAGCTCCAGTAAGAACCTTCTCTGGGTATTAACAGACTCTCAGCCTTAACGAGCTTAATGTATAATAAGTACAAACAAACTCATGGCCCCTTAATGAGCTCTGGGCCTCCATGAGCTCCGGGCGTTGCCTGCTGTACTACAGCTGAGTGCTTGTTGTTATTTGTTAACAAATCCCAGAAAAAAAACCACAAGTCATACCTACAACAAAAAACACAGTTCTTCATTACGTCACCATCGTAAGGTGGACGTTATAGGGTCACCTGATGTAGAATTACCCATTACAAAGGCAGCATAAATGAAGTGAGCTGTGGAACCAAGGTGGCGCCTGCTCAGCAGAGGCAATTGAAGTCATGATCAAACTGCAGTTATGGTTTATTTTGATGTAACACCTTTAATAGACCAGACTGCCATCAGGTCATCAAGAGCCAACCACCTAGGCAGCGTCCCCTTTAGGTGGAAATGCTTTCACATAACGATAGAAATGAGTAAATGCCGAAAAGTTTTTGTAGCAAGTTGCAAAACAAATAAACAAACAAATCCAGACCTCCAACACACCATCACTCTTATGAAGAAAATAGATCTCATGAAGAGAGCAGTAACAGTGTGTGAGCCTCCAAAGAAAAGTGTACACATCTTTTTGATAGCAATACGTATTAACTAGCTTCTGTCATTTAATCATGTTACATCAGAAATCTCAAACAACTACTTCCAACTGGTTGATAGTCTCTCACTAAATCTCAGCCTAAGGCCTAGATTTATCAGTTGGCAAATAACAGGTGGATTATTTATAAGACAACAATATCTGGCCACTGTGCTGCATCAGTGATCTACTTGGACAGGGGAGACTGGAGGAACATGACGACTGACCAATCATCTCTATCATTAGACATGTCTATTAGACAAAGGCTTGTTTAACAGAAGAGGACTCTATACAAACTTGTCAAAATTGTTATGTGAACACATCGGTAATCGTCAGATTTATTCAACATCTATAGGATAGTGCACAGACATGACGTTTTACCTGTATGTGCTGGTCTGGTCCATCTAGTGTTACCATGGTAAATATAAGTATAATTTGGTTTTACTTGTAAGTTTGATCCTTTAGTACGTTTATTTGTAAAAAAAAGAAAAAAAAAAGAAAAAAAAAAAGACATAAATATACGATAACGCAGCTTTTAAAACCAGGGAAGGACAATACTTGTCTTATGACTATCAGGATATAACCATATCCAAAATTGCCTCGTATCACGATAATAATGTAATATCAATTTATTTCCCAGCCCTAGTTACCATGGTAATGCAGGTCCTTGCAGGTGGCCACAGGGTCGCAGCCTCCATTGTCTTCCAGGCAGCGATCTACAGGGGGCACCACCTTCTCCAGACACTGGAATCCATTACCCACGTACCCAGGCAGACACTCACAATCACGCTGGTTCTGGAAGAACCAGATTACTGAGTGATCAGTTTAAAGCAGGCACTGACGTTACATATTGAGATGTTGTTGCTCAATGATTGTGTTTGTCCCCCTTCATCCAACTGTTTGCTGAACCACTACTGTAATATTTTACATGTACAGTATGTAAGATATTACGTCATATTGTTGTTTAGGTTAATTTGTCCAACAACAACAAAAAGTTCAGGGCAATAAACAAACAAATGATGAGCAAAACAAAGACTTTAAAGAAAATAATAAGCAACCGTTTTTTACTTACTGGACCAGTGAACTTGCAGGAGGCAAAGTCACTGCAGCCGCCATTCTGCTCTTCAATACACCTGGACAGAGAAACATCACATCTCTAACAGTGAACATCTAACATTCACATAAAATCTCCCTTGTTATAAGGAGAAAACACAGAAGTGAAACATTCATAGAAAAATATGTGCCACGCCCACCTGTTGATGGGCTGGCAGGAATAGCCGTCTCCTTGGTAACCAGTTTGACAGGTGCAGTTGACGACCAGCCCCGTCTGGTTACAGTCTGCGTTCAGGTTACAGCCACCATTGTACTCTGCGCAGAGGTCTGGAGCTGCAGAGTGTTTAATTAAACGGACAGCACACGGTGGGTTCATGTCAGAGTGTGTGACAGATGGTCTAGATCTATTTACTCCTGTCTAATATAAATACCAGTATGTGCACACACACGGAGACAGTGTCAGAAAAGGTTGAGATTCATACACTCCTGCCAGACACAAATACAAGATGGACATTATACATAGTCCTGAAATAATTCTGAAACATATTAAAGCTTTGCATGCTGCACTGTGTTTGCCATAAATTCATTGTAAAGTGTTAAACCATTACATTAAAGGTGTGTTGAAATAGGAAGTGAAGAGGAAATGGCAAAACTGTGTGTGTGAAAAAGGAAGAACTGTAGTCAAAGTTTTGTCTGTCACTCTGTCTCTAAGAATCAGAATGAGAATTAAGTATTATCTTTGCAAAGTAAAAGGATTTGTAAGGTGTAACCAAAGTATTGAAGTTTAGAGATCTCGTGAAAATCAGTAAAGAAATGGTGTTGAGCTGAGGTCATGAGAAAGTGTTAAAGAACTGATAAGGTCAATATGAGGTCAAAAGGAAGTGTCAAAGTCTGATCACGCTTTGGGCACGGGCACAGACCGTGGCCGAGGCGTGTTAGATCATTATGAAATCGTCGGCAGTCATCAAGGGAGTATTAGTCATTGAATGGAGAGATGGTGGGAAAATGTCCTAATAAGGACATAAAACCATGCCACCGTCCGAAGCAAGAGAGAAGCGTTATGAAATCTTAATAAAGGGGTTATCAACCAGTGAATGGAGAGATGCTGAAAGAGAGCACAAACTAAAGTTGGTTCTTCCACGCGCTCAAGCCTTGTAGAAACACCTGAGATGGAGAATGTGAGCAGCCTAAACATCGCAGAAAGGACTCCAAGAAATCTTCAGCAGAAACAGACCAAGGAATTAAGAGAACAACGGATTAGCCATTTCAGCCAACATGCTGTGGATTACAATTTGGATACTGGAGTACTTCTGTTCACTCTGCTGGCGTGAAGTTTGGACTTTGAGGAAGTTACGAGACCTCGGCCGGGGTTGTGATTTGCCTCAAGGACTTGGACTTTCAGCAGGAAGAGAAAGGCAAGCCATGGAAAGACCTGACCCTCTCCATCTCACCTAAATTTAGGCATTTTTAACCAGGCCTCAACTCTTTTAGATTAATTGGTTATTAAAAGTATTGTGATTTATCAATAAGTATTTTTGATAATGAGTGATAGTTTTTGAAATAAGTATTGTGCTCTATGCTTTGCTCTTGCTAAAGTCTATGCAATAAAACATACATAATATAATTATAATAAGTTGTGGACAATGATTTTATGTCTCTTTGATTGGAAGTAAAGTCAGGTGTTAAGTGTGCATAATATCTTAAAGGTTCTTAAATGTTACTAGCCTACCAAATTGAAATAGTCCCTTAGGGTTTACCAAAAGCCCTTAAAATCCAACCTAGCACCATACCAAGTGCACTGATAATTTAGAGGAGAGCTGCCATAATGGGCGTGGCTGGTGGCCGTATCTGACTCAAGGGCTTCATGTCAGGTGCCAAACCAGAGGAAGCAGGGTAGACGTTCAGATACACGCAGTTAGAAGCTAGGCGAGTCTCCTCACTGCCAGCTTAAGAAATCCCCATTTAAATTCCCAGTTTTTAGGGATCTAACCCTTTAAACGGAGAGCTGGTCGAGTGCCTCCTGGACAGGGGTAAAGCTCGGGATCTAACAAGGACAATTAACAGTCACACAGACACCTGAAGAAAGCGAGCTTTCCCTCCCCCATCCTCATCAGCTTCTGTTGCAGCCATGTTGAGACCAGCTGCATCATTACCGGGTGTGGAAACTGTAGTGAATTAGACTTACAAATGTCACACACATTAACTATAACCACCTGATCATATGTTTCACTGCTAGAGACCAGTCTGGAGGCAAAAATCCCAAAAACAAGCAGGAAGAGAATCTGGCTGCGTTCCAGACCTGACAGAGCATCTCGGGGAAGATAACAGCAGTCTAAAGATTTCATTCAAGTTTGTGTAAGCTTGTCCAGTTACCTTTGGTGCCAGAGATTTGTAAAAGAAGAGCTACAGTTTCCAAACTGTTGATCCAACGTGAATGTGAACTCCCTCAAAGCTAAAACGCTCCATAACCACACCTGTTTTGGTTTGAATGAGAAAAAAATCTGAATTGATTGTTTGAGCCGCAGCAGGGTCACGCTGACCTGACATCTTGCAGCAGGCCCTCAGCCAAACATTTAGTTTTAATTGTCAAGTTTTGAAGGTCAGAGTTTTATGCTGTTTCCAGTTTCTCAATCTTTCATAGCAAAGACCTTTCTTAAATGTATCATTTTTATGACACCACTACCATGCTCTGGTTGTTTTATATGTGTTATTAAAATCACTATCATCATGCAGACAAAAGTGCTCCGGCTGATAAATCGTCCTGAGCTGCAGAACACTCACGTGGCTCTGGACTGCAGAAGGTGCCGTTCCCCTGAAAGCCAGTTTTACACTGACAGCCAACACCTGGCACACAGTCGGCCTGAGTGTGGCACTGCCGACACTCCTCTGGGATAGAGCCTGGACAGACAGACAGACAGATGGATGATTCATCAATGAAGGAGGTTTAAATCAGTAAACTTTGAAACAATCGAGAGAGCAGAATTCTCCGAAGGGCTGCACAATCCTCATATCCATCCTAGTTTTAAAAAGATAAAATGTTTGTATAAAAGACTCTTTCATTCCATCAAAAACCTGATAAACTATGAAAAGGTGATGTTTTACACTGCATGTGGCAAATGGTAGTCACAAGAGAACTGACTGGTTTTACGACCAGTAACCACATCCTCCATGTCTTAAAATTCATGTTGGTAGCCCTGATCATGTTTCGTGCCTTACAATTTTGTTCTTTTATTTTCAAGATAAAACTGAACATTTCAGAGTGGTCTTTTATGGCGACCAGCCTCAAGCACACCTGTGCAGTAATCAGGCGGTTTGATCAGCATCTGCATATGACACATTTGTCGGATGGATTATCTTGGCAAGGGAGAAGAGTTGGCTAATGTATTTTAACACATGTTTTGTGGACAACTCCTTTTGTTTAAATATGAATTGTTTATTATATATTGTTTATACTCTATAGTGACCATCTGCTTAAGGAAATTACTGAACCTTGTTTTTTTATAAAAATCAAACTATAATATTTGTGAGCTGTTCTTAAAGATTTACATCTTAAATGGGTTAAGAGCCCCAGACAGGGTAGAGAAGTCAAAGTATCAGGAGACGGACTCACACATGGTTAGTTCTGGTCCATTTGTGGAATGTTGATAAGAAGAAAGATACAGAAAATCACCAGACTGACCCTCTCGTATCCTGCATCATCAAATGCATTCCTCACATTCAGGAGGGAAACTCACCTATATCAATCTCGCAGTGATCCCCCTTCCAGCCCGCTCTACAGGTGCACTTTCCAGAACCTTCAATGCCCTCATCACACCATCCCTGCCGCCCACAGCTGCAGGCTGAGAAAGAGAAATAACATGACTCAACCTTTGTGACAAAAGAGTTGTGAGGATGGAGGAGTTATTTCAGACAGTCGTTTTCTTCATAGACAATCTTAGGTGACTGGGAGCTCTTTGGGGCACAGACAGACATGAAACATTATTGACTGAACCATCAGTAAAAAAATATGAATTCATAACTTTGCTGGAAAATTCCTGTTAACGTTAGATGCACATGAAACACCAAAGAAAGAATTTAACTTCAACTCCCAAGGTGCTCTTTTGTAACAAACATCCAATCACAAAGACTTAAAATCTGCTGCGTGCACCGCTGGCAGTGAAGCTGAAGCTAGAACTTGCATTTTATGGAAACCTGATGAAACATTCAGCAGTTAAAATCATTCTACACTCAAACTTTGATCAGATTCTGATTAATTTAGTAACCATGGTGACAGGTTTAGTTCCTAACCGCGACATCAAAGAGTTTTGAATTCACAACCGATTCACACCTCTGACTGGCTTCAACTTCGCAGCACGGAGACTTGTGTGTTGGCAAACAAGTTTGAAAACTAAACAGAAGATGATCAGCAGCCGGTGACTCTGAGTGAAGACAGCTGGCAGGTTTGTCCTGAGCTGGAAACACACCCAGCTGTGTGATGATGAGTATGGAGCGTTGCCATAGCGACAGACTGCAGAAGAGCTGATGGGGGTGATATTGTGTGCTGACTTCATTAAAAAGCCTTAATTGAGGATAAAAAAAAAAGTTCTCATGTCCGTTTCGATTGTGCAGCTGTAATTATAATTGTGAGGCGTAACACTGTAACTATGTTGGCTACGTGTGGAAAGGCTAGGTTGGCTTATTTTCACAAGCGTTCTGCCAAGTCCTATTCTACTGTGCTGCGATTGGCTAGAACGTGTTGCCTTTGGCTTAAAATCCAAACCGACTGTGTGTTTCCTGTTTGTGGTCTACCTGTGCAGTTGGGGCCATAATAGCCGCTGGAACACAGTTCGCAGGCTGTTCCTCTGAATCCTGTGTGACACCGACATCTCCCAGAACCACGCAAGCCATCTTCGCAGTCACCGTGGTTGCTACAAGGGGCCTCAACGCCACCTGGGCAAACTGAAACACAAGAGCAAGGCGGGAAATCTGAAAACATAGTGAGGACAAGGAGGCTGCTTCCTGGTTACAAAAGAGACACTAAACTCTCACTGTGCTTCAAACCAAATACTCCGTATCATGGCTGACATTCTGATTTGTCAAACACCTGTAACTTACAACTTTACATGGGAATGTTCACCTCAACATTAAATATACATATTTTTCCTCCCGAGTTGCAGAGTTTCAGATTTAGAGAATTCTCTCCAATATAATGGAACTAGACGACACTCAGCTTGTGGTGCTCAGAGCAGAAAAAAAAAAAAAAAAAACTACACCAGATCACGTGTCACTCTGAGCATCGCAAGCTGAATGTGATCTCTTTCCATTATATTAGATAGAAGGCAGATATCTCTACAACTGAGACGGATGAAAAGCAATAAAGGTAAGAGATACACACAAAACCAACCAAATGATTTCTGGAGACGTTTTTACACTCATACCCAATCTGCCTCAGGTGAGGATTTACAAACCAAGCTGTGGGACTACAGGAGCACCTTCTCTATGTGCTGTTCTTCCATCTTTCTTTACTTACCTTGACAATCTCGGCTGTAGTGGTTTTTGCAGCATTTCTGGACCCAGGAAGCAAACTGACAAACCCTCTTACAGCCCCTACGGCCAAAACCATCGTCCAGGCCAAACCAGCTGGGTGGGTAACTTCTCCCAAACCTGGAGCGATGGTTATAACAACTCTCCCTGTTTCCCTGGAAGATGGCAGGACTTACATTTATCTCTGCATTGTTTACGCATTGAACAGGCTGATAATGTGAAGATTTTTTTAAGTAGAGGTTTTACCGTGTCCTGGTGTCTGTAGGGGCACGATGGAGGGATGCTGCAGCGACCACAGCGTCCCTGAGACAATTAAAGATAGAAAACTTCAGTCCAGCTTCCAATACGAGGACCAAGGCTAACAGCAAATTAGTAACAACAACTGTATGGTAAGGGTGTTTGCAGTAGTGGAGAAATTTTTAAACAGTAACTAGTACTAGTAACAAAGGTGTGGCAGAAGCTGTGTAAGGGCATGGTCACATAAGAAACACAAGTCATGGTTAACACCCAAAGCTGATGTTAAGTTCTGATCTAAGCAGACTATCCAAGTAAAACAGAGGTAAAAAAAGTTGTGCAGCAATTATTTTGTTATGACTAGAATTAACATTTGTATCATCAGTCTTAAAGCAGCAGCAGTATTTAAAATAATAGTCTTGGCGCTACTAACGTAAGTGGTTTTGTTCTCCAGGGTGTCGCAGTGTGCTCCCAGGCCAGGTGGCTCCAGTAACTGGTCGATGCCATAAGCAATGCCCTCTTTGAAGCCCAGGTAGCGCTCCACTAACTTGGCTGCGTTTTCATTAATCAATACAGCCCCCTAAACACTCACAGAGACACACACACACACACACACACACACACACACACACACACAAACTCACAATCAATTTCAACAGCCTGACACAATAACACAACCAGAACAGAAGGCCATAAAAACAAAATAAAACAGAAAAAACACATATGTAACTTTCACACCTGATCTGCTTGGTTTCCAGTTTCTCGGTCTGATCTGAATTCAAGTTAATTATCGTTAAATCTATCTGCATATCATGAATAAATAAATCATAAAGAAAGTGATCTGTATATTTGGGTTTTAAATTTCTGTAAGATCAGCTGCTGACCACAGTAAAGCGTCACTGTCTGGGGTGAGAATTTTCTCTGCTTGAACTGATTTTAACTTTTTGGTGGATCAAAGCTGATGTGACATAGTGACCAAACAGTAACTAAACCCTGTAATATTACAGCACAGAATGTCACTTTCATCAGTATTGATGACAAGTGAGGTCCAGTTACAGTTACTTTCTCTATTTCTCTTTGATGACAGAGAAGATAAACAAACATCATGTTCAGGACAGCATGACCTCCTGTCAGTCACACAATTTCGATTTTCCTCTGTGGGTCCATGAGATGCTGACAAAGCAGGAAGACATCACTAATCAATGAGTCACCTGTCGATCTCAATCACGTTGGCAATTAGTCAGCGTGAGCATGAAACAGACCAGCACCGAACTAAAAACGTTTGAGAGGATCCAGGAAGTTGTTGCCGTCAGTATCAAACACTGTTATCGCCAACTTCACCATGGTAACATGATACAACATCAGTTACTATAGCAACAGCCAGATACAGAAGCCAACATGACCGCTTGTTTGATATGTGTGTGACTGTTTCTTACCACCATGGTCTTGTCACAGCTGTACTTGATGGTGGATCCGTGCATGGTGCGATACGTCGAGTATTTATCCGGCTGACTGAGACCCATAACCTACACACACACACACACACACACACACACACACACACGCACGCACACACGCACACACGCACAAACACACACACTAGCAGTGAGTTTGTAGACTGCAGCCAAATTAAAACCCCTCATCTCACTGATCACAGGTGTAGAGTTTAAACAATTAGCTGTTCAATGGATTAGTCATTTGAGAGGCAATTAACCAGCAACTACTTTGATAACAGATGAATCATTCGAGCCAAGGTTTGACCTGCTTGTGGCTCTGTTCCATCTTTGTGTTTTCTATGTAGTTTGCAGAGCGGTACTGATGGCTTTTTTCCCTTTATTCCTGTATTGAACTTTTTAAATTCCACTGTTTATATGAAAAAAGTCGCTTTTAAATATCAGAGTGTGAACTACTCTTATATTAATCCGGCCATTCTCCCTACTGTCTTATTATTCTTGCTCCTCCTCCTACCTTGGAGTTGCGTATGATGTGAGCCTTCACGAGGGCAGCCACCAGGTCTTGGTGGTCGGGGCTGGAGAGCCAGCGCTGTCTTTCAGCTGGTAGGGAGTTGAGAGCCTCGTCTGTGGGCCAAAACATTGTGAAAGGCTGGTGGATGGACATACTGAGCACCGGGAGTAACCCTGCATCCTGCAGAAAAAGTACACAGTACAGACCAGTGCTGTTAGTATGCAGTAGAAGATGTAGGGTACAATAGGCTTTTTTGCCCAAATCTTACATATATTTATATTAATAATCATGTTTACACTTATGAGTATAACTCTGAGAATACTGTACCATATTAAACTAAATGGAAAAAAACATTGCAGAGTTATTCTGTTGTATTGATATTCAGGTTATTGATAGTTTTTTTGTACCTCCACGAGTTTGTAGAAACGGGTGTAGCCATAAAACGCAGCTGCTGATGTAAGGTTCATCTAAACAGAGAGAGAGAGATGGAGACAGAGAGGAGGGGGTCACACTGCCTGTCTCTCAAGTCTGATTGATCATAGATCATATATTCATTTCAATCAAACTCAGCGCACCATGTTAGACTTGATGCTGGGTTTGTCCTGCAGCCTATAGGGCGTCAACATCGTGTCAATGTGGTGAATGACACCGTTAAATGTGGTGTAGTCACTTTTCACAATCCTCGATCTGTTGTTGACCCAGACGGAACCCTGCAGGGAGAGAGAGACAGTGATGGAGAGAGTGAGAAGTGAGGCAGACAGATAGAAACAAAGATGAGGTGAGTGTAAAGGTGGATTGTGAGACAGGTGAAGACAGAATAGTTAATTTAACTCAAGCATACTCATCACTCTCAACAGTTATCTGACGACTGACCTGAGTCATTTCGGGTCATCTTGAGTTATAAAAAGCCTCACATGTCATCAGAGGTCACACTGTCTGCTAACAGCTCCATGACAACCTCTTCCATGTGGAGCAACTAAAGATATACTGCATTATGATGTTTGTGTGGCTTTGCTCGTCTGTGTGTATTACCTGTTGAACACTGAAGCTCAGCATGTGTCCTGACGTTGAGACAGCGAGCTTGGTGGTTTTGAGGTCAGCCAAGGTCAAAGTTTCACAGGAAACAATGTGGTACCGAACCAGTTCAGGAAGACGACCGGACTGGTCCCATTGCTGAAACTACACACACACACACACACACACACACACACTCACACACACACACACACACACACACACACACACACACACACACACACACACACACACACACACACACACAGAGGCATCAGGAGCCATATTGCGGACTGATGACTCATAAAAATATTAACTTATTGTGATTATTCAGGTTTAATGGCTGCATAGTTTGTTTTAGGTAAGACGCTGAATCTTAAGGATAAAGAAAAACATGGGATGAGACTATTCATATAATTATTGTTACATTAGATAAGATACAAACAGTAGATGCACATACAGAGGAGTCGTTGTTGGTTTGCTCTACAGGGCTGAAGACAGTGAACGGTCCGTCGCCATAAAGACCACGAACCCCCGATTGCTGAGAAACACAAAGAAAACAATAGTAACTTATGTGACGACAGATGAAGGGTCTGTATCACAAAGCGGCTGCAACTTAAGCTTCTTTTGGACTGAAAGGTCACAAGAACTAACAAACTACAGAAACAATTTCTTAGGAGCTAAAATAGGCATCAAAAGTCCTTTTTGAAAATATAAATTTAATCTTTCTGGTAATGAAGCTTTAACTCAACACAGGTCAAAACAAATGCTTTATATTGATTTCAGTTTGAGTTTCTTGCTCACCTGCGTAAGATATGAAGGACAAAAAAATGACATAAGCATACATAATAGATAAATGCAGAAATTAAGAATTAAATACAAAAATGAATGCATAGATAAGTACATTTATAAATAAATACATGTAAAAAAAAACAACCATTTTCACAAAATGTTTATTCAATAACATATTTAAAGCCCCCATCTGGTATTTTTATTATATTTGCTAGTTTTCCTGGAAATGATGGTAAACCATAATGTTTGGGAAATATTCTTTGACAAATAATCACATTTTGTGCTCAAAGTCACTTAATTTAAGCTGTTGATTATAGTATTGTAATCTTGGAGTCAAACAGCATCCTCCTGTAAGGGTCATAAAAGCTGCGTGGCTCCTTTAATAAGATATAGGGCAGTGCGCGAGTGTGTGGTGGTCGAGCGAGAGAAGGACAACAAACTAAAGTAACTTTAATCAGAGCAGACCGGTGTTAGGGACCGGAACAGAGGGAAACTTCAGCAGAGAAGTTGTCTAGTGGCAGTAAATGTAAAGTTCAGGTTACAGTTTGTCCATAAATAAACTCTGCAGCTCCTTAATACACAAGAAGAACTTCTGTTTAAGTGATAGCTGTCCCTGCTAATCTTCATGCCTCTGCTTGTACATTCTAATATCAATGCTATCCGGCTCGGGGAAGGAGAAGGAACAGAAGCGCATCAGGGGAGCACCAAAAACCTGTGGCTACCCAATCTGGACCTTAGTCAAAACCTCTGAAAGATCCAGAGCAGACAGAGAGAAAGAGACATAACAACATTATTATTCCCTATGTTGCGAGAACATCTGAGAAACTCAGAAGAATTTTCAATAAACATCAAACCCCGGTTAACCTTGAACCTACCAACACACTGTGGGAGAGACTTGTCCATCCAAATGGACAAAACACTGCATTTATCTACTTATTTAATGAATTTAATGATACATTTCTGCAGTTATTTATTGATTGATTTATTTACTGTATGCATTTAATTTTTTATTTCTGCATTTATTCATTTATTTATAATTTCATTTTCTTTTTTTTGGCCTTTATTTAGCTTTATTGATAGAACAGCTGAAGAGGTGACTGGAAATAGGATGAGAGAGAGGAGGTGTGACACGCAGCAAAGGGCCCCAGGCGAGTGCGAAACCAACTGAGCTAAAGCGGCTCTATACTGTCATTTTTTGTTCCTAAGCTTTGCGCCACCTGAAAATGAAATAAAGTCCAACCTAGAGCGCAAACAGCAAGTTAAGTTTTAATAACACATGGGTTTGAATGTGACTCACTGAAAACATCCGACGGAAGAAGGCATTCTCTGGCTGGCGAAACACTTCCTGTAAGACAGAGAGACAATAAAACTTCCAGTAACGGGGAGGGGTGTGGCAGCTGGGGGTCAGAAGTCAGAGAGAGGTCAGAGTTCATGTGACTCACATTGTGGGTGCTTCCCCGACAATTGAAGCCATCGCCCAAGTGACCTCTGTGGCAGGTGCAATTCCTTTGACCATCACCAATGTACTCACAGCGAGCATGGTTACTGCAGCCACCATTGTCCTGTATGCACGCATACGCACGCGCACACACACACACACACACACACACACAAACAAACACACACACACACACACACACACACACACACACACACACACACACACACACACATACACACACCCTTAATTCACTGATACAGGACAGGCATTTACAGCCTACAACCATTTTCCTTTCTGATACAATAACTGATCATGTTTCTGACTACCGAGTCATCCATTGTAATTCCAGTTGTTCCCACTTCAGTTTCCCATGTTTGTTTATTTTTTATAAGAAAACAAATATCAGTATCTTGCAATAGCGCAGAATACAACCAGCAAAATGACACATACAGTGTACATACACGTTTGCAGGGGTTGACAGCGAAACAGTACCTCCCTGGTCCACTGAAGCCCATCCGACACCTGCAGGCCGTCTAAAGACAACAAAACAGTAAGAAAACATTTTGTCAGTAAAACAATAAATTCATCCATCTTTTACATTTTGGGGCATTTAGCAGATGCTTTTGTCCAAAGCGATTTATAGTATTTCATACATACATACACTGATGGCGGTGGCTGCCATGGTGGCGACCAGCACATCAGGAGCAATTTGGGTTTTAGCATCTTGCCCAAGGACACTTCCACATGCAGACTAGGGGAATCGAACCAGCGACCTTGTGATGACAAGAAGCTGACTCTACCCCTGAGCCACAGCTGCCAATCAACAAATCAAACATCCATTTCTACCTAACTCCTGACTTTCAGCAGTAAATCAGCACCACTCACTCTTTTGAGACGCAAACGTGGTACTATTGTTTCTATCGAGGAAAGTATTTTTAAAAAATTGTGTCTTTTACAACCTGCTGGTCAAACAAAACGAGTCATTTGAAGATACCAGTTAAGCTCAGAAACACATAATGAACTAAAATGTTTGTCATTAGGCCCCTCAACAAGGTGGGGCCTCAAGACTAAATAATAATAATACATTCTTTATAAGTACCTTTCAGTACTCAAGAGTACCTTTCAAGACTCTTGAACTCAAAAGAAATAATCTGCCAGTGCCTACATTGGTATTTTTGATTATTGTGACGCCATTTATTTAAGTATCTTCAAACGTGACACATCCCTGAATTCTGTACAACTAAGTTAAAAGGTTATGTATGTCAATAAACAACTAGACAATTCCCCGCCGGGGAATCGCGAGAGTGGGCTGTGCGCTTTGCCCTGTGACGGACAAAAGCTACAAAAGCTAGAGCAAAAGTTGAATCCCACATTGATAATTTGGACTTTTATCTACATTTTAAAGTTTGAATGGTGTGTCTCGGTCAAAGTATAACAGAGATGTCGATGTTTGAAATCTTCCTTTCGATCTTTTCACCTGGTCTCATTCACTTTGTGTGTGTGTTTGTATGCATGCGAGTCTGTGTGTGTGTGTGTGTGTGTGTGTGTGTGTGTGTGTGTGTGTGTGTGTGTGTGTGTGTGTCTCTCTCTCTCTGTCTGTGTGTCTGAGATTTTTTGACCTAGTCCCATTCACCCTCACGTCACGAAAACATGAATGTTCTAGAAAACTGATTAATAAACTGTGTGTGTCGGTCTGTGTGTGTGTGTGTGTGTGTGTGTGTGTGTGTGTGTGTTGTGTGTCATTCATTCATTCATTCCTCATGGGAAAGTTTATGAAGGTTTTGGCGACTTACGTCGCGAAAACATGAATATTTTCTGTCTGTCTGTGTTTGTGTGTGTGCGTGGCTGCATGTGTTTGTGTGCATGTGTGTCTGCCTGTCAGTCACTCTCTCTGTGGGCCCAGCTGATCTCGGTTGCTAGGTGACAGTTGGTGAGCGCCCGTAGCAACGGCCGGTCCCAGGCAGATTTGAGACTGATTTCTGCATCAAATCCAGGACGTCAAACTGATGCTACTGACTCAAAATCATACATGATATCGGCAATTTTTTTTCACGATCGAGCCAGAAAGGCCTTAAGGAAGACACTCATGAAGTTTCGTGGTCCTAGCTTCAGAAATGTGGAAATACGAGCGAGTTTAAAAAAGCTGCAGTTTGGAAAATCCTCTTCCCGATTTACATTGGAGTAGATACGACTGTTGAGAGCTACTCTTGTCGGTTAGGGACAGTTAATTCAAAAAGCGTAAATCCTACCGATAAAGTAGAAACATTGGGAGAAAGAAGACACCTGTGGCTACAACTTTGGAAAATATTAATTTTTTTGAGTGACATTTGTGGCCGGGAGCCTGATGTAAACAGAAAATAGCAGAGGAAATTTTGGAGTTTCTGTCACTCTGTCAGTTGGCTCTCTCACTCTGCTGCACGAACATTCCGCCATACACACTCATTGAAAACCCTGAATTTTTCCAAAATCACTCACCGTCATTAAGGGGTCAGAGTTCAAAATCTATACATCGTAGGAAAAAAGTTCAAATACAACTCAAATAGACAAGACTTGTGCCTACATTTTAAAGTTTGAATGGTGTTTCTAGGTGAACGTATGCCAGAGCAGGAGATGTTTGAAAAACGTCGCAGATTTGCGACTTTTTTGACCTTGTCCCATTCATTCCTTATGGGAAATTTTGCGCAGTTTTTCGCGACTTGCGTCGCGAAAAATTAATATTATGGAAAGCTGTATAATAGCACACCCGGTCAGATCGAGCCGCACGTTTTGATATATTTTTTGTTTGTGTGCGCTCAACGGTGCGGGACAAGTTAGCGACAGAAAAACCTAGGAGGGGGAATAAGAAGAGGCGCGGTGAATAACAATAGTTATTGTTAGCTATTGTTAGCATTAGTGGGCTGGCGAGCACAGCCCACTAATGATTATATAATAATTGATAATTAAACATAATGTAAAACATACATAAAAGTCTGATATACTTTAAATTTAATTTTACAAATAAAAACATAAAGCTTACTGATCCAAAAGATTTTTAAACTTAGAAACATGAATAAAATAGTTTAATATTTCAGCACTCCAGCAATATTATAATTTTAAACAGGATAATGTTACAATCTCCTGCGGCCAGTAGAGGGCAATTTATCAAACACAGATACAATCAGAATGACATAAAATAAGATCTTAAATAATAACTAAGTAATAAAAAAAAGTATTTAAATATGTATTTAATCATGAAATCATGAAAATGCCGGTGTCACCTTAAGGCCCTCATCATTTGTTAATATTGTATTTAAGATATACATACACCCAAACAAATATAGAATTTGCATAGACCAAGTTGGCACTTGTAGCACCAGCTGCTCACTCTGCCCGTTGGTAATTTTGCCATGCAAATAATGCGGTTCAGTTAATTTGGTTAAATAAAAAAATTTGTTTGACTGTTGGAAAGTTCTGGTCTCGCTAATACATCCGAGAAGAAAAGACAAATTCAACCAGCTTCACGTAGACGTACTCTTGACTAAATTAGAAATCATAACCAACAGGACTGGCTGCAGGAACTATAACAATAATACCAAGATTATACAAAGCTAAAGTTTACTTTAAGGAAGCTCCAAGATGTTTTTTGGTCCTCACTTAAAAAGGACCCTCCTGAAACTTGATCTGCAAGCCCTCACCTGACTGAAACTGAACAGAGTCGCAGGTACAGTGATGACTTGTGTGTTTGGTCAGGTCTAACAGTGTGTGCCACAGAAATCTGACATTTTACTGCAGTACAGTGTTGTCTTACAATGTTGGGGCCGGTTCTGATGCAGTCTGCATTTCTATGGCAGCCTCCATTGTTGATTAGACAACCGTCAGCCTCTGTGAACACACAACACATTGGAAATTAATTGTTATGACACAACAAGTAAATCACATAGCTTGAGTGAGTGTGGATGATGTTTGCTCCTGCTTTGTGCTAAGCTAAGATAAACAATGGACTTATTCATGTACTGGACACACAGAGAAGAAAACTGAAATCTACCTTTACATGTGACTGGAAAGAAAAGAGAACAAGAGGATTTTTAAACATGTCAGAGAAAACATATTTAGCTACCCCAGCCATATTAACAGCATTATAGATTCAACCATTGCCTTAGCGATGGCCAAAGTATGAACCATATCCACAGCCACAGATTCAAACATCACAGTTAGAAAGAGCAGCTGTATACTTTCTGAGCTTTTGGAAGGAGTAATGAGCAATAAACGCGTCATGGGAAGTCTCCCATCAATAATCCTTTCTGAAGTATCTACAGAGTCGTACATTATAACTGGACTAGATCAACACACCACCTGTTTTTATGAATCAGTGGGAATGCAAAAAAAAAAACATTGCAACCATGATTCTTCGAATGCTTCATAGAGTATCTAATCATTTTTTAACTTTCCCAAATTTCTATTTCTTCACAAATAATATTTTAAGATTTCAGTTAAGGTTAAGCTTGTTGGATCAGAGGTCACGGTCAGGACTACATACCCAGACAGACGACGCCATCCCCAGTGTACCCCTCTTTGCAGGTACAGGTCCTCATTCCTGCTGAGACCTTTGTGCAGATGGCAAACTCTGAACATCCACCGTTACCCCAGCTGCACATATCAAGCTCTGAGAAAAAAAAAATCATTAAACCAGATTTTATATTTAACATTTGTAAAGGATGTGTGTGTTTCTGTAGATGTGTGTGTGCGCGTGTGTGTGTGTGTGTGTGTGTGTGTGTATCATTACACAACATTTTTACCTTTGCAGTGAGTTCCATTGCCTACATATCCAGCCACGCACACACAGGTAGCAGCTGTACCTTTTGGACCTGTTATACAGCTGCAGCAGAGGACAAACCGTTAAATAAATGTGACACATCATGATGAATCTGAGAGCAGCGATCAACTGCTTCCACTTTGCCACATTTAAAGTCTAAAGTCTAGCAATATTCCCTGTTTTTCTTATCAACAAATCCCATGTGGAAACCCAAAACAACAATGAACTGATCCTACTAAACAACAACCGTCTGTGTATCTGAAGAGTGCATTCTATTGTTGTATATACTGATACTAACCGATACTTCAGTTCAGAATCAGTAATACAGCTTTCATAGAAATGTTTGAAATATCAGTCCCAGGGATCCAGAGTGTGACTATTTTGGTTGCACAAGGGCCCAAAAATCTGTCAAGTGTGACTAAACATTTTACCAATCACTTACTTAACTTGTTGTTTGAAATTTAATTAAAATACATTATTGGGTGAACTTCCATTATGTGCTGCACCTAAATGAAAACTGTGCACAAGAACAACCAGTATAAAAATGTTAGTCTGAAGCGCTGATACAGATGATGTGAAAACAGCTTGAATAATAACAGTTGAGCTAAGATGAACTTAATAAAATGTATTCAAACTTTTTAAACTTTCCCCCCTGTGTTTCTGCAATTATAGAGCAGTGATGTACAATCCAACTTAAAGCATCTTCTTGGCTGTAGGAAAATGACACCATGTGCATATTTTGAAACTACAGCTACTGTAAATTTAAATGACAACAGATGATATGAAAGCAGCATGAATAAGCTTAGCTCAGCTGAACTTAATTTATGTGTAACTAACTAAATTAGCCAGTGGATGAAATGCATGCTGGTATTTATCCCTCAGTAGGAACCTTCGAGGCTTCTTCTATGATGAACTGTATTTGTCTTCCAACTAAGATTTTAACAAGTTTTGCTAGACATTTAGACACCACTACAAAATACTAAACATTAGATGGTGAATGATTTCAGACAGCCAGGTAGGACTATAACAAACGATTATTTCAAATTGTCAATTAATCTGCTGATTATTTTCTCAAATTATCGATAGTACTTTGGTAGAAAAGAAATGTCATAAAATAGTGAAAAATGGGGATTTGTGTTTTTGCAATGTGATGCGACAAATAGAATATGAAACGATAGAACAGATACGATACAATACGACAGATATGATGCAATATGACAAATATAATATATTTTGTGTACTGTTATTATGGTGTAAAAAAAACAGATAATATCAAATTCTAGGAAGATGTCAATTAACTAATCAGCTAATCAGCAAATTGTTGCAGCTCTGGCCAGGCAGGACTTTTCATTCCCGTGTATTCTGATATATTCAAAGTATAACACACACACATGCACGTGTACGCATACGCTCACACACAACTAGCTGTTGGTACAACAACTGGAGGACTTACTTGGCGTTCTCGTCACACACACCTCCACAGGCGTCATCCTTAATCTCTGTGACAGACACACACACACAGAGATTTGAGGTGACACCAGGGTATGTAGTGTAGTTACATTTCAGTGTGCGCGTGAGGGTGTGTTTGTGTGTGTCTTACCTACAGAGCAGGAAGCTCCTTTCCAGCCTTTATAACACACACACCTGCCGCTTCCTGCCAGGCCATCCTCACACTTCCCATGGTCACACACACACTCTGCAACACAAACACATACACACACCCATAAACTGTGAAAGCAGACAGCAGCCTCAGAGGCTTTTCATCATTGGTTAGCCCAGTAATATTGTTCGTTGATTAAAGTTGTAGGTTTGTGAGCTTCAGGAGTTTCATGGGTTTGTTAATCCACAAGTGTGTTAGCACGATAGTTTTGCGACTGTTACTGACCGAGGTTTGTTTGGTAGATTTGTATGCTTTGCAAATGTGTTAGCCTCATGAGATTTTAGCCTAGCATGCATGTTTTCTTTGTAGGTTTGTTAGTGTCCAAGTTTCTAAACTTTGTAGGTTTGTTGGTATTGCGTCAGCTGCTTGGGTTCTTTAGTTTTAGGTTTGCTAGATTTGCAGGTGTATTTGTCTCATGAGCTCGGTTTCAATCTGAGACATAAGAAACCGCCCTTAAATTTGTGACATACTGTAAATGCCCATGGTAATGTTGTCTTTACAATCAGTTCTGAGGCTCAATAAATAAGTCACTGTTGGTTTACAAGACAGCAAAACTGTGTATTTCTGACCCCTTGTGGTACATCATAGCAGACTGAGTGTTCCTGACAGGATGAGAGCATGCATGTGTGTGTGTGTGTGTGTGTGTGTGTGTGTGTGTGTGTGTGTGTGTTACTCACTAGAGGAGCAGTTGACTCCATACCGTCCTGGCTCACAGTCCTCACACGCAGTGCCATGGAAACCCTCGTAGCAACGGCACTCCCCGTTACCATTGTTACCATCCTGACACTCGCCATGATTGGAGCACCAGCTGCCAACGTCTCCGGGGCATTTGAAGCACTCATGGCCGTAGTAACCAGGGCAACAGGAATGGTCCTGCAGGACGGACCATGATGATAATCATCATCATCATCATCATCATGGTCATTGTAAAATCCTAACATTGCTGACCTTTTTGGTTTGGTACAGTGATGTTTTGTTGATAGTGTTTATTATATAAATATTTATAACACCTTCAATCTAACAACCCACGTCTTTGGTCTTTGGATGTGGGCAAGAGCAATGTGCAATAACAGGAAATAAAATGATTTACTTTTTTAAGAAGAAAATTAACATAAATTAATAATAACTAAAAATTATATAAAAACAACAAAAAGTCACATCCAATTGTATTTCAGTCTTTGCAGAATGAGAGCAGTTGATCTATATAGCTCAACAATGTTGTGGCTGACTAACTCAGTTTTTGTGGTTTTACACAAACCACCAATGACTTGTTTTCCAGTAAGTATTCCCTCTACACTTCAATTGAGATTCATTATTTGATCACTTGGAATGATGCAGCTCCTACTCAGAGTCAATGTGATCATAATCCAAAAACTGTTATTTTGATTTTAAAGTTCATAATCACAAAGCATAATAAGAGGCCGTAGTAGTATAGGAGAAGCTAATTTTAGCTACTGTCACTACCAGTGGTAGCAATACTACTAAGTTGCAGTCTTTGCAGTAATTAGAACAATAATGTAACTAGTTGTTGAACTAGAAGTGAGATTGTAAGTCAAGAATATCTTTGTCAGCTGGACAGAGTTTAGGATCAGATAGCATTGAGACTAAGATAAAAACGAAAATGAGCTACTTATGTGGGAGTTAATTCCTTTGACAACAACCAAGAAATGATTAGTGGTTGTCAGTATAAGTGAATGAGAATGACCCGCAACTCAGCGTGTCTGCATACCGTCATGAACTTAAGACATTTGATGACACAGCCTGGCACCGACTTCCTCCTGGATCCGATTCGCTTCCTATATCTACAGTTGGATTTCATGTTGGCTGGGAACTTTTCTCTGATCTGCAGTGAAACACAGCAGAAACAGATTTCAAGAGGACAAGGGCATTAAAACAACTCTGACCTTAGTTTGTCAGTTAAACCTGCTCAGGAGTAAAGACATAACTCAGCTTATTTTCAGTGCAGTGCAAATTATAACAGCACCTAACAGACACAGCATGATTACGCGTAATCTGGTCTTCTCAAGCTTTAGTTTGTGAATGTTAGAATTTGGTAAGTGATTTATCCCTGTGATCATTTTTGACATCGTAGTTTATGTTTCTGGAGAATGAAAAGGAGTTCATGTTTTTGTGTCCACTCCCTTAACTAACAGCCCTCTTACTGGTTTGTAGCTGAATAAGCACCGAGGTGGGCCTTCACATTCTGTACACCTTCCCTGGAGACAAAGACAGTGAGAGAGAGAGAAAAGGGTTGGAATCAATCAATCAATCAATCAATGTATCTGTCCATCGATTTTTCACTTCCCACGATCCTTACATTGACCTGCGTCGTGACCTGTTTACTGCATCTGTTGCGGTGGACTTTGAGGACCTGAGGGAGGACTATGATGACGCCGGTCTGGGTCTCAATGAAACTGCCGTCAAGAGGAACTTCATTCGCAACTGTCTGGAGGACGAGAGGAGGAGAAACTAATCAGACTCTTTACTCTGTTGACCTGTAAAGATGTATACATTATTAAAAGTACAAATAGAAAAAGCTCATTTTTTCCAATCATCCCATCATTTTTTTTAGATCAAATTCCCTCTTTTCAGGCAGCCACTGGAAGTTAATTTCCATTCAAATAAACCTGCTGAGATTTAAAGCTTGCTGCATATAAATAGTCCATTACAGTCAGCATTTTTGAATGTTCAATTTTCTGTCAAAGTTTGGTTATCGTCACCTGAATAATGCAGAAGTGAGCAACAACTCTCCTCACAGAAGAGTTCGTCCTCAAACTGACAGTCTGCTGCCGGGAAGCATTTTATTGACAATCAATGATGTCATACAATCAAACTCAGAAGATGAATGTTATGCAAATATGGATGTTGTGAAAAGGGTAATGTGAGTTTACTTGTTTCTTATATCAATTCTGTTGTTTTGTAGCTGACTCTTAGACGTGCTTGAATGCCTTTGAACACACTACCAGGTAAATATTTGCAGAAATGACTCCTCTTGACTTGACCATCAAAATCATTTTACTTTGGCCAAAAATGCATGAACTGAAAATAATTTCTGCTCTGAAGGAACTCTATTCAAAAATTGATCGGAATGCAAAATGGTAGATACCAGTTGTGTGCAAATATTTATACTATGTTACAAACTCCAGCAGCTTGATGAGGCACTAAGCATCTATTCTGTGCTGAGCACAGTTCATAGGATGTTTTTTTTTCTGGTCACCAGAAGCCGTCATGCCGTCCAATCACAGTAGAGGAGGGGTGGGACAAATACAACAAAGACCAACCGTCACGTCCAACGTTAACAATTTCTAAACAATGACTTCAGATTTGCAGATATGTTCATGCAACACATAGATTAACTATTACTTCCACATAAACCATTACAGCTCAAAACCCTCTTAAGCATTCCTAGCTGGATGTTTTCAGAGGAGCGCCTGATGTTTTCAGCTGGGAAAAAATGCCTTGGTGGACACAGACAAGCCTTCAATGTTCTGATATGAGACAACTACTGGAAAGTTGGTCACATGACTGTGAAGCTTGTGCTGTTCCGGCTACCGTTACAGTACCTTGTTGTCGTTGTTTAGGTGGAACATGACCTGGTAGTCGATGCCCAGCAATGTGCTTTTCAAAGTGCCGTCAAACAGGTGGTCAGGGAAGAGCAGCTCATTGAGAATCACATGGTACTTGAACACATCAGAGTCCTGAACAGAAGAAGTGTTTTGAAGTTCAGCTCATTTCCCCAGTTGGAAAAACAACTAACCGATGAGACCAATTACAGCATTTTCGGTGGAACTAAGAATGATATCATTACATAACAGAGCCAGAAAAATGTCAGGTTGTTGTTAACAAACTTACAGGACAAAAACAACTGTTAAGTCAATATATTTCTACCATTAACATGACAAGCTTGGTTGCTGATTGGCGAAAACAAAATAACCATAAACAGCTTAAATGAACAGCATGTCAGATTGAAGAACGAAGTAATAAGTGAAAACTTAAAAGCATCAGTTTTTGTGTTATTTTGGTCATAGTGGAGGGTGTGAGTGTGTGTGTGTGTGTGTGTGTGTGTGTGTGTGTGTGTGTGGACCTACCAGGAGGGAGGTGTTGGTCCTGCTGAGGTGCTGCCTGATGGCATCATCTGTTGGTAGCAGGAGGGTGAACTCACCCAAACCCAGATCATTTGACAGATTGTACAACTGTGAAAACAAACACACATCCACTCACAATAAGACACACTGAAAAAATAACAACAGACAGACAGACAGACAGACAGACAGACAGACAGACAGATATCTTACCAGGGCGTACTGTCTGAACAGAGTAAAGTTGGAAGAAGAGTTCAGGAAGGCCATCAGTGTGGGGGGCTCAGGAGGGAGGTCTGAGAGTGATGGGGCCAGAATCTGACCAACACAAATAGTGAAACAATGAAACAAACAAAAAGGATATCAGTTTCACTCAGAAACTTAGGAAACCAAGACAAGTTTACGAAGCTTTTAAGGATAATGTTGCCTTCCTTTTCATCACACAGTTTGTCAGGAAATGTACTTTAAATAGGTGGTTTCAAAAACAAAAGTTGGTTTTAATTTTTCTATGCTACATTAACAGAAAAAGAGAATCTGCTTCATGAAATGGAGTATGGAGGAATGAGGCTGCTCTGCATTCTTGTGGGAGGGCAGTGGATGCGTCTGTATCTTTAGCCAGTCGGCAGCAGGGTGAACAGACTGTGGCTGGGGTAGGTGTTGTCTTTTAGTATCCTTTAGGCTCTGAACAGAAATCTCACTCAATGTTTAGGGTCAATCCTCAACAACCCCATGATCTTTCCTCCAGTGAGGAAGTAATTCAGCAGAATGTTGTTTGCTCTGCTCTGGATCCCCCTGACTGAGAAGTGGCTGACTCTCACCTTGTCAATGACGTGGATGTAGCCATTGATTGCAGGCAGGTTGGGGGTGAGGATGGACGCGTTTCCAATGCACACCACCTGAAACAAAACAACACTTCATCTGACTCTGATCTGAGGTCTGAACATATCTCAGGTGTGATTGAGATATTTTTGAAAGAGTAACTAATGTCTGATTTTCTGGGGCAGTAGCTCATAAGAGGGATTTTATCTGTGGTCAGAAAGTAATGATGAGATGCTGTAATACTGAGAAATTAATATTCTTAAACACTAAGTGAGGCTTAAGTAAAATCTCCACCAGAAATAAATATTAATTAAATGTAATGCAGCCTAATCTGTGGGTCTGTTTATATTGGAGAAATTTAAGGTTTAATATTTGCTTGCACTTATTCTTTTTTGTTCTGATAAATGTTCTGTTTTGACAGTATGTTCTCGGCTGCATAGGAGATCGGCGTAAAGCATGACACGGAAACCCTCAGTACATCTGTTGTATTTGCACCTGGATATCAGGAGAATTTACACACCCAACCTTCTCACAAATATGAGTTTTGGTAAATCCACCCAAATGTATAGTCAGTCATCCTTCACAATTACCCCATTCTCACCCCGCTACTGTTGGTGACTTCCCAGTAGGTTGGAGGATTCAGAGTGGGCAGTTTTTTACCCACGAGTCTGTCAAGATCTTCTCTGGAGTAGATTCCCGGCAGGAAGTGGGCCCTACAACCAGGAGGGGTGAAAAGGTAAAGGTCACAATTAAATTTTACCAAATGTAGCTTAATCAAAAAGGAAATTGGACTTTTGTTGGGGACTGTTTTCCACATTCCACACTTGTAAGACTTGTCGAGAACTACTGTAGCTGGTGAGCTAAACGGGAACATGAGACCAAGTTTAACAAGGCTAAGGTTGTTGCAAAACACCTGTGCATTCGTAGGCAAAAAGCCTAGTGAATGTTGATGAAAACAAAGATAAATCAACATCCATGACCTGCATGTTAGCTTGAAAATGATCTTTCCTACTCTTCCCATGATATTCTACATTACTCAGGGACTTTACTTAGAGGTGAGAGGAAGCTAGAAACCATGTTAGCGCTGGGATACAAAGTCAGCTCTAGGAAAACTCTCATGTTGCTGCTATTATGATTCAAAGGGGGAAATGTATATCTGAAAATGAAGTCATTAAATAAAGTTGCTCATTTTCTGTTTATCTGGAACTGTATGTCAGAACAACAACCAGCCATCATATGTACAATGGCAGCACATCGTATCTCTGGAGCAAGCTTTTGAGCATAGTGTTAAGTGGATATTATTTTCTGATAAAATGCCTATCTAATGGAGTTAACCTGTTAACTCGAAGGAAATCTTTGATAACACTTGCTACCATACATACAAGTTTTCTGTAACTTGATCATCTCTCCTGTGTGAGCTCCATAGGACAGGTCAGACTGGGTGAGATGACGTTCACCGGGTAAAAAATAGCTATCTTTTTTAGACAATAAAGCAGCCACAGAATCCTTTTGTTAGATAATAAGATGAGAAGACTGACATCTGTTGTATTAAGCTATGTTTAACATGTCCTCTCTGTACTCGATACAGAGAGGTAACTGATGGCCAATTTACAGAACTGACGTTTGCTCTAGATCCTTACACACAAACTCCAAGCAGCACTATGTGACTAACCGCAGGAAGTGAGGCAGGCGGTGTCGGTTGGTCCAGAATGGATTCAGAGATAAAGTGATGTTCCTCAGAGCATCTCTAGATGGAACCAACACTGTGAGGTTCCCACTCAGGTCCTCTGCAGTGTGACTGGATTTCTGAAAACATACAGAGCACAACAGATATCATCTCTATTGCTGTTGAGGTATTTATTTGTTAAACAAACTACATAACTACAGCATCTACACTGAAAGATAAATTTGATTTTACAGGCTGGGTTTGTTAAACTTTATGAATCCTCACAGGAAAAACAAGCTTGTCTGCCCAGTATATTGTTCCTCAGTTTGAATGTCTTGTAGCGTTACGGTATGAAAAAAACAAAAACAGGATGACCATATATGTTAGTTTTAAAATAGAAATCTGAAATAAGTAACTACCGTACTTTCCGGACTATAAGCCGCTACTTTTTCCCCATGCTTTGAACCCTGCGGCCTATACAACGGTGCGGCTAATTTATGGATTTTTACAGCTAACGGCCACTAGGGGACCTCCTCAATCTATGGATTGTACAGGTTACGTCCCTCACCTTTAACGCCTGGTTTATTATTATGCTTCTGCGTCGCGGCGACAGTGTAGCTACGTCGTCGACCCTACACCGTCATTGAGCATTCGGAGTTCTGCGTCGAGGGAACGCGTTGTTCTGTCGGTGGACGTCATCAACGTCAGTGATTCAGGTTTGTTATGCTAACAACACATAGTCAGACAGGTGGCGGTGCTAACGGAGCTAACAGCTGTCTGTCAGTCTGACCGAGAAGTTTCTCACTTTACTTCGCTGTTAGTTGAATTAAATGACATTCATGTTGTCTTTAACTGTCCGTGCGAACCAGTCCGCAGCTTTGTGCGTCTGTTTGTGCATCTCTGACTCTTGCGTGTTGACGTTTGCGTGGTCATAGGTTATGCAAATATGCAACTTGTTTGTTGAAATGTTAATAAAATGGAAGCTTCCCCAAACAGCAGTCTCTTTCCCGACAATCTCCTCTGTGCACGAGCCTTTACATATGGTAATTAAACGCTAAAACACCTGCGGCTTATAATCGGGTGCGGCTTGTATATGTACACATTTGTGTTTTTCCCTAAAATTGGCTGGTGCGGCTTATATTCAGGTGCGCCTTATAGTCCGGAAATTACGGTATATAGCAGCGAGTCTGGTTCTTACACACCTGAAACAGTCGGTAGAAACTGTACAGCTTCATGTCCATGTCCAGCTCCTACAAACACACACATACACACACATTTATGATGGGATTTAGTCAGACCTGACACTGTAGACGGACACAGGTTGCAGTGCACAAAACATGACATCTCTTGTTGCTATGTTGCTCTGCTATGTAGACTATTTCAAGAGTTTTTGTTTTTTTTTGCACCTGCTGTGGTCCACACCGCTGCAGTGTAAACAAACTATGCTCATTCAAAAGAAATGGGAGCACCTACGTTTTTACTGCACTGTCTGATTTGGTCTGAATGAGGCCTTAGGCAGAATCAGAGCACCTGAGTCGAGAGTTGCAACAAAGGAAATTCAAAATGCCGACCGACTTGATTCATGGAGACTTCAGATAGTTCCAGGAAGTTCGAAGAGGGCAATTTAAATACATAATACAGAACAAAAGTACAATGTTTAGCAGTTCGTAAAGATGGATGGATGGATGGATGGATGGATGGATGGATGGATGGATGGATGGATGGATGGATGATGGATGGATAGTACTGTGCTGCTAGTATTTGCAGCACAAATACTAGCAACGTCTGGGGAATGTTGAGAGGCTACATGCTCTGCCATTGCTTTAAAAAAAAAAAAAAAAAAAGCTCCACAGATGACATTACTCTCTCTACTCAAGGGCTCTGGGCTCAATCAGGCACCGCTGACAACGCCCAACTCCCGCTACATCCAAAACTGAGCAAAGAGGTGGAGTTTAGGTGGAGATGAGAAGAGCTGAATCAAGCCTGGTAACTAAAAGTGGGAACAGGTTAACAAGCTAGGCTGGTACTGTGTTCACTTAAAGGGAAGACACCCTGATGTTAACGTGTGAGTATGATCGCTCAATGCTGCACAGCAAGCGATATTATTTGTGCGACATTTCCATGAAAAATCGTCCAGGGCACCAAGCCCCCTGTTATTCAGTTTGAGATATGTAGGATCACATGCCCTTATGTCTCCATCACGAGTCTCTGCTTCCTATACTCATCCTCTGACCTCTCACCTCTCAACCACAAGACAAGAATAACCTAAACAAAGCCTATCTGTTTGACTGACTATTTGCTTCTTCTCCCCCGCCTCCAAAGAAGATGAACTCCTTTTTCCTCAGGACAAACAGGTCAAGCACAAGTCTTCTTTTGCTACAGAGTGGGACGATGTGTTGCCTTTCTTGCTATTAAGCATATCACGAGAGAACTTATTTTATTAAGTTATAATGACTAAGCACAATGGAGTCCTCTCTCTCCACATCAGATGACAGGAAGTGGGGGTAGATGCTGGTTAGGGTAAAGATGACCCAGTCCCCCCCTCACGGGCCAAACTGTTTTACGACCCTGTCTGTGACATTCCAGCATCTCTCTCTGTCCCTAGACTTATCCATATCCCAATAAGTTCTGAATAACTATTAAACTACAATCTCATTCTTAATGTTAGCAGATTCCCAAATAGCCTAAGAAGGTCATACAATAGATCTTTCCCATGTTATTGTCAAGCCCAAATGAAGTTTATTACTTAATGAGTTTGAGGTCTGGAAGAAACCAGCCCCTCCCCTTGGTGACTTACAGATCCTTATTCTTCTTTGTGTAATACTTGTGTTATTTACCTGTTAAATGTCTGATATGTGTATTGCATACTTTATTGTTTTATGTTGTATACTTTATTGTCTTATGCCTTAATCATGTTTAATTCCTTTTGAATGATAAGTGATCATACTCATGTTACATCTTTTAACGAAGACAGAAATTCGACTTTTAAGATGGTAAAGTTTTTGGGAAGGTCAAACATGATTTTGAAACATTAAAACAATAATTTAGTTAGATTAAACTTCTGTGAGCCTAAACTCAGGACACAGAAGGAATGATTGTCAGCCAGCCCCCACCCCTGTTTTCAGTCTGCCTGCTGCAGGCCATAAAACAGACACAGGCTCTGCTCACTCTTCTCATCCTCACTTTTTCTTCTCGCTTCGGTCATTCTCTTCTGCCACTACACTTCTCTCTCTTCTGTGTCTTCTGTTTTTCTCTTCTCTTCACTTTTATTTTTATTTTTAAAGTAATCTTTACTTTTATTTTTGCAACAAGCTCTAAGAAAAGCGAATTGAATAACTACTTCAAGTGCTTTGCTTTATCTAAGTTTTTAATAGAATGAAATTCTTTTCTTTTAGATTTTTGATTTTAATATACCGTTAAAGTATCACCGCCTGATCCAGAAGAAGTTGAATTAGTTTCAGAATCAGAGCTTAAGACCCGCCACTTGAAACAACAAAGAAAAAGTCTTTTTCAAGACTGTGATCATCTGATGAAGAACGCTGCAGTCATCGTCTGCTTCAGAAGCCTGGCAAGGAGTCTCCAACAAAAGAGACTTTGTGTACTCCCAGCCGAGACAGACTCTGCCCCCAGCGCTCCCAAGGCGGAAACCCCGCTGGGCCTTCAGGACCGAGAGTCCCTCAACAGAGTACCGGCCTTCCCTCTGGCTATTGGACCGACGCGCCGTGCCGTAGTCCAACCCAGAACTCTCAAAGAGACCAAGCTTCAGGACCTCCTGACTCCCAGACAAAACAGGCTGAACGTCTTCATACAGCTGGATCCACATACATGAGAATGAGTGGTGTGTAAAGTTCTGACTTCTGTTTGGTTTATGACTTCTGCCTAAGTTCTGACTTCTATCCTATGAACTTAAGAGAATTGAGATTAGGGTCTCGTTAGTATTAAAAATTACTCCCGTAATATTTAATAGATATAAAACCCGACCCTTTAACTTTACCATCTGCCAACGGTCACATAACTTTATTACTTTCCTAATTACAATCGTTACATTTTCTGTTATCTGTTGTTCGTCTAAAATTGTCAGTTTATTTATGCTACCCCTAATTATTTAATCAATAAACATATAAAATCGTTTGTCTTTGTCTGAAACTTAATTTTAATGTGGAGAACCGATGGATACGTGCAAAGAATTCACTGCTTCAGAATAGCAGATCAAATATAAATTTGAAAGTTAACAGACTGATTAAATTGATTCCAACTGTCCAAGCCAAACTTGTATGGTTGGGTTCTGGATAACGTCCTTCGGGTTAATCAGATTAAATCAACAACGAAGGTGGTGCCCCGTCTAAAACTGTTATTGATTGACAGTGATTAATTATCATATTATCAAGATAGTGTCTCCTACATTATATATCATGGTGCCGTCCGTGTGAGGCCCATATGATATATACTTTCTTTTCCTACAGATGCATCAAATTGTAACCAATTTAATTGCTTTCAACCAAAACATCCAGCAGTTAGGTTAATTAGCTTGTGAGGAATAATGTTCTGTCTGTTGAATACATAATTAATCAACACTGAATCGAACTTGGCAGGCACCCGATTGTTATGGGGCCTTAATGGGAAGAAAAACAACTTGATTAAGGCCCATCGCTCTATTATACTGGTCTGAATACTTACATCCATTAATGATCCATAGCAGGTGGTTCCGTCTCCAGCATAGCCATCAGGACAGGTACAGGTGTGAGAGCCACTCTCCTTCCGCTCACACTTTGCCTGAGTACAGCATAGAGGGATCGTGGGAAATATTTAACCTACTGACATTGCAGCAATCACAAAAAACAATCTGAATCCAAGAACCACCAATAACACAATCATATTGCACATCAAAGTCTTCAGATTAAGAAATACCACAGTTTGAAACTCTGAAAGTTGGGAAAAGAATCTAAAAATAAACTCAAGAGCAACATGAATTTTCCAAAATAAATGTCCTGGGTACTCCACAGACATGAATGGTAAGATTTGAGAAACTATTTTTCACCAGAGAATAACCAGAAACTGAAGGAGAGGCAGGAGGAGGTCAGGACACTGGTTTGTGGATGCTTTGGACTCCACATATTATTTATAGCCATTAAAGGGATAGTTTACCAATTCAAAGTTACACATCTTGCCTGTAGTTTCATTTATCCATCTAGATTGTTTGGGTATGAGTTGCAGAGAGATACTGTCCATAGAGATATCTGCCTTTTCTCTAATAATGGCACTCGGCTTCTGGTGCTCAAAGCACCAAAAGAAAAACACAAAAAACTCAAAAGGCAGTTATGTGAAAATGAAGGCATGTTTGGAAAGTTTTAGGAAGCTTGTGGTGATTACTTTGTGTTTCCTGGATCCCTTCAATAGTGGTGAGTGCAAAGTCAGCCTTACCCACAATTAAAAAAACAGAGAGCCATTCTTTAAATTCTCAGTTCTGTAGGGAGGACAGATTTGTTTGTTTTTGAATTCCACAGAGACATGGAATTGGCCCTTTCAACTCCTGATAGTAAAAGTATCAATCTGACACTTGCCAGACAAAGTAGCCCTTCACCCCAATAAAGAGAATAATATCTTCTGAAGATAACGTGGTAACAGCAGGATGTGAAGAAAAAAAGATTATTCCTTTGATTATTTTAGCTGGAGATCAACTCAAGTCTCCGACACACACGCACACACACAAAGCAGACCCCTGCTGTTGCAGTCAGATCAAAGAGACTATAAAGTCATGGACTGACTTTTAACATGTAGCTAAGATTTTGCCTGAGGCCAGAAATCTCTTCGTGTTTCCTCTACATTTGCCTTGAGGGTGCATCTCACACCCAACAACAGGACCCCCCAAAACCCCTGAAAGACACAAAACTTTCTATTGATGATATGTTGGGAATTCAGAGACATTTATTCTGAAATGATCGCTCTGATGCCAATTTTCTTCCAATAGGGAATAATTAAATTACAGATACAGCTAGTAAAGAACACTTCACAAGTCTCATAAAACATCAATCTGGCCTACAGAGAAATCAAATACCCAAGTGTTTATTAACTAACAATTGTATTAAGATTACACAAACTTGATCTTCTTGTCCATATTGCATATGGTTGGTATGAAGGTAATACAAAAGTAACATTTTGTTTAGAGGTAATACTGTAACTGCAGGGGGATTATTTTTAAAGTAAGCCTCCCAATGTTGCTCATTTATCAATGACAAGTTGTCTGTGTGTACTCTCTCTCTATCGAGAAGAAAACCAATTTCTGATTATGAAAATGAACAAATTTGGCTTATTTATATTCCTTCAAATGAAGGTGGTGCTCCAAACTTTAACGAGGGCAACCAATTACCTTTTTAAAGCAGTCATACTGCTAAAGTTACTATAACAAAATCTGTATTCGTGGCTGACATGACATTAAACAATGTGTGTGTGTGTTTGTTTGTGTGTGTGTGTGTGTGTGTGTGTGTGTGCGTGTGTGTGTGTGTGTGTGTGTGTGTGTGTGTTTACCAGTTGATGGCAGCCACCATTCTGCTTGAGGCAAGGATTAATGAGGTCACACACGATGCCGTTTCCCATGTAACCTGTTTTACACACACACTCATTCTGGAGACACACAGACACAGTATTTACAATCAGACAGCTAAATAGCAACTACTTTATTGATCATAGAGACAAAAGGAGACAATGAGAACAAAAGAGTAAATTGACTTAATCTTTCTTCAGAAAGACAAGGAGTGCTCAATAGACAAGACTGAGAGAGAAAACAGGCACAAAGAAGATGCTATTAAGAATTGAAAGCTATTTAGTTAACAGTTTATCATTGATGATTAATTCTTAGTAAATTACCTGTCCAGGTCCAAGGTGGTTGCAGTAGGCGTCGGGGCTGCAGCCTCCTCGACTATCCGTCTCACAGTTATTGATCTCCACACACACCGTCCCGTCGCCTGTCCAACCTTTACCACACGTGCATGATGCCTTGCCAGGAGCCTCGTAGACACACTCTGCCTGTAGAGAAAGGTGGTGAGAGAGCATGTTATAAAGACAGGATGGCAGCTTTGAAACTAGCAGTCACCAAAAACACAAGACAGAAAATTGCAGCTTATCTACATTATACATTTGATTTTTGTTGATGAATCCAATTCCATATCCAATACTGCTGATGTTTGAAGCAGATGTTAAGTTGCTAGTCAGACTGTCATGGTTCTGAGTTTTAGTTTAGTTTTTCCTGTTTTATTTTAGCTCACTGCTAAGGCTAGTTGAGCCCAGGTGTAAATGGTTATTAAGGTGCTTGGGGAGGCAACTCAGTGCAGCATTGTTGTTGGGTCACCGACTCACACGTGGCCCTAACAACCTTGAAACTCAGAGCTCACACGTGTCCTCAATGACTCTGTAAGGACAGAGTTTAAAAGCCTGCAACTCCCCTCAAGTTATCAAGAACTGAAGAAGCTTCTTGGATGAGAGAAGAAACATCTTCAAGGAACCTAAACACTATGACATAGCACTTATAATTACCAACAACCTGGATGACTGAGAATCTTCATCAACACAACAGTTATTACTATACAAACACACACACAGACAATACAGACAAACACACACATATAGAGCTAGTCTTACATTAGTGTCGCAGCCTCCTCGGTTTCTCTTAAGGCAGGGGTTGATGGCAGTACAAGTCCAACCGTCACCTTCATATCCATCCTCACAATAACAACTGGTGCAACACACACAGAGATTTGTGATGAACAAACTCACCAACAAGAGTTACTGGTGTTGATCACTTGTGAAGCCCTGCAAAAAATTACTAAACGCTCCTCTAAAATCATGGTAAAGGATGATTACAGTAAGCTGGATCATCTCAGCTTGCAGTTGGCAGCAGTCACATGAGCATGCATGTATAAATGGTTGTGTACTTGGTGTGGTGTTGTGTCGGCATTATATTTATTTGAAATTTTAGCTGCTCATCTGAAGCTTACCTAAACAGTGATTAGTTGTTGGTGAACAAAAAGTGACTAAAGCTCCTGAATGAACACCTGCTCAGCAGTTACCTTGGCAGCTGGATTTGTAAGATCAAGTGAAAATGTGAACTTATGAATCCATCCTTCCAGATCATATAGTGTCAATTAGTGTTTGGCATTTATATATATGTGATTCAATGCGACGACCAGCTACAGAAGCTGCAGGGTAAAATTCGCAGAAAGAAGCACAGAGAACATGGAGGGAAGTTTGCACCTCGACAGGCTTTGGCAAGAATTTGATTTATCAACTGGCTTCTCTGGTAGCGCTCTTGCTCCCATTGATCTGATTTGTAGATGTTAGCGCATGATAGGCAGATGGTTTTTCCAATCATCTGCCAAGTACCTTATTCCAAAAATTTTCAAGGATGACTTTCCAGATGGTTCTTTTGTACCAAACCATCTGGTGCGTCAGGTTAACGCAGCAGTGGAGACACATGGCTACAATAATGTCAGCCAATATGACGAGGAACGAGTGGCTCGGTTCAAACAGCAAGAGTTTGTGATGACAGCTGGATTTACTAAGGCTGTCTGTTGTAATACTGCAGCGCAGAGTGATGTGGGCACTCTGTAAACATCAAGATAGTGTGAGAAAAAAAAAAAGATCAACAAAAATGAGACTAAAAAGAATACTAAATCTGTTTTGTTACATAAAACTAACAATAATACAATAACTAAAATGTGACTCAAACTCATACACACACTAGTTAAAAGACATAAAAGAATCTAAATCGGGTGGCAAAAGCACAAGCAGTTGCAGTAGAGGGAGTTTCTTACATAGCTTCCATTCTTGTGGTTATACAGTATGCGTGGATGTTACAGATTTCTTCTATTCGACTGGAGCGGCACATCACGCGTGTGTGGTCACAGTTTAATCCTTGGTACCCCTCCGAACAGGAATCTCTCCGACACACACCATTGGTGCCTGGACGGTTATCACACACACCGTGGACACAGGTACAATCTGCACGCACACATATGCACGCACACATACACACACACACACACAGTGAAGAGAGTTAAGACAAGGTGTGTTGTGTAAAACTCTATTATAAAACAGTGTGTTCAAATAACATCCTGTGCTACGTACACTGTGTGAAGAAAAAACCATATAAAAAGAGCCCTCAGCTAAACTCTGTGTAGAAGGGCTGTACATTGTAAGGGACTCAGCTGAACTTTGTCAGTGCATTAGCATGACACTCAAGAAAACCGAATTATTGGGTTAGTCTGACTATGATCGGATTTTTAAAATGTATGTATACACCTTAGTCTGACTAAAATAGGACCGGATTGGATTTCTCTAGTCGAATTAAAACACCTAGATTATTCGATCGATAGTCGCATTACCATGCATGTATACGTTACATCAGATTGGATTTGGATTTTGTGTTCTGCGCAGGCTCGAGATTTTTTCCCCAGGGCCGTGACCTGGAAGTAGGAGACGATAGTCGTGTTGGTGCCGGAAATAGAAAACAACACGATGAATTTTTCCTCCGAAATCACCGCAAGCAAGAGCCCCATTGTGAATCTAGTTTGTGTAATTATCATGTACACCACATAGGAAATGTACAAAGATGCAGCTTTGTCTTGCTCTCTGTACGCCATCTTTCTCGAATGCCGAGGCAGAGCCACCTATCGTACCGGGATATGGCATGCTTTGGCCTAGAGTTTAATAATAAACAAACCACACCTTCTCTAATTTTTAATTTACGGAGCTAATGGAGTCAGGCATTGGGTGTGCTAGAAAAGTCAACCAATGAGAAGGGCCATAGACAAATCAGGTGATGTCAACCACCATTAGAACTGGTGCTCAGGGGCAGGTTTCTAAGAATAAGAACTTCTTTAGTTCACACCCAGGACCAAACTCACTGTTTATTGGTGTTGCTGTCTTGTAGAAGCCAATAAACTCCTTTGTGCTCTGTACCAGACTCATGCACATCTCTACTGATCTTCTCTGATCTCTTGACTCCAGCCTTTTTCCTCTATTGCCACCATGAGGTTATCATCCGTAGCTTAAAGTCAAAACTAACTCTTGGAGATATTGCCTTTAAATTTGGTACAGGTGTTTACTGACTCAACAGCTATCACTTATGACAATGATTTACAGGTGTCAGAAATCTTAATTTAGCTCTTAACGTGTGTTTGTGTATGTGTTTATCATATAGTTGGTAGACGGTCTCGTTTGACTGTGTGAAGAGATATGCTCAAGCTAAAAACAGTTATTACGCTGCTCTCCAACTGTTAATGAGGAGGAGCTGTTACCTTGGTCACACTTGTCTCCATGCTTTTTTGGATCCGAGCAGATGTGGCAGGCGACACCCGTGAAGCCTGAGTGACAGCTGCATGAGCCGTTGCCATGGATACCGTCAAAGCACTTCATGTGAGAAGAAAAAAAAAAGTATAAATAAATAAATTAAACAAATCAGTTGAGAAACACAGATTTAGTGACAGAAGAGCTTGTTATTTGCTCACCGTTCCTTTGTCGTAGCAGGGATGTTTGAATCCTCCAATACAGGGTTTACAATCCGGACCATAAAAACCTTTACAACACTCTGCTACCTGTTAAACATACACACACAAACAAATGTAAGTTCCAGTAAAAAGAAGGAATAGAACTAGAACTACGGATGGTTCATATGTACTCATTTACTCAGTCATCATCATAAAGTCAACATGGTAAAGACAGCTAACAAATAAAGCTGCTGATGAAGTGTTGACTCTCACCTTTCTGGTGGCGTTGCAGTATTTGGCACAGCCTGTACTAAGTGTTGGTATGAGAGGAGATGTGGTGTAACTACAGCCAATCTGATGACTTTCCTGGAGACAAACACACAGATTTGTTGGCTTTCTGTTCTTGTCAATGCTGCCCACCAGATATCATTAAGTACAAAAATGTCTTTTGTGGGAAATCTGCACACAAATTGCTAAACTGAATCAAATAAACGCTGGTAATTGCAAAGGTTTACAGCTCAGACTATGACTGGTGTCAGAAATAATCTAAACTCTCATTTTCTATGTAATAGTTGGAAAACGGGCAAGTTGACCATTGTACAATTCATTTTTTGATTGCTACAGCTCTCAGTGTCTTTTTTATACCTTGTTATGATTGCCACTTTGAGAGGACAGGTGTTAGAGTGTTTTTTTTTTTTCTGACACCAAGTACAATCTATGCTTTAATTCAATTTATAAAAATAACATATTCTATCACCATTACACTCAGACTTTATATTCTGAAGATCTTATGGTGAAACCAATAGTTTCCAACTACCATATGACTCCTCCTTGGATGCTCTGTATAGAATTAACATTAATGTGTTTACCATTTCCACGGTACCTTCTGGACATTCAGTCTGATAGAGATAACTGCAGTGAACACAGGGACCCTGAAAACACACAAACACATATATACAAAAAATAAGTTTCAGCTTTAACTGTTAGCATATGAAAATAACAATGAGAGCATCCACACTGATGAGCGATAACGTCCAGTGGTGCTGAGCCCACACGGTGCAATCCAGCTGTGTCAGCAGCTTAGGAAAAAATTTGTATTGAAAACCTGTTGCTGCTGTACATTGTAGAAAACAAAATCCAGAAGGATATGGTTTTAAGAAAATTCTTTTGGCTGAGTCAACATCAATTACCCTGCCAATCATAATAAAAGACACCAAAACAACCTTCAGAGAACCCATAAGTGCCAAAGACTGTTTGGCAGTATGTCTCAGGTTAAATTATGTATTTTATGTGTAATTTGCAGTCTTATATATGTTATATAAGTGTTTAATACGTTGTATAAATAGTCAAGACTAAGTTACTAGAGTAGACCATCTAGAAATAAGCACTGCAACATTATTTTGTAGGAAAATGTGCATTCTGATTGGCTGTCAGTGATTCTATTGTTTGTCAAATCGCTTTGAATTCATTGAGATCTAAAATAAACTTTTCTTTGGGAGAAACAGCTAAAGTTATCCAAAAGGAGAATCCAGGATCAAAAACCACCTGAAACCGCAGTATGTGTAGAAAATAAATGAGCAAACTAACATTAGCCACTGTCAGTTAATTAGTTAAAGATCTGTGTCTGTTACTGTTTTCTCCTGTTTGTTTGTTCAGAGTTTGATTTGACTCTCAGCCTCCCTCCGCTCACCATGATGATCTTGCTCTCAGTGACATCACAGCGGTGAGGCAGGATGGGAAGGATGGAGGGCGGGTAGAGAATCCCATCAATCATATGGATAATCCCATTGGACGCCACAATGTTGGTGCTCGCCAGATGGGTGCCGTTCTCACCCAATAGGATCTCACCCTGGACAAGGAAGAGATGGACTCCTAGTGTAAATGTGAACCTGCTAATGTGTAGAAAAAAACTCATGAGAGACACTGAAGAGCCAATCAATAACACTTACATCATCCGACACAGTGATGGTGATAATCTGATTGGCCATCGTCTGAATTCGAGGGAGAGCAGCCAACGAATCGACAGTCAGCTATGGACAGAAAAAAAATATCATCATTTAAAGGTTTATTTGGCTTTGTTTTCAGATTTTTGTGACTTTTGTTATTCTTAAGGACTTATCAGCAATCAGGATCAAGAAATATGACAAAGTGTTGGCCAGATTGAATATCTTTCTTTACTTTCTTCACTATTGGACCAAAAAAAAGACCAAAAAGTAGAAAGAAGTAGAAAGGAAGGACATAAGGTAGAATTGATTAATGGCAGCAGTGTTGAGTGTCTTACCACAGCCTGGGAGTAAACATGGTGTCTGAGAAGTTCCTGAAGTTTATGTTTGGCCTTGAAAAGAGCAGAACATCATTAAAAAATCCAGAGCACCTTAACATGGCATAACTAGAGCTAAAATGGATAACAATTAATAGGTCATGTAGTTGTTGACAATGTGTTATGAGAAAGTACTGTTAAAACATATATATATATAAATATATAATATCATAAGATGTGCCCTTTAAAAAGATGCACTATGGTGTTTTGGGGAAAACATTTTAATCAGAAAAGGAAAAATCTTCGCTGATGTTTTCATGTTCAAACAAACCAAATAAACAAACTCTCTGTTGTGATGAATAAACTGAATAAACTGCCACCTTTCTAGCTTCAGAACAGTGTTCTGGGGACCTTATTTTCTTCTGAGAACAGCTTGTTTATTCAGTGATGGGAATTATTACCTCCCTAATATTGTCAATGTTAAAACTCTGAAAATTACATTTCTTCTCCAAAACTACATATTGCACTTTTAAAGTAGCCTGTATGTTATCTATCTGCACTAATCACAAATACAATAAATACATGGCCGCATAAATACCAACAACACCTACATCGCTCAGCATGTACAAGAAGCTGCCATCTCTGGATCGGTCCACAGCCTGGTTGGTGGGGACGAACACAGTCAGGGGTCCTGGACCCCGAAGAGGAGGGGGTGACCCACAGTTCTACAAACACACACAATGACATCGATGATTAGAGCCGAGGATTTGGCATCAAATCTGATTTACAGCTCGCAACAACCTGTCTGACAACCGACTGCTCGCAAAGCCACGCCTCCTTAGTTACAGTTTCTATGTCTGTCGATCATTCCATTGTCCCGAAGCGAACATGGAGTTAACACGAGCAGTGGAGGAATTGAACTTCAAAATGTGTATTAGTGTTTCAAAAACAATGAGTCCTTGCTTTCAGAGACAAATAAACAAACACTGCTTCTCATATCAAGCAATGAAATGTTTCCAGCTGAATTTTCAATATTTCTAGATGACCTGTTTGAATTAGCCATCGTGTGTATACTGAGGAGCCTTTTACAAGCTAACGTACGTACATACAGTTCATGGTGTGATGCTACGAGGACTGAGGCTAAGGCTGACAGAAAAAGCATGCTAATACGTTTGGCTGGGTCAAAAATGAAAATAGTGTGGTGTATAAAATATAAGTATAATGTCGTACGGTCCTCAGACATAACACTACATAACTGCTTGTAGGTGGTAGGCTAGTTAACCAGTCATGTTAGCATTAGCATCTCACATTTGCATGGATAAAAAACTTTGGCTCTTATGTTTCTGGCTTTAGAGAATTAAAAGAGGCACAGACCTTAAAACTTTTTAAATACTGACAATGCCCTTACACTATACCATGCACACTGCTTCAGCATGTGGAGACTGAAAAACCTGCGGTGACTAGTTTAGATTTTTAAGCTTTGATTAGACAATCACTGTTCCAGGGGAGAGGAGGGAAGCAAACTGTCAAACATCCTGAGAATCAGGACTTCAACATCTTATTCACAAAAGAAGCTTGACTGATTTCCTCTCATTTGCAGTTAAAAACAAACATCTGTGTGATGGCCAGAACAAAATACTCACATCAACCAGAGACAGGAAGCGGTTAAATTTTTCATCCTTGGTCAGAATCTCTCCAATCGTCTTATCAGCAAACTAGACACAAGAAGAAGATGATCAAATATCATAAACTGCTGTGATATCACCTGGGCTTATATAAACTTTGACTTCACATTTATTTTAATGTTTCATACAACATTTTTAGTTAACTTTTTAGGAGATGTTGTATTTTAGTTTTTCGGATTTTGTGAAGTAACCCTTTAACCCACCTTTTCATCAAGCGGAGACCTGTCAGATTGTGTGTTTGTGATTGGCCGGTCGATGATGTGGATGATCCCATTGGCTGCTGGCAGGTCTTCCTGGATGACGGTGTACTGTCTGCTGGGGTTGTCCATCAGGATGAACCTCTAAAGCAACCACACAGAGATGAACTAATCAGTGTGTTTATGAGCACTAGTGTGTTGTGGTTATTGAGACTAATTCCAGTGAAAATGTGGGTGGCAGCATCTTCAAACAGACAACATCTCACTGTGGCAGCAGCGTGCCAGGTTGAAAGGAAATATCATTACAACATAGTATTGTCTGTACTGTGCATCATAATTTTTTCTTTAAAACAAATCCAAAAGATGAGTAGAACAAATGTTTAAAATTCACGCACATTTGCTTGGTCGTAAACTTTGTTCTGTTAGTACAGAACAGTCCTCTATTTGGTCCAGATGCTCCTACAAAAACAACTTCCAGGCAGCAGTGTCATCCATCAGTGGTTAAGGGAGATATCTGATTAGTGACCAGCTGCGTGTAAACATGATCGCTGGGACTCATGTGGTAAAAGCTGACACTTCTAATCAGTGTTCACTTACATGAATAGAAGAATAAACTTACAGAGCCTCAGCTGTCCTTACTTGAATATATGTGTGAAATACAAATGCAAACCTGTTAACTGAGAAGATTTTGTTACAGCATGTGTTAAGAGCCACATTAAAAGTAACATGCGCTTAGCCCCGCCCCTCCCCATGTGCCCAGTGGGACCTTATTTCTGGGAAAATTGTATGTTAGTTAATGGCAGGAGACAACAAATTTTAGATTTTTTTATATAGCAAAGATGTCAACTTTCTGTGATAATAATATGGAAATCAAACAACTCCTTTTTTCTTTGTCTGTATACTATTTATATCAGATTAGGATTTTAAAAATATATCTGTAAACAGGTTTTAAACAATTTTAACCTGTGAAAGTTTCGGCAGATTTTCACTTCTAAATTCCTCACTTGATTAAACTTTGGAGGTCATGTTGATCCAGACGTACAACACGGCCTTGGACCTTTAACCTGCAATAACTTGGGATGACTACAGACTACAGACCTTGACGTTTTGATCTTGTGGATTGCAACACACACCTGCTATAATAAACAAGTGCAATCAGGAGAAATGTCGTAACAAAGCTCCACCCCCTCCTAGACTCAACACAGACAAACAGGAAATACATCTTATCCTTCCTTGTTCCTGAGAGGAGACACATACTGAGAGACACACAGTAATCTTCATACCAAAACCACCACGTCTACTGATAAAGGACACCTGCAGGAGGGTCCACTGGATTTACTGGAATACGGAATACTTGCACTTCAACCTGCTGCTGATTTTACGTAAGAAACTGAATGAGCCAAAACTAAAAGTGAAAGTAACTTTCAAGAACGTTCTACAGAGACTGACTTCCCTGTTTGCTTGCTGCATTTTCAGTTAAACTGAGATATAAAATGTCTTCGAGATCAGAGGCCAATCTCTCCTGTCCTATTTGCCATGACATCTTCAAAGATCCTGTTGTCTTGTCATGTAGCCACAGCTTCTGTAAGGACTGTCTGCAGAAGTGGTGGAGGGGGAAAAAAACATTTGAGTGTCCAGTCTGTAAGACAAGACACTCAAGGAGTGATGCACCTCGTAACCTGGCATTGAAGAACCTGTGTGAGGCCTTCTTACAGGAGAGGGAACAGAGCGCATCAGCTGGTTCTGAGGCTGTCTGCAGTCAGCACTCTGAGAAACTCAAACTCTTCTGTCTGGACCATCAGGAGCCAGTGTGCGTCGTTTGTCGAGACTCAAAAACACACAACAACCACAAATTCAGACCAATCGATGAAGCTGCACAGGATCACAAAGAGGAGCTCCAGAAAACCCTGAAGCCCTTGCAGGAGAAATTGAAGCGCTTTGAACAAGTTAAAGGAAACTTTGATCAAACAGCGGAATACATCAAAGTCCAGACTAAATGCACAGAAAGTAAAATTAAAGAGCAGTTTAAGAGGCTTCATCAGTTTCTACAAGAGGAAGAGGAGGCCAGGATCACTGCTCTGAGGGATGAAGAGAAGGAGAAGAGTCAGATGATGAAGGAGCAAAGTGAGGCATTGGGCAGAGAGATAGCAGCTCTGTCAGGAATAATCAAAGCCACAGAGAAGGAACTGAGAACTAAAGACGTCTCATTCCTGCAAAACTACAAGGCTGCAGTGAAAAGAGTCCAGCAGTGCCCCCTGCTGGATGATCCACATCTGGTCTCAGGAGCTCTGATAGACGTGGCCAAACACCTGGGCAACCTGACCTTCAACATCTGGAGCAAGATGAAGGAGATGGTCTCCTACACTCCTGTGATTCTGGATCCAAACACGGCCGACCCAGAACTCATCGTGTCTGAAGATCTGACGAGTGTGAGATCTGGAGAAAAAAAGCTGCTTCCAAAAAACCCAAAGAGGACCAAATTCCCCTGCTGTGTCCACAGCTCTTCAGGCTTTCTTTCAGGGGTTCACAGCTGGGACGTTGAGGTTGGAGACAACAAGGACTGGGAAGTGGGCATACTGGCAGAGTCCATCATCATTAAGGGACGCCTACAGTCTGGATTGTGGAGAATCATGTTCTCTCACGGTAAATTCACAGCATTCTCCAATTCAGATCCCGAGAAAGATTTGCCTGTGATGAAGAAGCTCCGGAAGATCAGAGTTCATCTGGACTTTAACAAAGGAAAGCTGTCATTCTCCGATCTTGATACGAACACACACATACACACATTCACACACTCCTTCACTGGCATCCTGTTCCCATACATTTACACTGAGAATCAGGTCCCCCTGAAGATTTTACCAGTCAAAGTCTCTGTGACGGTGGAAAAGCACAAGTAAAGATTATTATGATAGCGTGTAATGCTGTCACAGGCTTGTCTTTGATTAATGTCTTTGGTTGTAAACCACTGTGGGTATATCAATGAGCAGGGCTGTTTTATGGCAATGTTGGGATCGAGAGGATTATTGCATCATTGTGATGGAGTGGCTGCTAACGTGTCGCGGCAACACAATTAAATCTGCACAATTTGTGGAGTGTCCCTTTAAGTGAGTTTCCCCCGCCCTCTAAAAAAAAAAATATTCATGAAATGAAATGTTTTATACTGTGATGGGTTTTAGAACTTTCCACAACCTTCAGGTTATGATAATTACATATGATGACAATGATGCTAGAGGCGTATGTATGTAAATGTGCTTTTTCTGCTTAACAAATCTGCTGGTTTTAAAATTTTAACTTGGAAGATTATGGGATGACTGGGGCTTACGATGCTGACAACACGATGACATCAACACGATGAATTAGCTGATAAATATATTAAATTCAAGGTGGTGGAAGGTAGTTTAGAAATTATAATTAAATTGTAGACATTTTATAACATGTTCAGTGGTTATGATGGTGAGGAAGCTGGGGTGTTTTTACAGATACCACAAAACTGTATGTTTACTTTCTTTCTGTGATGCAATTCCTTTTTAAGCAGGATGTTGTGCCAGGACAAATCACTGTCACTGGAATATCAGTTAATAAGAGAAATGAGAGGCTTCATTTAACAGACAGACAGAGAGGTGGCATTAATTAATGTTAATAGTAGGAATGACAGCAAAACTAATGAAAGGAAAATGTTCTGCAGCACATTGTGCAGTTTTTTTTATGCCGTTTCTCTCTTTTTTCTTCTGATTGTGGGGACCAATAAAAATGTGTTAAACATTTAACATTGATATTTGTGTAATTCTAATGGTCTTCTACTATCTAGACAGTGAACATTTATACCTCACGGGAACTTTTTCCATCTTCAGTTTGAGTGCTAAACATTCATAATTCCTTTTTTCAAGATGTCAAAAAGAAGTTTTCCTCTTGAGTTTACAGTCATATCAAAATCAAGCACTGCCCCTTGAAAACGAGATTTCAAAACACTGCAGGTCTTAACCTTATTCTTGCAGTGCACTAGCATGCAGCTTTGTTTTATGTCACAACGTACAGTTTGAATGTTTGTGAACATGGTTGTGACTTATGGAGAGGAGGTATTACCTTGTTGTCTTTGGTCCTCAGCGTGGCTCCTCCGTACAGTTTGAAGTCTCGTCCCTCCAGAGTCTTATAGAGGTGCTGACCCAGGATCAAGTGGTTTTTACACAGTAGCTCTTCATTAACACCCTTTAGAGACAAAGTTATTAAGCAAATCAGTACTCTGTAATATATTTATGATCTTTTGCTACCTACTAGTTGATGAAAATAGAAGTGTGCTGTATGTAACAACTGTTTACCAAATTGACAGCCAGGAAGAAAATGGGACACCTGCACTCTTTATTTGTGCAAATGTTTAAAGACTTAGAACTGGAAAATGAAATAAAGCTGGAAACTGCAAATGAAGATAATTCAACAGAAAGCTCTGATGATCCTGACACACACCCTAGGATGCGCAAGGACAAAAAATCCTGATGTTACCTGGGATCATAGGGTTTTTGGGTCTTTTAACATCAGACAGACTCAGGCAGGATTAAACAGATCATAGACAAAACCCTTCCTTACCCCTCTTTGATTTTTGTTCCTTACCTAAAAAGAGTGTGACCAAATCTTTGGCTACTGCTACTTCCATTTAAAACATCATCTGCTCAGATTCTTTGGGGCAGGTAGAGATTTTCACATCATCAGACTGTCAAAAAGTACTTACTGTTTCCAGCAGCTCTGTCTGTAAACCAATCAGAGGCAAAGGTGTACACAGAGTACAGAGAGTCGGGGGGTCTAAAGTTGCGTTTTCACTACATATTTTCGAATGACTTCTTTTACTTGCTTATGATGTGCCCCCTACACAATGCTTTGAAGGCTTCCCATCTAGTGATTGTGGAGGTTCCAGTAGCATTCATTAGAAAATATAAGTCAAATTAACTAGAAATTACTTCAAGTTCTGGATAGCAAACACTCTGAGATTCAGTCCTGTTCAGCCCAGTGCCAGAACTACTGAGTCAAAGTCACAAATAAATCAAGTTGAGACGGAAACCTTCACACACCTTTCACCTTTCTTTTATAGTCGCAGTTCCTTCTATACATTTTTCTTTTTGAATTCTTGCTTTACGAATCGAAAATTTAAATTTCTCACTCAGGTTTCTATGGTTACCTCAGATTTTACAGTCAGGTTGACTGTGTGTGTGTGTGTGCGTGTGTGTGTGTGTGTGTGTGTGTGTTTGTGTGTGTGTGTGTGTGTGTGTGTGTGTGTGTGTGTGCCCAGAGGCCTCACAGTCTTGTTTGTTCTAGTTTGTATTGACCATCTGTCACTAGTTGTCTGTTGTCAGCACGAGCTGAGTGTTTGTGTGTGTGAGTATGTGTGTGTGTGTCACTGGGATGGACAAGGCAACAAGAGAGGAGTGTAATTCATATCATCTGACATTCTTTGCTTTATCTACTGATGCTGTTTCACTATGTTGATGATCTTTCGAGGAAAAGTTTGAACTTAAGAGTCACATATGCTACAGCATGGGGGAGCAACACCTCAGACGAAACAATGCAGTGAAGTGTGAGTTATTTTGAGCATCCAGGGTTTCTGCAGTAACAACATTGTTAATTTCATTGTAGCTGGAGACTAGTTAGTTTGAGACTTGGGTGGACACAAAACTCTCCTTATTCAATAGTCAGATCACTAGATGAACAACTGTGTCGGAAAATATCAGGTTCTTTGATATAAAAAATACAAAAGTAAAAGCTTGTGGAAAGAAGAACTGATGGAGAGAATACACCTCCCAAAGTGCTTTTATCTAAGAAACATCCAATCACAGAGCTGCTGTGGACTCCACTTAGCCCCACTTAACTGTGGGGCACCATTTAGCTCAGTGGGTAGAGCTGCTGTGGGCTCCACTTATCAAGCTGAGGCTCAAGATTACTCTTTAAAGAAACCTGAAAAGATATTCAGCTGTTCACTTTTACATTCTGGATCAGTTTGAGATGAATAGTGATATTTGGTCCCCAGCTGATCTGAATTTGAAAGAGCTCTGATTCACACCACTTTAGAGCCATTCACCAAAATTACAGAAATCCAGGAGAGGTGTGTTTCTGTGCTGAGGAACACAGAGGCAATCATTCAAATAAAATGCTGGAAACAGTATATTCAGACAGACAGTCAGGTGACTATCTACAGACACACAGGTGACGAAAGACAGACAGGTGACTTACAGTCAGAGGTGTTTTCAGCAGTGGGAAGAACGCTGTGAAGGGTCCATTGTGACTCAGCTGCAGTGAACAGCCTTTTTCTGAAACACACACACACACACACACACACACACACACACACACACACACACACACACACACACACACACACACACACACATCACACACACACACACACACAAACATATAAAAGGGGCAAATGTCAAAGAAAAGATTAAACAGAGAAACAAACAACACAGATGGAAAAATATAGTTATTCTAATTTCACAATACGGCACAGAAAAAGAATTATGAGGGCAATTTTCATCTTTTATAAGAATCAAGTTAGACCGACACTGTTGCTCATTTATCTTATCAGTATCTAGAAAGCTGTGAAGGGTCCTAAACGGCTTTCCAAAATAAAATCATGAAAGGAAAATAACAATTGGTCTACAATTAACTTGAAATAGGGTTGGTCATTGGCTGTCGACTACTAATCCCTGACCATTATAACATCATGATTTAAAAGGCTCCCCACCAGAGAGCACAATTAAGAGGCGTGTCCCCTCAGAGCTGCCGTAGGGCAAGAGTTTCTGTTGTTGTTTGTGATATGTGGGCAGTTATGTCTCCATGTCCCATTTATTATTTTCTTATCAAAGCATCTCAGTTAGATTTGGTTAAATTTGTGGCCGCAGTGTTTCTTTTTCCACAGGTCACTGTGTATATTCATACAGAGTTTTCTCAGCTTAGCTTCCTTTGCTAGTCAGTCATGTTGTGTCATGCATTTGAGGCTGAACAAAGCTAAGTAACAGACACGTTACACAGGGATGTATGTCAATGCTAACAGGAGACAGTTTCCTCTGCAGGGTGAGACAGTTGGTGATTCATGTCAGAGTAACGGTGGGAAACAGCAGCGGCTACAGTGGTGAGCTACTATGCAACTGCTGCCTTACGAGGGGAAATGCTGCCTCAAATTCATAAACAATGATGTCACCATCCATCACGATATTTCACTGTAGACATCATCAAATGCCAATTCAGCCAACATTTCCCATCCCGAACTTGAATAATCAAATGTATTTAATTTATTAATGCCACTTCAACAGTCAAATTTTGGTCAAACATTATTTACAGTGTATCTGTGTTTCTTTTACCGAACAGGGCAACGGCTCCGGTCAGATTTTCTCTCTGGCTCCCACTCCTGTCCAGCTCTATCAACCGCTCCATCAGGTTACCATAGCAACGCCGGCCATCACCAATCTGACCCGCATCACACACACACCTGAGAGAGTTGGGGGGTGAATTAATGACACTATAATGCCGACACATTAACGAAAAACAAGCAAAGCTCTAACGGCAGAGAGGGAAACAGTGTCTGACATCAGCATCTATAGTTCTAGAGAGCACAAGAGAGATGGACAAAAACCCTAATCTAGGTAGATTTAGTCCTAGACAGACGTATGTAAAGAAAGTGAATCTTGGTTTTTACTCCTGGTCCTCGCCTCTGGTTATGGTCTATTTCTAGGAGAGGTACAAACAATAAACAGAGAATAAGATTATTTTTCATTAGAGTCTAGATATTATTGTAGATCAGGTTCTGGTTTCTGGCCAGGTCTTAATTTATAGTTGTAGACAACAACAGTACTCACAGAGAGAAATCTGGTTCTAGTAGTTCTGGTCCTCATTGTGGAGCTAGTTCTAGTGATTAAGAGAGTGGTAGGTAGTTGTAATGTGATCTATCTATCTATCTATCTATCTATCTATCTATCTATCTATCTATCTATCTATCTATCTATCTATCTATCTATCTATCTATCTATCTATCTATCTATCTATCTATCTATCTATCTATCTATCTGTGGTTTCAGGGATCTTTCCATAGATAATAGTTTTGTATCATTTAAGCAACTAACTGAAACGTTTAATCTCCCAAAGTCTCACTTTTTCAGGTATCTGCAAATAAGACACTTTCTTCGAGGTCAGATTCCAAGCTTCCCTCAAGACACTCGATGTGAACATTGCTAAACATTGTTTACAACTGTCTCGCAGGGGCTTGATCTCCATTATTTATAATAAACTGCTAGGCATAAGGCAGGCCCCACACTGGAGGGAAGTTTTCCAAACTTTAGCCCTAATTGTCAATTTGGACATAGAACCCAACCCTCTGGTCGCTGCTTTTCGGAACCATGGGTGAGGTCGATGTGCGCCTGACCCCAGCTAAACAGCGAACTCTGTCTTTCACTTCTCTCTTGGCCAGGCGCGCAATATTGCTTATGTGGAAAGATGCTGCCCCGCCCAACGATGCTCAGTGGTTGAGAGCTGTCATGTTTTGTTTAAACCTTGAAAAAATACATTACTCAATCCACAACTCCAAAGAAAAGTTTCGAAAAGTGTGGGGACCTTTTCTGGAATACTTTCATAGTTCTCAAACTAGCTAGGGACTGGATCCCTAACTCACACTTTGCTTTCTGTTTCTATGTCAGTAATGCCAGGTGTACAAATTGGCCCTCTCTCTGATGTCTTCTATTGGCCCATCTGTGGGTTCATAATTTTTTTACATATATATTTACTTCTCTATCTTACTTTACCTTATTTTATTACTTTGTCAGAGTAAAACCCGACTTCCAGCTGCTACCTGTACCACTCCGGGTATTAATCACAATTGGTCAATCGGTCCTTTTTATTCCTTTATGTATGAGTCTGGCAAGGTAATGATGTGTGGGGTGGAGGGGGTGGAGAGGGGGGCTAGATAAGGTTCCTTGTTTTGTGCTCTTGTTCTGTTGTTGTTGTGTTTTTTTCTCTCTACAGTGGATGTACAGGATCATCTCTCTTGTGACTGTGCACTTCATAAACCCCTGTACCCATTTTATACCTGTGCCTTATATTTGTGTAAAAACTCAATAAAAATATCTTTGCAAAAAAAAAAGACACCAGCACTGGGTTTAATTCTTTTGTCGTCTAGTTCTAGTCTTGGGTCTAGACCTGGATCTAGATCTAGTTCTAGAAAAGTAAAAGTGTGGGGCGCCGTTTAGCTCAATGGGTAGAGCAGGCGTCCCATGTACAGAGGCGTTGTCCTGGCCTGGAGCCCTTTGCTGCGTGTCACTCCACCTCTCTCTCAACCTGTTTCCTGTCATTTCTCCAAGCTGTTCTGTCAATAAAGCCAAAAAGGCCAAAAACAAAAGTAAAACTGTTTGTGTGTCTGACCTGGGTTGTCCATTCAGTTCAGTTTGACAGCGAGCTGTGGGGTGACAGGTGTCCGCTGAGCAGGCAGAGACCAGCTGACAACCAAACGCAGCGTTGCCACCTATAGGGGACATCCCGTGCATACACTCACAACTGGACTGAAAGACAGATGGAAAGGCAGACAGAGGTTCAACAGTTTCAGGATTTCAACCCGGTTTTGATTTTGGACTTGTGAATTTTAGTTCTGACATCAAACTAAATAATTTTAGTTCTGTTGCTTGTTCTGGTACTGATGGTCATTCTAGTTCTGGTCATAGTCCTTGTCCTCATCCTACCTTTCTAGGTGTCCTTACCTTGTTGGGTCCTCTGAAGACACAGATGGTGGAGTTGATGGGACACCCTCCATAGTTCTCAGAGCAAGGGTTTTTGGGTACGCAGATCTTGCCGTCGCCCTGGTAGTCGGGCTTACAGGCGCAGCTGACCTTTGACCCTTGTGAGGAACACTGGGCATTCACGTCACAGTCCCTCCCTGAGCAATGAGCTGACAAGGAAAAGGAAGATCTAACTCAGTCCAGAAGAGAATTTTTATCCCGATACCTCAAAACAAAAATTAACCATGTTCATTAAATAAATAAATAATAACCACAAGAGTTGGCTTTAGACTAGTCCTGTCTTAGTTTACTTGTAGTGGTCAAGAAACAGAGAGTGAGGCAGAGGAAATCATTCTGTGTCAAGGTCTTGTTCTGGCCTTGGGTCGAGCTCTGGATACAAAGAAAGAGATATAAGACTGCTTCTGGCTGTAGTCCTTCTTTTTTCAGAACAGTTTCTCGTCCTGATTGTAGTTCTGTATATAGACGCCAAGAGGATTTCAATTTTAATCCTGGTCCTATTTTTAGTCCAGATTCTAGATCCTATTCTAAACTGCAAGAGAGGAAGAATGAAACCTTGTTCTAGTTGTAGTTTATGGTTCTAGAGTTGATTCTCGATCTAGAACTACTGTACAAAATTATAAAAAATCTTTCTGGACTTCAGGGTTAATTATCAAAACTTGATAAAATAAAGATAAAACGCCACTAGATGTCTGTGGTATCGAGCAGCCCTGTGTGACTGGTATGTTCATTAAAAAGAAAAAAGAATTGTTAAAGAGATGATGATCCAAATGGAAAGTTTGTCCTGTGGTCTAGCACCACAGGAAAAGTCACGTTGCTATCGATTCATCCTGTGTGCAGTGCCCATTTAAGAACATCTCAGACTTGACTTTCTCAGCTCTAAAATCTCTCTCAAACTTTCATCAGGCTAAGAACAGCCTCATTCACTTTGAGCTGAATGCTTATATTAGCATGCTAACACAAACTGGACAAATCGACCAAATAAATGACACCCTAAACTAAAGGTTGGGATAAAATCAAACAGAAATTGGATCTGTGTGTTTACTTAGGCATCTTCCCTGTGGATTCTTCCTGTATCCAGGCAAACATTCACAGTCGGCAGCGTCTCCCTCTCCTTTACAGTATGAGTAGGGGCTGCAGTTTTTGCACCTAGTACTGGTACTCACTGCCAAAAACAGAGACACAACATGTATATATTTTTTCTTTTAAACATTTGTGATATTATACATGATTATCTGATATGTGTTTATATGGTTTATGTAATCAAATACAGATAAACCTGCATGTCATGGTCCTACCTTGGTCACAGCGTTTTCCGGTGTACGGTGGCTGACACAAACACTGTCCATCACCCTCTGGACCTTGATTGCACACTCCATGCACACAGTCACAAGCTGCACAGACAGACACACAAACAGAGTGCAATCAATTGTCTGTGTATCATTTTTGCAGCTGTTAAACATACATTAGTCCTTCAATTTGGAAGTGTTATTCCTTTTTTTTCTAAGACCACATGATTACCAGAAACTTCTGTGAGAAGAAGAGTCTCTGAGTGAGAGAGCCTACCTTTGCCACACTTGTCTCCATAAAAGTTTGGATTCTTACACTCCTGACAGGCAAAGCCTGCGAAGCCCTCCTAAAGAGAGAAATGTTTTTCTAATTATTACTTTGCAGTATCACCAATATGTTAACAATCTGAACCTACAAACCCACTATGTATCCAGCTTACCTCGTGTCCCCTCCCCACCCAAACATGATAACAGAAACATATCAAACATACACCAAAAAAACATTGAAATCTCTTTTCAGGGACAAGCTTGAGCTGTGGTCAAGTCTCTCAATTAGACATTAGTTATGTATATACATTTTGATCACTGAACTCAAACAGGCAAGACAGTCAAAGATAGACAGGATACTGACATCACAGACGCAGGTCCCGTTACCGACGCCTCCATCCTGACAGTTTCCATGGAAGTTACAGGTCTTCCCTGACCAGCTGGGACAGGCTAGAGACAGACAGGTGGACAGGTGATGAGAAATGATCACTATTCATCGTTTTAAAGATTCCATTTTGTTTCTTTTTAAGGCTTCAGTATAACTGCAATCTTGTAGGTTCATGTGTCCCAGTCATATGGTTGTCATTTGTCCTATTGATTAGTTTGAGGGCAGACACCCGGAGAAAGAGAGAGAGGAGGAAGGAAACACAAATGCAGGAAAAGTGCTACAGATAGAGAGTGGAATTCTTTTGACAATGATGACAATGAATAATAACCTTTAACCTTGAAGTATTTCAGTTTGCTTTTGTCTGTTTTTAGATGCTAACTTAAATGAGATCAATGCCAAGGTGAGAGGAGGAAGTGCATAGTTTGATGACGGACTGGAGGAAATCAAGTCGCGCTCCCACCACCCAGCTGAAGGCAGCGGCTGTGGGAGACGAGGATTCAGGTTGGCCCACATCCTTTCTGTGGCCTTGACAACCGTAAAAAGCACTTAGTATCAACCTATGCATGAAACGTTATATCACTGTGTGTGAGATAATAATGAGAGAGGTCTCAATATGATAAACTGAATGATATCAGTTTTGAGGGACATCAGATTGTGAGATGAATGTCTGTTTAATATCAGCCTTATAGTGTAAAGAGAAAAAGTAATAAGCAGAGATGAGTCTTCAGCTTTATCTGGACGACTCTCATGTTTTAAGAATGCAATCAAACAAAGACAAGCATTGACCATACAGCAAGAACTGCGTATGAAAAGGCAAATGGAAAATGGCGCTTTCAGCGACCTGTTCGTCAGCTTACTCTCTGTCTCTTACTGACATATACAGGTAGTAGCAGTCACAGTGTGATCACTTGGGTCTTACAGTTAGATTCTACCATTCATGTCCCGTCCTAAAAGTTTTAACTACAGCCACTTCACCAAGATCACAAGAAAGACCTGCTACTAGTCTTCAGCTTCAGTTCCTCTGATCGTCGCTGCCCCAAAACACTCAAACTACACCGAATGGAACGTTAAAACCAGCTTCTTTGCAGATATACTTTTTGTTTTGTATTTATTTAATGCCATAATACCATGATACAAATTTACCTTGTTCATACAGTGTGCATGCATGTGTATATGTGTAGAGGTTTGTATGTATTGTTTTTTTTATTTTAATTTTATTACTGTACTTGTACAAAAGACAATAAATACAGTTTTAAATAGACAAGACAATTATTTCTTTATCAAATGTTCAGCTCTGGTAGCAAATATACCAATCAAATATTTGTCTTGGAGGAGATTTTGTTTTGATTATAGTTTTATTGTGAGAAAATCGTAGTGATTTTACTTTTATAAACAACTGAATACTTAATAGTGAAATGTAATTCCTACTTAACAGTTTATGTTAATGAGGTAGACGATTATCGGCCCTGGACGATTATCGGAGCGAATATTCTGCCTTTTTTTAATTATCAGATTGCAGATAAAATACTGTTAATTAATTTTAAAAATTTGCTACTCACTTCTGGTACAACATCCTCTCACACAATGTCCCATCTACAGTAATTGTGACAACGATGAGGTGACAATACAAACTCCAAGATATTCATTTTTTCCATAACTGAATTAAAAAGCTGCTCTCAGAGGTAAATAAAGTTCCCAGAACACTGTTTGAAGCTAGAAAGGTGGCAGGGTCCGCCACATATACACAAAGTAAAACAGTATGAGTGTTATCCGTTAAGCTCAGTTTGTTTATTCGGTCATAAAAATGAAGAGAGTTTATTTTGTTTGTCATGATTATTTTTTTTAAATCAGTCAATGAAATTGAACTCCATAGTGCACCTTGGTGTCTTGGTTTCACTCATGTTTTACGTGAGTGTACTCTTTGTGTGTTGTGTCTTACGGAGGCAGAGAAGTCCCCAGTGCTGCGGGCAGCATCGTGGCTGCATGTACATCCTCGCACAGATGAGCTGACATCCCTCCAGCTCCATCTCCCTGCCACCGATCTCCACCACATAACTGCAGCGAGCAGAGAACATAAGGGGAACGACTCAGCCACAGTGAACTACAGTATGTTGAAGGTCTGTGTGTGTGTATTCGAGATAAAAACAACAACAATCATGCGCTACTTTAAGGATCTGTGTGTTTGTTAACCTGTCACATACCTGCAGTTCGTCGTTCTCAAGCTGCTGAAGCCGCGGGGGCAGCTGCTGGTGGCGCAGGCAGCCAAAGAAGTGCAGGAGGAGTGCAGGTCCTCCCTCTGTGAGACATCACACCGACCAGGAGGAGCAGTCTGAGGGAGCAGAGGAGACGTATGACTGCATGATCACTCTTTACAAATCAGATTTTACATTCAGGGTTATGGACAAGAGGGGTTTGAACAAGTTTCCGTGTTTGATAGTGTACATACAGGGCAACCGGGAAAAAACACAAACAAATAAAACAAAAAGGAAGACGCCACCTCAAAAATTATGTTAACAAACATCCTCTCCATTTTGACCATTTTGTAATGTATAATTTATTCTTCAGTCTGAGTTTAAAAAGTCAGTCTCTCCATCTCATGGATCTCCGCGATCACCTCAAGCCAATTGTCGATGGTTGTTGGTGGGTCAGTCTGTAACCATTTACGAGTTATTGCTTTCTTTGCTGCTACTATCAGTATTTTCAGAAGATGTCTATCATTTCTTGTTATATCCTCTGGAGGGTCACCCAAATACAGTGATGTACATGTAAACAGAATCTTCCTCCAAAGAATAGTCAACATTTCTCTTTATTTTTGCTGCATCGCTCCAGCTGTGTTTTTAATGAACAACCATTTGTTCTAAAAAAAAAAATGACTTCCACCAGCGTTAGAGTGGCACTGCAGATAACACTGGATGTGGTAATAGCAATAGTACCAGAGGCAGTAACAGTATAATTGAACAAATAAGAAACCGATCTGTCGTGTTGAATAGACTGGGAGACATTTTCAGGAAAAGTTTCAGTCTAAGACATCGTGTGGTGGTTGAGTGGATGCGTGATGTCCCGTTCTGTTGAGGTTACGATGCGTGTAATCGCAACATCGTTCAGCTCTGAAAGGTTTGCAGTGTGGAGACTCATTATCCTGGCAGGTGTGTTGGTTATGCTTGTGGGTTTGTCCCAGATTTAAGCAGATAACATGTTGAGAACGCAGGTGGAACTGTAGGAGCATGTTGTGAGCATGTTAGCATGCTGATGGAAGCCTTTAGCTCAGCACGGAGCCACAAAACAAGACTGTAAGATTTAGTCTGGATAAAGTTTGATCCATTCTAGGGAAACTCTGTCTGCGTGACTCTGCTTCTAATGATCAACTGTCTCATGTGAGCCCCCCAACTTTGCAGAAGTATGATCATGAATTGCTGTGATCCTCTTTTACACGTCCATGACATTATAGTTTTTGCCAGGACTGTATGGTGGCCCTGAAGTGCAAATCACAAAAACAAAACAGAAAAACAGAGATTTGCTGTTGTGATTTGAACTTCAGGGCCACCGTAAGACTGTATTAGTTAATGATAATGTACAAGAAACAGTCATTTACACCACAAGCTTTGGTGGAGTCCATATGATCCACAACGTTTCATTCATCCAGTGAAAAGTTGTGTACAAAATGGCTTTAGACTCTGTAGAAATAAGCAAAAAATATTCTGTGACACAGAATTTAGAGTTGCAAGCAAACTCCCGCACACTGTCTAACTTGCAAAAATACTACAAAATACTTTTAGTAAGTTTCAATAGACCTTCGTCACTTAAAAAACCTTGAGAGAATAAACAGGTGATACAGTATCTCTATATTTAATGGAGCTGGAGGTGTGGTACCTGTTGTTGCAGTGAAGTTTGCAGGCAGAGCAGCAGCAGGAGGAGCAGCATGGCTCTATGTGGAACATCCAGGGGGAACAATTAGTCCACCAACCGGGCGTCAGCAGAATGAAACAGCAGAAAAAGTAAGGGGAACGTATTCAGGCAGCGTCGGGTCTTCACATCAGTTTGTCTCTCTGAATCTCAAACACAAGCAGCTCTAATCGCTACAGGAAAAAACACACAGATAACAACATCCTCTGTGCAGGAAAAACTAGAAAACAATGGACTTGTACTCCAGGAGCAATAGGAAAGCTGAAAGCAACCTGCTGTGAATAGACGGAAGAATATAAGTAATTAAAAGTTTAAAAAACCTAAAAAAACAATGGGTGGATAAACACAGTCGGGATTATCAGCAGTATTGTTTGCTTATATTCAGCCTGTAATGTAGAAACTAACAAACAAATTACATCCAACAAATCAACCCTCAGCTCAGCGTCCTACGAAGCAAAGTGCGGCCGGAGAGGCTGGAGCTGCTGCTGCCGTCGTCTTTTCCTCTCTAATCGAGGAAGAGAAAGAAAAAAGAAAAAAACGACAGAAGCTGGCAGAGTAGGAACCTCCCAGCAGAGGTCATCTCTTCCTATAACTCCCCGTGTTGTGCCAGCAGCAGGACGAGTAGGAGCAGGATTAGTACTGACAGAGCAGCAGTTGTAACAGTAGCACTCGTTCAAGTCACAATAGTTAAAGTAACGGAGGCAAACACACACACACACACACACACACACACACACACACACACACACACACACACACACACACACACACACACACACACACACACACACACACTCCCTCCATCAAGAGTTCTGGTGACTATTGCACCTGGACTGCAGCTCCGACGGGCCACTGGTTCCCAACTTTGGGACTGGGGCCCCGAAGGAGACACAAGATAAACAATAAGTAAAATGAACTTCTGCTACACAAATTATGATTATTTTTCTGACATTCTATCAAATCTCTGCTTCTTACTCCTAAAAAAAACTGGAGAGTTTTACTACTTCAGCATGAAAACTCTTACAATTTAACAATCTGAGATGGGAACGTAACACTAAAATGCTCTCTGGGACGCTCTTTGCAAACAGCTGATGCCCTATTTGTTGTCTTTGCCCTGCACCTTTAACATTCTGACTGTTTGAAAGTTAACCAGTTTTTATATTACCATATTTAATATGACATGATAAAACAATATACTATTATTTTTGCTATTATTGGTTTAAGTGTTATTGTTTGTTTAGCTTATTTTAGGGTGACCATATTCTGACTCCCCAAAAAGAGGACGCTACTACGCAGCAAAATTTTGAGGGGTTTTCGGGTCAAGTCGAGTGTTTTTTACGTGCTTCTAACTCAGTTAACGCATATTCTGAATTCCCAAAAGACACTTAACCAGGCCTCTGTGATAGACAGCCCCCCAAAAGAGGACATGTCCGGGTAAAAGAGGACCATATGGTCACCCAGCTTATTCTGTCTGTTATAAGACCTTTTAGTTGAGGAACTGTTCTTTGTATTTTCTGGATGATTCAAATAAAGTGGATATATGAATAGAAAAATACAACTCTTTAATCACTACTACTGAGTAATTGTAAAGAGCATATGACATGATGTAAATGTTGCCTTTAACGATGAGGTCTGTCTGCAGAGAGAGAGAGGGAGAGAGAGATTGTGAGAAGTCCTCTCTCTTCCTGACAGGAAGTTTTTGGTGGATTTCCCCTCCTGGTCGTCCCAGCGGGGCGGTGTGTGATTTGGACGGATATCCTTGTCCACTCACACAACTCTCCTCCTGCTTCTCAGAACGAAAGGGAGCAAACGTGAAAGCCGGGTTTCTGTCCCGTTTCAATTCAGTGTCGCTTGATGATCATATGATGGAAGCGGCGAGGGGAGCCTGACAGGAGACAGGCGAGGGGTCAGAGGTCAAACTGCGAGCAGACAGAACAATTGCAGGAAGCAGGCGGACAATAAACTGCTGCAGTACGCCGGGGTTTACTGCCTTGCTCACTGGGTCTCCTGGAGTAAATTCTTCCTGTCAGATTTCCAAACACAGATGGGAGATTTTAATCAGCAACCTCTTGTCACAGTTTCACCACAAATTTCCACATAATTTCAACATAACCAGGAGCCTTCTTCCTCCCAGGATCTACTCTCGTCTCTGCTTTGACTTTAAGTTAAGTTGTCCTTCAAATCAGTTGAAAATAAATGATATTTGCACGAAAAAACACTATTTTTAGAAATGTTTGCAGCGAGTAAAAACGTTTAACATACGTCATTTTCAATTTAAAGATACATTTTTAACAGGAATTAAATCCCTAGCGAGACTATAGTTATGCTCAACGTTAGATACACTCTCTTGAGCGAGACAAGAGGACGAATTTTTAAAAAATGGCAAACTTTTTGAGGAGAGGTTATCGAATAGGTGAGACGTTTTAAACATCTGTATGATACGTCTTCGCCCGGACACAGAGACAAACAGTCACCACAGAAAAACTGTGAAGAGAATTAAGGGGAATTAAACGTGAATTGGACGGTGGTGAAGGAAAAGTTCAGTGCAAGACGGACTCGACTGACAACCAAGTGAAGTGAGAAATGTGTGGAAGTATGTGGGTCGTGACGTAGGTATGTATTCTTGAACGTAAAGGGAGCATAAATGAGACTTGAATTATACTTCTCAAAAAATAAATGTGCATACTGTATTTCTGCAATCTTACAAAGACAAATATCTCTGTAGCTTTCAGAGCCTCGCTGAAGAGCCGATACGCACAGAAACAGTCACGCAAACATAACAAAATGACAATCTTCATCATCTTCATCATCTTACTTTAGCATGTTAGCATTTTGAGATTTGCTAATTAGCAGTAAATGCAAAGTACAGCTGAGGCTGCTGGGAATGTCAACACATTACAGGTGTTCTGTCCCGACAATGATGCCAGAAGTAAAAAATAAGGCCATTATTGAAATCATTACAACTAATTCAAAACCAGTAATGTCAAGCTGAGAGTGGCGGTGGAGAAATTAAATCCTTAGGATTCTTAGTTTTGGATCCACGCATGCTTTTACGAAATTTGGCGATCCTGTGAGTGGTTGTAGAGTTGTAGAGGCCTTAAGAGGAAGTCAAATGTTTTCAGCTCAACACAAAGTTTGCATTTTCCACATTTATGATGCGCGTGCATGCTGACATGACAAAGAGGGGTGACTGTTGGATTAATACTATCACACAACTTGTTTTATCAATACTGTGAGATAACGGCCGTCCCTGCGTGCTGCCAGCCGGCTGATACTGTGTCCTGACTTGTGATGTGGTCTCATATCTGTGATGCCTTGAGCCCGAATGATTAAGAAATAAATAATTGAAACATTGTGCGAAGGACACTGAGATAATTGTAATCTTTGAGTGTGGCATAATGGCACCAAAACACACACACACACACACACACACACACACACACACACACACACACACTGTCACTGCTGACTCCTGAAAATGTGAGAAAAACACAAATCACGGAGTAAAGACAAACACTCGGGCCGGAGCCAGAGGTCGTGGATGTCTCTCGGCCCGCGTCCCGGTGACCGTCTCAACCTCGCTAAATGCCTCCAATCAGCACTCTGAACTGGAAAACAGCTGAACAGACAAGAAAGAGCCATGAAAGATAAGAGGAAGTGAGAGAGGATTTACTATCAGTGTCACATCCGTCTGGTGTTCCCTGAAGTCTCTCCGCTCCGACTGTTTATCAATGAGTACTTTGATATTCAACAGAATATCCGGTAAACGACACAGTATCATGAATACATATACTTTAATGTTCAACAGCACTGGGTCACCAGTTGGATATCAAACTGTAGGGCGAACAAACCCAAACACGTCACCCATCACCCATCAGCTTGTGGAATATTATTCTGAAGCAGCGACTTTGGCATTATGAATATGACTAAAACATGCCAACTGAAAATATTACCTGTTTGTTAACCTGAACCAAAACTGTTTCAGCTGCTAAACTGTCAAACAACCTGAATGATATTGTTACAGCTGTCAGTCTGAACTGAACTGTGCTAACCTGAATCAGATTCGCCACAATCGTCGACTGAACTAAACTGTTTTAGTAGCTAAACTGAACTCAAAATAAACCTGAAGCACATATTATTGGCAACACTAATCTGTTAGTTTACTTGAACCAGATATTAACTGAAAATCTGAAATGTTAGCAAACCTGTTTTAGCTGTCAGTGTCAACTGTTAGCTAACGTGGATCAGAGATTTGCCGCCAAACTCAACTGTCATTCAACTGGCAGCTAAAATGTTTAATAACCAGAAGCAAACTGTTGTCAATGTCACCTGATAGCAAATTGGATCAGAGATTTGCCGCCAAACTCTGTTTTAGCTGCTAAACTGCACAGTTACTTCAGCAGAACCAGATAATAACGGATAATCTGACCTGTTAGCTGATCTGAATCAAACTATTCTGGGTGCCAAACAAAACCTGTATTCAAACTTTTCTCTTAAATGGAGCCGTTAGCTAACCGGTTACATTTCACATGCTTGGTTGGCAGGTAAAATGTATCTGGTGTTGGCTAATCTGAGTACAGGACAGATAGCTAACGTGAATAAAACTACTTACTGCTAAAAACGTTAGCTTACCTGTACGTAAGTGTTCTGCAACTAAACTGAATTGTTAGCTCACATGAACGAAACAGGTTTAGTTGCCTAACTGAGCCAAACTGAGAGGACGGAGCACATTTTCAGGACCAAATGTACTAAAACCATGTTGAGGAGTTTAATACAGATAGTACAATGCTAACAACTAACAGGACATGACACATAACCTCCTGGGCAGAGCTAATAAACACGGTTCGCCAGAGCAGTTTCCCAGTCTGACTGTCGACCCTGTTTATTCTTCAAAAACGCATCGTCATGTCATCGCAGCACTTCTACTGTCCAAACAGAAATCCTGTTTGGATCCAACCTCTCAATGTCATGAAGTTTCATGCGATTTAATTTGTTTGTTTTATTACAGTTTTATCTTCAAATGAAAGCGTTTTGAGTTTGGAACTGAAATTCTTTCCTATTGGACGGTTGACCCACTGGAGTACCAATCAAAGGTCAGATAGCTGGTTCTGCTGATCAGACACTTCCTGGTACAGTATCTCTGTCCCCAGTCTGTTAAAAGTGTCAGTGAAAAAGGAAATCAGCTGAATTTCATGACGAGCTGCTCCGACAGACAGGAAATAGAGGAAGCTGAACGAGTTGAAAGGTGGCGGTACTTTTCGTGCTGCTGAACCGCCGAGTCATCAAAACCTTGCTGGGCAGAAAGAGAGAGAGAGAGCGGTGAACTGCTGACGGGAACTTCTAGTAAATTCTTTCTTTTTAAGTTCTTAAGGTGTTTTTTTTTTTGTCCCCTCTGGAATACAAAATGTTCTGGACTTTGGAAACACAAACGTTGTTGTATGCTTGACCCCCAGAGGACCCACTGAGACTTCTATTATTTATACTGTCTAAAGCCTAAAGGATCATTCTGGTTGATTACAACTTAAATCCTCTTTTTGTAGATTTGTCCATACTTTCTATAAGTAACAAGAATGGCACACTTTAGAGCACATACCTTCACCGACAGTCCCCTTGTGTACTCACTCTCAGATACCTGCCACCCGAACACGACTGATTTCTTTTTTTTAAGCATCATTTTCTTGAGAAATTAACAGAAAAATGTAAAAACACACCCTATTTCACAATGTAAAAGAAAGAGAGAAAAAAAAACCTTGGCTGAGATCCATCCTCCATACAGATTTTGTGGAAATCCATTGAGTAATTTCTGTGGAATCCTGCTGACAAACCAAACGGGTGAAAGTTTCAATTTCCTGTGTGGAGGGAATAATAATTTACTCACCAAGTCACCAACCGACATGACTAAAAAGATGTTTGCGAGGTCACGTATGGCACTGAGTGAATTAAACTTTCACCGTTGCTTGAAGTTTTGTTTTTTTAAATGCAGTCTTGGTTACATATTCAGACGCCAGACCACTGTATAGATGTTTATAATACTGTGAGACGGGATTTTACGCCTCTGAAATGTTAACACAATGCCATTTATTGTATGTTTTTATCACCGCACTACTATAAAAATATCTCATTAATTCATTTTTATTTTAAATGGGGAATAATATTATACCACCAGGTCATTTTTTTCTTGTTTCAAGAGACATTCCCAGATTCATCACATGTTAAAAATGTAGTTTTTTTTTCAGTGACCACGTCCATCATATTGTCAGTTTCCTACAGACACACGGAGTTCTTGGAGCTTCTGTCCAACAGACAGCTCGGTTTTGTGGTTTCACTGCTGCATCAGCTGAAAAGTGTGCAGACGGTGGTTAAATCCTGCTGATTTTCAAACTGCGGTCGCTTAACGAAACAGGAATATTGTTACATGTCTTCATGTACACTTTAATTCAGTGGCATTCCCCTTTAACAAGACAACAACACATGATATAAACAACAGTGGCGAAGGGTGGGGAGGGGGTCCAACACTGTTTGGCTTCCAATTTTGTCGATAATTGAGTACAAAAACACATAACAAATGATAAAATTAAACACAAAGAAAATATAAAAAAATAATACTCAATGATAATACTAAATATGACATTTCAGAGTTCATATTGGAAACGTTATCAGGACCTTCCTGTTTAGTACAAAATCTGCTTCAGGATGGAAAACATCCGTCCGTCCCAAAACAATTATATTAATACAATATTAATAACAATATACAGTTCAACAATACTGCTTCATTAACTACAATGTGCAAGGAATAAAACGTTTAGAGAGCAGATTGTGCCAAGCAGCTGTGTGTGTGTGTGTGTGTGTGTGTGTGTGTGTGTGTGTGTGTGTGTGTGTGTGTGTGTGTGTGTGTGTGTGTGTGTGTGTGTGTGTGTGTGTGTGTGTGTCCTACTTAAAACATCAGTTTGGGATATCCTCTTGTCACCCTTCCCAGAGTCAGACCGCACAGATGTACAAATGAAAATATATAAAAGTGTTTTTTTGGTTTTAAGAGCAACTTTACATAAATAACATTTACATCAGACAGCTTTGGAGTGGTTCCAAGGTGGATATTTCCTCTTTTGATAACGCTAGGCTAGCAGTTTCCCCCTGCTTTGAGTCTTTGTGCTAAGCTAGGCTAACACATCCTGGACCTACCTTTGTCCTGGACACACACACATGAAACTGATATTTTTATCTGACTCTGGGGAGGTCAGAGGACAAGAGGATTTACCAGAAATGTCAAGCTGGTCCTTTAAGGAAATATTGGTTAAAATCGAGCAGAACTCCTGTGGACTGTCTGCAGCGCCCCCTGCTGTGAGACACCAGTCTGTCTGTCTGTCTGTCTGTCAATCAAGTCATCCACCAAAAAGGTAAATCTCCTCTGTGTGAGACAATTTAAAAGAAAATGAGGTTGTGCCAGAAACTCCCTATATTTCGGCTCCATGTGAAGTCAGAGACCTTTTCTCTTCTGTCTGGTGTGGCGGCCTTGTGTCCGCTAAGTCCTTCAAGCCCAGTTTTTTTTTTTCAGTCACATCTCTTTCCGTCTTCAAGAAGTAACGCTAAAGACCCCAGTATGCTTCAGCTGCAAACATCTGACTCTTGTGTGCAAAGTGAATGTATATTTATTGGGATTAACTACCAGATCAATTGCTCTTGCGGTGGTCACAGGTTGTTATCTTGTCTGGTTCGGCTCGGCCATGATGTGAACACTAATGAAATCTCCTTCTCAGGTGCAGTGCTATGACGTGTGTTGAGGTCAAGGCCTTTGAATGTATCTAATTCAGACTATTTTTGCTAAAGACTTTTTAAAACAAGTTTAATGCCTTCTGTATGTATTCTGATGAGATGTATGATCTGCTGCTTCCTGCTGTTGCCTGTTTTTCTGGTGTGTTCAAGAAGATGAACAGGAAACAGAAACAGAAAGGCAAACGGTCCACTGGCTATGTGACAAAAGTGAATCGCCAATCATCAGCGGGTTTAAAAAAACCTGTATACACCCTAATTTTGGTTTGAAATTTGTATAAAAATGACAAGCAGAACAATAAAACACCCGGCCATCCGGCAAAACACTTACCCTGGTTCACCTTTTGTTATAACATAATGCCAAGACGAATGTTCAGGTTTAGAACCTAAAGATAACCCCCCTATTTGTTTTCTCTGGCAGACTTCCTGTAAGTAATCTCCACAGACGGCTGATTAAAACAAATTTAGCATGCAGTGATATGATGATGTTGGCAACTTGTCCAGTCTACATGTACATCTGTGGGAAGGTGTGCAAGAAGACTGTATTTAAGGCCGGAGTAAAAGACTTTACCTCTCTGTATTTCGCATTATTATAGTACTTAAATCTGGAATCTTAGGCTGATGTCCTGGTAGCAATGCATTTAACTTAACCAACTAAGTTTGGTTTGCCAGCGCTGAAGGGGCACAAACACGACTAAACTACAGCAAAGACTATGAAGGAGTCTTTGGAGTCAAAACGTTCTTAATTGTGTGCAATTACTGTCACTGCCAGAGGGGGGAGACAAAAGTTCTGCACTGGTGGGTTAAAACAATCTCTCGCTCTCTTTTATCATCCTTCAAACATCTGGATCTTTTCATGTGAACAGCGTTCATCACTGTGCACCGTTGATTTATTGCTCCTGTGCTAACTACTCTGTTTGAAGCATACTGAGCCCTTTAAACAGCCATTCAAGCCCTGAATCTTTGTGTAAACTATACTGGTCACACGCCGACTCCACCGTCAGGCTGAGCAGCTCCCAGGTGCTGAACAGTCGCCCGTCTGTCTGTCATCCTCTTCGACCAATCAACCCGTGAGCTCAACGGGAAGCTCCCGGCTGCATAGCGCCTCCCACTGGCGAGCGAGGAGTGAGATCAGCCTCTCTCTGCTGTCGGCTCCCGGGACAAACACGCACCACTGGACCTCGCCCTCTGCGCCCCCGCTGGCCCCGCCCCCTCTGAGCGGGGCCTCCTCTGCGGCAGCAAAGTGGTCCATGGTGAGGTGGCAGAGCAGGTCGGGGCCGGGCAGGTCATCGAACACCAGGGTCAGAGCCTGAGGGTAGGTCTGGTACCCCAACAGGACCCGGTCCAGGTCGCGGATCCTCCTAGCCTCCCGTAGCTGATACCGCTCCCTGCAAGAGGACAGAATGAGGAAGACGATGATGAGAAAAATGACTACTATACTGTCAAAAACCATAACAATAACCTCAAAGACATCACTTCAATCAAACAAACAATCCTTCTTTTCTCTGAGTCTTTCTCAAAGACAGTTCATAGCTGATACTGATGTGTTGAAATCCTCAGTGACCTAATTTAAAGAAATGTTCTGCAGGTAGAAGAGGGAGCAGAGTGTTGTGCATCTGTTTCGTCAAGCTTGCAAAAAATGTTTCAAGAGTAATCTAACTAACCTGACGCACCAGATGGTTCGTTTCGCAGAACCATCTGGAAAGGCAACGCTAGAAACTGTTTGGAAAAGGGCAGGCAAAGGCACTTTATCACTGGCTTCGACCAATGAGATCAACAGTCGAGGAGTCCTGCCAGTGGAGCATGTTGGTAAATTAAACTCTTGCCAAAGTTGACAGAACAGTGGAAAGATACTTTCCAGTGAGAGAAGCCTTCAGTTTTGTACTCTGCTCTTCTTTCAATACAGAGAGTTGATCCAGTTATGATATAAGCGATGCTTCAGCAGCAGCTACGTTTATCTCTTGTTGTTTTCAAATGAACAGTCACTTCTCTCACATCTAAACCATGTCTCCTGTGGTTCCTAGTGCTTCCTCATATGATGTTTGTCTCACTCTCTATGAGCTCAGCCACAAGGGAACAGCTTGAAGCCGGGCAAGATTGATTTGCGATAATAATTTACAAATTGGCTACTGGTGAGTCTGTAATAAAGCTACTATGATGTTGTATTTCTTGCTCAGTCAGTCTCATGTTCCTCCTCACAGCGACTAATTTGATGTTCTGTTTTTTTTAGGCTTCAGTTAATATTGATTTCAACTGTTTTATGTCCCGAGTGCTCCATCTCCCCTGTGACACCATCAGTATTTGTGATTGAACGCTCTGCACGCCACACACAGTATTTTGCCTGCCAGCCAGCGTCTGCGCTACTTCCTCTTTTCCTGCAGCAGACGAGAACAAACATGAGGGAAAAGCTTCTTCTTCTTCTTTTTTTTTTTTTGCTGCCAAATTAGAAATGTGCTGCATTCAGGGGGGAATACATGCTTGACAGTTTATATTGTTCAATGTTTTTTCAGCTCTGCCTCCTAAACCCCGAGGCCATCGCTATAAATAACTCTGCCCTGGATAAAGATAGGTTCTAAAACGGTCTGTGTGCTCACCTGGAGGGAGGTTCTTTGGCAAAGTCTGGTAGAGGATAGCTAACGTAGTCCTCGTCCAACAGGAACACATCGGTGCTAGTCAGGATCAAAGTCCTGGGCTGGAGAACAGGGGACGGGGCGGAGCTGGAAACAGAGGGGGAGTGGCCTGAGAGCGTGGAGCCTTGACTGGGCAGACTGCTGGGAATCTGGACCTGAAGGAAAGGAACGATCAGCGGGTCAAACGGATAATACGGACCGTGATAAGTGAGTTTAAAATAACTAAAACAGAAACAAACACAAGGACTGGAAATATAAAATCAAGGCAAAGCCAATTAAGAAATCATCCCTGCATAACATATAAATCACAGAGATTATTAAACCTTGGTGGCAGAGGATAAAGGCTGTGAACACAACACTGTCGTTATTGATTCCCTTTAAGTCGATACTGCAAACATTGTTGCAAACAGTTGCTCTTTAACACATTCAGCAGATACGGAGCAAGTTTAGAGCTGGGCACAGTCACTATGTGCAGCGTCCTGAATTGATGTCGTCACAGTGAGGTTGCCAGGTTTGGCAGCATCAAGCCTGTATGGGGGCCAAAACCAAATGTGCATTGTTCACATCTGGCAAACAGCACTGTGGCTGGAAACAAAGCACAGAAGATGGATCCACTGCTGCTCTTCTAGAAACAGTTCCAGCTCGTCAACCCCAAAAATCACAGATGAAGTTCTGACCTGGAAGACCAGCAGGTACAGCAGGACGTTGAAGGAGCGTGAGGACGAGGAAGCTGCGCTGGCTGGAGTTTTCCTCTCTGCCACGATGAAGGTCAAGTCTCCCATCTCCTCCTCACTGGGATAAATAAACTTCACTCTGCTGTGGACCAGCTCATAGTTCTGCATTTTACCTGCAGAGGGAGACATAAATCATCGTTCTTAACGTGGTTGATGTTAACATCTGGTCAGCAATAAGTCTTTCTCAGTTATTTGTTCTTATCCTTTTGGACAAACTAGTTAAGGCAGGGCATTTTAAATGTCCAAGTTCTGACACTGGACCATATGTGTTAAAAGGAGGTGCACTGCATCCCTGTGTAGTTACCCGTGTTTGTGTTGGTGAACTGAGAGTAGAAGTCCTGATCTGACGGCTCTGGAGCAGGAAGCTGCTGCTGCAGACTGAGAGCCGACATCAGCTCCTGAAGGAAGATGCCTGTTCCATAACTGTCCCTGCTGAGACAGCACACGATGTGATCGGCCGAACGACCTGCAAACACAAAGAGAGAGAGAAAGAAGACGGAAAGATGACATGGAGTGATATCAACACTGAGCACTAAACTTTGTATGACATCTGCAAACACTGAAGAGTGTGTATCTCCACTCACCTACGACTCTGAAGTACTGGTCAAACAGTCCCACATTGACAGACAGCAGGTCAGACAGTCTGATGGACAGACAGCAGCACAGACAAACATCTGGATCTCCAGAGTCCATGATGTCCAACACTGTAAGAGATAGAGATGGAGAGCGATACAAAGAGAGAAGGAGCAAAAGTATTCTTCCATTACAATTTGTGATTTCAAATGTTATCTTTTTCTCACGCTCTGAACCCGTCATGTCAGTTTGTCCTACCCGAGTGATGACCGAGTGAGGAGGCAGAGTCTTCCAACAGGAAGTAGATCGTATCATTGGACAGCAGCAGACAGCAGGTGAGCTCAGACTCTGGAGACTTGTAGAGAACCACAGACAGCCACAAGACCTGTCTCACCTCCTCCGCCTCAGACTGAAGAAGAAATAACTGTTTGAATTTCAAAATCAAAGAGATGGCACATTTCTGGAAGAACTTTGGGCTTTTTGCACTTTTGATTGACACATTTTTGTAATTTCCTGATTTACAAGAGACAAGATGATTAATAGTGAAAATCATCAGCATATGCATCAGTGATGAAAAGCAGCCCTGCATCCTTCAATACTGAGACACAGGCTTAGGGAGCACGGGAAGACCACAGTGTGTGTGTGTGTGTGTGTTTGTGTGTCCTACCATTGCTATATATCTGTTAAAGTAGGCCAGCAGTTGTTGTCCTCCGAGCCCAGCCAGGAGCTTCAATCCTGGGGACAGACCGGGGGTGAGGTGGGGGGACGGATGGTTGTCCTCCATCTGGAGGCGAGAAGAGTCCCAGCTGAGGAGGACAGAGGAAAAAAATATCAAGTCATCTCTCATGATTGCTACAGGCAACTGTCGGAAAAGAACACGACTCCTGTGCTTCTTTAAGAAACTCTAATACTTTTTGTTTTTTAACAATAACATATGACTTGAACATAGTTGACAGGAGTGCTTACATTTGTAAGTGAAACACTGATTATGAATTACTTCTATCGACCTCTGATGTCTCTTTTAATTTATCACCCAACATACGTAAAGCTCATACTGGTCTATCTGATCAAGATCATATCAGCATAAAATATCTACAATGCCAATCTATCAGTCAGACTCTTATGATTAAGTGCAGCTTCATTGACGTCTATCAGCATTTGCACTGCTTCATAATTTATTTTAGCTAAATAAATGTTTTATATACTCACTGATAAATGAGTGCCCTGATAAGATAAGTACACTGTGTTTCCTGTGCCCGTACAGTGTAACTGAGTCACACTGCATGACCTTGATCTAAGTACATGTAGAGAAGATAATCTATCTTGGACTGAACAGACGAGCTTCAGAAATGCACCTGCTGCTGCTGTGTGATTTCCCCGCACTGTTACAGCAGCACTGGTCTCTGGATCTGTGACGGCCTGAGAACACAACAACAAGAAGTTGTTAAACAAATTCCAACTAAACGAAACCATCAGCTGAAATAAGGCCGTCTTGGTCCGTTAGTTGGTTTTCACCTTGTGTGTGGTGTCCTTGGTGTGGACAGGGAGTGCAGACCCAGGGCAGGGCCACCATCTTCAGCCCTTCCAGAGAGGCTCTCCGCTGACTCAACTCCACCAGGAAGGAGCTCCTGTCCTGGGCCAGAGGGAAGAGCAGCAGCAGCCTCTGGCCGCCCAGAAGCAGCTCCACGGTGTGACGACTCCTGGACACAACAAGCTGGTTAAAAAGCTGATTAAAAACAATACTACTAATAATAATATTCAGTTTTTCGGTCATTTAAAGTTGACATGTAGGTACTTTCAAAGCCTCCGTACCTCAGCTGGTGTTTTGGGTTCGGGCAGGCGGTGTTGCTGGTTCTGTCCCCGACCTGAGTCGCTCTCTCTCCCGGGTGAAGCACCACAGAACCGAGGGGCACACGGACCAGCCGGCACCAGGAGGAGGAAGAAGAAGCGTGATGAAGGTCAGCACTCCTCCTCTCTGTTTCTGCCAGCTCTCTGAAGTCGGTCTTCAGCACCCAGAGGTGTCGGTGGGTGAGAAAGAGGAGAGAAGGAAGGCTGGGATCATCAATCTTGGGTAAAATGCCTGACAGGAGGGGATGGGTGTCTGTGGCAGATGAGGAGGGGGAGGAGGACGGGAGGAGGTGGGCAGGATAGCCTCCCTGGGCTCCCTGACTCTCCTCCAGCTCCCAGGAGTTGATGAGTGATCGGGGGAGGAGCTGAGGAGTGTTGAGAGGCTGCAAGCCAGTTTGAGACCCCGCTGCCTGGAAAAACAAAAAGGAGAAGGTTTTTATTTTACAGATGTTGCCTCAAAGTTCAGCCTGATTCCAGCATCAAAAATAGCATCACATGAGACCTGTGTCCTTTATGCATCTCATCATTTTCACAACTATACAGCAAAAAATTAAAGCTAACTATTTTACTCCAAAATCAACAATGGTTCTTTTATTTTAAAGACTCTATATGAGTCAGCTGCTGCTCCCTGACCTGGATCAGCACTTTCAGCTCGGTCCTGGTCTGCCGGAGCTCGTCGGCCTCGGAGAAGATGTACCAGCGGGTCGAATCAGTTTGGAGGCCGAAGGAAAGGCAGGAGTCGGGGAGGTCAGTTTGGGAGGAGAGCAGAAGCTCAGAGTATGGCACCAGGAGGTCCACCTGCAGACTGGACAGCACCTCCTCAACAGGAGGACTCGGCTCCTGGTCTGAGAACAGGAGGACAGATTGCTCTTATTTCAACATGTAGCAAAATCATTTCTATACTACAGTTCTAGCAAAAATCATGTAATTTGCTGTACATAAGGGCTGCCACTAACAATTCATTATCGCTTAATCTTTGGATCTAATGTCCAAAATACCATCTTCACATTGCTCATTTCTGGCAAACCAACAGTCTAAAACCAGAATATATTCAGTTATATTAAAAAAATATATAAATAAATGGGTGTGTCTAAGACAAAGTTCATGTCCTAATTTGTTATTACACATTTCCTCTGTTCAACCAAAAGCTCATCTATCTCATGTTCAATAATTCCATGTCTTTGTTGTTGTTCCAACTTTTAAGGAAGGCTAACTAGCTTTTCTGAAATGTCTTCACACATCTCGAGCTGATTCACTTCCAGTTACTGAAACAAAGTTCTGCATTAGGTCTGGTGCTGCATCTGTCTGTCAGATTTGTTTGTTTTTTGAAAAACACTGAACTTGTTTTATAAATGTCCAAATTTGCAGCAGCGGAACATTTTGAGATTTCTGTTTGTTGTCAGTCCAACACTGTTGCGTTTAGGAGAAAACACAATTCATGCTACAAACATGAGTCACATCCACAACTTCCATATGTGTTTGCATTAAGAGTGCAAACAAAGTTTAAATGAGGCTGAATGGGTGCTTACCTGAATCCTGATTGGTCATGTCATCTGAAAGGTACAGCAGGCCCAACACCCGGTCCATCAGCACCAGACACACCTGCTTCTGCTCCACCTCCTCCTTCACCTGAAGACAGTAGCACCACAGAACCCTGCTGACCTGAACCTCCTCCTCCTCCTCCTGCTCCTCGTCACAGAGCTCCCCCCGGTGGCCACCGGGCTCCTCTGCTGGAGGAACAGGGAGCGACGTGGAGGGGGAGCAGACGGACTCCTCGACAGAATCATCCAGACCCATTTCAAAGTATCCGTCCCTGGAGCCCAGACTGGAAAAAGGAGCAGAATGAGAATGATGGAAGTTCTAGAAGCTCCAGAAAACATTGGGAATCTCAAGACACCACTAGAAACATATGATAATGCCAGAAACAAGCTTAAAATTGAGAGAATCTCGGAAACCTTTGGGAACCCCACAAATGAGCAACATCAGACAGTAGGAATTATAGAGGATCTCTGTAAAGGGTTCAGGAATTCCTGAAGCCAGGAGGAAATTTCAGGATAATCTTGGAAAGCATCTGGGAATCCGAAAAACGAGTAAGAACTCGAGGGAATCACAGAAACCAGCGGGGATTTTAGGAGATCTCGGAAACCAATGTGAATCTCAAAAAAACAGAAGAACTAAGAATAGAACCTAGCTGGAGAAGGTTGCTGGTTAAATTACCTGGGACTTCCCACTTCGGTGTCCTCTACATGGGACTGAACCTCTCTGGGTTCCAATATCTTCTCTTCCTCCCCCTCATCCTCCTCCTCCTCCTTCTCGTCATCCTCCTTCTTTAGCGTCCTCTTCTGCTCCTTCAGGGTTGAGCTGAGACGATGGGAGAGCTGGGTAATGAAGTCTTTGTTGGAGGAGGAGAGGGAGAGCAGATGCGTAGGAAGTAAAGGACACCAATCTTTGCTGCAGGAGAAGCATGTCGTTTCATCTGATCTCGAGGAGGAGCAGCAGACACAACTTGAGGAGAGAGACACAGAGGTGGAGGTTTATTTTCATTGCCCATGATGGCATGAAGAAAATCAAACTTCCTGTATATAATTCACTCGCTTCAGTAGTCTAATTAGCTCATTTCACTTTAATAAACATGACTGCCACTATTTAACCAACTGTATCTGTAATGTTCTTAACATTTATAATTACGTTTTACTGTTGTAGGTCAATAAAAAATGTAAATTAAGTTACACATGCAGCAGAGATCACAGTTTTAGGACTCTTCTACTTTGATATTGTCTTTGTTACCATCAATACTCAACACTTCCTGCACTAAACCTTTTTCACATTAAAAGCTTTCCCATGGCTCAAAAGGCCTAGTTTGTAGACGGTGGATTAAAGAAGAAGCAGCTATATATTATTTTAGAGTCTTTAATTAATATTATGGTAGTAGCACTATTATTTGATACTGACCAGACAGTAATAGTAGGGGTTGTAGTAGTAGTAATACTTGTGGGAGCTCCACAGTGTGTGTTTTCAGACAGACTGACAATAGGTTGTTGTACCTGCAGACAAACACATGAAGCAACGTTAGAAGCACGCTGAACACAAATATTTATCCATCTGTGCACCTCATGTTCGGCTGCCGTCCTTAGGCACTGGCAATGCTTGAGCTAAATGCTAAATATTAGCATGCAAACTTGTTCACAACGCCTTTGTCAGGACTCTTTAGCAGGTTATATTGTCCATGTTTACCTGGTTAACTTAGTGTGTTTGCATGCCAACACTTTGCAATATGCAGATTAGCAGTAAAGGTACTCCCACAAGTTTTGCAGATATTTGATTATATACTCCAGGTGTTTCAGGTGTGTCTGACCTGGGTAGAGTCAGCAGACAGGAGGTGTGTAGTGTTGTTAAAGCTTGCAGGGGGAGGTGCAGCGTCCACAGGAGGGAGGACACTGGAGGGAGCGGTGGCTTCTTCTTTGCTCGTCACTTCTGAAACAGGAAACCAAACAGATCAGTGACGCTGATGGTGAGGAGCAAAGTTTGACTGACAGTGTTGGTGTTGCTGATTAGTTCTCAACTATATTGGATCTGAATAATATAATAATAAGTGTTCACGAAGTTAGAACTATATGAACTGTGTTCACATGCTGCAATGCTTTTCATAGCTCTAGTTTCTTCATATGAATATTTGATTCTGTTCCTTGACTCAACATATTAAGACAACAACTTGGGCTCTTGGAAATTGTGATTTATCAAGACAATAATTGATAGCACATTAATGAAATATAAAATAATGACTGGTGACAACCCTACACAAGCTTAAAGTTTACTACTGAACACGGCTGCTCTCAGCTGAAAACAAATCCATGCATACTCGGTTCTGACATGTGTTGCCAAAGGTGCTGGGCATCATGCAGAGTTTAAATATATTGTGAATTAATATACAAATGTCAAATTTCATGAAAAACACAAAAACAAAAACATCAACAACAAATAAAACCGGCAAATCCTGTTTTACAGGTCAGGCTTAAGAAAAAACACAGACGTGCATTTGGTTCCTGTGGTTTAGATTCACACGTTCAGAGAGAACGCAAGCCTGATCTCAGCCAGAACAAATAACAGCGTCACACAGTTTGAGGTTAGTGAGTGTTAGCAGGGTGTCACACAGCCTCCAGCCAAACATCAGTGAATATCAGATCTGATTAACTATTCGCCTGTTGTGCTCCACAAGCTGTTTTTTAATCCATAACTCAGTGTGTGTGAGTGCAAAATGTAACTCTTCAGTAAAAAAAAGTTTACAGTTTTTAGGAAGTTGAAACAAAATGTGCTGAAGGTGCTTTCAGGCTCTGCTGGTTTCAGCCGCTATGTGTTGGTTGCTACTCTCATTTCTCACATGCATTGTAAATGTTTTTAAGAATTTCCCAATGAAGCCAACTAAATAAGGGATTTTTAACATTTCTGCCAGAACACTGCCTTAGATTTTTCTCTTTTCTTCCCCCTCAGGAATGAACTTGTCAGAGCTCCCTGGTGGACAACATATGTTTCTGGAAAAAACATTTGAGGCGAGAAATAAACAATCCAGTGACAGAATCTAGATTCATTTTTGACAGTGTGATCTGAGCTCATGTGCATTTAGCTGCTGCTTTTTTTTGTTTCCTCAACTCTACTGAGAAAAATAATGCATGCCATCTGTTTAAGTCTGAGACGTTGGTGCTTTAGAGTATGATATCGAGTGGTAGTGAATGTCATATATGCTATTCTAATAGCTGGCTGGTGTAAATGTTATTACAATTACATTTGATGTCAGAATTAATGAGGCTAGTGCAACTTTCAACTGCTAAGCTTGGCTAAACACATATCAAAGCCTCTGACTTTCAAAAAATTGTTAGCAATCTGTCAAACAGGTGAACAAGAAACACATCAGGAGCAGAATGTACATTCCATTTAAACTGAAAGCAACACAGAAGAAATTATGAGTCAATCAAATGATTAGTTGATGGACAGGAAATTATCATTTCAAACAGCAATTTGGTCATTGAATTAGTCTTTAAAGTCATGCGTCAATAATCAGCAGTTGCAGCTCCAGTCAGCTGCAGTTTTAAAGAATCACCAAACAGCAGAGAAACATAGTGGTCTGTCTGACCGCTGCCTCACAGCAGAAGTAAAAACCACTGTCCCCCCTCCCTCAGCCCTGCACAGCCTGATACATACATGATTACCTTGGCTGGGGCAGGCAGCCTGTTGGGCCGGACAGGAAGAGGAGGAGGAGGAAGAGGAGGAAGAGGAGGTGACAGCAGGAGGAGCAACAGCAGAGGAGCAGCAGGAGGAGGAGGAGGGAGAGGAGGAGGAGAGGTGAGGAGGTGCAGCAGCAGACAGCCTGGTCTCCTCACTGATCTGACGAGAGGACAGAGAGGAGGAAGCCTTCAGAGAGAAGCAGTCACCTGCATCATCAACCAGATCACATCCTAAAACCTGCAACCAGCAGCTCCATCAGCAGCAGAGCTTCAAACTGCCTCTTTTCCCTCAAAGTCTCGTCATCCAAACAGGAAGCAAGCTAGTTTATTCTGGACTCCTTTACAATGGTTGGCAAACAGAAAACGAATAGTCTTCCTGTGCAGGAGGAAACCATTCGGCTCAAACGTGTGCTCATTGCAAAACATTGAAAAAATTATTTTTGCTTCTTACAAAAAAGGTCCACAAACTACAGACCCCGACACAGTTTGGCAGTCTGCACAGATTTAGCTCAGATAAGTTTAAATTGGTGCATTTTTGTTACAAGTTTCAAAGCAAGATTACAACCTCACACACACACAATCGTACCTGTTTTTATGTCCCTACTTCTTAATTCATAGGCTATATGAACTCTGCTGCTGATGTGCATCTATTGAACCTAAAAAGGTCAACTTGTTTTGCTTTCGGTGTCCAGTTGTATTTGCTGATCTGCAAGTTGTAAGTCCAACAAACACGTCAGCATCTTATTACACAACGTTGCCCAACAAAAATAGGCTGCTGAAGTGACTGACACAGTGTTTCTTCAACAGCTGGTCAGGCTTCAGGCTTCAGAGACCTGTTAGTAATTAACTTGATATTAGGACTATTGTTCTATGATCAGGTTAGAATTCTAAAACCACTACAGCAGGTTTCAGGGAAAAAAATCACAAAGATGTTTAAAATAAACATTACTGGTTTAAGCTCTACAGTGTCCAAGTATGAAAAGAGATCCATAAATAACTTATTTTCCACAGATATATAAACGAAAAATAAATTATTTGAACTTTTTAACATTTTTATAAATGGTATGTCAAGATAACGGACATAAATAATGACAAACTGCCCAAAAAAACAGTCTCATACTGCTTTCTGGGAGTTGATTCAGTGTGACACGGCGTACCTTCTTGTCGCCGCTGCTCATCCTGTCTTTGACTTCTTTGGCTTTCTGAATGGCTTTTAAAACTTCCACTGTGTCCAGCTCCTTCTCTGTCGTCACTTTACCGTCCAGACAAACCTGAGGACACAAAGTCAAAGAAGGGAAAGAGACACATGCACACACATTCTTCTTAGTATTAGAAGTAGCATAAACAGTTGTGGAAGTACCACAAATAGTACCAAAAGCAGTTTCTATATTAGTGGCAGTAGTGGTACTTGTACTGACAGTAATAATACGAATACCAATACTAATCATCACCATCATCATCACCACCATGTTTATTTATATAGCACCTTTCTTTACAAGGCTGCAAGGTGCCTAAACCATAAAATAAAATACTTTATTGCACAGACAAGTTAAAAGGCAATTAAACCAGTAAATCCAGGACAATGAAGGACAACATTTAAAACAAGCAATTAGCCTAGAAAAAAAGAAATATTCTCACACCAACCAGATACCTTAAGAATTTGTGAAAGCCATTCTATGTAAAAATTAGTTTTTAAATTGATTTAAAAGTAGTTACTGAGCTGGCCAACATGAGGCCCTCCTGCAGGCCGTTCCAGAGTCTGGGGGCATTTATAGCAACAGCTGGGTCGCTGTTAGTCACCACCCTAGACTTTGGTACATACAACCAGCAGAGCCATATTAAAAAAGGACCTCAGGTTACAGTTTGGCACAAACGGGACCAGAGGCTCAGTGAGGTAGCTAGGTGCCAGACCAGGAAGGTCTTTTAAAAGTTAAACATCAATTCTAAATGTAACCGGTAGCCAGTGATGTGAGGCTAAAAATAAATGGAGTGATATGATCAAATCTCCTTGTGCCAGTATTACGTCTAGCTGCTGTTATATCACAGTAGAGAGCGTTGCAGTAGTCTAACTGGGGATAAACCAGGGCATTAACAACTTTAATGAGATCCTGATCTGACAGGTACAGTCTCATTTTAGAAATGTTTCTCAAATGCAGGAAGTAGAATCAGCATGAACAGCAGCAGAGAGAGAAGCAGTGTGGTGGTGCCGGTTGTTTACTTGTGCAGTACTAATAGTAGCAAAACAGCAGCGCACTAGTCAGGGAATAGCCATCTTTACGATTTGGTCTCCCTGGCAGAGTTCAAAACTCTGCTAAATCTCAGATAGCAAAAAGTAGAAATGCTGTTCCTAAGATCGACGTGTCTGTTCTCTCTGCCACTATGTAATCAGGTGCTTTCTTGAACAGGCCTGAAAAGAGATCTTAATCTCAAGGAACTTCCTGAGATAAGAAATGTTAAACAAATAAAGAAAACCACACTATTACCAGTACGAGCAACAGTTACAGTTCAGGAAAAACAAACATTTTCATCCAGTCGCCTGCGTAGCTCAGCAGGACTTTTAACAGTGTTGCAGTTTTGGTGGTTTACCTCTGCTGCACGGTCTCCAAACTGGGCCAGGACTTTGGTTCTGTAGTCTGGGATGATGCACATGGGATTACTGGACAGGTTGAGTTTCTCCAAACAGGGCAGAGAGCCGATGTTCCGGATCTCCTCCAACTGCAAACACACACAAGTCCCTCGTTAAATTCTGGACTTTTCGCAAGAGCTATTGTCGGATGTCTTTCTTCACAGTCTTAAATTGATTTAATAAATGTGTATTGGGAATGAGAGATGACAGAAAATGAGGAGAGAGAAACATTTATATGTGGGAAATATGTCTTGCACTCTCACAATAAAGGCGGGGAAAAAAAAATCAATTTGACTACAAGAAAATTGAGACATCCACAATGTGATCACCTGAGCCAGCTGGTTGTGGCTGAGGTCCAGGTTGACTAGAGAGTAGAGCTTAGTGAGGCCGGTCAGTTGGTCCAGCTGATTGCCGGCCAGGCTCAGAGTTTTGATGTTGCCCAGACGGGTGTGAGCAGCTTCCAGGACCTTCAGGCTGTTGTAAGACAGATCCACGTGGACCAGATTGTACAGGTGCTGCAACCACAGAGCAGTTAGTTCAGTACAGTTCTTAATGACAAACTGTAGGGATGTCTTGCTGCACCTGTCAACAGCAGCTGCCTTTTGAACCCAAGTTTAAATGTAAAATAATACTAACTGTATGTATGTTGATCAATCTAAAAACAGCATACCGGTATATCACATGTCATAACCAACAGTGATGATTTTTGCAACCTTTGAAATGATGATGACACTAATATAAAAGGACGAGTGTCCTCACAGAGTCGATGTGTTCTTCATCACATGTTCACGTACCTGGAGGTTTTCCACTGTGGACAGCTGGTTGTAGCTCAGATCCAGAAACTCCACCTTAGGAATCAGTTTCTACAACGGAGACAAACACTGTTTCAGCACACAGACAATGCTGTCTGGAACCTCAAATTTCACATTAACGACCCGAGCTCCTGATATAACACGGTCATCTGATTGAAGGGCACACTTTGTTTAGGTTTGGTGGGCATGTCTCACCACCGAGTTGTCGATGGTGCTGATGCAGTTGTGACTCATGTCCAGCGTGGTCAGGTTTCTCCACACGGGAATGACAGCCGTGACGGGACAGCCAGACTCCGCCCCCTCAGCCTCCCACTGTGAGAACTCGCTCGCCTCCGGGACGAGGATCGACTGGAGGAAGCCAGAACACGTATATCACAACATATAACACTTGATCCAAAACAGCTGGGACGTTGTATGAAAGATAAATACAACTCCAATCGTTTGCAATCAAACTTGCACAAAGTGTTCCTGAGCCCATGTAGAAATACCCTATATACAATCGTGTGTTTTACGAAGTGGTGAACCTCGCCCCATCCTTGCTTATGAACAACTGAGTTTTTCAAGGATGCCCCCTCCAAAACCCGATCATGATACTATCACATGTTACCAATGAACCTGTTTTGTTTTTGGAGCATTCCACAACTTTACCAGTCTCTTGCTGCTCCCTGCCACAACTTGGCAAAAACTCAATGAAGTTGATGAGGAAAAACATTAAATATACTGTGTATGTACAGTTTTTAATTTAGTACATGTCAAAAAGGATTAGCAAATGACCACATTGTGTTTTAAATATGTTTTACACGGCGGCTGAGTAGTATTTAGTCCAAACTGTACCATCATAGTTTCCGTGGAGCGGTGGATACTCAGAGTCGCCAAACTCGATCTCAGAGACGGCAGACCTTGAATCTGCTGAGAGCTGCACTCGCTGATCTGAAGAGCGACGGGAGAGACAGAGGTTATTATTCCAATCTATATCTAATAGATTTTCTGTAAAATCAAAATAAAATCTCCATCAACATGGTTACTGATCAACACTATTAGGATTGTATTCAAAACTGCAGGGGTGTCAATCTGTAACTATTGAAAAACAATATCTATAAAGAGTTTATTCCATGCAATCAAGTGTGTAATTCATTCTTATCAGTCTCTTATTTAGAGAGTAGATTATTCTGCTTGCCAGCAATAAAAATACAAGGACTGATGATTCATATTTTGCTGCAAATGAAAATGAGGAATTATGAGGCTGCTGTGTGAGAGCTGTGTGATTATCAGAGATTTTTGGAACCACTCAGGATCTAGTATTCCCTTGTTGCTGGTGTACAGTCTTATAAAAAGACAGATTAAGTTATACCAGAGTAATACCACAGATAGTCGTAGCCCACCAGGGTAAAACGCTGCAGGGAATAGAGTAAATTATCATATTGGTTGTATCAAACCATCCATTTTGATAAAACCCTGCTCTGTCTAACGAGAAGCAATGCCAGCAGAGCTTTCCTCTTCGTATCCATCCATAATATTTGCACTAACCGGGAGCCCCGGTCTGTTCTAAATAGTCTTTATCCGATTATCAAATATATGGGTTGTGTGTGGCATGAATGAGGCAGCAATTTTACATGTGTACAGACAGGAGTAATTCGTAGACAGACTAACAGACAAGTACCTCGATCTGCAGAAGTGATTTGAACACAGACAGGTCGAAGGGGAGACTGCTCTCCTGGATGTTACTGGTTCCTACTGGACCTGTGGTACCACACATCTGAACAGAGACAAAACCAGTAAGAACATTCACTACATCTGCTCCTTAAACAACACTTCACTGAATGAAGGGGATTTGAGTTCGATAAAGGGAACGCGCGTGTGACCTTGAGGTATCGCAGCCGGCAGGTGAAGTCGAGGATGTGTCCCAGGTCGGTCTTGGCGTCTCCGTTACAGCAGGTTGGTTTGGCCAGACGTAGCTGCTGGGAGACGGAGTAAAGCTGCAGAGGACGGAGAGAAAACACCTCGCCAGCCTGCAGCAACTGCTCACCTACAAGAAACAGACACACAGCGGTCTGAAGCTGCTCACAGTGCAAGATTTCATCTGAACGGTTACATTTTTTGTAGGCTTGTCAGTTTACTGTCCACAGATGTTGTTTCACAGGACAACATCTACAAACCAGATGTTGACAATAACCCAAACTTACAATAATAACGTCTGTTTATAAAGGTAGTGAAGTTATATTTTGGCGTACAAACGTGAACTGTAGGCGACCAGGGAGAGATGAAACTCGAATAATCGTTTTGTGGAAACTGGATTGTTACAGCTGCTGAGTAGCCTGGTTCAGCTGCAACAGATCAGAAGCTCTTAAAACTGGCAGCTAAATATTTTGGGGCTCTGAGCAACCAAAAAACAAAAGCAAAGTCTTTCAGGATAAAACATTTAAACTTAACAGGCTTCTGTTTCACATCATGTCATTGTGGAATCAAAGAGTCAACTCAGTTTTTAGGTTTAATCAGTAACTGTGAAAGAAAACCAGCCATGTGAATAAATATGGCACATGTACATCCTTATGTTCTCCCAAATAATCTCTTGATGATCTCTTAAATTAAAAGTATATATGAAGAACTGCAGGGAGAACCCTTTACAGCGACAAGGAGTGGAAACACACTACTCTTAAGAAGTCTCATTAATTGTTAACAGAGTTGTAGAATCACTAGATGAGAGCAAAAAGGTCAAAGGTCAAAAGGAAGCAAACCTTTGTGGAACAGCTCCTCAGCCAGTGCCGCCGTGATGCCATTAATCTCCTGAAAGAGAAAAGAGAGTTCATTAAAAACCAGATTCCCTCCAAAATAACAAATAGGTGAGAGTAGAGTAGATGTTGTAGTTGTATTCATTAAAAAGGGATTACCAAAAACTCTGTGTTGGAGTCATTACGATAACAATATTTTTTATTTGTACAGCATCATTCAAAAACAGATGTCACAAAGTGCCTCAGGAAAGAAACTAAGAAAAAAAAATAGATACTCAGACAGAGTAGACATTAAAAAGCAGACAACCAGCTTAGAACAAGAGGCAAAACAAAAAAATAAAACAAGTGAAACAAAGCTGGATAACACGATGTGAGGCACACTCAGTGAGACACCTCATCTCAGTCTGTGAACATCATTGTTTTCATCACAGTTACATTACACAGTAGTTATGTCCTAATGCAGCATTAGAGCAGCTGAATAATACACAATAACGAAACTGTTTTCTGTAATCAGCTAAACTCCTCTGTGACAGCGATGTGTTGATCATTTCAGGTCACATGAGGATTTTTTTCTATCGGCTGTTTGCTATGCAGAGTCCGGAGGACTCAGAAAACACTGGTCTGCTGTTCTACTGACATCATCATATGATCACAGTCACTGACATCACAAAGCCTTAAAGTACTGCTGACAGCAGCCTCGAGCAGCACTTCTTAATCTGGTTAATAACAGTAATTTACTGGGCTGAAAAAAACAAACTCTCTTCTGCACACATATCACTGCCCGAACCGTTTGTACCTATCAGCAACTTTGACATGTTGAAAACCAGAACAAAACGAAGTCGAGACAAAACTAAACAAAATGAAACAAAAACGGTTTTAGTGTCGCAAAGGTCATCTTTCCCACAAAATCAACATGAATGTGTAATCTATTGAATGTCTAAATACAGTGAACAAAAATCGAACTTTTACCATAATGACAACTTCAAGTTCCTCATTTTCTCTCACCAACAGTCAAAACCCAAAAACCCAACAGATATTAATCTTAAAACTGTATAATACAGAAAAAGGCAGCATATCCTCACATTTTAGAAAAAGCAGCCAGTGAACGTTTGTCAATTTTGCTTTATATAGTCATCTAGAAGTTGTAGAACAATAAATCGGTGGTGATTTACCAGCAATATGCTGTTGTGCTCGAAAGTATTGTGGCCACGGTTTGGGAGAGGTCCTTTCCTGTTTCAACATGCACAAAGCCAGGTCCACTGGGAAATGGTTTTTCCAGTTTGAGGTGGAAGAACTTAAGTGGCCTGCAGAGTCCTGAACTCAAACTCATCCAACATCTGTGAGTGTGAGCCAGACTCAATCACCCAACATTCTTTTGCGGCTGAATGGGAGGAAATCTGGAGTATCTGAGCATTTAATCATGTTATATCTTCCTCTTGTTATAATTAAAGTACCCACAGGCCAAGTACTATCAGGTGTAGTACTAGAAGGCTGAAGCATCTAACGTAACGTCAGGTAATGTCTCAGCCACTACACATGACTTTCAAAGTTGTCAGATCGCTTACACAACTTTCTGTCATGTAATCTGACAAAACTACACGATGATCGTCACACACGGGAGCAGGCACCGATTTGCTTCTGATCTGGGTCTTTTTTGTCTCAAACTGTTTAAGTGCTTAGGTTGTGGAGTTGTAGTAGCTTCAGGTGTACTCACATAGAGGTGAAAGTGCAGGAAGCTGGCGAGCGGAGTGGGCGTGGCCTGTGGGAACTGCAGCAGCAGCGTCTGCAGGTAGAGTTCGAGCTCCTTCTGCCGCTTCTCCACCAGACTCTTCGAGTTCTTCCCCAACATCTTCTTTGGAGGAAGCAGCCGCCGGTCCACCTTCTTCTCTGCTGTCAGCTGAAGGGAAACACACATCAAATGAAACATTGAGTTATTATGAGAAAACACGAAACATTCTGTTTGCAGTTTCTCTTCTGTGAGGACAGATGATACATTTTATATCATTGTAAACTGAATATCTCTGGGGTTAGGGTGCTGTGTGATGTACACTTTACCAAACAATTTATTAATAAGCCACAAAAATAATGGATTGATTAACTGAAACTAAAACAATCATAAGTTGTAGACCTGGTCTGATTTGTTCTAGTTACTTTTATGTCCATGAGAAGTGAATTCATATTCTGAAGCTCGTGATTTCTGTTCTATAGCAGGCTTGAATTCAGACTCCTGTTTCTTCTGCAGTCGGACTGTTATGTACTTTATTTCATGTTTACTTTACACTACTGCTAGCCATTTTTGAGACAGCAGATTGCTTATCAAACACAGACCACTTTAAGTCAACATTGTCTGGTCTAAGTTGTGCATTACTGCACTCCACAAAAGGATGTGGTGCATCACTGACGTAAATCATTATGGTGGTTAATGTGTGGGGATGAATGATACATCTGTGGTCTGTGTATTATATCCACTAGCAGATGTAACATTTTAAATTAATAATCATAGTTCCGATAATGGAATTTAAGAAATGTCCGAGAACATGGAGTCTCTTCTTACAACAGCTGTTGGGTGTGGTTCCTTTGTGACTGTGAATGAACGCCACAAGCATAATAAGTATATGTGTAATAAGTATAATGTCACACAGGTGAATAAATGAATAAAATGTCAGTATAAATGTCCTTTATTATGCTGACTATAAACTTGAAAAGTCAGAAAATAAGAAGGTTAATTATAAAAGAAGGCTTTTTATTATTATTTTCTTCACAGTTTTGCAGTTTCAGGAAACTATTTTAATTATTGGCTCCATAATGTGCATCACTGATAACAACTAACTGAATATTGTTGATTGTTGAATTATTAAGTTGTCTTATAAACTATGGCGCTTTGCAGCACAAAATAAGTCTATTTCAAACCAACAAAACAACAATGCTTCATGCATCACAGCACCGACCTGAACTCAAAACATAATCACAATTGTTCTGCCGTTAGTTTACTCCAGACCGACTACAATACAAATATGTAATGAAGCGATCACACCTACAACATTAAGCACATTAATGACTGATGAGGGCAAACAGCCACAAGCTGCCCGGCTCCAGTTCACCTCTCTTACCTTCTCATGGAGGTCGTGGAAGTCACTGTAGCGGTGCTTCACAGTCCACTTGTGCTCTCCATCTGTCACCTCGATGATGTAGACCTGAAAAACAGACCATCAGGGATTACTACCCTGTTGTGTGAGCTAGCTGAAATTGAGAATGAGGTTCATTTCTTGTTTTGCTGTCCTGTCTATGATGATGTAAGGGACAAGAGTACTTTTTCCTAAAATGCCCTCTATTAATGTTGATTTCTTGTGGTTAGATGATTATGACACATTTGAGTTGTGCTTTAGGAAGGACATATTTTTTTGTATCAGATTGTCTTTGTCAAGCTCAGGATGGAAGGCAGAATATTTTCTTTAAGACCGAGGAGAACAATAATTTGCAATGTTGTAATGAAATGAAATGTAATTGTAAGAGCGCTGGAACTGTGTTTTTGTAGTCTTGTAAACGCACCACTGGTTGGGCATAAAAATAACATCAATCACAACCTGCCTGAATTCTGCAATCAAAGCGGTTCCTGAGCTGCATGGAGAAACATCAAGGAACGCCACTGACTTTCTCTGAACAGACACATAAGTCTTCTATACAACCACTTGATATCAGCAAAGTCTTATCAACACTGGGAGCAAGCCCATCAATTCTCCACCCACTGAGGCTCAAAGCTCCTTAATCATTTCCAGTAAGCAGACATTGTGTAAAGAATTGTTTATAAAACTGCAATATCAAGGTTCAGTGGGGTAAAAAGAATAATTCCTCTCTGAGCCGCATTTTTCTGGACGAAAATGTCTTTCATTAAAAGTAGCTGAAATGTAAAGAAAGAAAATAAAAGAGGAGGAGCTGCGGGGCTGGTGAACTGTCATGCTTTTCTAATTAGCCCTGTAATTTGTTGCTGTCTGTCAAAACTTCCAGTATTGACCGTTACATCAAGTAGACATAAATGTAAGAGCCTAGCAAAGATGTGAAAGGCTGCAGTGGGCTGTCATGTCTGCATCTTTGAGAGGAAGCTCTCTGAACACTGACACCGGCGGTGACAGCTCGGTTAACACGGCGGTTAGCAGTTAGCTTGATATTTCTGTCGCGTCCTTTTATTCCTTCCTCAGTTGGATTAAGACATAACGACTCACTACAAAATAAGTATAAGAACTGCACAGTTTGTGTATTCACTAATAGAGTAGTTTCTTCAACGATAGCTCACTGTCACTTTGTCAGAGCTGAAGCTGGGGTAGCTAAAAGATAAGCTAACTAGCGCTAAGCTAAAGAGAACCAGGACGTTGCTAGCTTACAGTGTAGTTTTCCACCAGCTCCGACCCGACAACACACACTGTCCTCTCCGGAACCTCTTCTGGAAACGGGGTGGACTCCATCTTGAGATCGGGCCGAGCAAAAACAATCTGCGGTTCAGTGAAAAAATCTTATTAAAAACGTCCGCGGAGGATCTTCCTGAGCTCCTCTCCGGTTAGCCGCCTCCCGACGCCATGTTTGTTGTGATGCCGAACCAAGCAGCTGACCGCTTTAAAAACGCTCGAACTTTATTTACAACAGCTCCGTGACAATTTTCTCGCAACGGTTTAATTCCGTGAAAAATAAACCTTTGTGTATTGTTCATGAAACATACGTGGATTGTATGAGCAGTCGGACAAGTTGATTAAACTAACAGCCACCATAAATCTGAGAGAAAAAGTGAAACGACCGACAGGACCGTGATTCACCGACCCCTGTCCGATAATAGGACTATGTCTCATCTTTCAAGTGTTTATCGCGAGTATTATGATGATAATGTCTTTATTAACAACGGACAGTATGATGTCATAGACTTAATGCATCCAATGTTGCAGCCTTTACCCAGAGAACTCTGTCTAATTATGTACATATTCTATTTAATTTTCATCTCATGTTTTGTAGATGTATTTATTTGTATTCCCCTTGTTTGATGTGCTTATGTTGCCTTATTATAGCTTATATTTTTTTGTCTGCGCTACTGTTTGGTTTACCTGGATTCTTTGTAAATGGTTCTCTTTTCAATAAAAGGTATTTAAAAAAACAACAACGTTTGATCAACAAATGTACAAATCCATTCCACTACCAGGGAGTGAAACAAAGCACAGCTTTTTAAAAATGAATATCAGAAGAAAAAGCATAATTTGTCAAGATGAGGATGAGCTGAACCATAACAATAGTGTGATTAGAAAATCATATTATGTTATTTGAGAAAATCTGGATGTTTGTGATTTCCATACATTCATAACCTCCACTTTTGATCTTTATTGTCTCACAAGACAAGGAATTTCTTTTTACAGCAAGGCAACATTAAACCACAAATCATACACACAGTAAAACCCTGAGACTGACGAGATTTAAAGTGCTGCACACAATTCACAATAAACTAAAGTGTGTATGACATAAACAATGAAAGCTGCAACACACAGACTAAAGATGAGTGAAATAAAATAGAAAACTGTGCTGGGGGACTATGAGGCAGTTTATAACGTTAAAGAATTTTAAGTATTTATTGCACACAAGATAAATAAAACCTGTTTCTCTGACACGAAGGGAGGATAAGTTGTATTTCTTTTGTTGGATTCAGCTCTCTGTGTCATTTGACATATACTCAAACTTGCCAAGATAAACAATTATTAACTGGATTAGTAGGTATTATTATGAAAAAGTCAGTAGATAGTTTACAGTATGTGTCATCGTCTTCTACACCCTGTGATTGTCCCGCAGGTTACTCAGGACTCCATTAATACTTGCAAGTCAGTCCCTTATAATCCACCCTGAAATCCACTGAGCACCCTCCTTCTGCCTCAAACTGCTCTGTGTCATATACATCTCTGCCACATGGGGTCACTAGTGCAGCTGCACATTTATAGACATGTTATTATGCCATGGTCTTTGTTGTGTTGAATAGAGGTTATGTAAGTAAATGTATTTGCTGATATTGGCTGTCTGAAGTAGCACTGGCTATAATAGACTCCCTGAAAAGCAGACGCTTTGTTATTTGACTGAGGTGACACCGGACAAGAAGTTCATTGTTATGTGTTGATTTAAAGGAAAAGCTCAACCAAAAATAAAAAATTCTGTCATTATCGTCTCCTGGTCGTGCTGATGGATCGCAAAACATCAGTATTCTCCTTAACAGCTGACAAAGATGGAGACTTGTTTGACAATGTAAGATAAAATGATAAAACAAATCCCCATCTACTTAAGTTGTTTAGGAGAAAACTGCAACGTTGTTTTGCTGTGAAACTCCAGAAATGTTTTGTGAACTACAAAACTTCACCTGACTTTCCATCAATATGAAGGCGCATAGATAATGACTACATTTCCACTTTTTAGATAGAGATAGATAGATAAATAGATTGCCCAGTTGCCCTTTTTTCTGTCTAATTCTGGTTGGGTGATTTTTACAGCAAAGTAGCTCTGACGGGCTGCACAGCTAAATGCTAACGTAAGAATGCTAACGTGTCACACTTGCAATGTTACCATGGTGATGTTTAGTGTCATGTGATCTTTAACCATGTTCACTATCTTTGCTTGGCATGTAAGCATGCTTGCATTTGCTATTTTGCATTAAAGGACACATATTCTGCTTATTTTCAGGTTTATAATTTTATTCTTGTGTTATTACTAGATCAGGTTTACCCGGTTTAGTGCTAAAAAATCTACCTCCAGAACAGTCAGGCTGCTCTGATTGGTCAGCTCAAACACGCCTGAGCCAGCACTGCTGACAACAACAGTGCAGCTGTGCAAATTCTATTCTTACGGGCCAAACTAGATGCTCAGCAAATTTGACACAGTGTGATGTCACAAAGTCATGGAATTAAAGGTGGGACCACTGACGGGGCGTTTCAAAAGCAGTGTTTTCTGTGGGAAAGAGGAGCTTCTGTTGGTGCAGACTTTGACCTTTTTACTTTCAAAAACTTGTACATGCACGCAAACACATATAACACATTGACGGAAAGAATAAAACACAACCAGAATGCCTCAGAGGTCTCCTTTAAACACAAAGTGCAACTGAGGCTGATGGGAACGCACTAAGTAAAGGTTTTGACCCTCCAAAGTAAGTGGGGTTCAAAAGATTTCAGCTAAATCCATCAGATAATTGTTTAGATCTTTTAGTCTGGACCAAAGTGCTGGAATAAGCTTCATTACTATCATTGGTACCACTTGAGTTGTATTTTCAGAAGCTGAACTTATCTGTGGCAGGCTTCATTTGTTGACTTTGATTAGTAAAGTTCTTTATTTCAATCTAATGTTCTGAAGAGGAAACCATTTCCTTTCGAGACAAACGTTTCACCACTGCAACAGTATTTTTGGTGCCCATGTGGGGGTGGTACTTGTACGTGCATGACACAATAACTGACTGCTGTCACTGCTGTGACAGTCCTCCATCCCTCCTGCCCCACTTCTGCTGGTTGTTGTTGCTGTCTGTCCTCGGAGGGGGCGGGCACAAGCAGCAGCAGCTGTGGATCAGATTTCAGCTGCTAAAACTGAAGCGGAGTGAACCATTCTGCTACGGGGGGGTAGCTGTCTGCTTATCACAACCACAGCACACAATCTGAGGCACCTATAGGTTGATTCATTTGTATTAATATCTTATAAGAGTACTTAGAGGTAATAACTAATAGAAATCTGTGATGTTACAGTGTTATTACGAGGCGGTGGAGAAACCTACAAACTCTGACCCCTCCTTCTGTTAAACCCGTGATTGGTCTCTTCCATGTCTTTATCGAGGCTGAGAGGAGAAGGCAGAGCCACAGTCAGAGCTGGTCTGAGCTGAGTGAACAAGTAACTCACAGCCTAAATCAGAGAAATAACTGCTTCAAATCAACTAGAAGGCGCTTTAAACCCCTCAGTCGCTCACTTAATTTCACTAATCAAAGCTGTAAAGAGCTGATTTTGACTTTTAGAGTAAGTGAAGAAGAGAGATTATAGAGACAGAGGAGGGCGTGACAGGCAGACAGCCGAGCAGGCAAGCTGCTGCTGCAAGGGGAGGAAGAGCAGGCTATGCGTCGGCCAAAGCCAGAGGTCAAGAAAAAACGCGAGAGAATAGTGAAAAGGTAGACTGAGCGCCAGAGGGGTCATTTGTGATCTGAGCCAGAAAAAAAAACTGTAACCAGCCTCTCTTTGTTGTTGTGTGGGCCACTGAAGGAGGAGGATGTGAAGTAGAGCTGCAGGGAGGAAGGGAGGCGACTGCAAGAAAGACAAGAAAATGCTCTCAGAGATGATGTGCAGGAGGAGCTGCCAGAAGCAGCAGCAGCAGCAGCAGCAGCAGCAGGATGGCAAAGGGGCTCCGCAGAGGGACCCATCCAGCCGCAGGAAGCACGGCTGGTCCAAGAGCTGCAGGGGGCGCCTGCAGGGGCGGAGGACAGGAGGGGGAGGGTGGCCGAGGGGGCGAAATCACCAGCACCCTCATCATCCTCACTACCATCATCCCCTTAAACTCAAGAGGCCGGTGATGTCCCTCCGACCCGTCAACGTCAAAGGAAACAGAGCGAGGGGGATGCGGGCGCCCAAGAACACCAACCAGTTCTTAATGCACGAGAAGTACCAGATGCTGCACATGCGCTCCGACTCTGTCGGAAGCGACAGCGGCAGCAGCTCCGACAGCGACATGGAGCTGACAGACATGGACTCGTACCTGGGTGTCCTGGAGAATGCCAGGGGAGCCCTCCTGGACAGTCCCAACCCACACGGCTCAACGACCCCACCAGGGCAGATCGTGGTACTGCACGAGGACGGTCTGCGTCTGCACGAGGACAGTCTGCGACTGCACGAGGACAGTCTGCGTCCGCAGGAGGACAGTCTGCGGCTGCAAGAGGACAGCATGCAGTATTTCCCCTCTGAAGACGACCTGATTCAGAGCCAGAATTTCATGCAGAGGGACTTTGTTGAGTTCTGTGACATCCTGACGTCCTGAAGGGAAACTTTCAGGGAGCCATTTTGTCCACGGCAGTTTGAGACTCAAACCTCAGACTGAAGGAGGTCAGGTTTGTTCTGCTTCACCTTCACAGAAAGTGTTTTTTAAAGAAAAGCTCCATCTCACTGAGTAATTTAGCCTTAAAGTGTTAAAGAGTATGCTCGCAGAGCGTGATGACTCCATCAGTTTCCAGCTGTTGTCAACTTTTTAAAAAACATTTTTAAAATCAAATGTCATTTTTGTTAATACTCGCGCATCAATCTGCCTTACTTTGTCTTTTTTTTAAGATACTGGCACTGATGTTCTGATTACAACAAGGGGAACCACACGAAGAAACTATTTCACCCCGCTTGTATTTTTCTAGGTTTAAGGAAAAACTTTTATTGAATGTAAAGATTAAATGACATTATTAAGACAGATGTTTTTTTGTTTTGTTTTTTACAGTTCATGATTGGTCATGTTCAGTGTGTCCGGATGCTGTAAAGTGCTGCCTTTCTGTTGTTATTGTTGCACACAAAGGGAGATGGGCTTGGTGGTGGGAGTGAGCCCAAACAGCCAATCAGCATCGAGCTGCCTGAATAAGGGCTGCAGATGATTGGCTGATGCAGACTGTCATTAACAAAAAATGAAAAAACCTTTACTGTACAGAATAAAAGGAAAAAAACAAATAAATATCTCATTGGTGTAACATGAGTATCAATCTTTATTTGTGGATTCAACTGATTGAGTGTTTCCTGAAGTGTTGAGTTATCAGGGGCAGTGTGTCACTGAGTCACCAGGGAAGTTCTGAGTGAATTAAACAGTTAAACTATGTCAAAGAAAATATTCTGACTATATGTAAAAGGAGCAGCAGGACCAGAGACAAGCAGTGAGGAAAAAACTACATTAAATAAATAATAAACTTTATGAGACAAGTGTAGAAATAAACATTTTCAAAACTTTTTGGGGATCATTTTTAACAGATGAATTAATACAGTTACACATTAATCTTGCAATAAATCAACACAAACACAAACAAGGTGATATAAATGAAAGTTACTATGTCTATATAATTTATTTCCATTGTGATCCTTTATGGATGAATTCTATATTACATCATCATTACATTCGTTCACACACTCATACACACATACTCATGTCTTCTCCCTCCATTTTGTTCAATAAAAAGTTTTTGTATGGTTTTAAAAACTCTAATGTATTTTCAGTGGCTTAAATCAGCAGAATCAAATTTACTGATGAGGGTTTTAAAAGAGACAGATCTATAAATGTACAGAACTTCGAATATATGTTAAACTTTTTTAGACATTTATGCACATGCTCTGCTGCTAAACACTAACAGTAATGCAACTCCCAATGTTTAACCAGCGTTTTCTTCTAACTGACAGTGATGAAAGTTGTATTTTTCTATTCAGGAATGTAAGGGGCATTTAAGCAGGAGAGACAGGAGGAACACTGTGTTCCTGTGTAGTGGAAGTGGATTACATGAAGTGAAGTGGGCTGGTCACACCCACTGTGGGCGGGCCGGGAGTTATAAGCCTCTTTGTGTTGGTGTGTCATAAACTAATAATGGTAGCGGGTCAAAGGAACAGGCAGGTTATAGATGTTTCTGACATATAAGAGCTATGTGAGAAAACATCAGAAATGGGGAAAACATTCAGGGATTTTTCTCTTTTTTTCAGGCTGGCCGATAAACTATAGATAATAGAGGGAAATGTTGCCGTGCCTTAAATTTATGCCAGATTATTTCACCCCCCAGTGGGATAGACTGGCTACATAATGTAGATAAGGCCTCACAATACATTAAGACATGAGGGCATGTGAGGGGAGAACGCTGTATCTACAAACTATGTCTTCTTATATCTTTGAACTAGTAGTCTCTAAGATAATGAACTTTAATTGAGCTTTTCTACAAATATATACATATATAAGTCTACACTTAAAATGTTCTTATCTGTTTGGATTAGTATAAGAAAATACACTTTATTTGATTATTGTTGATTAATAAAATATGTAATACAGTCAGAAGTCTTAGCTGAATGACACCAAACCACACTGGAGTCAGAGGCTGAAATGGCAGTTATTGCCATTCTGCTAAGCTAAGCTAGGCTAGTTAGCCTTTAGAAGGGTTAGTTTAGCTAGTTTTGTCTCCAATATGACTGGATTTGTGCCACAGCTCATTTAGTTATGAAATGTAAAACCTTAATGTTGTGATGTTATTTTTGTTTAAGGCTAGGGGAGCAAAAATAAGCTTTAGCTTTAGCTGGCTAGCTATCCCCCCAATTAGCTCTAACTTGATATAGTTCTCTTGCTTTAGCTGTCTAGTTGTTCTGCTTTTATGTAAATTACACATTTATTTGACACAATATTTTCTAATAGCTTATGGTAATACATGTCACAAAATATTTGAGCCTACTTACACTATTTGGCTTTGTAGTGCAGATTATTAAGGCTCTATTTTATTTTCTGTTAATTGGACTGCTGAACAGTTTTCAGTTCATTTTTCATCCTCTAAAAAAGTGATATAAAAGGATTTACAAGACAATAATAGTCTACTTAATTGAGTGTGGAGAGACTTTTTTTTATTATGGTGCAAAAACAACAAAAGAGCAGCAGCCTGTTGCATTAGCTGTGTCAGTTAGCCTGGCTATAAATTGTCATTTTTTATTACTAACTAATATAAAATTTGTTGCAGCAGGGACACATTACAACATAACTCTAAGCCACGACTACAAAGTTACACAACACAGTGGCTTTCTCCACCCACAGCATCATTTCCTAATTAATTAAATGCCATTTTCCAACACACTAGACCAAATTTATTGATAGGATGTCTCAATATTGATCTAGCTCCTGCTATGATGTGTTCAGTTGCTCCTGCCAGCCTGGAAGCTCAAATGCCTCGTGCCTTTATTGCTAAGCAAGTATAAATACACATAGAAATGAAAATTATTACAGTAACTCCTAATACCTTATGTTTGATTAAAAAAATCCCACAGTACATGTCACAATGAAGACATGCCTGATTGTAAACACATGCTGTGTAAGGGACATCCTGACAGCAGCAGGTTGTCTGATGTGTCAACCTGCCACACTGCTTGAAGGCAGGATGGATTCAAACATCCGGATCCAGGCTATGAAGCAGGTCTGACCTCCTCAGACTGACCTTTGACCTTTAGATCAGGGTGTGTTAACCATTACATATTGATACATTGACCAACAGTGTGTTTGTATTGTGTCTTATCTTATCAAAGGTCTCATTGCCTGGCACAGGAACACTGCGGCAGTCTTTTGTTTTTAAAGTCTTTCTTTTTCTACTAATATTTTATTTTCCCAGGATGGCAAAGGCATCGCCTGCACTTGCATCTGATTGCCTACCTTAACCCTAGCCAATGTCACTAATACCTGAACCTATCCAACTTAACCAACCTAACCAACCTAACCAACCACGATCAGAGTAGGGCAGGTCATGACTTTGCCACCCTGTGCAGAAAACGCCTGCTGAAGTTCTTGATTCTATTTTTTTCTGCTGCTGTCACCAGTCAGAAGCAGCTTCTGCTTTTAAGTGTGAGTTGTTGTTGTGCAATGCTGCCTCTGATTGGTCAGCTTATTCTGCCAAACAGGAAGAGAGCGTGATCTGAGACACACACACACACACAGACAGAGACGGAGACGCACCACGGCAGAAAGATGGTGTGTGTGGAAGATTACACAAAGTAGATCAGTAGCCTCAGAACACTTCCTTTGCTAGCTACGCTAATGCTAATCTGTGGACACACATATGCGTTGGTGTGTCTCTGCTTGTGAGGAGCCACTCTGACACTTCCTCATCCAGACTTTCATACAAACCTGATTGTAACCTTGCTGCTAAAACTGAGTCTCAAGCCCAGAATGTCCTCACTTTTAGAAAATGCAAGAATCGTAAACCTAAATTGGTGCTCACAAAGGAACAAGAAAACACACACTCTTACACACACTCGCAAATACAAACACACACTGATAATAAAGTGTGAATTGTTGGTGAAAGGGCAGCCATCCAAAAACAAGTAGAGGCAGAGCTCGAGTCTGAACGACGGTTAGAAAGATCGCTGACACACCTACCCACACACACACACACGCACACATACACACACACGCACACACACACACACACACACACACACACAATGCCCTATAATTGTTGCTGACAAGACTCCACCATGTGCGTTTTAAAACTTATTTTATTTATACCTGTTGTCTTTTATAATCAGGTCGCTGCGTGTGAATGCACCAGAAACATTTTTCCAGGGAGCTCAGCTGTGCAGCTGATTTGGTGATGATTAGATAAACAGTACAGAGACGAAGAATTTGGGTAGAACAGAAATATACTGAATATCCAACTGGTGGGTGAGAGTTGAACATGTGATTGAAAAACCATGGTCATGCCGACAGCCTCCAGGGGTCTGGGGAGGCTACGCAAAGACTTTAGAACCTGAGTACTTTCAAAATACTTCTCTTTTTGTTAGTTTATGACCATTTTATATTTTTATTAGATACTGGCTGACACAAGTAGAGAGAGACTTGCACACTCTACAACAACTAACTAAAAAACCCCAGAGTCTCAGAGCTGCCCTGAAATACAGAGTATTGAGGAATATATTGTAATATAGAACATAATGCAATATGTTTAGAACTTAAACTTAAACAACTGGCAAACAAAAATCAAGCATTTAAAGGGACAAATGTGTAAAATAATCAAAGTTAGCTCTAAAAATGTAGGTGGCAGCATAACAAGTAACCGACAACCGCTGCTCATAATAGCCTTAGCTAGCTTTCTGTGGCTTGAGCTAGCTGATGTTAGCAAGTTAGCTCAGTAGGCTCAGTCAGCTGTGAAGCTCATGGCCCTGTTAGCTGACTGGAGTTTGTAGCTCTAACAAGTAAATGTAACGTTACTGCTAAATGCCCTAAATGTAAATGAAGTACAGTTAATTTCCCCTCCAGCTCCAGTCAGCAGACAACATTACAAAACATAAACAGAGGTCACCTCCGCGGATCACTGCTGGAGTCAGATTGATAAACAGGAGTGAAGATAATTTCACTTTTCAATTTCAAAACTCACAAGAGTAATCTCTCAGCTTTACTCCCGCCGGTAAATGGTTCTGGTTAAGAGCAGGATCCAAAGGGACCTCAGGTGTTTATCTCAGGGGGTCTGGCTCTAATCCAGACTCTTGAGCCGGCTCTAAGCAGGTGAGCGGCGTCTCTTGCCTTCCCGCTCCACCCAGCCCTCCACCCAGCCCTCCGCAAACATCTTTTTAGTTTTTGTTTTATTTTGATAAAACAATACAAAACAAATATCGAACATATTGCACTTTTTTGAAGTCACAGCGCGTCAAAAGAGCCGGCCGAAGAGTGCAGAGGACGGTCTCGGTTCAGACCTGCCAGTGACAGCATCACACAGATATGCTGCACGTTTTCGGAAAGACATGAAAAAACTGCTGAATGAAAACCAAAAGGAAATCGGACGTGACGTCAGGACTTCGGCTCTCCACTCAACCCTACTTTCTCTCTACACTTGTTTTATTGTCTGTCTCTACTAACGGCCGTCCAATAAAAAGAAAAAGCCCAGAGAGCTAAATAAATAAATCTCCCGTGGTGGTGATGATGATGATGATGATGATGATGATGCACCACGTGGATAGAGCTGATAGAGTCTGCTTGTATCCACTGTGGTTTTGGACATATTGGCATGAAACCTGCTGCAGCAGTACAACAAGACTGTACCGGATGGACTGAGGAAACAAACAGATGCTCATGTGACAGGATGAAGATCATGATCTATAAAGTTTTATAAATGCCTAGCAAGATAAGCCGTGGTCGTTGCCTGGTGTTTCCTCACAGGTCACATGACGTGAAAAGCAAATGACAGAATTATTGTCACGTTTTAGAAACATCTGCACTGGAACCAGACTGAAATGGACCATACTGGTTTGTGTTTTTCTCCCAGAACTCTTAACCAATCGGAGAGTAAACTCAGCTGTTGTGGTTAATCCTGGAAGAAACCTCTGCTACCTCAGTCTGAGTGTGTGTGTGCATGCGCCAGTGTGTGTGTGTGTGTGTGTGTGAGATTGGGGAGGGGGTGTGTGTTATGAATACACCAAGTGATGGAGGGAGGAGGAGCAGGAGGAGTGGATGGAGTTGGATGCTATCTCAGTTTGGAGTGGAAAAGTACAGCTGTCCGCTCCAGAGGCGGAGACTCCTCTGTTGAGTACACAAGCCGGCCAATCAGAGGGCAGAAAAACACATTGATTGACAGCCGTGCTCAGCAGCATGACAAACCAACAGTGAGGCTCCTGAGTCTGAACTCTGTCTTCATGTAAACTTTAGTTCAATGTTTCCAGTGAGAAGTCTCAGAGATTCTCCAGTGAAGTGAAACAGCTTCCTCTGTGACGAAGTTTATAATTCTTGAGCTGAACTGTGAAGATGTTAAAGCAACTTTACTAAACAGTTTAAGAAGTTAATGTGACATTTACACTGGGATGTCTGCAAATACTAAAACTTGATCTTAACTTAATCACTAACCTGTAAGTAAAATATACTCACATCGGGAGAATTCTTCAGAAAGTAAATCAGAACTGAATCATTATTACCCGTTCACTGAACCCCTCCCCCCCCCATGTGGAGATTTGGCTTCACCAGCATGTTGAAGTGTTGCTCTCAGAGCTGTGGTGAGGTCGACTCTCTGAGAAAGTAAACAAAGAGGTTTGGGGGGGTCGTGAGGCTCATATTTCTACACGAGAACAGAAGTTTGAGGATTATATAGATCCATTTATTTAGTTATCTATATTGGTTCAACTGAATCTGAACCATTACTGTTTCTCAATAGCGTTCACGTCATCCAGCAACAGAGAAACACAACAGCTGTTGATCATTCACAGATTTGCTGTGTGACAGCAGCGATGCTCATGTTAAACATGAACCTCTGCTGTTGTTAATAAACATGAGAGATGACGTGTTTGTCCGACTAGAGACTAGAGCTAATAATAATAACAATAATCATGATAAACTTTATTTATCCAGCATTTTTCTTGACAATGTTACAAAATGCTTGACAGAAGGAAATAAAACCAGAAAAGGAAGATACTATGAATAAATAAATCAAGGACTATGTGAACTGGCGCTATACAAATAAAGATTGATTGACTGATTGACAAATAATTTTTATACAATAATGAAATTATCTGCATTAACATTGGTTCCCTTGAAACTCTGATGCCACTGGTCAGTTTTGCCTGGAAGATTAACTGCAGATCCATTTCTACTATAGACTAAATGTCTGAATGAACTCATGATACATCCTGTGTTGTTGTTCATGCGACATTATTTGTAACTCTGTGGAAAACAGAAAGCACCAACAATAACACCATGAGGGAATGCTCGGGAGTGAAAGTTATCTGTTGCCACTTTAAGTTTGTATGAGATGTTGTGTGTTCACATTCACACAGTGAAACAGATCCTCGTGCTTTCTTTTAGTTTTCTCTCTCCTCTGAAGTTAAAATGCGTCGTGTAACCAGAGTGAGCTCGGCACCTTCAGCTGTGTGTCACATTCATTTATTCATATTAATCTCGCAGATCTCGCTTGAGTTCTACTCAACGGTGTGAGTGTGTGTTCCTGCTGCTCCACTGACCTGACAGCTTGCACTGCACAAACACACACACACACACACACACACACACACACACACGCACACACACATGCACACACACGCACGCACGCACACAAAGAGGAGCTCACCTCAAGAAGACAGAGAGAATGAGGGAGTTAATATCCTCTCAGCAGTGTGGTGAATGTTTCACAGGACTGACAACCCCCTGAAGGTACACACACACACTCACAGACTCACACACACATACACATACACACATGCACGCACACACACGTGCACACACAGATTCCACTGGCTGTGTGTAATGAGCTTGGACTGAGAAAGCAGAGCGAGAGTCAGAGAATCCAAGTCATGTGAGGGCGTAATGCTTCAATAACGGCGATGTACAGTGTGACTTGTCGCAGTTTAAAATCAGGAAACTAAAAAATATTTATACTAGTAGTTTTGTTTTTTTAACTGCCATCCTTGAGAGCCAATCACAGGTCTTTAAAGAGCGTCAGCCATCATGGTTTACAGGTGAAGTGAGTGTCAGCTGTTTGTGTCCGCTCACTCTTAGATTCAGGTGCGTCCTGTTTGCACAGTTGGCAGTTTGCTTTTGGAAGAGACGTGCTGAGTTTCAAATCTTAAGAAATGACCCACAGCTCGTCAGATCATAATTCTAATTTTGATAATTGTGCAACAGTTCTCAGCAAAGCTTGTCAAGGACTGTTTATGGTGTGTGTCATATATTGGTCATGACATTTACACTGTGACAGGATATAAAACTAGGAATCAAACACTGCCTCAACATAAAACAGCTACTTCCTGGACTGCAACAATAGTGAACCGCACTCTGTGTTACAACAGTGTCAATACACACAACCCTGCGTCACCTCAGGCTGCTGACGTGGTCTGTGCACCTCAAGAGGATTTAGCACTGGTGTACATTTTAGCTATCAGCCCACAGTATGTTCCTGACAACACTCTTTGTTCCAAAGTTTAGAAAGTTGCATCATTGTACAGTAAACATGTATTGTAGCTGTGCTTTTATACTACAGTGTGAATTCCCTGTTACAGATTCCCTGTCTGCTGTCTGAGGACTACAGATGTGAATTATTGAAATGTAAAATATTACTTTAGTAGGAGTGAAAGTCACCCATAGGAACAGTCTTAAAAGAATCTAATATTTAATCTAATGGATCAATTTAAAAAATGTGCTACCTTGGCTCTGATACAGCATGTAACCTGCAAAGTAACTAGTAGTGACCAAAGATATATAAGCAAATATAAGCAGACCATGTTTTTATAACCCTAACTAAGTTGCTGCACCTAAACCTGACCAGACCATAAGCACAGTGTTATGACAAGAGAGAAACAGAAAACTGAATATGAACAAAGGCAAAGTTTTGAACTTTTCTGTCTTTTTTGCAGTAATGTACTTAGCTAACGTTTATTCTGGTGATTGGGTCATAGAGGTATAACATATAAAAAGCATGTATAAACTGCTGCAACACAACAATCACAGAACTGGTAAATTCATTCAGGATAAAATGTCCTTTGAGCGGTGACATTTGTCTGCTTGACAAAGTGTCTTGTGTCTGCAGATTACAGAGTTATCAGCATGAAAATGAAGTTACTGCACGTGAAGCACGATTACAAAGTCTCTCATTCTTTGAGACAGTAGTGCTGTCAGTCGTGAAAGGCATGCGGTCGACGATGAATAATAAAATAAAGATTTGCATTATGTTTTACATGTTAAAGCTTGTGATAAAGTGCTCAGTAGCTCCATCTGTCTAATACGTGCGTAGTAAAAGCAGTACAGTACATTCGTTTCCAGCCGCGATGAAAGTTTGACAATACAAACAACTGTTGGTGTGTGGGACACGTCTTACACGTAACGCGTGTGTGTGCATATACACAAGGAAGTGAAACAGGAAACCTAAGCGTCCGATTGGCTGGCTGGGACGCACAGATCTGCCTAGATACCGAACAGCTCTGTGACGCTGAACTCATCCGTTCAAACACAAGTCTTCTTTTCTTCTCCTTCCTGTGTTCACCCTCCAGTGAACAAAAAAATGCAGCAGTGTGTTCAGTCTCAACATGTACTCGGGCTCTGACGGTGAACACCGGCTCAACTGAAGCCATCGATCTACACATTCACTTTGTTAAAGAGAAGTTATGTAGAATTTATGCAGAAGTTCTTGAGTTGAAGTGGCATAAAGCATTTGACTGTGAGGTGATCTTATTTATCAGATATGTGTAATGGAGCAGATTACATACTACCAGATCAAAACCATTTATATGTAGGCTGCAGGATATCTGATCAGTGTGGGTTGACTTTACTTGAAAGAGAACGCTAACTTATGTAACAACCATTCCTCTGTGTTTGTTACTAATGGTTGACTGAGGTGCCTTTTTTTCCCCTTCTCAACTATGTTCTCGGTGTGAACTAAGAAGTTCCCAAACTGTTAGGATCTGACCTTGTGTCGAGGTGGAAAAACTCACAGAGCCGCTGATAAAGAAACACCTGGTCAGCACACACGCTGCAGGACAGATTCCAGTCAGTATGTTAAGACTTAAACACACACACACTGTTTAACCTCTATTCTTGTATGGTCGCTGTTTGAAATAAATGTTTTTCTTGATCTTTTGACCCCACAGAAAATAAATCAACAACTGGAAAAATGTGCTCTAGAAACTACAGTAATGTTAATCTTAAGATTTATACTTCTCTATGTGTAAGGAGCCATATTGACAAAATGCTAAACTGAACCCTAAAATAACCTGTTGCAGACAAGAGGACCAAATGTCCTCGCCTAAAATGCTAATGTGCAACAGTTTCTCCATCTCAGACGTGACATTACATTCTAATATGTTGTTCCTTCATGGTTGTGAAGTATAAAGTGTACAGAGTCATGAATACATTGTTGTATGATATTCAAACTATTCAGTGAAAAGAGAGAAGTTTTTGTTTGTTTTGTATTTTACCGGTATTTGAACTCTGATTGATGGTGTTGAGATGATTAATGATTTATTGGTTGATTCATGCGCATTTGTTGTAATCAGGTACAATCAGAGCATTTACAGTGTCTCCTCGATGCCACCAGGGGGCACCAAAGTCTAACAAGTGTGAATCTGAAGCTCTTTACTTACTTCCCCTTAGTTTGTTTATATGTGCGCACATAAAAACATACAGACGCCTCGTGTACTTCACCAATCAGAATAAAACGGACTAATAATTATGTTAGTTAAAAAAAAATAGTAATCACCATCACAATAATATCAATAATAAATCATCAGCATCATGACATTTGATGTTTCTGTGATAAAATGACATAAATAAGATCCACAGCTGCAGCAGATACAAGTCAGAATTTAAAAAGTGCACATCCGTCACGAGAATTCTTTTTAGGCCGTCTCAGCCAAAAAGAGGCCAATCATTTGAAAAGTAAAGCAATTTAAACTGAGAAAACTGTGTGGTGAGTGAGTATTAGTTGTGACTGTGTGTAAGACAAAGTAATTGGGGAAAAAGAAAATTCGGCACCATGAGTGATAAGCGGAGGACGCTAGAGGGCTTTAAATAGCTCAGGAACGCTTTACTGGATTGAAGCGCGTTGATTCCACTAAAGTTCTCTCACGCAGACCAGAGAGGGGGCTGACGTCACCCCGCAGCTGGGCGACGTCGCCAAGCATCTGCACAGGACGCTCCCAGCAGAGCGACCGACAGCCCAGATTCACCCTCCGAGGGCGCCAACGAGCCCTGCCATACTGACAAGCATGACCGGGACACCGGCAGCTGCCCTCACCTGCGAAGCATACCGGCGTCATCACGAGCGAAGGGACGCCTTCAGAGTGATGACTGACAGCCGGGAGTGAAATATGCAGAGAGGCGGTGGGACAATAGAGACATTTAGCGATGTGTTTCCTTTGTTTATGTGAAATTTGACAGAAAACTTATTTTTAAAGACAACATGGAAAAAAATAGTAGCAATCAGCAGCAGCAATCAATCATCAGTATTGATTTTGTTTGACATTTTTTGCGTTCTCCCACCTTGAAATAATGTTAAACCATTAATTCCTTCTGGTGAAAAAGAGCACAAGTCTTGTTTTATAAGACCGGTTGTGTGTTAACTGGTGTAAACGGTTTAGAGGAGCTAATAACTTTTTTTAGGACATTAGAAAAAAAAAGAGGCATCTGGAGGATGAAGGCGACGTGAGATCTTCCGCCCCTGAAATCAGAGCCTGCAGGTGAGTACCTTATGTGTCAGGTGGACATGACGTCATTAGATCAGTGGTGTCACTGAGTCATGTTTTATCATTTCCTCAGGTACGTTAGTCATGTTTGAGACGCTGACAAAAAATGCCTGGAATATCTCCCTTCCTCTTCATTGTTATCTGACCCTACACAAAATAACACCGCCTGGTTACACCTCAAGATTGTGAATCTTTAACTATTTGCCTCCATTTTCGTGCTGTAGCTTAGTTTAAAATCAACAACCAGTCGAACTCCTATAAAATTAAACTGGATCTTGTAGTCTTGTCAGCGCTAAATGGCTATAATTTAGACTTTCACAACAGCAAACAAGCTATGCGGACACTGAAATGATCTCTGAGCATTCATTACATTATCCTAATCTAGTGCTACGTAGCTTCAAGCTAACGGTACTGAGCGAGTGAGCTAACGGTTAGCCTCCTGCACAGTTGAGCTATTGGGGACAAAATCTCTTCTCTAAATGTATATTGAAATTATCAATAGTTTAAAGCAATTACTCGTCAGGAAACTACTTTAAAACTTACTTCAGAATGATTCATTTTAAGTAGGTCCTGGTGGCCTCACCGAGTCCGTGTTTTGTCATTTCCTCATGACCGTTAGAGACGTTGACGCTAGGAGCACATCAGAAGACTCCGCTGTTTTCACGCTCGGGTGGCCGTCATCCACGATGGCCGAGCGGTTTAAGCAGATGCAATTTAGGATGGCCTCATTGCGCATGCGCTCAGCTATGGATATAAAGAGGTTGGTGGGTCGCGTCCAGATAGTGACGATTCCGTTTCTGACCACAAGCTAGCAGTGCTTGGGCAAGGTGTCCTCGCTATAACTACAGAAAGACTCCGTTGATTATAATGGAAGTACCGTTGAACAGTGTTGTGTAAATTACCAAAAACTACGCAATTATCCCTGATGGAGAACAGCCCCCACTCTGTGTGTGTTCTCTTCCCTTTTGGGGGACTAGTTTGAGCATGAACACTGAGACTGAAGACATTTTGGAAGTTTAAGAGGTTGTGTTGTATTTCCTGGTTTAATCTTGTCTCTTGTGTATGGGTTAAAATTTCAGTCCAAGGTTATAGGAGCACATGACAATATCACAATTCTGACAAAGTCACAAAGTTGTTTATTATACATTACTTTGTTGAAACGATTTGACTTTAAGCTCTTTGACTTACTGCTGAGCGATCTCGTGAGGTGCTTGAGAGACTTAAACTCTTCTTAGTTTGTTTTCAAGTTGAAGTTGAACTTCTGCAGAGAGGAGAGCAGCAGTGCAGTTGTTGAATGATAGAAACAGCAGACGCTCTGACACCCCCTGCTGGTCAGCCAATCAAAAACTGCTTGAGAGTAACAACATGCTTTACAAATCAATTTTGTGATGTGCAAGCCATTGTTCAAACTAAGAGAACTACACAAATGTATCAGTGGATACATGTGGGGGGTATGCTGGGTATCTTTCATGCTTCAACAGAAGAGTTTTAAAATCCATCACAGCTGCAGCCTGTGACCGAACAGAAAACAATCATATTTTACATCATCACTTACTTTGACTTGTTCTCCAGCAGTGAGACAGCTCACTGTGGAGCGTTGTGGCTATTTCTGTAGATGTCCTCTCATCTCTGAATGACACTGTCATGAACATTTAACTAAAAGCCACGTCTGAGTGACAAATGTTACAGATTCCAAATTCAAACACAGGATTCATTGTATAAGTCCGTCCTCCTGTTTTTTGTCTGTCCCCTCTGCTTCACTGTTCTTCTTCTTCTCCTCCTCTTCCTCCTTTCTCATCCTCTCCTCTTCCTTCTGCAGCTCTTCTTGTTCTTTGAGGTCAGCGTCCTTCAGTTTCTGCTCCACGTCTTCAGGAATCTCCACCTCCATCAGGTTCTCCATCCCCTGCTCCGGCTCGTCTCCTATCAGCACCTGGATGTGAACACAGTTTCCAGGTAATTAGGTCCACCAAACTAAAACTAATGAAGTCTAATCAAACAGTAACACCTGCCCCCGTGAGGGATACAATAATCAGCTTTTGTTTTAAACTGTTTTACTGAGGTGTTCATTTAATGTTAAGGTCATTTTGAAGGATCTCGTCTTTTTCATTATCTGTAGGTTAAGCAGAGATGATTGTTGGATGATTCCTACCTGGACCAGTTTCTCACAGGCGGCTGAAACGTGGACGTCTTTCTCCCCCTTGTGGAACTCTCTCAGGATATAATAAATGTTCTTGTCTTTTAGTGTCTGCCGGCCGGCTTTGGTCGCTGTCAGCTGCACAAGAGACGAAACGGTGAAGAACTCAACATGAAAACATTGCTGAGTCTACATGCATGTTTGTTTGCAGTGTCGTACCAGGAAAAGTGTTTCCAGCAGCATCTTTCTGATGTCGGGGTCCTCTTCTCTCTTCTTGTCCTCTGGGAGGTACTGCAGGTCCACAGGCAGACCTGAACATCACATCAACGTCTGTTATCAGAACCAGCATTACTCAACAAGAATCTGAGCAGAAGCAACTGCAACTGCAGTGTGTGTTCATGGTAATAAAGTAACATGTGCAACAGTGTGACTCACTGATGTGTTTACTGTGTCATACTTTCACAACAAAAATGGAGCTCTGTGCAGGAGGAAGAAGATCAGGATTCCCAGACAAATTCAAGGACCCATCATGGTATAATTTAGACACCAATCAAGGTTAATTACTGTAACAAAACTGGGTATTTAAAAGTTGCAGGCTTATCTATTATGTTTATGTGCTCAGTTTAATCATTCTATACAGACTATGTCTAAATACTTTTTTCATTGCAGGCCTATTGTCTATTATTTGGTTTAATTTTTTTGTAATTGTTGTTTTTTCTTAAAAATATGCCAATCTAAAATCTAAGGGTGTATGCAAACATGTTTAAAGCCGACATCAATGTGTCCTGTGTTGTTACTCTTGTATACACATAAATAAAAATATGAAACAAAAAAAAGTCGCAGGCTTTATGGAAGATCACAGAAAACAACTAAAAATATATCAAATGAATTTAAATGACTATTGTTGCAAAATATTTAAATTCAAGCCCTTTCAATGATCCGTGTCTATCTATATCTATTTCCAAAAACTTTCAAGGGATCCCTGTAAAATGTATCAGGCTATAGATAAACGCATAACACATGTTTGTGAGATGAATTCTATGATTCCTAGTATTTTTTTTCTTTCCATTGGATTTTCTGACAAAACAGAAAAATAGAGAATCTCATCAGACTCCTCTAAAAATAAAGAGGTTTCTATCAGAAACAAAAACTCACTATCGTTTTCTTCCTCTGTCAGCTCCTCTGGACCGGCCAGTGGCAGCAGGAGGAAGGGCAGGATGTCCACAGCGTCGCTTAACAGCCACTCATGATGGGCTGGACAGGTTAAGGAGAGGTTTGGATTAGAAAACTCGAAGTTCTGTTAGACTACAGATCAGGGAGGACAAACATGGTGCAACATCTAGTATGTTTCTCTAAATTACTTTTTCTGTGTTATAATTATGATTTTAGCGCTCAGTCAAAATGTTCGAGGATCTAATGTCTCGGGTTTCAGGTTCACTTTGACTGACGTTTTCTCTGGGGATGACAGACGCAATTTCCCCTGAGAGCTCATTGGCTTTTAGATACAGTTAGAAGGAGCAAATATTAACAGTGTGTCTAAGAGAGTCGGATGCATCTGGTTAGAGCATATTTCAGCAAACTGCTATAACAATTCCTAGGAGTTTAAAAGTAATAAGAAACGGTGCAACAGGAAATGACAATAAGACTACTGAATCTGGATTTGTTACGTAGATCAGTGAAGAAAATCTGATATCCCATAAGCCACCGAGTACCGATGTTGGACTGGATGGTTCCAACTGAACTTCTGAGGCGGTTTGAGCAATCAGATTTCAAGTCATTCTAAAGAACTCCTTGTGCGACTGTGTGCGACTCACTGTGGTCGAAGCAACAGTTACGCAGGGTGCCAATGACTCCGCCCCTCCTCACCACTGATGCCTGGAACTGAGTGAAGGGCAACAACCTCTGGATTACACACCTGCAACACACGTGATTACAACATGATGTCAACGTCCAGACTTCTACTGAACTTACTGTGAATAATCAGTTTTGAAAAATGACTAAAAACTGCGAGACACAGATCTCTCCTCTGCGTGATCAGTCACCTGTCCTTGTCCATGATGTAGCTCCTGGCCTCGGGCAGCTGGGTCAGGTTGGACAGCAGAGGGCCGAGGTAGTGGAGCTTCGCCTTCTTGTTGAAATCTTCAGTGCAGAAGATTTCCACCAGCTGAGCCAGACCGACTCCCTCCTGGAGGACCTGGAACGGCAGAGAAACACCTCATCTCTCACTATCTCGCATTTTGACCTGCGGCACTTGTTCTTATGACCTGAGAGTCTTTGTACAGGTTCAGTAGCTCGGTTATACATGTGGAGTCAAGCTGTGTGAGTTAAAACCTCGTTCAATCCCTGGAACATTTCTAGATCAATCACCTTGAAAACGGTCTTGCAGGTCTTGTTGTGGCGGCTCAGGTTGGACAGGATGGTGCAGATCTGGTCAGAGAACGGGTACTCTGGATCCTCAAGGTTCTTCAAGAACACTGGAAGAATTTTGACATCTGCCACCAAAACCTGAATCACACAAAAAAAGACACTTGTAACATGTTTGACTTGATCACCAGCACATCTATTTAGACGTGTTCTCGTTTGTGTTTTGTTTTATTTGTCAGATGTCTGTTTCCACAGGCAGCTGACTTATTAAGAGCTCACTGATCACCTGGTGCAGGGTCTCGTCAGCTGACAGGTTGACGAAGATGTAGTAACAGTCCTTCACAATAGCAATGGAGGGATCAGAGGTCAGAGCAAACAGGGCAGCAAGTAAGTCAGGTTTGGTGCGCAGGAAGCGGCAGCCATCCCTGAAAACAAACAAGCACAAATGAGAGAGAGTGAGTTACTTTGACAACTTTAAGCTGCGTGATGTTGCAAAAAGCTGCAAATCCGTCCGAATAAATCCTGCAAATGATTTTAGCAGCTGACATAAAAACAGCTTCTTAATTCTGAACGCTTTTCCTGATAATTTAATTGTCTTTCAATACAACACATTATTAGTGAGGCACTGATGTTATTCATAACCACTGCCCACTTCAGCACAACTGCACAGTTGCTTGTACATGTGGAGTTTCACATATTACCGGCCAAACCTTAATTATAGTGATTGAAACACACATCTGTATTGTGCATCCTGCTACAAGTTTAAATTAAATCAATTTATCACATCGGGCTGCGGTGGAATCAGAGTCTAGAGCTGCAACAATTTTGTTTTTTAATTGATTAGTCCATTGACGAAAATTAACAACCAACTGTCTTAAAAATCGATTATTCGCTTTGTCAAACAGTCGCTGGTTTCAATTTCTCATAATTTTTTACGATTACGCTATTAATTATGAAAATAATCGCAGGTTAATCATCAATACAGTAAATATTACTTGAAGCTCTACTCTGGTCTGGTTCAGGACTAGTCTACAATTTGTATAGGAGTTGAGATCGACATTATCAACGGTATCATCATCATCATCATCATCATCATCATCATCCTCCTCCTCCTACCTGTTTCCCGACAGTCCCAGGATGTATTCTGTGGCCTGACCTTTGACATCAGGACGTGTGTCGGGGGTCAGGAAGGAGAGCAGCTCTGCAGCCTCAGAATCACTCAACATCTTTCAACAGCGTCTGATGAACAGAAATAAAACCACAAACATCCGTTCAAACAACAAACTACTTATGTCTGTTCTCATCATTACTTTCAGTCATTTTCACTCTTGTTGTTCTTTGACACTGTTGTTACAATCACTGTCTGTAGCTGTTGCTTGTCTATGTATCGTTTTTATGTCTGTGTTAGTGTTGTTTCATGTGTTTCATTCCTCAAAAGCCTCACCAGGGAAATGGAACGCAAATTAGTAACGACTGGACACATGACATATGTTGCATTTTAATTACATGTAACAATGCCTGTATGTGCTGTCAATAGACAAACCTCAACGACTGATCTGATATCAGTACATTAAAACTCCACATGAAAGAAAATCCCGATAGTATAATGACCAAGAATAAAAAAACAATCTAACTAACCTGACTGTTCACGCAAAATTGGTAAAAAAAAAAAAAAAATATATGAATCATCTGACATACACTACTTACACTTAGCTATGAATATGGATGCATATATGCATGTCTATGAATATGCAATGAAGTCAAATTAATTGTGTCAAAACACAAAATAAAAATTCAGATATGTCAGATAATAAACAATCAAGTGAAACTCTAAAATATCCCTAATTCACTTTGAGCAGTTCATTTAAATTATTATGATGCTTGTTGTTAAACGAGCTGTTATTTAACACACATTTAAACCAAGTTTTCTGCTATGTTATGAAGGTGAAACTAGGATTATACACACAAAACGTTTATAGTGTCATCTGTAATAAACTGTTTGTCTCCAGCATGTTTAGACTGTGATTAGCTTCATTTTCTACATTGTTATTACACTGCAGATCTGTGTAATTAGCTGACTATTGCCATAAAACAGTGTTGTTATCAACATAACTGCCTTTATAATTAAGCTTATTTAAAGTCGACACTGTGAGTGATAATGTATTAATATCAGCGCCAGGTCAGGGCTGTTGTTTACGTTAGCATACAAGTTTAACGCTAGCTCGTTGACATGTTATATACGATGCTAGCGACAGCAGCTAAAGCTGAATTACTCTTAATGTTTTTTACTTTCCAAAACATGAGGACAAACTTTACAGACATTCTGACAGTTTGACAAACTCGTCGGCTGAACACTTTCTCAAAAAGCTCACTGATACTGTTGTCTGTTCTCTAAAATGACCATCTGGTATAAAAACACGTCTTACCTTAAAAAAGCTACAGGACTTGTCTTGTTTTCATCTCGATCTTAAACACTTTTCTATAAAGCTTTTACCTCAGACAGCATGTGAGTAACCGCAGCCGTGTGGATACATGTGGACGCTACAGACTGAAGCTACATCCCGACCTTCTTCCGGGTTAGTTTCTTCTTCGTGTTTTTTTATTTTCAGCAGTTTAAACGCCGCTGATTGGACACGACTGCCCCCTCGTGTCAGCCACGTGTGGTGCTCTGTGGTGAGACACAGCTGGAACTGGTTGAAGCTGGAAAACGTCCAAAAATGCACTTTGAGGACATCTTGTACTATTTGAATGCGCCAGAAACAAACTTAACGAAACTCTAATAATCTGTATTTTATTATAGGTGAAGTCAAACCACATCCATTAAAACAAACAGAAGTCACACAAACTGTTTTGTTTGCATGAATGATCAAATTTCCTACTTATTTTGCTTTATTTGTTCCTTTCAATTGCTATTATTTTGTTGTAAAACACTATTCTAAAGTTGCAAATCATAAGCATTTTATTTTATTTCATTTCACTGTTTATTTTTGGATGGGGCAGAGTGCAATTGCAAGTGACTGCAAAACAAAAAAACAAAACATAACACCTAGTAGCTTACACGATATAAAACAGCACAATGTATAAAAAGTAAATCAATGTGGAAATTACAGTACATAAAAACAACACAATACAACTTGATGCTGCTAACTGTCTCTATTGTGCTGTTTGAAATAATTACAGGCCATAGAGCTGATTTCTTTTCACTTTTTTTTAACTGTCTCTGAGTAGGTGAAACTGTCGCCACCAAACAACTGCATGACTTGAAGGAGTCGTCATCAGAAGACAGATACTCAGATACTATAGTTTTCCTGCCGCTTCAGGATCCTGTTGTGGCTCGTCTCGTTCATCTTGACTGCTCGTCTTGGAAGATAAAGAGGAGCAGTGGTAGTTTGACGTCTCTTTGTGGAGATTTTATTTTTGTTTGTGGAGGTTTTAGGTCCATTCGTCGTGGTTTTGTATTTGTTTGTAGGGCTTTTGTGTTTTATTTGTGGAGGGTTTAAGTTTGTTTGTGGAGGTTTTATGTTTGTTTGTGGAGGTTGTGTGTGTTTGTGGTAGTTTGTTTTTAAAATGTGCACATACAACCATTTGCCACAAGACTAAAACCAATGACAGGTGAAATTAATAATGTTGATTATCTTGTGACAACGCCACGTTCTGCTGGGAAACCTTGAGTCCAAACATTCATGTGGAGGCCTCTTTGACAGGCACCACTCACCCAATCACTGTTGCAGACTAAGTTCGGCCGCTCATGGCAGTGACACTGCTTAATGGCAGTGGCCCCCCAGCAGGACAGTGCAGCTGCATCACTTCCAACAAACATGACAGAGACCTAAAAGTGTCAACCTGGCCTCTGAATTCCCCAGATCTCAATCCAGCTGAGCGTCGACTGGATGTACCATGAGCCAACAACGATCCACGGGGGCCCCAACATGGAAAGGACCTGTCTCTGGGGCATCCCACAGATGCTCAACTGGTTTAGGATCTGAGGAATTCAAAGGCCAGTTCAGGTAATTACAAAAGCTTTCATGCCGACTCCACAGACACTAATGATTTGTTTTGAGATAGCGTCCCAAATTGAATTTACTGTCTCATTGTTCTGGTTATAAACATGGCAGAGACAAAACCTTCAAAATCACAATGAGGTTTGGTGCACCGATCAAAACACAACATTGATAATGCTTTTAATTCAGTGTGGTTAGAAGATTATGTCCCAGCCGAATTTACCTAAACACTTTTCAGTTTAATGAGAGGTCTCCAGCTTCGTGTTCAGAGTTAGTTCAGAAACATTTATGACAAAAACAAACCTCACAGAGGCTGGTTCTCCTACTGTGCTTAGCCAACACATGGAGGCTATAACTACCTTAAACTCACTGATGACTCACTCCTCAGTCGACATCCCACACAGATTAAATATACCTTTACTGAGCAGGTAACTGTTCAAATAAAGCATTTACACAGAACAGTTTATCTACATTTTGGCATCTTCTGAGAAGTTTATCCTGATCAGATTAAGGATCAGACAGCAACATTTAAACTTTATGCACTCACTGAGTCGCGGGCGGGTCTTATTTTGTGGGCGAAATGAGCATATACTGCACTTTTCGGCGTGCACCACCTGCTGTCGTCACCGAGTCTGTCGGCGGGACTTATTTAAAAACGCAAAATGAGTGAGACTGCACCTAAATGACTGTTACCTGGGAAAACACCTTAGAAAGTTAATTTTTGAGTGATATAAAGAGGAAGGCTCATTTGGCTGTGCCTTCAAATGAGCCATCAAGACTTCTGTGAGGCTGCATCCAAATATCTGGACTTCACCACACTTGCAGACTTTCGCATGAGTCTATAATGTATTTTCTTGATCCCACAAACATAAAGCGTGCACAAATTCTAGAAGATACCCTAAATAAAAGTGTCGCCCTAAAAATGATCATAGTATTGGACCTTTAAAGTCTTAAATTCTGCCTTTAAGACTTCATAAGCAAAGAAATTGACACCAAACTTTAACCTTTCAAACTACTTTATTGATATATCCAAAATAACACATACAACACGTTCAAATAGTTTAGACCCATCAGCAACAGCTCCCACTCGCTCAAAATGTTGCATTGAAATGCTGATATTTGCATACAAACGTTCAGGAATGTTGCCTGCGCCACAGTACAGTGATTCAGATTAAAGGAGCAGTTCGAATATTCACTGACTGACCGGTTCAGACAACATCGAGCACTTTTCCTCTCAGACAATCATCATTATGAAATGCTGCTGAATGTTTTTCTTTATTTTCTTCTTTTTTTTTTTTAAATCTTACAAAAAGTCGACTAGTCAAGGTCGAACACAGCATTTTAACATCTCACACAGAAAATGTCAGCAAAAATGTAGCTATGAGAAAAAGGCATGAGCTCGGTGTTGATTGTGTCTACAGTCTTCAGAAATGCATATCAGAGGAGTGATGCAGATCCAAGGCTGCCGGGGAAACACCGCCCGGGGCTCTTCCAAAGGATTAAAAAGGAGGTCAGACTCAGTGAAGGCTGTAGGCTGAAGAATGTTGCTGATCCTTCACTTTTCTTTTTTATTTCTCTTGCCACAAACTATTCTTCTCAAACAGATTTCGATAGTACTTCAACAACTTTGAAAACAAAAAAAGAACAAAAAAAAAAAAAAAAAAAATCAGCATCTTAATTCAGAAACACTTCACCAAATATGTGTAGTTTGTAAAGAGTGAACAGATGAAAGAACTGCGACAGCGTCAGTCTGGATTGTAAACAGATTAAAAAAAAAAAACTCGTCCACCACGTGCTGAAGTGGATCCTGGTCCATGTGATCGGCCTGGAGCCAGATATTCACTTCCAGTCGTACGAATCCCACTCAGAGTCACATGAGTAACTTTTTATGAAGCTTGACATCGACTCAAAGCATCTTGTTATTCTGGATTCTACTGAATATTTGCGGTACTGAATGGAGTATTTGCATCAAAGTCTAGATCTCTGTATGGTGACCACATTCAAGGCACTGTGGAGTTTGATTGGCAGACAGAGATCAGCTGGCGGCCTCTCTCTGTTGGCTCAGGGCGGGGCAAGTCCATCATCATCATCATCATCATCATCATCATCATCATCAATCGTCATCATCATCCTCCTCCTCCTCACCATCCTCCTCTTCACTCGGCCTTGTCTTTCCTCTTGGCTGTGAACGGGACCTTGCTGGCTACCGTCGAGCCGACCGTGGAGACGCCGCCGGCCACAGCAGACACCCCGCCCTTCACCAGCCCCACCCCCATCGAGGGCACCGTTGTCACGGCCGACTTGGTGATCTCCAGGCTCTTGCCGCCCACCCAGGCCACGCCGCCCACCGCTGCGCCCACCACTCCCTTTGTGACGTTGAAGAGGCCTCCGGTCACCCGCCACACCATGCCGGGCGCAGGCGCCACATGGTCTTTTCCAGGATCTGAAAAACAAAACAAACACGCATGAAGCATCATGATATTCAGCTTAAGTTTTGATACTTAAAGAGAGAGTTCAGGTCTTTGGATGTGGGCTTGTGTGAGGAGCTTATCTGTAGTAACTGAAACTAATATTTATTCTTTAGGTGGGACTTATTTTGAGTGGCTAAAATATGTCTCGCTGCTGGTTCGGTTTACAGCAGAACAACGCTCTGCCGGCACATCACACCTCTTCTCCACACAGGTGGAGAGCTGATGCGATCTACTGCAGGTGACACACTGACACATAAGTAACTCATACAACCCCACAACAAGAGACCCAAACTATCACTTTAACACATTTATTTCAGATATTCTAAGTAGCAATTTTATGGGTGACTTTCATCTTTACCAAAGTAATGTTTAATACAATAACTTTGCTATTTTAGACTCTGAAATTTAGCACTATATATAAAGTACAGAAGAAGCGGATGGTAATATCATTAGTTTCACCGGTTTTGAGACATTAAGTAATCCAAATATTTGACCTTGTGGCAGTGGATGAAAAGTCAGACATCAAAGTACTGAATTATTTCATTGTCTGGGCAACATGAAAACATGGAGAAAACTGTTTTGTAGATGTTGAAATATTTCAGTGGATAAGTGAAAACTTTGACCGGCTGGCGACTCTGGAGCAAAAGTCGGGGATTCACCAAAGAGTTAGGAATGTCTGAACTAACTTTCACTGCAGATCAGATTATGAACTGTAAAATATTTCCCCCCTCCTAAAAGAAAAAAAAAAAACAGCCTCAAAAATAAAAGAGTGAGCGAAGATGAAATCTTGATATTCGTGGTGCTATCAGGTGCGGCAGTCTAACCTTTAACCAGGAGTGTTTCTTTATATCTGAGCTGTCTTAACAACCCTTTGATGGTCTGATGTCTATAATTCACCTGGTGGGTAAACTGTCATCATGTCTGACATGTTAAAAACAGAATTATGTTTCATCTCATCATGACAACACTGGTGTTTACTGAGCGCAGCAGCAGGGGACCAAACTGGTGCAAAGTGTCTCAGCGTTCGGACACAAATAGCAGGTTGGAGCCGCAGCCACTCTTACACAAACACACAAACTCCCCTGACGGACCGACTGTTTCTGAAATAGAAGCGCGCAACGAGCGAGCACAGATTGCACCATATTCCCCGCTGATGTCTCAGCATTTAGCCACAGCCTGGGGAGGTCACTGCTTACCCTCTGTAGGCTGGCCGTCTGCGGGTTCGGCTTCGTCTGAGGCCAGGCTGGTCCCGGGCTGAGGCTCCGCGATGACGCTGTTCACATTCTGGAAAACACAGAAAAAAAACACAGCTTTTATTAACTCTGAATAGAACAACCTGCACGACACATCTCTACCTACAATACCAGTTCATCGCTGAGTATACTAAACATGTCTTCAGGTCGTAGTCATGATCTTGTTGACTCTTTGATCAGACGGTTGCTGATTTAAATCACAATTTTGCAGTTACATTTAAGCATTTCTAAGACCTTTTTTTAAGACCACCATGATCAATTAAATACTTCTGGCAAAGAAATATAAAGTATGTAATTTACGCCACGACAAAACATACATAAGTAGTGTGGGATCATGGGAGCTGTTGTCTTCACTGTTAAACAACCAGTACTGTTAATCTGAGCTGACTCAAGCAGTTCATGAACATGATAACGTAGGTTTTTTTAAATACACGTTATGTTTAGACATGCTCGCGACTCACTTCCTCACTCTCTGGCGACAGACGACTAAAAGAAACGCACCGCTGCGGAACAAAAAATGTAACAAAGGTCCAGTCTTTTTTTAGACATTTTGATGCAGAAATGTTATATAATAATATCTTTAACTTATAATTTCTGGAAATAGATATTTTACAAGGAGATTCCACGGTAGCCCGACACAACACACACACTGCCACAACTCCAGCTGGGTGAACTCTGATCAGCTCTGACCGGGCGGCTCGGTTTGCATTTTATCTTATTGGCTCCATGTTTTGTTTCTTCCGCAGTTTTTATCAACTTTTCCCTAAAACACATCTAAAAGCGAGACTAACGTTAACTCCATAATTCAAAAAGGCCTTAAAATGTCCAAGTTCTAAAACACATCAGATTCCGATATTTGGATTATAGCCTTATATGTTTTGGTACGTAAATGTTTAATACCAACCAAAAGTTAAAATGGAATCAGTCCAGTCGAGGCTGCCATGTAATCCTTTGGGGCAACTGCGACCGCCCACCAAGAGCACTTGTTTCTGTCACTGATAGGCTGAAGTTGTTATTCTTAGTGTCCGACTACGCTGACAACACAATTCCTACAGAAAGAGACCTTTCAGTTAAAGAATGAGATACCTGGTTTCAACCAGAAACACAAGTCTTGTTCAAGGAAAAGTCTCGTTCAGAAAGGTGAGCTGTTGGAGGAAGAGACAACCGCCGCAAACGTCAGAGTCAGAGTTTGGAATTTAGCTGGAGAAACTGACAGGAAGAACTCAACTCTCCCGAGATTTCAGAGTGAGACTTGCTCAAGAATGAGACTGAATGAGTGTTTCCGGTTACAAAAAGGATCTTATTTTTTAAACAGGAAGGTGTCTCATTGTAGGAATAATTTCTGTAATGTTTCACAGACATCAGCCCGTCAGTGGCAAAAACGAACACTGAGTGGGACCTTATTTACCTTTGAAGGTCACAGTTGCCCCAAAGCTTCACACTGCACTGAATTCCTCTTTGTGTACTTAAGACAATATTTATAAGGGACACTCAACTGACACATTACTTTACTGGCCAGTTAGTACTATTGCAAATGTCTCGAGGAGCTTCTTCAAACCTGTAAAATAACCCTAACTCTTAAGGACAATGCCCACTTGCATCATGGGTAATGTAGGATCCAGTGTTTCCTTTTTAGAGTTTACTCATAGTAGGAATTAAAAACCTGTATATTTCTGCCTCTGCTGCACAAATTTTGACCATTTTGTTTTAAATATGTCTCCTGTGAATTCAAACTTTACTGAAGTGGATTACGAAATAACTAGAGTGCACATTTAACTTTTGACAGACTGCACTTGACATTTTTAATAACAATGTTTGTACAAAGATCTTCATCAGGGTATTTTCCTATAGAATCAAACATATGGCTGATTTTAGTTTCAGGTTATTTTGGAAAATAGCCAGATGAAGGTCTTTGTACTGAAACACTGCTGCTAAAAATGTATCCCTGATCTCAAGCGAGGTGTCTAAGAGGTTTATTTATCTGATTCTATCAGTCCGCACCTGTTGATCCACAGGTGTGTGATCTGTGAATCCTTTGGTCAAATGAAAGACAGGTTTTATAGAGCAACATGTTCATATTACTCAAAATAAGACACACTTATTTTAATTCAAAGGAGAGCTACTGTGCTTTTTTTTCTGATGTTGTGCACGTAAAAGGTCAAAGTCTGCAGGAACAGAAGTTCCACTTTCCCACAGAAAACATTGCTCCTGAAACGCCTCATCAGTAGTCCCGCCTTTATTCTGTGACTTTGTGACCTCACACTGTCACCTTGTCACACATTTGCTTAATTTATGCAAAGCGGCTAGTTTGGCAGGTAAAAACGTATTTAGCACAGCTGCACTGTTGTTGTTGTTGGTTGAGGCTCGTGCTCAGGTGTGTGTGAGCTGACCAATCAGAGCAGACTGAGCACTCAGGAGGGTGAGGGGTCTTAAAGAGACAGGAGCTAAAACAGAAGAACTAAAGCATGTAAACCTTTTCTGTTAGTACCAAAAAGTAAAATCATGAACCTGAAAATGAGCATAATGTCTCCTTTAAATGTTGTATTCGTAAGAGACTTATTAAATCCTGAGACCTACGATCCCAGAGCGTCAGTTTTTGACATGTTAGTCATGAAACTCAAATTGGATCTTTAAGTCCTGAACATGAACTTAAGACTGCAAATCTCACACACACTAAAATTAATACAGACTGTGGGTGTTGATGTCTGGTTGAATCTTCTATTCCTGTTGCTCAGCAGGATAAACTCGGATTTGTGTGCGTCTTTCACGCCCTGCCATCCGGTGAAGGAAAAATCTATTTATTTCAGCTCAATTACAGATTTGAGTCTCTGTCTCAGCAGCTGTGCTCAGATTCAAACCTGTAATTATCTAACAAGCTGTACTTATCACACTCTACAGATTATATATATATATTTTAATACGTATTCATTTCACACTTGCTTGCTCGACATAGACATATACAGGGGGCAGAAAAAACAACCTATTTCTATATTTCATTATATCTGTGTTCCTCCCGTCTCCTTTTTAAATCACTGACGATGAAATAATAGATGCAGTTCAGTGTTCTGCTCATGTTTTATCTTTATATTTGATAAAATACAGTTGGATGAAGTATAAAAGACGGGTGTCTGCCGCATGGAGCGCGAGCAGGAGATCTACCTGACTGTTGAGCATGTCACTGCGGGTCATCGTGATCTTAATCTCGTAACTAAAGCAAACAAGACTTTAAATTACTGCATATCTCACATGCTTGTTGCTGAAATAATCATTCTCTTTCCTAGAATTTGAATCATCTTGCAAAACATCTCCCCGCCCCCAACCTCCTTTTTTTTCTTCTTCTTCTTCTTCTTCTACTACTACTTGTGCCCCACAAAAGAGGCCCAGATCCAAAAAGTTAAGAAACACAGCTGCACGTTATCTGATACATGTTGGCACAGATGTGTGCGAAAGTCACATCTGATGTAACAATGAGCTGTTTTTTTTTTTCTGTCAGGATTTGGCACAGCTGGATCTGGAGTTTGAGCAACATTTGCAGGAAGCGGTGACACCTTCCTTTAACGACACTGGACAGAAAATCACACTTTTTTTTTTTTTTCTCCAGAGAAGAAGAGAAAAGAGACATTACTGCTAATAACATGCTGTCATATTTAAACTCCACATCATCACCGCAGGAGCCTGCAGCTGAAGCCACACAGGTTGATCTCATGCAGTTACTTCACACGCTGTTAGTGACCCACATATTGAACACATTAAAGAGGATGCTGGTCGGTTCTTACCTTCACCATTGTTCCCAGTGCTTCTCTCTCTCTCCCACACACACACACACACACACACACACACACACACACACACACCTGGCAGAGAGAGTTGAGACAAGAGCAGCTTCTGTTTTCAGCCTCGGAACCAAAAATAAAAAAAAACCTCTGCTGTGGATGTTAACGGGTCTAAATGTCGGGGAGAGAAAGAAAGCCTTCCGCTCGGATTTTTAATGTCAGCGGCTGTTTTTTGAGTTCTTCTTCTCGCTCTTCACGTCTTTTTTTTTATCGCTTTAAATTCTGCAGCTTCAGAACTTCTCTTCACAAGCGGAGCTACGCAGCTCTCTTTTCTCCCTGCTGGTTCTGCCGACGTGGCGCCTCCAACCGACACACACACACACACACACACACACACACACACACACACACACACACACACACACACACACACACACACACACACACACACACACACACACACACACACACACGCACTGGACTTCCGTTGACGACCTTCAGAATAAAATCCCTCTCAGTGGTGAGGTGTCCTGATGACGTGTGGTTAAGGAGCTCTGTGAATATTTTAAATGACAATATTTTAAATGTAATTATTCAGCGTTGTTTCTTACTATATTATCTATATTACGTATTTTACATAATGTATCATTATATTGTCTTCCTTTGTCTTTTTTCTGTTTTAGGTTAGATTCAATTTTATTTATTATTATTTTATTTTATCAGAATCAGAAACAGATTTATTACCAAGAGGGATTTTACACTACCGAGGACGTTGTCTTGGTGAATAAGGTGCATGCATTGAAGACAATAAACAATAAACAAACAGTGACTATATATACATTATAAAATAAACAATAAAAACAACATAAACAAACAGAGACATAATTGTGGGATGGTTGATAAATTAAGACGGGAGAACTGTACAACGAATGACAAAATAGATAAAAATAAATAAATAAAAGATTGTTAAAAATTATAAAAAGGTCCAGGGGCGAGAAAAATAATGAGAAGAGGACGTTTTGTTTTTCATTATCCTCCTCTAGTCCATCAAATCCAGTTAGGAGAGCGACCTACGAGCCTATGGTCTCTGCCATTACTACATCCTTGGAGTGTACAGAACTTTTCCATGTAACACAGTATTTCTACACTGTAGTATTGCAACTTTTTCTCAAATACAAGATATGAGTACCTTTGAGTACCACCCTTGGATGGTTGACTTTTGCAGTACTTGAATACTTGTATGTAATCGTAATGAATTATGGGGACTACACTTTTGCATATGTGGTACATAACATATATGAGGAAAACCAAACCACGACAATAACTTGGAACAATTTAAAAAGAATTATCACATTTTCTTTGACCAGGAAATACATCTCTCAATATTTTTTTTCAATCATTCTTCTCCTAATGGTTGGTGTTTGATTCACCAGTAAAAGACACCACTCAGTGTTTTATGTTGGGCTTTTATTGTGAAGACAGGAAGTGTCTTGTGGGCGGTCGTTGCAGCTCCAGCTCCGGATCCTGCAGCTCCAGGCAGCCACAGCTGGTTGTTTCAGAATGTAGGACAGTGTGTAATATCTCTGTGTGACATCTGAATGTTTCCCACACATGGATGTACATATAGGCCTGTAGTGTCACATGTAGATTGGAGGAGCCATAAAGTTATAGATAGTGTATGTTTAAGAGTCAAGGGTCGAGTTCTGCATGGTAATGTTGGCAGCAGCTTTTATCCACTCAGAGTAATAAGTGTCAGGACTAGATTAACCTGTTAGGAGCCCCCCACGGCTAAATATGTCGTTAGGCCCAAATCGACCTTTATACTTGATTGAAGTACTCGTCTACTTACACTCTGCTACATTTCAGAGGATAATATTTAACTTTTTACTTCAACATATTAATTTGATATGATAACCATAGTTGCTCTGATTCAGATAAATTCTTCAAAATGTTATCAAAAAATACATTATGATGTATATCAGTGAGACTTTGTTGATCCTTGGAGTAAAACCCGTTAAGAAGCAACGTTTAAACTACTTTATATCACCTGTACCTTCACCAGTTGCAACATTAGAAACTGGTGTACACGTAAATGCATGAATAATTATTATTCAACAATATAATACAATGTTATTCGGTAAAATTAGAATTCTTCCCATTCAGTCCTTTTACTTTGGGTATTTCTATATTTTGATTTTTACAACTTATAGCTACTACAATAATTTATCCTGAGTAAGATTCTGAATGCAGTAACTGAGTAATTTTACACTTTGCAATTACAACCTTTTTACTTAGGTATAGTAATTCTTCCAACACGGGATAACAACTATAGTGAATACATAAATAGAAGGTTGAGTTGGAACACATCATACTAAATAAGACATTACACATTTAATAACTAAACATCAATTTCTGTGTGAGCATTATTATTAATCCAGGTATTATCAAAATGCAAAATATGCACCGACATTATACATTTATGTTATCTTAAAGGAGGGAGTTATAACAGATATGTGCACTGCTTGAAAAAAATAAAACAATCAGGCATGATATGTGGCATTAATGCGCCTTTTATTTGGTTCAGGCATATTCCAGGTCGCATTGTTTGGGGTCCTCAGTGAACGCTCGGCGCCAGTCTCTCAGGCAGTCGCAGCTGAAGTAAATACGAGCGAAATTTAGTAAAATACGCCGTGAAAACAAGTCGTTAAGGAAATTTGGATCACCTCCCGTGGAACAATGAATCTCGAACTGCTCGGTAATTAACAAAAATGTGCTTTTTATTCTCAGTGTATTTGACTTTTCGTACATCGTCAACGCGGTGCACTTGTTATGGTTAGCATTGTACGTTAGCCTAGCATGTTACTAGCAACCGATAGTTGTCAAATAAAATAAATAGATGTATTTTTGGAATCGCACTTACGCAATTTCTGTTGAATTGTTTAGCCTAAATTGGCTTTTAGGTTTGGTCTGAGTCTGCATGTAACCGCTGGTTATAGAAATAAAAGCAAAGATAGTAACGGTTAGCTAGCGTTAGCCCCCATACATTAACGTTACACGGTCTCTTATTGTATTTGAATTAAACGTTTATCAACTGAAAATTATATACCGGTATTATACGTCGTATCAGAAATGTCATGATATAGTTGTATTTCACCATGACTGTGGACCGCTAGATTCTAACGTTATTATGACAGCGGGTAATTACAAAAATACACAGCTGGTCCATAAGGAGCAACGTTACTATTCAAGGCAAATAATTTACTAACTATACAAAAACAATGAATGTTTCACAGACGTAAAGGGGGTTTTGAACAGTCTTGTGCTAATCTCGTCCAGATTTTATGAGTCTGAATATAGAGATGTTCTTAAAAAAAACTCTTGAGTCTGTAAATTTTGAATGAATGAATGAATGAAAATCAGTTAGATCCTACTTTTTTATTTCTATTTTGAGGAGTAGAATGATATCTTAAACTGAGTGTTAACTAATCAGTTTAGTTTAGTTTCTAATGTAGGTCAGGTTTGACAGGTCTCTGTACTGTGTCTTATTAGCGCCAGACCAAAATAAGAGGGTTACGTGCAGTTGTGGTCAGAAGTTTGCATACACTTGTTATGAACATGTATATCGTGGCATTCCAGAATTCCAGTGATTTCAACAACTGTCATTTTTCTGTGATGGAATGAGTGAAACACAAACTACTTTGTCACCAAAAGCTTTCATGAGGTTTGGTTCCATAATTGATTTATTATAGGTCTTCTCAAAATGCCACCAAATCTGCTGGGTCAAAAAAATACAAATAACAAGTTAAATAACCAATTTCGGTGATTATAGAAAGTTGTTTCAATCAGTTTTTCTTAATAGCATGGCCTCTTAACGTCCTCTGAGTGATTATGATCGATAACAACTGATGACTTTTCTGGGCCCATTTTAATACAGCTTGTTTGATACACCCACTAGACTCAGCCACAAACACTACAATGGGAAAGTCTAAAGAGCTCAGCATTGATCTGTAAGATCAGTTACAAGAAAATAAGTGCTTGATACTTATTTTTTCACTTTGAGAGAACTTTCAAGTTGCCTTGTATGTTATGTGCTTCATCTCAGATAAATTCAAATTTTTTGTAGGTTAAGTGTTTTTGTTAAAATATTAAATGGATATCTTTTCTCCTATCCATTCCTAACCTCGGGTAAATTCAGAGATCTTTCTTATGAATTACTGATTCAGATTTTGGAGGCTGTTTTAGGGGTTCTCACAAATATTTCACTTGGTTTGTGGGGAATTTTGTGCTTTTTTTCCTGAGTTTCCAGCGTTAATATTGGATATGCTGTAGCTTTTATCTTATTGTATTTGTGACTTAAATCTCGGATTAATTTTCACGTATACATTTCTGAATACATTCCTCCTGAAATCCTTGACTGTAGTGTTCTGCTTTACCACACAGAATATATGTACTCTGTTGATTGGAATGAAATAATGATAAGTTGCAGGTTGTGTGTCCGAGTCAGCTGTCACTTTAGTACATAGTCCTGTATGAATGTGAGTTTGTTGTTAACTGTTTGTCATCATCGATCTTTTGTTATTTCTCTCCTAGAATCGTTCGGGCAAAACTATCCAGAGGTAAGTCACCAGCCACTGATTTACACTGTAACCAAATAGAAGCCTTAGTTGATACTTGTGAACTGAAAATCAATTGAGTGTTTATTTGTGTTGTCAGGAGGCAGATGGCACTCTGGACTGTATCAGCATGGCCCTCACCTGCACCTTCAACCGTTGGGGTACCCTGCTGGCAGTGGGCTGCAATGACGGTCGCATCGTCATTTGGGACTTCCTCACACGGGGCATTGCTAAAATTATCAGCGCACACATCCACCCAGTCTGCTCTTTATGGTAAGACTCATTATACACTCCTGCCGGGTGTGTGGGCATCACTGCCTGGCTCATGTCCCATTTTATGTACAAACACACTCAGAGACATCCATCTTTTACCTGTCCACACTGGAGGGATTTGAACGTCCCTTCCAAATTTAAGAATGCCATATGTTTGTGTGTGTGCAGCTGGAGTCGAGACGGCCACAAGCTGGTGAGCGCTTCCACAGACAACATTGTCTCGCAGTGGGACGTCCTGACTGGAGATTGTGACCAGAGATTCCGCTTCCCATCACCCATCCTGAAATTGCAGTGCCACCCCAGAGACATGTGAGTTACCTGATAGCATCTGTCTGTACATAATACTTCTGATGTGCTGAGGTTCAGCCGTGAGTCGGATAAACCATGATAGGTGGTGACTTCACATCTAATTTTTCTTGTTCGTTCCTATTTTGTAATAACAACAAATAATTTTTTTCTTTTAGGGACAAGGTTCTGGTGTGTCCGATGAAATCGGCCCCTGTCCTTCTGACTCTGTCAGACTCCAAACATGTTGTCTTGCCTGTGGATGACGACTCAGACCTGAATGTGGTGGCGGCTTTTGACAGGCGGGGGGAGTATATCTACACTGGCAACGCCAAAGGAAAGGTCAGTCACTCTGTTACACAAAATCTTACCCACAATGCAGCTTTCAATCACACCATTGAACTTCAAGACAGCACAAAGAAATATTGATTTCACAGTGACAAAACGTCAGTGCTTAGAGGTTTTTGAGTAGAAATAGAAATGTACTGACTTTTCATCAGGTGAAATAAAAAGAAGTCACTACGCACTGTAAATTCACTCCACTCACATTTTACACTAGAAACTGTCTTTTTGTTTTAGGAATGTTGTGAAATAGTGTCTTTTCTGTTTTCCCTCACCATCATATCTCCCTCTCCTGTTGTTGCAGATTTTGGTGTTGAACACAAACACTCAGGAGCTGGTGGCTTCCTTCAGAGTGACAACTGGCACCAGCAACACCACTGCCATCAAATCGATTGAATTTGCCCGCAAGGGCAGGTGAGAGGCAACAGAATGTCTTTTGTATCTAGACCTTGATGAATAAACTCAGCCTGGACTATCAATCCGTGTCTAATTCTGCCTCTTTTTTGTCAATCTGTCCTGTTTTCTGTGCAGTTGTTTCCTCATAAACACAGCAGACCGGATCATCAGGGTGTATGACGGCAGGGAGATACTGACCTGTGGCCGAGATGGTGAACCTGAGCCCATGCAGAAACTACAGGACCTTGTCAACAGGTACGTCACCAAATGACTAGAGCAGAGGACAGTAGCAGTGCTAATAGGGAAATTGTTACGCTATTGCTATGTCAGAAATTGCAGTGATATAATTGGCAAACTTCTTCTAGTATAGCAACCACCAGCAAATATTGCAGGGCTTGATGAAATTTCAGTGTCTGAAATCAAAGTTTGTGAGGCTTGCTGTCTCTTCCTCTGAATCCCTGATGTCCTCCGCTTGTGTTTTCTGTGTTTAGGACTCCGTGGAAGCGCTGCTGTTTCTCTGGTGATGGTGAGTATATCGTGGCTGGTTCAGCCCGGCAGCACGCCCTCTACATCTGGGAGAAGAGCATCGGCAACCTTGTGAAGATCCTGCATGGAACCAGAGGAGAACTCCTGCTTGATGTCGCTGTAAGGAAGTCAACAACCCTGTCTTCACATTTTAAGCTGTACTGATTTGTCTTTCCTTTGTTTACAATCAGCTAATTTACCCATCTCATTTTGACCTGTGTCCAGTGGCATCCTGTCCGTCCAATTATTGCGTCCATCTCCAGCGGAGTGGTGTCCATCTGGGCTCAGAACCAAGTGGTAAGTAAAGAGTGTCAGAAAAGGCAGGTTGAACATGAATTCATATCATCTCAGACAGATTATTTCAGTGTCCAACTCTCTTGCTCCCTATATTTAGAGATATGTCTCTGGGTTCCTTATAATGGTTAAAAAAAAAATGAGTGAATTTGGCCTTTAATGAAGCACATCAGCTGAGTTGATGTAAAAATTTGCCGCTGCGTGACCGATGTGTGACTGCTCTTTTTGTCTGCAGGAAAACTGGAGTGCTTTTGCTCCAGACTTTAAAGAGCTGGATGAGAATGTGGAGTATGAGGAGCGGGAGTCTGAATTTGACATTGAGGACGAAGACAAGAGTGAACCTGAGCAGACAGGTAGACAACACGAACACACACACACACACACACACACACACACACACACACACACACACACACACACACACACACACACACACACATCAGAATCTAGATTAAAATACAAGTAATTTTCCTTAGGCCAGTTTCAAAACACCAAAACAACAAGCAACATTTTGTTAAAACAAAATATACATACAACAAATTACTAAGAGTAATGTACAATATGAGCAGTATAAAATGGGATAGATTGTGCATGGCTTTACAAGACCTACCTACTAAGGCACCACTCTGTCTGGATACAATCCAGCAGAATAATACTTAATATGTGTCTCTCTTTCAAAATAAAATAAAATATAACCAAATACTAATTCACACCAGGAAATAATATAACAAAAACATCAGTAAGCAGGCTAAATTCAATACATTTTGAATGTCTTGTCAGAGGACATTATTGTCTCAACTTGCAATACACAAAAGAAAACGAGAAGCTACTTTCAACTTGAAAATATGTGAAACGGCTCTAAATGTATCTCTTTTAAATCTTTGGAAAAACGTTTAGTTTTCTCCTCAAAGATGTATTTTGTTGTGCCAATCCAACGTCTGTTTGCATTTACTCCTTGTATACGCAAAGGGCAGTGTGAATGTGGCTACTGCTTCTCTCTCAGACAAGATCTTGTGCTCTTGTTACAGGCGCAGATGCTGCAGAGGATGAAGAGGTGGACGTCACCACTGTTGACCCTATAGTTGCTTTTTGCAGCAGGTGAGAAACAACAACACAATTCAGCAACATCTGTGAAACAGGTTCCCTCTCTGATCTGATAAGTGTTATCTGTTCTCTTAACTGAAAACCTGCTTGTTGCTAGTTCAGCACTCTTTAACCTTTTCATCACAAATACTGTAATGAGATTAGATTAAAAGCAGTATGCCAAATAAATAAAATAAATCTTACTTCAAGGTCCAAGGTGGATCTTCAGTTTAAGATTTTTAAAGTTTTTCTAAATATTTTTTTATCTATGTCATAAACAATGGAAAAATAAGAAAAATATTTAGCCTTCAGTATTATAATCTCAGTTTTCTCACTCCAGTCTTTCATTATCACTCAGACATAAGCATCATTGCACTAACCCACAGTTTGTTTTATTTATTAATTTATTTATTTACAGTTCTTTTAATTACTTGTAAATTGATCAGAACAGTTCCGATCATCCCTTGAACTCAATTCAATGTTTTTTTTAAGCATGACCCATTAAATCTGAAACAACTGACCATCATCCTCACCGTCTCTTAGAGCTCTTAAATCTGTGTGAACTATTCAACTACTGACCGTCTTGTGTTTGTGTCCTGTAGTGATGAGGAGCTGGAGGACTATAAGGCCCTGCTATACCTTCCGATTGCTCCTGAGGTGGAAGATCCAGAGGAAAATCCCTTCGGCCCCCCACCGGACGCCTCGGTCCAGACTACTGCCCCAGAGGACGCACTGGCCGGTGGCGACAAGAAGCAGAGGCAACCTTCATCTGAAGGAGGTCCGGCCAAGAAGAAGGCTCGCACCACCACCATCGAACTGCAGGGGGTGCCCAGTGACGGTGAGAGGAACACAACAATAAACACACCCACAAGGAGCAATGTCAGGCTAGCAACTGAGCATTGTTGTATAAGAGAACCGCCTTATAAAATATTCCCCACTGTAATATTTTGGTAAAAGTTAGAGCCATCTCAAATTCTAAATCAACAATGTTGTCGTTAAGATTAAAACTGAGAGCAGCTGAGCGGTAAGTATGACATGATTAGGTACAATATGATGAATTTAGCATGTAAGGGAGCTTTAGTTAAGGTCTTTACATTAAGTCTCACACGGAGTCCTCCTTCTCTCTCTCCGCTCAGAGGTGCACCCCCTGCTGGGTGTGAAAGGCGATGGCAAGTCCAAGAAGAAGACAGCAGGCCGGCCCAAAGGTTCCAAAGGTAAAGACAAAGACTTCCCCTTCAGGCCCAAGCCCTACAGGGGCGAACGGCCCTCCTTCCCCGTGGAGGCCCTGGGCAGCTCTGGCCCAGGTGGAGGAGGAGGAGGAGGAGGGATGAAGGGCAGAGCAGAGGGGGGCCTGCCCACAGGTAAGCACGCCACTGCCCCTGCTGCTGCTGAGTCTGGGAGCTCTGCTAGTCCTGCAGCCCTGCTAGTCTGACTGACACCGCCTGTCTCCAAGGCACCCCCACCCCACCCCACCCCACCTCCTGTATTGCTTCAACCTCACGTGAACCCCCCCCCCAACACACACACCAACCCCCACCCTCCAGCTCACTGACAGAGGCGCGTCTGTTGTAAAGCTGCAGTCTGGAGGTCAGAACACAGTGGCTTGTTTTTATTATCCGTCTAGGGTGATTCGATCACAAGTGGACAGTTTTCAGCCCGTCAATTCACACCTGGCTCTTGTGATCGGATTTTACCTCCCTGCTATATATGCAAGTATACATGTTTGCTAAATAAAGTAGGCTCAAATAGTTAAGAATTTGTTGTAGAAAGCGTTTCACAAAGTTTATAAAGTTTCTCCCAAGTCTCACAATCTAGCAGTCCTTTAAGGGAGTTTGAGGACTTTCTCCTCATTCATCAGAGAAGTAGCTTCATTAGTTAATGTTTTCTGTATTTCCAAAATGCTTACTGTCAATATGTTATATTCTTTAGTAAATTTGGTGTAAATGGTGAAATCCAAGAGAACTAAAGAGTGATAACAAAATGGAGGACAAATGATGAAGCCAGGAACATATCAGGAACACAGAGGACACTCATGGACGGGGAACAGACATGGGAGACACAGACGAACCATCAGTGAGGAAAAAGAGAGAAAAATATTGAGTAACGCCAGAATCCTTAGAGAGGTTATTACTCTACTCAAATTTTGCCACATAATCTTTGCAAAACAAGAGAAAAATTGGTAGAAACATAATATTATTATAAATTGTCAAATTATACATAGTTGCATCCCTCCCAGACTGTGGCTTTACGACTGTTTAACCTCTTCTAACCTCAGCCTCACTTTGACTGATTTGTGAACTGTGGTGAAGTTGGACTGTAGTTGGCAGATGGGTGTTGACGTGGAAAACACTGGGATGGTGCAGCTTGTTTCCCTGCGGGCTAGCTGGCTAGTCTACATCTACTTCCTGCTTGGCCTTTGACCCTCCTGCTCCCGCTCCCACCTCGCTCCCCGGGCTTGCCATGTGACATGAACGTGTGTCTGTAGAAGCGCCGCTCAGGTCCTGTCTTTTCTGTTTCTGTGTGTGTCGGAGACACGTGTGATGACAATTTAAGTCGGTTTTAATGTTTCATCTTACTGTGAGCTTCAGTCAAAAATCCACCAACAGTTAGATCAAAGGGGAATCCCGGTATTTTTTAATTTGGGCACTGTACTTGCATGTCTAAATGATTCCTACTTACTAAATGTTTTGGAGTTGGTCCCGTACATTGCCTCAGCTTGTAGCTGACTGAAATGGTTGCAAAGAAATCCTTGGGGGCTGTCAAAGTTCTGTCCACTAGAAATGTTTGTTTTTGCCACTGACGGGGAGAAATGTTGAATTTAAGAGACGTGGGGCTGGTTATACTTCTACGGCCCTGACCAAATTGTCACAATTCTATTGAGTAATGAAAAAGTGTCTTTCATGAACTGGTATCAAAGTCAAGGAACGAAAAGGTTCTTTAACGAAACCCTGTCCTAGACGGAGGAGTTTGGAGTTTACCTCGAGGAACAACCTGCAAGAATTTATTTCCAAAATCAGGGCTGGTTACTTCACAGATTTTGACAGTCTAGATGAGGCAACTGTAACAACTCACCTCACAAGATTTCAGATCGAGAACTTAAACTTGTGTTTATGGTTAAAGGGGGGGGGGATCTTCCACTTTAACAAAAAGTACAACTCTATTGGCAGAAATTTTGTCAGACAATTAGAGTAACAACCTCAGCCTGTCAGTGACAAAAACAATTACTTTAAGTAGACATCGCTTTGATTGTCAGAGTTGTCCCAAAGGATTACATTGCAGCTGAGGCAAACTAATGGATTGAATCCAAAGCTTCTGGTAAGTATCAATCATTTACACTCCAAAACATGTTAATGTAGGGTCTAGATTCAAAAATTCCAGCCTCCCTTTAATCAAGCAGGTGTGCAGCACAAATTTTGAGACACTATTTTCTGTAAGATTAAATTAGACTGTTCACCCCCGGATCAAAAATACATATTTTTCCTCTTACTGGAAGTTCCATTTATTCATCTCGATGATTTTTGGTGTGAGACGCAAAGTTTTGGAGATATTAGGACATAAAGGAGTCTCCAAGGTGAACTGTCCCTTTTTTAAAACAATTCACTAGTTTCTTTCTTTCATTTCTATAATCATATCAAGGATTTTTTTATTTAATCATTTGTCTTCTTCTTTAAACGGTTATATTAGTAGTGACTCAATAGCTTACAAAAAAGTGACATAGTATTTATGTGATTATAATTAATATGTCAATGAAAACAAGATTGCATTTAAAGTCATACCAGGAAAAACAGTAACTTTCCAACAATGTCCATGATGTGTCTGTCTGACTGTATCTGTGTTCCTCAGCAGGGAGTCTGGTCTCACAGTCATACAAACAGCATGACATCGGAGGGATGGACTGATCGCTGCTGTGTACAGCTGTGAAGAATCACCAACAGGCTTCAAACCAAGAGACACAAAGCCTGAAGTGATGTACAAACTGTGTTATTGAGCAGCCTGTTTGGAGTGCAGGCTGTTTCCTCTTCCAATCTGAGCACAGCATCACAGGAAAACTCCTCAGCCCGGATGAATGACAGGAGCCGACAAGGAGAGCGTGGAGCAGGCGAGTCGTCGCAGTAGAGATCACATGTCCTGTCTCTGTAGGATTCATCATGTATAGAACGCCTGCGTCCTGATAGTGTGTGTGTGTGCGTGTGGGTGATGTCTTTCTTGTTGTTTTTATACGTATTAAAACATTTTTGATTTATAAATAACATGCAGCCGTGTGGTTCTGTGTGCGAGCCTGAAATTGTCTGTAATGCTGACAGATGACGGATTTGTTAGGCAAATTTAGATGTTGGAAAGAAGAAGGATGTAGAAAATCAGAGGTCTTACTCACAAAACAAATAAGTAAGCAAGTACGGTATATGTGTGGCGAAGAGTTAAGGAAAATGAATAAATAAAGAGACGGAAAAAATAGGTAAAGCAGTCCATCGGTGTGGCACTCCTATACCACTGCTAAGTTTAAAAACATATCATCAAAATCGATGCAGCGGAACCACAAACACCACGGTTACTATTCAACTCATTTGTGTGCTTTTTCAAAACCTGGTGTCTTCATTCCCCACAATGCAATTTAGCCATTGAGTGACATCACTGGAGGTAATTCATCAGACTACATGCAGCTTCCTCTGGTGCAACAAAAGACTTTATAATATTTTTTTCACATATGTAGACATACTTTACAACACCTATTAACACACTTTAATGTGTAATATTGGTGCAGTTACCCTTTAAGAACACTAATTTTTGATTGTCAGCCACCTGTTGCTGATTTTTTGTTGGTAAAAGTGGAGTTTATTTTTACCAGTGTGTGTGTGTGTGTGTGTATATACCATTTATAAAACCCGAGCTTCCAAATAAATGTAGTAGAGTCATAGCTACATTATTTACTCTTGAGTTAAAGTGAAGAATAAAGTAGTATACAAAAGAAATACTCCAGTACAAGTACATATACTTACTTTCAATCACTGTTTTCAGTTATTTTGATCAACTCTAAACTATTTCCCAAAGTGTGAACACAAAGCTCTTTATCTTCTGAAGGATTAAACCAGCTTTTTTCTCTTTATACATGCGGGAATTACTCATTAACACATGATGTACTGTACGTTTCCCTCACGTCATCTGTCGCGCTGTCAAATTTACATGCAAGCCGCCCAACCCCCCCGCCGCTCCCACCTGTTTCTCCTGCTCTGACCAATCACAGCGGAGTAGGCGGGACATCTGTGCAATAGCGGTGACAGGGAGTGGTCCAGCAACCTGTCGATCAAATAACCAACGAAGCTGATGGGAGTTAACATGAAAAACACCCGGAAACTGCTTAAAAAATAAAAGCAGCAAGGCGAAACTCTGCTAACCGTCATGCGACTGTTAATATACTTTAAACTTTTTTTAACTTTCATTTTTTGTTTAATTTTGGTTGTATCATTTGTATATAACCTTTGCGTGCTTCTGTGTGTTCCTGAAAGTTAAATAAAAATGTAATGACATTTATTGTGAAGTCTTAACCGGATGTAGTATGTGTGTGTCCGTGTAACTTGGCGAGCCGGCCCGGGTAACGGCAGTCACCCTGTAGTACTTCTCAATTACTGTTAGCAGCCAGTCGCACCAGTCGGAGCTCTTGTATGTTGCTGTGCCGTTGTGTGTTACTTTCTGGCCGTTAACGGGAGCTCACTTCGTCGTCGTTGGTGTAATGGAACTGGACAAAATGGACGAGAACGACTGGAAGTATCACGGAGAGGGAAACAAGAGCCTGGTGGTCTCACACGTACAGGTGAGTAAGCTAAGCTAACACGAAGCTAACCCAAGTTCGGCTAAAGCAGGAGGAGTCTAAATTTAGCTGCGAGAGGACACACATCGCCCGCTTCACACTTTTTTTTTTAACGTCAAATATGATTAAGCTCAGTGTCGTTTCTGGTGGAAACTTTCTCCCAATTGTCTGGAAAATATCTTTATGATTAAAGGATGAAATGTCAACTGCCAGGATTTTATTAATCATCGTTACCGTTAGCCTGTGTTTGCTAGTTTACCCGGCTTGCTAGCCAACAGCTAAGAGTTCACATTAGTCCAACAACCAATGGAAAAAAGATGGTTACGATGGAACAACATCGCTAAAAACACCACCAACAATCAGAATTAACACATAGGTTCATGTTAAGTGAAGGTGACGGACTGACTCTGTGATGTGGAGGCATTTAATAGAAGCAACGTTACGATCCTAACGGGCTGCTGGGGAGCTAATGTAGCCGTTAGCCTTTCCTCAGGTTTGTCATCCAGCTGCTGGTTGAAGTCAACACTTTTCAAAGCTGCTTTTGAGTCAGACGTGCCTGGTAGCTGACTCGGAGACAGATGGCTGGACTTTTGGGTCGATTTATATGCAGGTTAATCCGTGCTGACAGACACTGGAGTCACCTGAACAGGGCGGTGCACCCAACTGACACCGCTGACCGACTGTGGGAAACTCTCACTCATGGGGACCAAGTCTGTTCAAGTAAAGGAGGCGAGACATCACAGCAGCAGTGTTGTAATCAGCAAAGAAACTGTCAAGTTCCTCTCTGGTTGTGATTGTTCACAGTGTAGTACACACTGTTACTCAAGATCTGGAGGAGAATGGAATGTTTTTGTTTATGATCACTTTACAATATTAGGTTTCTGAGTAAGGGATTCCAACAAAATAGTGATTCAGAGTTAGCACAGCTCAGTAGATACTTTGTTTTATACACCTTTTGGCTGATATAACACCAGAGTTTTATTCCTGATATCAATAGAACACTGAATAGGGTACACTATTAAAATGTTTTCCACAGTCCCTCTCTACACTGAACATAAGAGATTGAAACTGAACAGAAAAAGTGTTCAGTGATGTAGAAACACAAGTAGCCGTGTAAAAACACAGTCTAAAACCGGATGATAAGATATATTGTTATGAAGATGTGAGCCGATTTATTGCCTTCTGATTTGGGATGTTGTTATATCCTGATATTGGCTTTCCCGTGGTTGCACAGGCTGCATTGGATTTTAGTGCTTTCATTTTCTGAATTCCTCAGGCTGTTTTATTTGTTCGAATACACACCTAGTCATTATATCCACATTATGAATAGGGGTGGGCAAAAATATCGATACGGTAATATATCGCGATACTTTGCCGCCCAATACAATATCGATTTTTCAACTCCAAATATCGATATATCGCCGAAGAGCGACTCTGCTGTGCGGCAGGTGTATTTCTGTAGTAGAGAGAGTGGCTGAGGTCTTTGCAAAATGGATGGCAAGTTAACAACCTCCGCAATTTAAAGTTGATGATTGGACGCACTTTGGCTTCAAAGTTAAGAGAGATAGCAAGAACAACGAGCTGGACAAAGAGAATATTACTGCCCGGAAATTTCATGGGAATTAATGAAATGGAGAGGCTGTTTTGAATGAAATAGTTTTGACTCAATTTGTCCTCTGATCAATATCATCTGATGTACATATACAGGTACTTGTGTTTTCATCTGTATTTATATCGCAATATCGTGATATCGTGATATGTATCGTATCGTGAGGTTCTTGCCAATACCCACCCCTAATAATGATTATTTATAAGAGATGTCATTGTGTTAATATTTCATGAAAGTACCAATAGTCATCCCAACAATTTTGTCACAATGTTTATACAAAAATATCTTGTTTTAAAATATTTTAACATTTCCAACGTGCTTATCAGGAGATTTCAAATTATTGAGATATTTAGTGTGTATCATGAAATAGCCTTAAAATATTGTAATCTTGTTTCGAACAGTGCTATCTTAAACTAAAATATGATTTAAAGCAATAATTATTTGTTCAGAAACTGATCAGACATTCAGTTCTTGAATGTTTTTGATACTTGATGCAACAGAAACGTTGATGTGACTCCAGCAGGAGAAGAAAAGAGAGAAATAACGGACAGATAGATGTTATGGATGGGAACCTTTCTGGAAAATGTTTTTCAAAACTTACGGTAAAAACAACCAGACAGAATTACATGATTTTGGCCATTCCAGCGAATTCCATATCTGACATACCAAAGTACTTAGAATATTGGCAATAATCTGTCCTGCTCATTCATCTGGAACATTACTCACAATGGTCTAATACAACAAAAGGTAATGTTTTCCGGTATGTATCGTCATTATTGCCCAACTGAAACCCAACGGTTCACGCGCCCCCTTCAACAGGTGTGATTGTGTAAGGAGGGAGTGTCACAGAAGAAAAAACTCTGAAACTTGAGTGATGCAATGATAAGTATTTTTGTTACAGTAAAATCAGACATTATTATGTTGGTGTCTCAGTGTTTTTCCAATGGAGTTACGATAATTTCAGAGACACTGTGGTAATTTGTCCCTGCATGTCATACAGTGATCTCTCCTGCACTTTAGTCACAGCGTTTCTAGTAAATTTCTGCAGTAATCTGATTTTCTTAAACTTAAAGTAACTAGAAACCTTGTTTTTTTTCTTAAGCTAGATTAATCCTGGAGAAAGCTGATTTCTTGTCTTAACAACATGTTTGTAATATGTTTTTTGTCCTGCACGTATCGCTGTGACTGTAAAGAGATTGTAACATGTAAAGATACATATTCAGGATGAGTTAATTCATAGTCTGACTGAGGCTGAAACTGACTCTGAGTTACATCTTTAAGTCTAATTTGGTTTCCACCACTTCCACATTTGACTGTAAAATTCAGACAAATTCAATGGGAGGGAAATCCTGTCCTCTCACTGCAGCCTCTGTCCCAAAGAAGTGTTTCACTAACACACATAAAGTAATCAAGGCTTTGTTGTAAAGTCAGGTGAGGAGAGAAATTTTGATTCAGTTTGAATTGCCATGCAGCAGCTCAGTAGTGTTGATTGTCATGTTAACCAGGATACTACAGTGTATGTAAAAACTCACTGTCTGTCAGCGTATCTTGTATAACCTGATTTATCTCAACATTCAGGTATCTTCTGGGTACACAATGACGGCCACCAGTATTTTTTGTTTGTGCACATATCAAAGACATTCAGTTTACTGTCATGGAGGAGTAAGGAAACAAGAAAATCTTCATATGTAAGATGCGTAATCTGACAATTTTAACGAGTAATTGATTTATAGTTGCATGCTTGGATAAACGAGACCTACAGCTTTTCCTTTTGGCTGCACACCTCAGTGGCCATTTGTTCATGCTGACGACAGTATTCACTGCTGTGTGTGTAATACTTAATATATGTTAAGTATGGGGTTTGAATGTTCTTTGGACAAACAGAGAAACTTGTCCCAACCTGCGGTCTGACGCAAATGCTCCCAGGCTGGTGTTGATAGCCTACTACAGTTTTTGAGTCTCCCCAAACCGCCCAGGATGGATTTACTGTTCTTGTTGCACTGTGACAGTAGTTTGAGACACCTCAGAGAAAATCTGCGAGGTGTTCCTCGATTGACTGAGTTCTGTCCTTTGTTTAAATTAAACTTCTCTTCTGTCGTTGCAGCTCTCCAGAGTTCTGCGCCTGCTCAAGTATCCTGCAGAGGACTCTGAAAACCCACCACAGGTATGAGATATGAGTCTGTAGAGCGTTTCACACTGTATGTTCTCAGACCAGGACAATGTCCATGACTTTGTTTTAGGAAAACACTAACATAACATACGCACACACTTCTGTTGCGTTCAAGTCTCCAACGCTTCATTCAAATGCACACGAATGAAATCATAACCTCCACCAAGGAGGATAAAATAAAGGATCCATGAATCTTTTAGATCTTGATTTAAAACTTAAATACTGGTGTATTTTAGTGGCTGATATCTATGAGTGAATACAAAAGGGGAGGTATGCGCTCTAATCAGTGCCACTCTAGTTTGATTTTGAACACCTTATCAAATAATAGTTTCAACCTATAAAGACAGTTTAGCAGCTGCACAGTGTGTTCCCACTATGCACCTGAACTCACACAGATGTGAAACTGTTAAGCTGGTTTTGTTGGAAATTAACTACATCTGGCTCTGTTGGGAAGCGAAGTGTCGGTCGTCTTGATAGTGTCCGTCTGACTGAAGGAGGAAACCGACATTCAATGAGCTGACGATGAGGTTTAAGCTCCGGTTCATACCTGTCAGCAGGGTTAAAATAGAAACTTAATTTAGCGTAACGGCTTTGTGCCACAGTACAATGCTCCATTTAGTCGCTGCTCTGTTTATCGTCAGTGGAGCAGCTGCTGATTTTACATCCTGCTCAGATTAAAGACTCGGCACATCCCCTGATCCAAATGTAAACCAAATTGTTGCCCCACCCCATCGTCAAATTCAAATTCACCTGCTCATCAGCTGCCATCACTCTGAAGCTGATTTACTGTTTATACAATAACCTCAGGTATTAACATTTTCTTATTTCTGAGCATTTGTAGACACAACAGGAAAACAGACTAGCATAACTTAAACTCTTTAAGATATTATATATAACAATTGTGCATTCAAATGTTGAAAATGATGTTGCCATCAATGTTCAAACCAAAGAAATTCACTCACAATTTCGTTGCCTGTTGCTTCAGTGTGGGAAGAAGTTGGTGAAGATGATTGAATAACACGAAGGGGTGGGTATTGGCAAGAACCTCACGATACGATACGTATCACGATACTTTGGTCACGATACGATATGTATCACGATATTGCGATATAAATAAAGATGAAAACACAAGTACCTGCATATGTACATCAGATGATATTGATCAGAGGACAAATTGAGTCAAAACTATTTCATTCAAAACAGCCTCTCTATTTTATTAATTCCCATGAAATTTCCGGGCAGTAATATTCTCTTTGTCCAGCTCGTTGTTCTTGCTATCTCTCTTAACTTTAAAGCCAAAGTGCTTCCAAGCGTCAACTTTAAATTGCGGAGGCATTGTTAACTTGCCATCCATTTTGCAAAGACCTCAGCCACTCTCTCTACTACAGAAATACACCCGCCGCACAGCAGAGTCGCTCTTGGGCGATATATCGATATTTGGAGTTGAAAAATCGATATTGTATTGGGCGGCAAAGTATCGCGATCTATTGCCGTATCGATATTTTTGCCCACCCCTGCTATGTCGTCCTTGAACATATTAAGTTGAAACCGTGGTTGTTTAACAATGAAGACAACAACTCCAATGATGCCGCTACACTATGTCTTTTGTTTTGATGTTTCATGGCAGATATGACAGACTTTTTGTTGAATATATAAGAATTAACTTAAAAAAGTTTTAAATGATAATGAAGAGAAAATAAACGCTGGGTGTTTGAGTTTTGGTTTGCTACCAATTTCCAAATTTGATTTCTGATTTAATATGGTATTGATTCTGTTTGGGATACTTCAGTAACAATACTAATTTTGCTTGGATATGAAAGAGATTCTGACAGAAATTGTGCTGTGCATGGAGCCTTCTAACATGATGCATTATTAATAATATTAATGTTTATAGTAGGAAGGAGTCATGATTGGCAATATTCAAATTGTTGTTAAATTAGAAATATTCAAATATGGCTGGTTTTGTCTGGAAAAATAGGTTTTTTCGTTGTTTTTTAAAGCCTTGACGGGATCGCATTATTGTCACCAAGCTGTAGCAACACATGAAGTCAGTATAAACCTGTGCAGCTATATGCTAAAGTACATACAAACAACTGATCTTCCAAAAATTGCTGAATAGTTCCCACTGACAATCGAATAGCGTGTTTGATTCAGATGTCATACGGAGGAAAAATGGGGTCACCGTTTCATCAGGATCCCAGAATTAACAAAAATACATGTGGTTACATTTAATGAAGTTTTGTAGCTATCTATGTACGAGGATGACTATATTCTTAATCTTGTCTACAAACCTCTGAGCGTTTGATTGTTCATCCAACAAGTGAAACTTCTGTCAATGAGCACAACTGCAGAACAATTTCACTCTGTGAGAAATAATTAGATTGTGGGAGAGGTCTGCGGTCTGGCACAGTGCTCCGAGCAAACAGAGTCAGATGGCGATCAGCTGGTTATCCTGAATCACGTGTTGGTTTATCTTTTTTTTTTAGGGAAGCCAAATAACTGAACTGAGTCGACTGTGTGAATCTCTGAGCACAAAGAGAACAAATAACTCCACTTGCTCTGTCAACATTTGATGTCTTAGAACAGGATATGTAACTCGGTGTTTACCTGTGTGTTCACCTGCCGGCTGATCTACGGGCTGACGCACATATCCTGACCTGCTGCAGCGTTGCCAGTCCGTCTTTGTCTTAGATAATTATCAGTAAGAATGATTTTCAAGGGAGGGCGAGCAGAAAAATGCTGCCCATCACCTGTTGTGTATAGTTTTTCATGTCTATGACATATTCTAGATAAAGATATTAAAACTGTAGTGCAGAAAAGATTGGTGTGACCCTGAATCTCATGGACCTCATGGGGCTTTATTTTAGAAATAATTGTACAGTAGTCACTGAGGAGAGACAAATAAATGTTTGATCCTGTCTGAATTCTGCCACAAAACACATTTATGATGTTTGTCAATTAAAAAAGATAATTTTTCAGGTCAGTAAAATCTTGGCGGCTTCCTCAACATGGCTGTTGCAGCTCTACAATATTAAAGTCACAGCTTATTGTTCAACAAGACGACTTCACTAATGCAACTGATGGCTGTGTAGTCTTCATAATTACATGTTTTCACAGTCTTATTTATTCATTTTTATAACAAACTGCGACTTTCTTGAGTGAAAAATGAAAAATGATCTTTTAAAAATGATAAATGTCAAATGTTTAAATCGTGGCACATATAAGTAAAGATCCCACGGTGGTCCATCACAATGAGCGTGACTCCGGCTCTGTATGATTTGAAAACTCTGTGTGTGTGTGTTTGTCTTCCAGACAGTGGAACAGGCCTACAGGCAGATCCAGAACATTGTTGACTTCAGCTCCAACGTGATGAGCAGCCTGCTGGGAGAGAAGTTCATCCACAGCGGAGTAAGTTCACATCTTCGATCACTTTGTCTTTGTTTAAAGGTGCAGAATGTGAGAAATGTTAGTTTTATCTTAAAGACATTAAAAGAGTCAATTTAGCATCACACTCCTACAACATTATCCACACATTCCTCTTCCTTGAAACAATCTGGTGCCTTTTATTACACAGAATGCAAATCCGTTGCCAACAGTTTGGACGAGAATTTTGGTGTGAAATACTCAATACACACCTCCAAATTTATTTTACCTCCAAACTTATTGTCTGGTCTTTACCACATGACTCTCTGGAGCCACAAAATACTTTACACAACTTTTTTTCCACGTGTGCTGTAGAACTCAAGAACTGTAAACTGTAGTTGATATGAAACAAACTCCACGACTAATAGACATGGACGCAGCACATCTTTAATTAATGTAATTTCAATTACAGTTCAATACAGGTTTGTCAGATCATTTCAGGTTAGTTGAAAAAGACAGTTTTCTTTTAAAAAGTGCAACATGAATCAGAGCAGACTTCCTGTCAGGTGTCATTCATCAGGACACAACACTGACCTACATGCTGTTATTAAAGCTCACCAACCCAGAAAAGAACCAGTTTTCTCTCATTCACTGATCAGGGGATTAATCTTCTGTCTGAATGGCACATTTGACAAATGAGGCCAACGATCAATGCTGTGTGTGTGTTTGTGTGTGTGTGTGGTACTTTGTTATAGTAGTGCTAAATGTTCACAGCAATCAAACACCTGTTGAATTAAACCTACCAGGGTGTAAATAATATTTTTCAATGAATCTGATTGGGAAAGTCTTTTACATTAGAACAAGGAAACTATTGTGTTGTGTTTATTGGAGCTGGTTTGTTTACAGCTGCTGTCTCTGTACATCATCACTCAGATAATAAACTGACAATGAGCACACTGTCAGCAGATCACACTGCTTTACATACGTCAGATAACAGAAACAGAAGTAAAGTCGTGTTCTGTTCACACACGGGTCGCAAGTTACTGACTTTATTGTCTCTACAGGAAGTGGTCAAACTGCCGCTAGAGTTTGTGCGACAGCTGTCAATCAAAGTTCAACATCAGAGACCAGGTAAGACAAAAACATATAACATAGAATTTGACATTTGCTCTCCTGCAGATGAGACAATGTCAGAATGTAAACATGAAGCTACAGACGGCAGCTAGTTGAGTTTAGCATCAAGAACAGAAACGGGGGAACGTCTAGCCTGGTTCTGCCTGCAGGTAATAAAATCAGCCTGCAGATAAAGCTCCATAATTTACATGCTTTCCTGATACGATCTCTGAGATATAACATTTCACTAGATGGAGAGATGTGAGAGTCATATCACTCATCTCATCTCATCTCACTCTGTGCCAGAATGCCAACAGTAGTAGACACTTAAATACAGAGTGAACTTCCTGCTCACCTCACTTTAAATTGTTCCTGTCAGCATCAACGTGATATTAGCTCTTGCCCTTTTTGATTGATATTAACTCATTTAACTTCTGAGTATAAGTTTTGTCCGCAAGGATGTAGATGCATTTAAAACCTCTGTTTACTTTTTTAGAGCTCTACTTCAACACAGGTAACATTTAAAAACTGTTTGATTTTAACATTTCAGGAAACATTAGCAGTGTTAGATTTGACTAAATGATGATTTAGGGGCGGCAAAAAAAAAACTTAGATAAAGAATAAAATAAGTAATTCAATTAAAATACTTAATTCAAGAGCTTCAATGATGAAGTTGATTAATCGGCCAATGAAAAGTAAATCAGTATGCAGCCATTTTGATAGTTCATCGTTGTTTAATGAAGTTTAACAGTTTGAATGTCAAGTACTTGTCTTTGTGTTGTAAAATGGATTTACAAATCATAGCAGTGTGTATTCTTTATATTTTACAAATTGTTTGAACTGTTTTGAAATCAGGGTTGTAAACAAATCTAAATGTAGAAAAGCTAAAATGACAAAACTTGATGATCCAGGTTATGAAATGACATTTTTTTGCTCCTTTTCTTGGTCTTTAATGACACAAAATGTAATATTTTGAGGTTTGGGACTGGTAGACAAATGGAGATATTTGAAGATGTAGGATAAAAGATGAAGGGGGACGTGTAACATTTTTACAAAACTTATGTTTTCTAGACCAGAGAAAATAAATCATTATTTGAACTGCTTTTGAGCCCACAAATGATCTCAAATAATTTGTGAAAAATCTGAAATGTGGTGTAAGAAAAAGTTTAAATATAGACGGTGGTCAATCTGTAGCTTTCCAGTAAATATCCAACACCAGGAAGGCATTTATCCGCCTAAACAGAAGGTACACGGACGATGTCTAATATAACAACATTCAAGTTTACTTGTACAGAAAACAAACCTCTGTGTGTGTGTGTGTGTGTGTGTGTGTGTGTGTGTCAGCCTGGCGCTGTGATAAGGTGATGGACATCTACAGCGGCTGTGCTCTCTGTCTGCCCAACCTGACGTCTCCAGTCCTCCACCAGCCAACACACACTCCTCCACTCTGCATCGAGATCAAGGTGAACTTACACACTAAAATAATAAATGTCTGCTTTTATTACTTTATCTCTGTTTCTCACACCGGCTCCTTTAAACCCTGTGGTAGTTAATTTCCAGGGATGACCCCACAACAGCAGTCAATCCTGATGACGTTGTAATTCATTTTGAGTTTGGTTTTACTTTCAGTTTCATCCTGATGATAAACCTCCTAATCATGTGTAAAGTATAATGTTCTCCCTTCTGAGAAGCAGCCACATTTCCAGAAGTCTTTTCCAGTGATTCATTCTCATTCCAGACAAACTGAGCAGAAACAGTAAATCACAAGAGTGTGTCTGTGAGTGTTACTCAGCTGCTGTGTTTTGTTTTTGTGTATGTCGTGTTTTTTTTTATAGCCTAAATGTGGCTTCCTGCCGTCCTCCAAACATGTCAGCAAAGACATCAAGACCAAAGTGTGCCGTTTCTGCATGCACCAACACTACAAGGTAAATACAACCACAGTCGTGTGGGGGGTCGGGTCGGATCCTTTTTTAACCTCTAGCAGAGGTAATGCACATTTAGTTAAATTATCAGTGTCTGTATCAATAAACTCCCAATGTTACAAGGACCTGGACTGGGATCAGAATAAAAAGGAAGTTGATTCGTTCAACTATACAACACAAAGTCATAACATTTCTATTACTTTCTGACGTTTCTTTTTTTATATTTTATCTCTGTGTCTCAGGTGGCCAATGGGAAGTGGAAGAGACGCAGTCTGTACTGTCCTCTCGACCTGTTCTCAGGGTGAGACTTCTGCTGCCATCAACACTATTGTGGAACTCATATAAAAAGTTATACTATAGCAATGTATATACAACACCACTGTAAACAGGCATGTATATACAACACCACTGTAAACACTGTGGTGTTGTAAACACTGTAAACACCAAAACATATTCCTGTTTATAAAGTAAGTTCTGCAGCAAATCCTGATTCTTACATAGTGTCCCCCTCGTAAGCTCAGGTAAACAGGTGATGGACAAAACATAACAAACATTATACACAGTGTAATTTAGTCTAACACAAACAAAACACCAGCCTGTGTGGTGTTTTTGTGTCCACTCCTGCCTCCACACTACAGATTCCTCGCTGTTCTTTAGCTGATGTTTCTCTGGTTTCTCCTGTGTTGTTCAGGAACAGACAGAGAATGCAATTTGCCATCAGACACCTGATAGAAGAACCTCAGAACAACTTCAAAATCTTCAAGGTGAGACACAACCACACCTGTCCGTCTCTGTCCAACACTGTGTGATTCAAAACCCTGTTTGTGTACTTAGATCACAACTTCCAGCTGCATCAACGACACAGTCGATCCTGCAGCCGCTGGTTTGAAAACCCACATTCTATGTCCGTCTTAAAATGATAATCAGGTTTTCATTTGAACATTTTAAACCGTGTTTGCTTGCTGTAATCATCCCGCCTTGTTCATACTGGCTGCAAAGAGATTCTTTTTTTCTTTTGATCATGCTTTTTATTGTTTCTTCCACAACTTAAACCCAAAACAAGTAGAGTAATATATAAATGCAATAGTGATTAAAAGAAATTGTGTATTGAAAAACAAAAAAGGGAAAAGAGTGCGGTATATTTGCAGGAGAGTAAAGCAAAGATTTCTTCTAAAAGTAGTTTTGAAGGAAGACAAGGAGGAAAGAAGTCCACATTCTTCGACCGTGCAAAACAAATTCTGAAGTTCAACTGGAACTAATATGAAGCTTCACCAGTCTGAGGTTATAAAATCAATTAGATTTCTTCTGAAGTTAAAGTTCTTTTAGTACAAAAACGCCACGTTGTTATCATCATGGAAACACTGTTGTCGAAGCACAAAGGCTGGATTTGTGCTAAAAAGACTGTAACAGTCAAAGATAACAACTCTGTTCGACTAACTCGGACTGCTGGAGCCTCAGATCAGCTTCACATCAACTGAAGAATGTATGTTTGCTCAGAACTGGTTTATGGATTTTTTGCCACCAGGAAGGAAATCACAATTCACTTGGCTGATTCTTATCATGTTGTTCAGTTCAGTTGAACCAAAACTGTGACAGATATTCTGAGAAAAGCATCTTTCACAAACATCTCAAACGTGTGGAAATTCAGTACCAACTGATAAAAATAAAAGCATGAGCTTCATCACATGACCTCGGTTTGTATGTGGTTTCTTTTTAGGGCGGTCAGTGTATTTACAGCAGTAAGGAGGGCAGTGATGACTCGTTAGACCTGAACTGTCTGCTGCATCATCTCAGACCGTACTTCCTGTATGGAAACAACAGAATCAACAGTCACATGACCAGCAAAGCCGTCCTGAACGACTTCATTCAGGTAAAAACAGCTCACACACAAATATGCAGCCGCATAGTATGTGGAAGTTTGTCTAAGAGTTACATATCGAAGACAACTGGACTTGTTTCAACCTGCGTGTTACAATATCAGCACCAAATTCAGCTCATGTCACCTGGAGGAGTTCACTTCCAGATGTGTCAAAATGTTGGATATTTATCAGCGGATCTGTTACTGTGAAAACACGGGACCAGAATTGAATAGTAACACGTTGTATTGACAAGGGGTCCTGTTGGAAAAATGAAGTAATCTGTAATTTAGATTGTTCTGCATTTATTAATCCTGACTTTAGATCCTGTAACTGACACTGATCAGCACGCAGACACGCCTCACTGAGAACTCTCTCCCTCTCTCTGTAGGTTCTGGTGAACGCCCTGCTGAGCGGTGGAGGAGGAGATGGAGGGGTGATGACGGACAGACGAGGAGAAGGGCGAAGCTTCTGTGAAGCGAGTCTGTTCAACAAAGAAAGGATTCGCCACGGTGAGGACCCGCCCGTCTACCCGTCTGTGTTTCCCTCTGACAGGATTTAGTGATGCATCTGAACATTTAAGCAACATTATGTAACTATTTACCCTAAAATAACAGCTTCAAAATCATTTTGAAGGCACAGTCTTGTAACAGGATGAATAATGGTGTCTCTGTCTCAGCTGCTCCACCCCCCGATCAAGTTTTCAACACACAACATTGTTATGACGTAATGAGTTTGTTTGTAGTCAACACCTGCATTACATGTGACTAATTGTTAAGCACCCGGTATTTGTATTACAGCAGTTGTGTTGCACTCTGAAACTGTAGCTGGGCTTTAACAGCTTAAGTTGCACATGACTTTTAGAGACTAAACTAAGAAAATAATTGGCAGATTCATCAATATTTAACATAAGCATTAGTTGCAGCTCCAGTTCTTAAACTCTAATCACTCAAATTTAAAAGTCAGCAGTTACTATCCAGAATCTGTTCCCCATTTGAAAGATGTTTTTCATTGTTACTTTATTCTACTCATGTCCTTACTTTCTTTTCTCTCTCCCTTCATGACAACACAGATTTTATTCTAGTTTGAATGTGATCTGTGTGCAGCCTGTTGGTCTGTTGTTCTTCTCTCACAAAGGTTTTTCTTGTGTAGAAACCTCCTTCATAAATATTTGTGGTTTGAAAGAAGCATTTGTGTCATTTAGACAGAAACACTTTGCTCATAACATCTGAATCCCATTATGTAAACATGTGAAACTGGGAAAAAAAAGAATAAACAAGAATGTTGACCTCTCCTCTCTAAACTGCTGTTTCTTTTTGTGTGTGTGTGTGTGTGTGTGTGTAGGCTCTCAGGGTTTACCCAGCGACAGTGTGTTGTTCAGGATTCTTCAGACTCAGATGTTGGACACGCAGGACATTGAAGGACTTTACCTTCTGTACCGTCGGGTGGAGCAACACCTGCAGGACTTCCCTAAAGAGAGGTAACACCGCTGTAGTAACTGTGTCTGTGAAGAGCGATCTGTGTAATCGATCACCTATGGGCGGCACTCTCTGGTCTCTGACGTCACTTCCTGTTTGTGTCTGTCAGAACTCGTCTTCAGATCGACGGACCGTACAACGAGGCCTTCCTGGAGAAGCTGCAGAAATGTCCGGCTGAGGATGACGGCTCTGTGGAGTACGCCGTCGCCAAGGTCGGTCTAGTTCCACAATTTCCTTGAAACTCACCTCAGGTTGGATCGAATGAGTCGGAAACATTCCTACGCTGCCGTCGCAGGAATCTAATTCTATAAATAACAGAATACTAATAATCTTAGTGAAGCCTGATCTTTATCAATAACAGATTTAAACAGATTGAATAAACGTGCAAAAAAGTGTTTGAACTGCTCGTTACAGCCTTGGAACTGTCTGCTTCCCTGAAAATAAAAACAACAAAGATATGTATATAAAGTCCCAGAGAGCAATGCCGTCGAAAAAAAACCATCCAATTCAGGAATTTGTGTCAGTTCATTGGCTGCAATGAAATTAAATCAGAAAATACTGATTTTATCAAGAAGGAAACAATCAGGGTCATTCAGTGATGTCAGCATGTAGCTCAAGCCTCATACTGAAAGTAATATAATGTACCAGTCCGTTAACAACAGTGGCTAATTAATAGTCAGTAGTTACATGGCAGGGCAGATTTCCTACATTGCCTACATGTATATGATGCCTATATTATCTCTGCTCAGGTGTTTACACACCTGAAGATGGCAGCACGTCTAACTTGTGTATTTTGGCCTCAGGTCCATCAGTACTGTGCTGCCATGACTGCCAAGGACTGCTCCATCATGGTCGCCCTGGTGCCCAGCAGTGAGGAAGAGGAGGATGATGATGGGTAAGAGTTCGGAAGGTCACGTTGGTTATTGAGATGGGTTTGACGAACCATCACATTAAATGATTTGAGGTTGATGTTTTTAGTCTGATATTCCAGTGAGTCACAATTTTAGCATAAATGTTGAGTCTAGAATTGAATTTTCAATGAAAACATATGAAAGTGATTGTTGCTGTGGTCCAAACCAAACCACAACGTTCCCTTACTTCATGAAATAAACCATTAATTAGAGTGAGTCTGTAGCGCCCGGTGATTCCACCAGGTGGAGCCAGACGTCAGAGCATCATGTTGTAAAACAGAACCATCAGAATCTCCCTGATCATTAATGCTCCTCCCTCCTCTTCTCCTCCCTCCAGTCAGAGGCGGCTCAGGGACTTCCTCTCCTCCAGACCTCCTGCTTTCTCTTACTCGGTCTCCATCTTGGATCTGGACCCAAAGCCGTTCGACAGCATCCCCCGCCAGCTGCGCCTGGACCAGAAGATTGTCTCCTGCTACTTAAGAACTGGCGGTGCCTTGCCAAAGGGCTCTCTGCCGCCGCTCCCCGGCATCTTCGCAGCTGCAGAGAGGGAGGACTGCACGCTGCTCTTCCATCCCGTCTGAACGCCCTGAAGACAAACTGACGCCACGCTGATGCCTCAAACAGAGGAGGGATGCCATGTTGATGCAGAGGTCTAGAATCACTTGACACCAGAGCGGGTCATCAGAGACTTTCCTGCAGCACCTTCTCTTTATTCAAGTTAACGGTTACGAACTCCGACTGCTGCTGCTCAGCTCAATTAAGATCTACGAGCAGGAAGTCGCCAAGAAATCACCACACGTCTGAGGCGACTTCCAGATATTTAAGTTACTGACTCCGAGTGTTTGTGTGGTCGTTGTGAGCGACTCCTCGCTCCCGTCAGGAGGTGAATCCCCACATCACCGCTCTCTTCTGTCATAATTCATATTTATTAGAATATTTACAGGGAGCTTTTTTCTTTCTTTTGGTGACAACAGATTTACCTCCTGACAGGACTGTGGCGTCTCTAGTTCTCTCTGCTGACAGCGAAGCTCGAGCCGCATTTCCACGCCAAGAAGTCCCAGAAAATACTTTTCAAGGAACTAAAGATTCTTTCAGCCTGTTGTAGTTCGCGTTCCCACTGTTATGAATTCAATCAGGCACTTTAGTCTGCTGACGCATGAAAAAGCTGTGACAGCTGCGTTCGCGTGGAACGTAACGATGAGAGCCATGATCGTCACTGATCTACTGGTTGCACGCTTTTTTCTTCTGTAACTCCATGTTGAAGTGCAATGTAAAAAAATCAGAAGGCTGCAGATTTTTAAAGATGGTGGCTGGAAAAAAAAAGAGATGCATTCAGCTTGGCAAACCTCGCCCAAAAGTTACTGTACTGTTTGGAATCTCTTGGGGGGTAAAATAAATAAATATCCCTCTTCTTGGGTTATATGCAGCACCAATATAGGGTTGTAAAAAATATTGATATCCGGCAATGAATGCACATTTTCCACAGATATCGGCCAAATGTTGTAGATATTTCATTTGACTTTATTGTCTAAAATGAAATAGTTCCACTCGAACAAACTGTGCTGGGAATTTATTTATATATTTGTCCCAAGCATTTTTTGTCAGCTTTATCTTTAAAATATCTGTGATAGGCCAATGTCAGCTGATAACGTTGGCCTGGCTCTTACAATAACAGACAATTCCTTGTGTCTGTGGAAAGTTCCTGCGGTGGAAATGCGGCTCCAATCAGAACGAAACAAGGAAGGAGATTGAAGGTGAAGAAGAGAAAAAGCACGTCGTTGAGCTGTGATGTACGTATAATGATGTCATTTCCTGAATGTATGCAGGGCCTCTGGTGGATTTTGGCTGATCTGATACTCTGTGTGAGTCTCAGCAGCTGAATGGTGGAGACGTTTCTTGTTCCCATAATCCTTTGCAGACATATGGAGTTTCAGTTGTCTGCTGGACTCCATGGAAGGTTTCCTGTCCAAAACCTCCTTTTGTGTTGGTTGAAGCACATTATTTTAACTACTGTTGTTGTCAGATTAAGATTTGTTTCAGTCGCTGTCTCACACTCCCTCGTTCACTTTTCTGGCGACGCGTAGCTTTGTAAAAAATATGGTAACACTTCCTGCAAATATCTGCTCCGTCTCCTGTTCACAAGTGAGGAACAAGACACAAATTCAACTTCACATTTGATTTGTGATCAGCTGATAGACGTCAGAGAAGTCACTTAACATCACATGAGCTGATGTGAGCAGAGGATTTTAAAGTGGTTGAAACAGAACAGGGATTTTGTCTCCTCACCAGAGGTCAGCATGCCGACCCGCCGTCGATCAATCTGACCCACCATAGCAAGGGCTGCTGGGTAACAGAGAGCAGTCCTCTTCAGACGGGCCGAGCTTCACGCTGGTTTTTTGTGCCATAAGTGGCTTGTTGTGTGTTTTGTACATGTGCCTAAATGTTCTGGTAGGACTGGAGAAGGGTGTGTGTGTGTTTGCGCGTGTGTGTGTTGAGAAAACTCACTCTGTTACAGGCTGCATTCACAGCTCAGATCTGAGACAAACCCACTCCAGTTTGTCTCTGTTCAGACTGACATCAGATCAGTCTGTGGACGCAGCTGTGAAACTCTCAGTACCTCAAACTCCCGACGACCCGAACAGAAGCTCAACACGGTCGTCTGATGTTTGAAAAGCGATGTGTTCAGGAGCGCTGCGAGGTTTCCGAGGACGGCTGAGAGACCCGTGCCCAGTCTTTGTTACCATGAGCGGATGTTTGTGTTCGGATCGTTTTGGGACTCTGTGACTTTCTCTCATCGTGCTCTCAAACCAGCAGCGCTCACGGAGGCTTCAGATAAACTGGTAACACTTGACTTCAGTTCTTCTGCTCACTGTCCACTCTCCAACCTCCACGGCCCCCATCAGCCAATCCAACTCCTGTAACCAGACCACACTACAAGACTGAAACAAGACAGAAAATCTGATCTCCAGTCATCAGGCATTGAAGAAACCTCAGCTGATGATTTCGTCTCTCCAGCCAGTCAGCAGCAGGTTGATGGGGTCACTAAACACTAAAGGTTTGAAGCAAGACACTTGACCTTTAACCAAACACGTCACCCCTTCTCAACTGAGAGGCTGGAGAGCGGACAGCAGCGGAACTGAACCAACCACTGATCGTTCTAACTGTTGAAATGAAGACGCGACAGGCAGCATGACAGGAGAGCAGAGGCTCATGGGAGTTGGAGGGAGGGATACCTCTGCAGTCGTAGCGTCGAAGATTTGATGTTACTACTAAATGAAAATACTAAACAGTTTAACAGCTACACAGACTTTACACCAAAGCGTCCGATCACCGTATCGCAGCTACATCTGAACACAAAAAGTTACTCATAGCTGTGATGTGAGAGGGATTCTGATTTAATAATGTTGTCAGTGTGATCACGAGGACACGCAGCTGCAGTTTGTGTCTCATCACATTCAAGATGGAGCCGTGTTAACGTCGTCATTGGACGATTGATTGAGATGGAAAAACACCCATGTTTTTGATTTACAAGTGTTTGTTATCACATCAGCTCAGGACAGTTGTATGACCGCAGTGTCGGGTTAAAAACACAACGCATTAATAACGTAACCTAACCATTAAAGTAGTGATCAGGCATCGTTAACGGACACCTTCAGCTGACACGAGGCGTCCATCTTATTTAGAGCTGCAACTAACGATTGTCAATTAATCTGGATTATATATGAAACATCCAAAAACTTAGACAACTCACGAAAGCAGCAAATTCTTGGATTTAAGAAACTAGAAACAGCAAACGTTTGACATGGTTACTGCATTTTTTTGCTTGGAAATGACTAAATTTTAACTAAAAATTAATTGGCAACTAATTGTTTTGTTTAGTTGTTGCAGCTCTGAAGGTATCAGCTCCTTCAGGTACTTCCAAGTTATTTGGTCAGATATATCTCAGTTTCTAAGTCTGCAGAAAAACAAATGAAACAAATATACAAGATGATATTCTCTTGTTTTGTTATGGAGCTTTTTTGTTTTACACATTATCAGTAGTTTGGGTTTGTTAGTCGTCAAACATGGATGAGAATGTTGTAGCGGCGCCTCAGAATCGTGGAAAAGTTCAAACATCTGCATTTTTTTGAGACAACTGAGTGATTTGGTCAAAAGCTCCAGAACAAGACAGTGACAGTCTGAGTTCCGATTGTTCTGTCGGTTTCAAGACATTTAATATCCAGATTCCATCTTTGTGTGGTTTAAGAAAGAGATTTAAGTCAGAAGACAGAATTAATTTCTCTTCCACGTGCAGAGAGAATCTGTTAAATCTCTTCTACGTTGTTAATCGACCGCGCAGACTTCTGAAACATTATCGTTGATTAAACACACGAGACGGACACAAACTGTGGCGAAACGCAGCACTGATAAGATTATGTTAAAGATTACAGAACAGATGTTTCTAATCACAAGAAAACAAACTTCGTCCTCGCGTTGAGTCGAAGCTCTGACAGGTGAGCTGGAGTCTGATTGGCTGTTTGCCTCCACCTGCTGCCCGAGCGTCGGCGTGCAGAAACATCACAGCACTGTGATACTACAGACTTGTAATAACTGCGTGTGTGTAAATAGCTGAGAGAAGAAAACTATTTGAAAATACAAAGGCGACACTGCTGTCTGGCATTTTGTATTTAAATTATTTATTTTTGTAGATTTTGACCGATGAGCTCTGCTGTAACAGCCGTCACAGTCGTGCTCTTTATATTGAATAAAGATTTCTAAGAGACTAAACTGTTGACGTGTGTTTGCTTTATTTATCCGTCAGCTCAGGTTTGACATGTGAGAACATCAAAAAAGGTTCATGATTTACATTTTAGAGATAAAGGTGTGAGTTATGTGTCCTGTGAGAGGCTGACCGCCATGATGAGCGACTCGATGGCAGCTTCAGGTCCCAGAATCCTCAGCAGGCTCTGAAAGGCCTCAGCAGCGCCGACCAGAGGCTGAGAGGGGAACAACTGCAGCGCTGCAGAGACAAAACATCCCACTGATCATTCAACAACTGATCAAACTTCCTCTACAGTCACTTTGACCAGTGATGATGTCATAAAGACATTTCTGGTCATGATCTATTTTAAGGCTTTATTTCTAAATAATTTGTAATGTTCAACGAGTTAAGAGCAAAAAAACAAGTTATACTAATGAGAGGGATGGAAAAACTGAGGTTAATTTGTAAACTTTCAATTCATCAATTCCAAATAATTTCTGGAAGCGTTGCAGCGAGAAATTTTTCAGGTGCTGGATCCAGATTTACAAATCACAAAATATCGACTTTATCTCATCTCACACTTTGTGTCTCTCTTTGTTTGTAGTTTATTGTCTTGCACCTTCACCACCAAGACAAATTCCTCGTTGGTGTAAAATCCTTCTTGGCAGTAAATTGGTTTCTCATTCTGATTCTATTATTTGTGCTGTTTAAAGGTAAACTGTTTGGATTTTTCATTTTGGATTGAATAAAACAAACTAATACATCAACTTTGGCTGTAAGACAAAAGTTTTCACTTATTTCCAGGAGTTAAATAATAATCAGAACAAAAGATAAAAATAATCAGAAGTTGTCGCCTTAGTTTCAAACATTAATGTCTTTGCTGGTCAACATAAAACATGTCAGCAGAAAAGGATAAATGTCAACAAAAAAGAGAATAAAGCTGAAAAAAACAATTACTGTGAGTTAGTCGTAAGAACTTATTAGTTCAATCTGGTAAAAAAACACTTGCTGACTTTTTTAATGCACACAAAGTAATTATTTCCCTCAGATTCTGAGCACTTCTCCTTGGCTGAGATCATCCTTCCAGGTTTACTGTCACAGCAAAAAGACGCTAAAAAGTCTTAAATGTTTAATATCGTACGGCAGCAAAAACAATTTGTTGTTGTTGAGTGTCAGAACTATGTCAACGTATTTTTGGTGTCTTTGTATCAATAAAAAAATCATCAGTGTGAGAAAGCTGCAACTTATGATTACTTTCATTGTCCATTAGTCTGTCGATCATTTTCTCAATTAATCAAACAGTTGTTTAGTTTGTACGATGTCAGAAAATGGTGAAAAACGTTGATTAGTGTTTTCCCTAAAGATCCAGAGATATTCAGTTTTACAGCCACAGACGAGGAAATAAAACCAGGAAAAATTCAAATTTAAGAAGCTGAAATCAGAGAATTTTGAACATTTTCAATATAGTTTGTAATTAATTTAATAGTTGACAACTTACTGATTTATTGTTGCAGCTTTAGTCTAAAACTGAACCTATGTGACAGGAAACAGCCTGTAGTGTTTACGCCCTGTCAGCGTTTGCATTGAGCCTCCTGTCTGTCGAGTTCAGGTGAACTACAGGAGAGTGGGACATCTCACCTCTCTCAGGGATCTTTGTCACCAGGTCAATCTTGGGAGTGACTCCGCCCTCTCTGGAAACCTCAACAGACCAGTGAACGACCAAGACGCAGCTAAAAAACACAACACAAGCAGGAAGTCAGCGGTCAGCAGAGAGGACGGGACAGATTTCACATTTCTCACAGTCTCATCAGGATTTATTTACCCAGGAAGTTCAGGATGATTCAGGGTCATGACCTCTGACCCGCAGCCTCCTGGAAGACAGACGACAGACGGATACTTCTCCTGCAGAGAGACGGACAGACAGACACAGACACATAAACATCATATAAACACAGTCGGTCTCAGTGTGGGCTGGATGTTAATATCAGCTAATTCCTGCTCAAAGAAACTTTTGTTTTCCACCATTTTCAAAGTTCTATCCTGCAGGGGGCGCTGCAACATCTGTTTAGTGGCCTGAATGCTGAGGCCTCAATCATCAGACTAGTCTGTACACGAGTCACAACATTAAACTGTAATGAGTCGAGAAGAATATTTAAGTTTAAGTTTAAGTTTAGAATATTTAATATTTAAGTATCGTAGGTCGTGTTGGAGATTCATCAACTTTGAATTATAAATGAAAATGCTGCTTCAGTTTCCAGTAACTAAGAATTAAAAAAAAAAAAAAAAACCTCTTTATTTTTCCATCAAGAAAAGCTCACGACCCGAAACAGAAGGAACACACACACACACACACACACCTCCAACATACTTCAGTCATTATGGGTGTGTTCAACAGGTGAGGGGTGTGTCCAGGTGATTCAACCTTGATGGCATTTGCAGCTGTGATGCGGTGTGTGTGTGTGTGTGTGTTAGCCGACGTCTATAATCAGCTCCAGACTGCTGTCAGTAGCTTTTACTCCCTGAATGAGTCCAGAATCACGACTTTATTGTCCTCTATTGTGTTTTTTCTTTTCTTTTTTACTGAGCAGTTTTGTTCGTCTCCTGTCTTTAATGAGAGCAGCAGGTTATTGTCACATGAAGAATTCACAGCGACAGAAGAGACGGTATATAAGTCAGACTTTATAGAAAAAACAAACACGTTAATTTCTCAGCAGCAGTGACTTCACCTCCACCACACACACGTTTGTCTGATTCAAACACGATCAGTGTAACAGGACGAGGTGCAGAAATATCAGAATGTAATGTCAGACAGAGCTGTGAAGACATCAGATTTCCACTGCTACAACACTGTGATATTTACAGTGATATCTACCTGCACTACAGGTGAGGTGTCTCACTGTGTGCAGCAGTAGTCACCACACCCTGCGGTTGTAGCAGCTAGCTGCTGCATTTTTCCTTCTTTTTTTTGATTTGATTTCGCTCGAAGGCTTTTTTAAAAACCAGCCTCACGCTGGTGCATTGCTGCCACCTACTGTGATAAAGCGACATCACACAATCATTGTCAGCACTGATATTTATCAACACCCCTCATCTCAGATCTCAGGGTGATTTTGCTGACTTTCTACGCCTCATGTTTGTTTTCATGTAGCAGCTTTTAATCCGTCCTCGTCTCACACACATCGCATCTGCATCATGTCAAATAAACAAAGTGTGAAAACCTAAAACCTAAGACAACACCAGAAAGAAATGACAGGCGACGCAAACATTGACGTCATGATGATGTCACAGTGCATTTCGTCTCTGACCTATCGATATCAAATGTCATAACTTCAGAAGTTATTCTTTTAGACATCTGTGTAAAATGTTGTCGTAATTATCATAAATTAATTCATTCTAGAGTTTTGGCCAAACGTGTTTTGTGAGGTCACAGTGAACTTTTGTCCACCAAATTCTAATCAGTTAATCTCAGTTCAAGAGGACATTTGTGCCAAAATTTGAAGAACGCTCGTCTCCAACAACTTAAATATCAGCACAGATGGTTTTGAATGGCTGTTATGCTTCAACAGAAAACGGACGAGCGTCTGTGAGGTGTAACGGTGTGAAACACACGCAGCTCTCTGTGAATGCAGACAAGCCGAGACAGAATCACCCGTCTCATCACTTTACAGGAGTCAGTCTGATGAACCTGCAGGTCTCACTCACATTATGTTTCTGTCGTACAGGCGGACTGAAGGCTGATATCAAAGAGCCGACGCAAGGTGAACAAAATCTGTATTGAAACGATGATGAAAGCCGGTCAGAGGAAAACTGCCTCCAACACTCTGTGATCACTCATTGTAAATGTCAGACAGATGTTCAGATCGTTACTGCTGATTTATGTTGATGTCAGACGCTGATTAGCTTTCATCAGTCTCAGCTGGGCTTCAGCCTCACATCCTTCATGCATTCACTTTAATGTTAGATCAGCTCGCTAACATGCTAAAGGTATCATTGCTGGTGGAGGTACATGAAAATCACTCCGGTGCAAAGTGGTGTAAAATAACTGATTTGTTAATGAGCTGTTAACTGAGTTAACAAAGTTCAAACAGGTCAGCGGTGCATCTGCAGCTGAAATGATTACTTATCTAATCAATTAGCTGATCAACAGATCATTATTCACTCAAACTTGGTGGAAAAAAGTCGGTCATTCTCTGTTTGAATCATCTCCAAAACTCTTTGACATAAAATAGAATATTTTATTGGATAAATCAGGACATTTAAAGAAGTCATTTATGAGCTGCAGGCGTGCCAGGCAGCAAATACGAGTGATTTCCGACACAAACGCTCCTCAGAGAGAATCATTCAGGTGTCGTTTCACCTTCATTTCTGGGATGTTCTGAGAGGTTCAGCCTCCAGCTGAAGGTTTTATTACTTGAACTTTAACTTCAAGTTCACGATTCATTTCAAATTCCAACCAACTGTGATTCATTTGTGCCAAACACTGAATCCTCCTTGGAACCAAGGTGAGTCAACTGCTAATAAAACATAAAGTTTATTCGCAGTTTCACTGTAGCAGAAGTCTGCAACTAAATACTGAAATATTTGTACTTTTTTCATGGTGTCGTGGTGACATTATGTTTCTTATTCTACTTTTACAATCTCAGAGTGAAGCAGACGACCTGTTGAGCCTCTTGATTTATTTCAAACTGTTTTATTATATTCGCTCATTAAAAAGAAGCTGATTTTCTCTGTCATATAATTTCGGGGTTTGAATGACTTCACGACTTTCATCTTTTGGGGTTTCATTCCAACATGTTTCTGAGAAGTCTTAATTGTTGACACTGGATTGGGATGTTTGGTCCCGGTTGACCTCTGACCTGTACGTAAACTTCACCTCTTCTTCACCTCCTCTGAGACCTTCCAGTTATTTTCCCTGCAGAACTGCAGCAGCCTGAATGTTTCGTAATCTGTCTCAGCTTGTTTCGGTAAAAACTCCTCCGGGTTTTCGTTCCCTTCACTGAGCAGCATTGGAATATTTAACCTGTGATGCTTCGCTTCACTGTCTTTCTTCAATATCCTGCAGCGTGTTGGCCGTGTCCTCCTTCAGACAGATGTCAGACCTGTCTCTCTCTCTCTCTCTCTCTCTCTCCCTCTTTCTCTCTCTGTCTGTTTAGTACTCTCTCGCTCACTCTCTCGTTTTGTCCCAGCTGCAGTACAAATCCTGGCTTTCCTCACAGCTCTATTAGCTCTCCTCCACACAGCCGCTTCCACGTTCTGAGACACACCAAGGACAAGAGACGCACACACACTTAGTCTCATCACACAGCAACACACACACAAACACACACACATCTCTGCTGGAGCACCAGCGAGAACCAGAGGAGGAGAAAAGAGGGTGGAAGAATTTGGCCTCAAGTCCTGCAGCCGCCTTCAAACTTCTGGTAAAGTAGAGTTAATGTCCTTCTGTCTGTCTGTCGTCAGCTCCTCCCTCCTGTGTGTTCGTCTGTCTGTCGCTCCGTCCGTTTGCCCGTCTGTCTGTGTTGCGATGATTTGTAATCAGTTGTTTCAGTTGCTGTAAATGATTCGCCTCACAGGTCCAAAAAAAAAAAGAAAAGAAAAGAATCTTCCGGCGACTTAAACAATCCGAACCAAATCTGATCAAGACTCGTTCAATTTAACGCAGACCAGACCTGAACCAGAACCGAACCAGACCTGAAGGATCCGCATTCATAACTTTTTAAAATGATCAATATGTCTGCTCTCTTCCTGGTTTTGATGCAGCACTCTCAAACTTTCCTTTTAGCTCCCCGAGGATGTTCTGTAGTTGTGTAAGAACATCAGACAATGAACAAAAAGGACATTTGGAGATTCAGGAAGTGATAATAATGAAATCTTTGTTCAGGTTTTGCAAATAAGTAACCTGGATCCTAATTTCTCAGTGATTATAAGAAATAAAAACAGAATCATTTTTAGATGTTTTTCAAAAACATTCAACTGAAAATAATGACCTCACTCGACAGAGTGACTTCCTCGAGGCTTTGGCAGAGTGCACACTTAGCAAAACAAAGCAAAGCAAAATGTTGGTCATTCGCTGCACTTTATTTTCATCAAGTTGTTCGAGAATATGATGAGATTGTTGAATGAGATTCACAGAGCTGAAGCGAGTCTGATCTGCACCCTCGTCTGTGAGAGATGACCGGACCAGACCCGAGACCCAAAGCTTTACAAAGCAAAACGGCCCGAACAGTTCGGTGCTGGTTCTTTGAGGTCAGCTTGGCCCCATCAGCAGTTTTCCAGAGCAGGTACATCACTTCGATCAGCCGTCTCTGGTGCTGCTTCTGTTTGCACCGTTCACTGCTGGACTGGATGAGTTTGAGCTCTGCTCGCTGGACATGATCGCTCAAGCAGACGTGATATTACATCACCACAAACAACTACAACGAACACAAGAGTAATCACCTTCTCACTACCACTGCATTTGTATGGAGCAGGACAAGCAGCCGTTATGAAAGAAGCGTAGTGAAGAAGACTGGACCAACATGTCGGGGAAGTCTCTACTGTTTGTGGACACTCAGAGGGAGAGGAAGTCAGATACAACACAAGACTGATCAGAGCAAACAAGTTGATAGAAAATACAGATCACAGTGCTGCAGCTACAAAATGGTTTAAAGGTCTTAACAACAAACGACTCTAGAGATAGTTGTTAAACAAAATGCACATAAAGCTGTTTAAAGGACTCATGTCAGAAACTCTGTGTGAAGACACATGGGGAATAAAACAGGAACTAAACCGGCCGCCTGTTACAGGAAGAGCAAACGAACCCTGAAGAGGTTGAAGAGCTGCAGAACACTCGACAGATTACGTGACTATAAACGTAGACATCAGATTCATCTCAAAACTGTTTTCAAACAAGCTTTTTCTTTCTTAAAGTGACACTAAGTTTAGCTTCAGTCCAAGTTCATCAAAATCAAAACTGTTTTGTACGAGATGGAGACGTGGAGGAAACACCAATGACAGCTAGAAACATTCGTGGAGCTGAAATCTTGAGGAAGTTGCTGGTGTTTAGGTGTAATTGTAACTATTTCCCAGGATCCAATTATTAAGTGAAATACTGAGGGAAGCAAACAGAAACAGCAGCAGAAGAAACTTGGGTTTGGGTTTCGTTTAACTCCACACAAACAGAGTCCAGGTTATTTTTATCCTCCGTGTTCCTGCTGGACGTCTCTCCGTCTGAGCCTGCTCATCCAGAAACTGAACTGCTGAATATTTTCCATTTCTCTCCCCTCCCTCCAGTTTTCTTTCCTCTGTCTCAGCATTGGATCTCTCTCTCTCTCTCTCTCTCTCTGTCTCTAGTCACCATTGAGTTCTGGTTTCTCATTGGCTGGTGCTGGGTCGAGGTGGGCGGGTCTCAGAGCCAGCTGACGGCGTGCTCAGACCTCCTCCAGTCTGTGGAGCTGCAGACTTTAGTTTTGTTTTCATCCAGAAGAAAATGTGAATGATTAATATGATTAATGTGATGACAGTGTAGGTGGATGTCATGAACTCTGACATGTGATATGTGCACTGCTCTTGATTCAATAGTTGGCAGCTAATAACTAACTAATCGATTAATCATTGTAGCTCTACACTACTCTGGCCCAGAAGGTGGTAGTAATGCACCTGAAGCTGTTTGCTGGTCAGTGTTGATGTTTGGAGTTGAATTACAGCAAGTTTTAGTTGAAGGCTGATGTCATCACCGTCAACTGATCCTAGACCAGTTATTACGGTCTGTTGTGGATAATTTCATATGCTTTAATTTTATTTAAAGGTCTGAGTGCAGAGTCAGGACCAGACACTGGATCCAGGATTATGTCGAGAGTGAAATATATGACAATAAAAATAGTAAACTGAGGCTCAGCCTGTTATTTAGCTGTATCAACATAAAGGTTACAGGTTATTTTTATATATCTTAACTATTGTTGTTATGCTTTGATGGATTACGTATCGAGGAAAACATTTTCCCTCTCACATAATCAGAAATTTGCAGAGTAAAGATAAACAATAGATGAATAAAAACAAACAAAAATAAGATTAAAGTCGCCAGACAGAAATAACAAATCTTAATAAACACGTCTTTGATTATCATGAAAAAGGTTAAAGCTGAGGGGAAAATCACCATCTTAACCTGATATCAACTTATAACATATATTATAAAATATTATAAAATGCTGCCTACTTCTACCTCCATCAGACACGGAGCAACATTATTATCTTATTTAAATCATATTTGTGTCATTTTATTGAACATTTACTCATTTTTTAGCTATGGTTTGGTCTCCACCAACTCTTCAGAACACTAGCTGGATACATCGGTTCATTGTCAGCGCATCAAACCCTGCGCTTCTGAATGTTTTATATCCAACCATAGCTATAGCGAAAGTTAATCATTTTAAATGTTCCTTTTATCTTTTGTATGTCTGATTAACCCGCTGATCTCCTCCTGAGGAACTGGTGAAGTCTCTTCACACGCAATGCTACAAATCAAACGAGCTGACTGATCCAACTTCCTGTCAGGGCAAGTTGGACCGAAAAGAGCCTGAAATGGAACAATGGAAATTAAATGGATATATTAATGTTATACCAAAAGAATAAAAGAAAACAATCATGACAGTTTGTTGAGTAACACCAGTGGGGATCTGTGGAGTAGCATGTTCCTGACTTCACTCTGTGTACTGATTAAATCTTTGATTGATCCAACAATAATCCTCCAAAAGCCTGTTTTAATCTAGCTGGCTTCTTAGCTGCTAATCGTTCTCTCCCCTTGGATAAAAAGCCCTGAAACATTTTCAGATTTTGAGAGAATTATCTTTAGGTAACAAAATATGAAGAAAGACACTAAATGGCCGGTAACTGATGGATGTTTCAACTCCTTTTAACTAACAGAACTAAACGTCTAAATCTGGCTTGTTTGTCTCAATCTCTGTTGTTGTTATGGAGTCTGATATAGAGAACGCGTTCAATCAGCTGCATTCAGAGGGAGAATCAGACAGAAGACAAACTATCAGGTGTGTGAAGGTGTGTGCCAGCTTCAGATAACTGCTGTAATAATGACAGGACTGTTGTGTGTAGACTAGTCATTACACACACTCATACACACAGACACACACACAAACACACACCCACAGGGAACCGTCCATTAGGACCCTAGCAGAGAGCTATATGAGTGCCAGCGGCAGTGATAACAGCTCCTTTTGTCTGAGAGCTGCTGCAGGTAAAATGTCTGTTTGTCGTCTGTCTATTGTTCTGCAGGTGGAGAATCAATGTGCATCTGTATGTTTGGTTTTCAGTCATTTTAGCTTTTGTTATACTAATAACAAAAGGAAACATGAAAATCAATCTTCTCTCTTCAGGCTTTTATGCTTTTATTGAGAGAAAACGACGATAAAGAGAGACGGGGGAACGACAGGAAGTAAAGGTCTCCGGTCGGAATCAAACCCTGGAGATATCGGTTCATGGTCAGCGCCTCAAACCCAAGGCCACGCCGTGCCCTGCGTTTCTGAATGTTTAATATCCAACCATAACTATAGGGAGAGTTAATTGTTTCAAATGTTCCTTTTGTCTTTTGAATGTCTGATTAACCTGCTGATCTCCTTCTGAGGAACTGGTGAAGTCCAGCGCTGCCCACTGAAATGTGTTTGTAGCATCGGGTTTTAAAAACTGCATCTCTGCTCGAGTTTAAGTTACATTTAATATTTCAGATCTTTGACTTTTGGTTTTGTGGAAAAAACTTGTGTGACGTACTGAAAACAATAGATTTGTAAAGATCAGTACATAGGGGTATTGGATAGACACTAGTATTAACAAAACTTTCTATCACTCCTGCAGGGATGAGGTGGTGGCTGGTGGTGGCCAGTCTGTGGCTGCTGGTGACCCTGACCGTCCCCGACGCCCAGGCCAAGAACAGACCTCGCAACCAGGACGGGACTCGGCGGGGGAAGAGGAGGAAGGAGGGATATGGTAAGGTTTTGTGCTTCTTCTTGTTAGCCACTGTGCAGTTATTTGTTATTATTGTTTTCAGTTTTATATCAGTGTCTAGTACAGAGATAGGATGTGTTTAGCCAGGACAAAGACGGGAGGGAGAAAATGCAAGTCGAGCTCCACCGAAAGTGAAAAAACTGCCTTCCCAATAATTCAAAGAACAGCTATTGTGAAATGCCTGATTCAACTTTTTGCTTTGGCTTTGCATAGAAATGGGAATCGTTATCGACAGTTTCAAGTGAGGAATTCAGTCCCACCAAGAACTGGCTTGTAGACGTTTGTCACTTCATTTGGCTGAAACAGAATTAGATTTTTTATTTCTACTTGAAACTTGGGACAAATTGTATCTGTAAACTAATAACAAGACCGTCCCTTGAATCTTGCGACTATCCGTCTGCTGTGTTGCAGTTTCTAGATTGATGAAATCTGATGTGACTGTGTTGCAGGTCATGGGAGGACCAAAGCCGGACGCTCTAGACCGCTGAAGATAACATTTATTCCTGGTCCCGTCATCCCAGTGGATTCTGAAAGAAAGTCTTTGTACCTGAAGTCGACCCCGCAAGAACAGCACTCCAGCTACAACGTTATTCCAGGTCAGTGAGACAGACCAATACCTATTACAGTTTAATGCCACCGTGACATCCTGATCCGCTACAGACCATCTTGTAGTTCTTAAATATTTTTTTAGAAGGCTTGTACATCAGAGAGCCTGCAGAAACCATCTCCATTTCTCTGTCAATGGATGGTTTAAACACCTGCTAAAAGTGAAAACCTAGAGATGACCACAGTTTACTTTGTCATTGATCCACCTATCATTATGAAGATCACGTTGTGCTCGTTGGTTTTTGTGGTCACACTACTGGATGAGAAACCTGAAGTGTTGTTTTTTTGTGTGAATGATACTTTAACACGTTAACGTTACTACAGATCCTTGTGGAGACGTGTCGTATGAATAACATGCCTCCCAAACGGAGCTGCAACAATGATTGCTTTCAAAAGTATTATTTCCAGTTAATCCTAAAAAATAGGGGGACATATCATTCCCAGTTTCTAGTCCAAGGTTCTTTCTTCAAGTCTGACAAACCCACAGGTTCAATTTACAGTTATATAACACAGAGAAAATCAGCCAACCCTCATTCGTGGTGGTTGGAACCATCGAATATTTGTCATTTTTGCTTGATAAATGATTTAGTCTGTTTAGCAAAGTTGCCGAAGATAATTTTTCTGTTGACAGGGCAATCGATTTCTCAAACATAGTTTATAAAAACGCACTACTATACGCAATGCTACAAATCAAACGAGCTTACTTATCCAACTTCCTGTCAGGGCAAGTTGGGCCGAAAAGAGCCTGAAATGGGAAAATGGAAATTAAGTGGATATATTAATGTTACACCCGAAGTATAAAAGAAAATAATCATGTGAAAATTTGTTGAGTAACACCAGTGGGAGTCAGTTGATGTGCAAACGGAGAAGTGTGTTCCTGACTTCACTCTGTGTACTGATTAAATCTTTGACTGATCCAACAGTAATCCTCCAAAAAGCCTGTTGTAATATAGGAAATAAAAACATGGTTTAAACTTTCAATTAGATTTAAATGGTGCACTAACAGGCGCCATGTCTGTGCAGCAAATGTCACCAGTTTTAAAAGACAATTTAACAAGGTTTTCTCAGTATTTGTATTTTTGTATCTTTTTGTGTAAACCAACATGGAAACAGGCAGAACGTATATTTGCATTTCACACTTTTAAGTGGTACATTACATGAGAGCTTTTAAGCCAATAAAACCTTAACACATGGAAATCAAGTCTTTACCGGAATTAAACACAGGATATTTCATTTAAACAGGATGTATGAGCACAGTGGGAGAACAGCTGAGCTCTGAGGCTTCGTCTCGTTCTCATAATGAGGCTGCTTGTTATTGGAGCTCAGTAATGTAATGACAAATCATCACATTCCGACATGAACAGAAGGGAAAACCATCTGTGGGAAAAGCACTAGTCAGAAAACAAGTCCTAAAAAATATACAACACAGAGATGAAGACAGAGACTCCGGAGAGGAACCTCAAAGCCACGTGGAAGCCCTTCAGCTTCCAACAATAAAGTCAGCATTATGTGATTAGAGGGGAAGGTGGTGTTGGTGGACGTCTGTTGTTGGGAGCTGCAGTGGGATTTTCTTTTCATGTAGATGTAAACCATGAGACCGTTGTTTGGGATATGAGAACATGCCTCTGTGTTCAGACGAGCTGGCAAAACTGACGTAACAACAACCACACAAACCAGAGAACAGTTTACAGAGAGATCAACATGACAAGCGGTCGGCTTTTTAAGCAAATAGTCAAAGCCGCTCAGGTCGACACACTTGTCAAACCCCAGGCCGATTGCAAAATGTGACCAACACATTGTGAATTACAGTTTTACTGCTGTTGCTGAAGTAATAACTACCTAATTCACGACGCAGAGCTGCAGTGAAAACAGACAGCCAGCAGACAACACGTGCACGCTGTGTTTCCCTGAAGCGCAATTATTGGGTGGAGCGACTGTTGCAGTAATCACTTTCGTCTCCGTTGGGTAGGGGTGTCATGATGTCTTCACTTTTTGGCCTTTTAATGGCTTCATTTGGAGGACAGAACATGGAAAAAGAGAGGGGGGATGAAAAGATTCACAGGAGGGAATTGAACCCCACTGCTACGAGGACACAGCTGCTACACGTGTGCTGCACGTTCTACCGACTGAGCAGCTGAGGTTCATCGGGGGTGTCACAATTTTTTATTTTAAATTGAGAATCAATCAAAACCAGCTTTCACTATCAAATTCAAAATGTTGCTGCTCAACCTACTAGACTTTCACTGAAGCTTTCAACCTTATCTTACAGTCTGACAGGTGATTTTAAAGAACACATCATTATTATCACTGTCAGCTGCAAACAAACAATAGTAAGTGGACCTGATAGATCATTAACACTTGAACTACGATCAGACTACAAAACGGAAAACCAGAACTCGTCCAACACAAAAATCCTCTGTATTCAGATGCAGATATCTGATTACAGAAATTAAGTTACAGGGTACATTTTTGTTTGCGTTTCCATCAACTTCTACCTAAATTATAATACACTGGAAATACCTACTGTCATCATTCTCTTCATCAACCTTTAGTGCATCAGACCTCAGATAAATTAAGCAAAGATTTTTACCTATATTGGAAGTGAAAGATATCATTATTCAAATGTCTTGTTTTGTCTGACAAACAGAGCAAATCCCAAATATTTTTACAGCAATATAAAACAGAAACAAGCAGAAAATCCTCCCACTGGAGATGCTGAGAGTTGGAATGATTGATGTTTTTGCTTGATTATCAAAACTGCTTTTAATTAATTATTTGCCACTCAATTAACTAATTGTTTCACTGCTAGTAAAAACACACATAAAAATGAAGTCAGACGGTGCCACAGGAGAGTCTGATTGCTGTATTATTTATATAAAACCCTACAATTTACTTGACGATGAAGAGAGAAAAGAAAAGCTCTAAAGTATGATGCTGTGTGTGCTGCAGCAGAGATGACAGGGTGACAGTCTCAGTAAAAAGGACAGAGATAAAGGAGTCCGTATTTAAGAGAAATAACCTGAGCCTCTTAACTACCTGTGTTCTTATGGACGTAACAAAGAGCATACCATTAGAAAGGATAGATGACAGGCAGGGCAGACTTAAAATAGACACAAACAGCCTCTTCCTGCTGTATCATAGTGGTTTACGGTCTCTTCTACTGACTCACTACCAGTCACGGCCTCGTCTTGTTAGAAGGTGGAGTTAATGCAGAGGGAGGAGTGGAAATGCTACAAACCACTGCTTTGTCTGGTTCTGATGATAAAGTACAGGCTTCAGATTTGACTATACGCACACAGCAATTAGTTCAGCAGGGCCTGTTGTTGCTGCTGCTGCTGCTGCTGAGGAGGATGACAAGGGTCGACATGTGAGGTGTGACCCTCCTTGAATTTGCCTTGTTAGGACATCTGAACACTGACTGGTCTCAGCAAAGTTTTCTCAAGGTAGTCAGAGGATGACCCCAGTTTTATTTTTGTTGTAGGTCTTAATTCCCCTCTGACTCCCCTCATCATTTGGGGGAAAAGGCTAATTCTGCCAGAAATTATTTTAGCCAGTTTTAACCATTTTAGCTTTCCAGCCAACTTAATGTGTAGAATAAACACGTCTCAAAACAGATGTTGGCAATCTCTATAATTATAAAATAAAATCTAATCATTTGGATTTAGATGTAGCAGCATATGTAGCAGTTTTTTTTTCTTCTTGTGTAGCACAACTACAGTTGGGCTAAGCTCATACTAAGACCTACATCTAAAAAATAACAGAACTTTATTCAAGATCAGCACTTAATAGAACCACGTTGGCATCCACTGTCTGTGTCTTTTTTGAGGATATGAAGCTCCGTAAACTGTTTTTATATCTGTGTTGTGTTTTAGGTTTTATCCACATCAGGCTGGCCTCCACTGCCATATTACTGATGTTTAATTCTTTTACATCTTAATCTTACAGACAGAAGTAAAAATTATTACCCTGCAGTCCTCAATCCAAAATTAAAAACATTTGAACTGCTGTAGTGAGTGTTATGTGTGTGTGTTGCTTCAGGTAAGGAGGGCCAGTGTGTGTACCAGGGCCTGACCATGTTCGACCTGGCCGTCTGGTCTCCAAAGCCCTGTGTGACTTGTCTGTGTGCCGGAGGGAGGGTTGTTTGTGATGAGATCACCTGTCCCATAACGCACTGCCATTTTCCCTTCACCCCCGCTGGGGAGTGCTGCCCCGTCTGCATGGAGTCAGGTAGAAACACAACATGTGACAACGCCATGGTGCAACATCACGAGGCTACAGAGATGAGCAATGTTTCTGACAATCAGGACCAGTGAAGGGTTTCATTCAACACCTTACGTCATAAAAATGTTACAATATAAATGTTTAAATTGTTCAGTCGCCTCCTGGAAAGAAATGAAAAGAAACAGTCTCCATCTCTGAGGCCTCAGCATGTTGCTTCCTGTTTCCATCATGGCTTTAATAAAATGTGTTTAGCACATTTTGGGTCAGATCAACACACATGTTGTTAAAGTTTAAACATGTCTGTATGTTGGGAGATAGCACATGTTGTTTCCAAAATGTCCAGGGTATGGTTTCACTTCTACTGTCAATTCAATCTCAGCTAAATTAAAACTGGATGTACATCTGAATCGTTGAAAAGCAAGATTACAGTGAGATGTGTGAACATGCTGGGGGAAGAAAACAAACCAAACTGAGTGTGAGTTTGTGGGAACGTTAACACCAAACGTTTTTTTGTGCTGTGATCTGCACAAATGACAAAATAATTGCTCACTATTCCAAGAAGGAAACCCCCATGTTAGCTCAGAGTGGATAATAGCTATCATCATCTCGTAATCTATCTATGACCTTAAGTCCAGGGCTCTGACCTTTGATTTTAATAAGGTGGTAGATTGTTTTGTACAAAAAACAGGTGAGGAGGAAACACCTGTTTTACAGTCAGACAGCTCAAACTGTCACTCTGTGTTTATGGCTGTGTAGGAGCTGAGCAGTGCAAACGTTAGTCAGCCTCTGTTTTATACGTTTAATGTTTCACTGTGGGGCTTCCTGGCAGCTGAAAGAGGTGGCAGACTGATGGTTTTGGATAGCAAATGCATTACGTTCTCAAAGACAAACATCACCAACAGGTGTGTAGAGTTTCTCACACACTCCAATCATACAACCCTACATACAACTCAGTTCTCACTTCTTGTTTCACATATAAATTTTCCTCCAAATAGATTTTGAGTACTGCAAGACTCTCTGGCATTGAGTTTTCTCCCTTCTTGCTGAGCGTGCATCCTTCATTGTAAACAGGAAACCTGTCTGTACAACCGCTGTGAAATTATGGGAAATAAATTACAGCAGTTGAATTGACAGTAGACAACTCATTGCTCACAGTCATACACTGCACAGTCACTATATGCATGTATGAAGGTGAAGCAGGAAAACCTCAAAATCATTTTGTTGAGGACTTATCACTGTATGTACATAATTACAACATTAATCATAGAAACATATACATATCTATAAACTGTTCACTGTGTATAGATGATGTTTGTGTATGTTTGGAGTTAACTGTAAAGGTAAAACAAGTGAAGCTGTTTTATACTCGGAAAGATTTGTTTACTAAGTGACACTGAGGTATTCTCAGACAAAGTGTCAGGGAACAACTTAGCAAAAGGACCTCTGAATTGCTGCTCACATCTCAGATTTGTTCGGCTATACAGTATTTGCGGTTGGTACATAGTTCAATGACTATAAAACAGCATTCGGTGAGACAAGTGAGCTAAAGTTGGTTTAACTTCAATCAAATATCAAATTTACGTTGAATATCAGACGGCAAAAACATGGGCAAACACAAAAAGACCAACTTTACCTGACTGCGCTCATGGTAGAGTTCACTGAGATCTAGTCCAGACTGGTCTACAGCAGCAGTCTGCTCTGTAGCTACAACAAGCTGGTCTTGTGCCAGTCTGTCTACAACACTAACACAAAGCCGTCTCTGTCTGTCCACCTCCTGTCTGTCTGTCTCTCTGTCTGTCTGTCCTCACCAACCTCCATCTCTGTCCTCACTCACTTTCTCTTTAGTTTTCCCTTTTTCTCGCTTCTCCCACTCTCGTTTTCTCCTCTCTCTTATTTCTATCCCCTTTCCTGTCTTCCATCTTTCTACACTGTCACCTTTTTCCTTCCACTTGACCACTTCCTGTCCCCTGATTGGCTGCCCCCACATCACCCTACTGCACCCACCCCAGACCATGACCTCAGCCTTGACATTTCTGGTGACTCCCCAGTTTACAACCATCGTGACAAGTCCGTGATGCCACTGACCCAAGAGGAGATCCAGCGAATTATCTGGCGGGAGGAAGAGGAGCACCGCGAGGAGGAGGAACGCCTGAGGAGGAAGGATGAGGCGAGGAAAATGAGGAGGAAGCAGAGGAAGGAGCAGGCAGAGAAACAAAGGAAAATAGTAGAGGAGAAGAGGAGGGAGGAAGAGGAAGCACTGAGGCTGCAGACGGTTAAAGAGGAGAAGGAGTGGAGGAGGCAGATTGAGGAGCTGGAGAGGAAGAGACAGGAGGAGGAAGACAGGAGGCGAAAGGAGGCAGCAGAGAGACAAGCATGGGAGCAGGAAAGGAAGCTAGAGGAGGAAAGGAGGAGGCAGGAGGAGATTTTGAGGCAAGAGTTACTGGCTTTCGTCAAAGAGGAGGACGAGGATTGGTTGGAGGAGGTACAGGAGCGGCGGGAGGAGGTAGAGGAGCGGCGGGAGGACCTGCTGGAGGAGGTAGAGGAGCAGCGGGAGGACCGGCTGGAAGAGGTAGAGGAGCAGAGGGAGGACTGGCTGGAAGAGGTAGAGGAGCAGCGGGAGGACCGGCTGGAAGAGGTAGAGGAGCAGAGGAAGGACTGGCTGGAGGAGGTAGAAGAGCAGCGGGAGGACCGGCTGGAGGAGGTAGAGGAGCAGCGGGAGGACCGGCTGGAGGAGGTAGAGGAGCGGGAGGAGGAGCTGCTGGAAGAGGTAGAGGAGCGGCAGGAGGAGGTAGAGGAGCAGTTGGAGGAGCTGCTGGAGGAGGTAGAGGAGCGGCAGGAGGAGGAGCGAGAGGTGTGGCTGAGAGGAGATGTGTTTCAGATGCCCTCAAAAGAACTTGAAGAACCCGAGGAACCAGACTTCCTCCCTGCTCCGATCCCAAGACCTCCTGCTGCGACGGAGGACGAGTTGAGGGAGACGGAAGCAGAGGTAGAGGAGTTGGAGGAGGATGGGGATGAGAGGGAGGTGGTGGGAGACAACAGAAGAGGCCTCCCTCCAGGCTGCGACATCTCTGATGTCACTGTGACATGCGACAACGCCAAACTGATCCACTTTCCACCTCTGGCCATACCTGAGCTCAAATCTCTCAGTCTGGAGGGTAAGTCAAGAGCACGACAAGACGAGCTGGAGAGAGCTCCACCCAGTGTTTGACGAATATTTAGCACCTGACACATACACCAGTAGTGTGAGGGTACTTATCAGAACGGACCAAACTACAGATCTGTTAGATCTGCAGCTAAACAAATTCAGGCATTTTAACTACATGGAATCAGAATTATAGAAAAAAACAAAACACTGAGGCCCAATCCAATAGGAAACAGAAACCAACTGAGAAACACAGTCAGTGATTCGAAAACACATATGAGGCACACAGAAAGTTTTACTGCTCTCAGTGTTAACCGACTAACTTTCCTCTAACCTGCAGGAAACGACATCAGCAGCATCCCAGCTGAAGCCTTTAATGGCATCCCCAACCTGGAATGGATCAACCTGAAGAAAAACAAACTCACCTCTGCCGGCATCGATGCTAAAGCCTTTAAAGTAAGACATAAAAGCCAAAACCACGTAAAGACCTATAGATGTAGCTCAGACCAACACGATTTAAGAAGAAACAGCAACTTTGCACACATGACCATTAAATGCTTTCCAGTATCACCAAAATCTGTGTGTGTGTGTGTGTGTGTGTGTGTGTTTCAGCGTCTGAAGATGCTACGGCGTCTGTACTTGGACGGAAACCTTCTAGAAGTCGTGCCTTCTGGCCTTCCACCCACCCTCCAGGAGCTGAAGATCAATGAGAACAAACTGAGAAGAATCCATAAAAACAGCTTCCGAGGTACCACAGCGCCACAGCATCCCATAATACACCAACATACTGACATCGGCTTTAAGGTCACAAAACACTCAGCCTGCTCTCAGTCATTAACATTCAACAAAACCTGTCTCAAAATGACATGACGCAATCCCCTTTTTACAGACTCAGCACTCGGTTGGTCTTTCTGAAATGTTCACAACATTTTTGCAAACATCAAAATGAAACCGATCAGTGTGTCTCTCTGCAGGAAACCCTCTTCGTCCAAGTGCAGGATATTAACCAGATAACACTACAAAGTTTAATTTTTTAGTTTGGCCAACTCCCTGAGATAATTAAATACAGCTGACTAAAGTTGGCAGCGACAATCATTATTTCATCTGGTATATATCACCGTTTGTCAACTAAAATCTTTCTCTCTTTAGATCACAATCATTAATAATGTAACGTAAAGGGCCTGATTATAATCATGTTCCGTGATATTTGAAAATTGCTCAAAGATGCAATTTCATCATAGAAACAATTAGGACCTCTTTGTGTGATCAGCAGCAGAATAGTTTAGTTTTTCTCTGGAGAGAAACTGGTGCCAGCTCTACTTGTCAGCACTGCTGGAAATGTGCACCTCACAGTTCTGCTAAAAGTTCCATCAGGTCCAACTTTGTCATTTGGTTGAAGGCTTTGGAAACCCTGTGTTGTGGTATCTTATTTAAAAAGCTCAACTTTGATCTTGTTTGATGGTGACCTTTACAGTGCACAACCGATTAGACAACAGCTGTCTGTGAGGTAACATGTAGGAGACGCATGATGGATGAAGCCCAAACACTTCTTGCTCTAAAGGCTTTGACTCTTCTGTCTTCTGTCGAGTAGACAATCATCATCTTTTGTGTTACTTGTCTGTTTTTTTTTACTTTAGATGTTTTGTCCATCAAATACGTTTTGTCTGAACTGTTCAGCTCTACACCATGAAATGAGACTCTGCAGTTCTGCTTGACAGATCAGCTGTTTGACTTCTATAGTCTAACAGATGTTTCTTTGCTGCACTGACAAGTTTCCAGTTCTGTGACAGTAATGTTTATGTATTTTCAATCTTTCAGATTTGAGCAACCTCGTGATTCTGGAGTTGGAGGCAAATCTGCTGAGTGAGGGGAATGTAGATCCTCTGGCCTTCTCTCCCCTCATCGAGCTCTCTTATCTCCGACTGGGCAGAAACCACTTCCGCACCGTACCACAAGGCCTTCCCATGTCATTGCTGGTATGAACTGTATCTCTCTGGCTCTTATGTCTTCATTCTACATCCTTAACCAAATACTGGTTTGGTGTGATGGTGCCACCAGAAAACTCTGCTAGGCAAAAATATGTATCATGGGTCAAGGCTCCTCAATGGCTCTATAAAGTTCAAAGAGGCTGTGAGCAGTTGAAAAGCTCATCAACTTTCAATATATCCACCAACAACCTATAGTCTCAAATAAAATCCATCAGGCATTTAGTCACATTATCAGAGGCCTTCTGAGCAGCAGTTAGTCATTCAGTCAGGAATTTAGGTTTGCTGATGCGTCAGTATTTTCCTTTTGGCTCTGATGTTTAAGACTTCACCACTGAGTAAACTCTGCTTCTACCTGTGGGAAACCAGTCCACCCAACTTGTAATTATGGCCTCTGGTTAACCACAAAAAGTGGAGAACACCAGCGACATGCTGCTGCTATAAATCCACCCTAAAAACCAACTTCACGTTATGACCTTGAAGAGTTTCTACACACACCCTGTAAATCTAAAACTCTAAACCTTTCTTGTCAGCAGTATTTTATGTGAAGTCCTAATTAGGTCTTGGATTTCAGGATTTATTGGACTGTATAGCCCACGGTGATAATGATCATGATTTGAGGATGATTTAGAGTAACACCCAGAATATCTCAGTACGTGTCTGGTGTTCGTTCCAAGTCTGTCCGTTGATAAAGTTTCCAGTTTTAACAAAGACAGGTAGAAGCAATGTGAATTTAGTTTTGAGGTGGATTACAGGTTTACAACCTGAAACAGTCCCAACAAACCACTTACTTGTCCGCCAAGATCTCTTAACCAAAAGCACTCAGTTAAGACAACTGTTAAATGACAAAGTCGTAACCCCCCACTATTGCTTTCATTAAAAAGTAAAAACGTATGACACTTTGGGATCAATTCCATCCTAGTAATAGTCCATGAGTTTCTTGCCGCCTCGCATGATATCAAACATTTGGTTTCTGTTTTCTGCTCTGGCTGTTGTTCAGGAGCTGTACTTGGAGAACAACCTGATTGAGGAAATCTCAGAGACAGTTTTCAATCAGACCCAAAGTCTGAGCGTAGTTTCTCTGAGACACAACAGGCTGGATGAGACCAGGATTGCACCGATGGCCTGGTTCAGCCACAGGTCAGTCAAAAAGAGAGTCGTCATTATAAGCAATTATTCTTCAGCGTAACAGAAATGTACTAACAATGTAATAATCACTATGTATGTTCTCATTTTCATTTTTAATAAGTCCTTCCTTCCATTATCTTTCTGCTTCTGTACAGAAATCTGGAGTCCATCGACCTTTCACATAATCAGCTTTACCTGGTTCCATCCTACCTACCCAGATCTCTGGTGCATCTAGTGCTGGTGGGAAACAACATAGAGAGGATACCAGGTAAAGGAAGTGTTGATCCGTAGGAAATGGGACGGGTTTAAATGTTGGGGGACTTCTTCAACAACTTTTAGGTCGAAACAAAAATCCATCTGCACATCAAGTAGTATCTGATAGGATAATTATAGCAATATTACTTAACTTTTATTAAGCACTCACTTTCTTTGGTTCAGTTTTGTTTCCAACTGTTCTCTGCATGCTTTCGGATGGTTACCTCCTAGAACTAAATTCAGGTGCCAAACTCAAGTTCATGGTACTTTCTGGGGTTGGCTGCTGAACTGTTGACTTTAGACTTTAGACATTTATTTATCCCACATCGGGGAAATTTACTCGTCTAAAGAAATACTAAAAAAGATTTGAATAAGAGAGAAAAGATTAAATAAAATAAAATAAAATAAAATATAGAAAGGACCTATGTTATGTGCATTGTATATACAGGAGGCAAAATGTGCATTATATACATTTAAATAAAGTGTCAAAGTATTGCTTAGTTGAGGTTCGGTGCATAAATAAACAGTGTTTAAATACAGTGTTTACAAATAAACAGACTCAGTGTATTAATATGAATATGTATATATGCAAAATATAAAATAGTATTATTGCACCGAATAATGATTGACTGTGATTGGTTCAGCTGGTATGATGCCATTTCACAACGATAACTCCAACAACACAACACTAACTACAGTTTACGGAGCGGGACAACCAATAGTAAAGAGGAACAACAGAATGCCAGTTGGGCAACTAGCATTTTGAGCTTGTTAATTAACGGGCGAGAAGGTAATTCAGACCAGACAAGTCTGAGTCAGAAGACTGAAGAGGAAGATAGTGAGAAGGCTTCCCATCGTCTTGTAGGAATGGGAAAATATGAAACAGACCAACGGTACAAGAAACATTACAGATATAAAAAAAAAATAATTACCGGAAAATAACAAATCACATGAGTGCAGTGGAGCAAACAATGTTGAAATGAGATGAAAAGCTGAACGCAGGTTTCAGAAACTGACTGGCTTTTTCCAACCTCAAGGGGATCTGGCTTCTCTGTCAGGCATAGTATCTCATTTTCATGCAATGTGAAAGATAGTCATAATCAATATCAGTTCCACCGTCTTTGTCCCAAAATCTCTGACTTCAATAGCTTATTAATCAGATGATCCAATCAATTGCTAGTAGACTGCACAAAAACACACATGTAGTGAAATTGTGTCCTTATATCCCTCTGCAGGTTATGTTTTTGCCCACATGGATCCCGGTATAGAGTACCTCTACCTCTCCTACAATAAACTGGACGGGGAGGGAATCGAACCCGAGTCGTTTTTCGGCTCGTACAACTCCATGGTGGAACTGTGTCTGGACCACAACCAGCTGATCACTGTGCCGTCTGGCATCAACGAGATGACCAACTTACACTTTCTCAGACTCAACAATAACAAGATCAGGTATGAAGTCACCATCCACATCATATCCATTTAACAGACCAAACTTTTACTGTGTTTTAAAGTGATGTCTTCCAGGAGAGATATCAAGACTGAAAGTTCCATGTTCCTGCATGTAGTTTTGCATTATGACGATCATTTCTGGTAAATATCAGGATCTCACTTTAAGTGTTTTTCATCCATCCATTTTCCGACCCACATATCCCAAACACACAGGCACTGTAGTTTCTGTGAATATCATCAACCTATCACAGGGGATCCATATCTCAAGGATGATTCCATATTTATCAAAACTTGAAGCCTATTTTCATCATTTCAACTAGTTATGATAATATGCACAAGACAAGCATATCAGGACAGTTTAATATGTATGTTGTACGCATTGAAGAAGAAGAATATTTCAGATTAGTGATTTTGGTATAAGCGATGGCTTCATTTGACCAAATTAATCGCTGAGATCTGGGATCACACGGCATTCATAAATCTCATGTGTTAACTTGATCTTAATCAGTAAAATAGTATCACTGCTGGTATAATGATGGAAAGAAAAAAGCCTACAGAAATAAGACCAAAGTTTTAATAAACAGGTCAGAAATGATCAATGAACACATCAAACAAAAATGTAAATATTGGTATATCTTATTTATTTATTGCACAATGAGAAAAGCGACTGAGATTTTCTCCCTCAAACTCAAAAGACAAGAAAATATTCTTTTTAAAAAGACGACCTTGTCTTGGATTTAAGTAGCAGAGGCCTCCAACAAGAAAACAATGAAACCAGGTGATGAAAGACAGAAGACAGGGGACAACCAAGACTCCCACAAAAGACCAGAGCCTGACCAGACAACTGACTCATTCATCACAGTCCGCCAGACAATATTAAAGCTGAAAGTTTACTGGACGGAGAGTTGTCTTGACAACGAGGAATCAAAACAAGTTGATTCATATTTCCACCTGAGAGTCACCCTGAATCACCTCTTACTCACTCACAGGTCCGTGTGCGGTACACACAGTGGTCCAGGTTGTCGCAGGGGTTTATGCAAAAGCATTTTTACAATTTAAACACTGCTCTAAGATCCATCTGCACTGCCAAGTTGGCCGTCTCTTCAGGTAGTAAACTAGCCAGCCACTGAGCTAATTCTGCAGATTACTTTAACATATGTTGTACAGTACAAAACAGTGACAATAACCTAGAGTATATAGGAAAATAAATGAGTAGCAAAGAACACAAAATTGAAAGTACGATTAAGCAGGGTAAGGATTCAACACCCTTGAAATTCTTTAAAAGTTATTGTATTAGTCAGATAGTATTCAAGGCACAATCAATGCCAACTATTATGATAATAAAAGCCAAACATTACTTTGTTACAGCTTTTCAAATGTGTTTGCAGCTTTTCTTGTCTTAGGTGAAAGTATACTGAACACATTTGGACACTGTTGACAGAAAATGCAATCCAAAGAGATTCATATAATTATGATGGCCATTATGATTATAGACCAAATGTTTGATTGATCATTTGTAAAAATAACTGATTCTAGATATAATAACAACATTTATATCTAAATGCATCCTGATACTGTGTCTTACAGGAGTATCCCTGAAGAAAGCATCTGCGACCCAAACCACAGTGGAGACGCCAATCTGGTGGCCCTGAGGCTGGAAAACAATTACATCGACCCGCAGAAGATCTCACCGACAGCCTTTTCCTGTGTGCGCTCCTCCTCCAGTGTGATCTTAAAACCCCAGAAAACCAAGTGACCTGAGTTCACACAAAACGAAAAACTAAAAGACACTTGAAACCGTCAGAAACATGAGGACAAAGATTTGGGGTTTTAATGTGCCAAGAAAAGTCACACAATTTTTTTTTCTCGCCAGCCTCTCCTCAAATGTTATGTTTTTTAAATTACGCTCAAAATAAGAAAAAAGGAGGCTCTCACGTGTCTGATGTAAAGGTTAAACATGGGAAACAAAATGGGATTAAACTGTCAAAACACAGTTTCTGCTGATGTAATATGCCTTATGGGAATGTACTGCAGTGTCATATCCTTGGACTGAACCCTTACGAGCTTCATAAAGTAAGACTTTCTTCTTTTCTAACCCCAGTACACCGTTTAAGGTCTGCTAAGTAGATTTGCAGTGTTGCCTGGCCCAGGTTAAACTGGTGTGAAGGTGACAGAACACCTTCAGACTTCAAAATTAAACACATCTGTCTTCTTTAATGAAATGTTAAACTCTCTAAAACGGAAAGAATTCCAGCACCATACACAGTAAAATGAAAACGCTAATAAAGAAATGGAAAGAATTCTATGAAGTGAGACCGCAAGCCCAGCACATTATTTTTAACAACCTTCACTACCTTTATGTTCCATTTCTCAGCTCCGTTTCTTCCAGCGCTCTTTCACGCTGACACGAAAAAAAGGACTGTAAGTAGTGAGATCACATGTGACACATCGTTCAAGGACCTTGTGTTAAAGATTGAAACCAGTTAAAGGAGAGTTGTTGGCAAACTCAACCTCCTTACAGATAAAGAGACAGAAAATGATAGAGAAGCTCATTTATTCCTTTTGAAGAAACCCACTGGTCTGAACCATCTGAATATCTTTTAATGCTGATAATGTTTGTAAGAAGGCAAACTGAAATAAATAAATAAATCCAGGTCTTTTCCGTTAAAATTAATTTACTGACCACAGACAAATCTCTCTTTGGACCATAGTTGGTGCAACAGTGAGTCTCTTGGACTGGGATCACATTTTTTTAATGTTATTCTATAGATTAATCTACACTTTTACATTTCTAACTGGCTTTTGTCTACTTGTATACACAAGTAACTTCCTCTGGCGCAAAAAAACAGATTTATTCGTGATGCAAGGGGATCTCACTATGTGGCGTAGGTTTTTCTTTAAAGTACAGTGTCATATTTTACCTGTTGATGGCTCCAGGTATCGGACTTGTATGATCAGGTCAGATTGAATTTTAATGATAATCCCCACAGTAACAGTGATGCCGGGCCACACATACTTGAATAACTATTACATCCAGCTGACATCTGTTTCCCTTTGCCTCATTACTAAATAGGAGATGATTTCTGTGCAGCTGGTGTGTTTACGAGGCTTTGTGCGTTGTTAAGTGGCGATCGCAGTTAGCAGAGGGTTTGCTATAGAGTTAATGGAGGTGAGCACGGCTGCAGTATGTGGACTATGGGGTCTGAGAAAAAGAAAAATTCCGGGAGAACCCTCTAACAAACGCCTTTTCATAGTGAAGGTCTTTCCAAGAACTCTCCTCAAGCAGAACAGAGGTGAGCTGAGGGAGGACCAACTGGCTGTGGAAGTATTTTCACTACTATAAATTCCCATTTTAAAAGTTTTCTTTCAATTTTCTGCTCCATATACCTCAACACAGAAACATAATTTAACCAGACTGTGGCTCGATGAACCTGTGTAACAACCTGTGTAACTGTGGCGTCATGTATTAATAAGTCAACACTGACAGTGGATGGAAAGAAGGCTTCTGCAGCTTGGGAGAGTAAATTGTTTATGCATGTGCAGAGATGTTGATGAAATGCTCTTTCAGTACTTACAGATAATACTGTTCCTTAAAATAGTATTGACTGAAGGTACAGCTTACCCAAAAATCATAGATAAATTTACGGTGAAGAACTTGTTTTATGACAAATACCGAAAATGACTTGGAAAAAAATGAATTTTAACTTTTTAATTGAAATACATCTGCCCTTCACTTTGCTCTTGGCTGGCCAACAAGCATAAGTCACACGAAATAATGTTTATCTGATTTTACATACTATAGATTATCACAATGTTACAGTGCAAAACTCAAATAAACTTTACAATGTTCCTATTACTGCCTTATTGATGAAGTCTCACTCTACATTCATTTATCCATCTGAAAAGAAACACTTCAGGATCAACACGTCACATTTTCTGGTCACTATAATACTAAGAGAAAAATATAATCATTACATGCACAGCACTGGTAGTCATGTTCATTATGTTTCAAATGGCATTAACATATAAACTCAAATAGAAAGCAACAAGGCATCCTTGTAACTGGGAGGGTCTGCAGTGCAGTAACTGGGACTGTACATGTGATCGACTGCATGTGAGCTAGATCTTGTTGTCCATTTTGATTCGCCGCCCATCCGAGTGGAACATAAGTAAAGCCAAATCAAAACCTGTTTGTTGAGGCTGAATACAGATACAGATACTTGGAAGTTTTTAAAAATCTGATAGACATGTTGGGTCAATATTAATTTTTAAAAATAAACACATACCTTGACCAATATATGCAGTGAGCAGGACATTTAACAGTGTAATAATAAACTTGTCAGTGCTCTCTGGTGGACAAACTAAGAACATAAATATTTTTTGATACATTCATTTATTACTCCTATTAAAATAATTACTTTCTTTATTAACTGTCACACTTTGACTAATACTATACATTAATATAGAACTGACAATATTTATAAACTGGGAATGTTTTTTTATGCCCTTTGATCTGCTGGCATAGAGAATCGAAGTCACGTCCCTTCCTTTTTTTCCTCATGGCACCTTATTTTGGAAAAACTTTATTTTTCAGCCAAACCAGTAACTTAAACATTGTAAAGCTGCTCCTGTATATTAGCAGCTCCCAGAACTGACTAACTCCCTTTCATTTAACTGCAGTTGTCAATATGACTCGATTTATCTAGATTTTCATCTTTTTTTAGTACCTTTTCTGTGCCCAGTTGGCTGCAATGTAAGGGTTAGTGACGTATGTTAAGTGAGACGACATAGTTCACTGAGCAGTTTCACAAAACGCTAGATGGTATTTTACTTGACTTGGAAATCAGTGTTCTGCAGTGTTTTAACTCCACCCCTGAGATTGAGAACAGTGTGCTAGGTACTTCAACAGAAGGCTGACGGCACAGAGCAGATCTTTTGATAATAGAAATGACGATATAGCCATTGTAATGTGTAATGAGATGGAGTGGAGCGCCTGGATTTGGATTTCTAGTGTGAGGAACACATACACAGACACCCAGAATAGTACAGAACCACTGTTTTCTGAGTCCAATTTGGAATAAATCGAGTAGCAGTCATAAAAACTCCACAGGTATTTATGATCTGTTTCACAAAATGATTCAGTCACTGCTGCTCCTAATAAGATGGATGCACTACTCGAGCAGTGATGACTACTTTATAAATCTTATTGTCTCGAAATTTTTCCAACCTTTCTTAAAAAACAATAATGATGATTCATGAAAAGATTTCATGAATCATGAATCCTAGAAGCCACAGCTTGATAATCTGGGAACTGCTGTCAATGATCGCAGCGCCAGACTCCACTTTGAATTGATGAAAAATTCAGAGCGATGATTCAGAGGTCTGGAATCAGACTACGCAAGCCTCATGTTCCCATCTGGAACACTGTACAACTTCTGGAGGCTTTTAAGGATTAGACACATGTTGACAACGAATGGAGCTATTCAGGTGTACAGTATGACTCACAGATCCAAACAAGAATTTCAGTTGTATTCCACTGGTTTCCCTGATCCCCTTCACTGTCAGCACATGCAGCACGTTGAAGAGTTCATTTACTTGCTTTCATGTTGTCAAATTAGCACCTCAGTCCTCAGGGTGGTGGTGGAGCCATAATGACTATTTGAGAATGAGTCATGATAAAATGTGGTGATCTTTGCATCACATGTCGTCTACCCTTATGCAACACATATTCAGTGAAAGCTGTTATTATCAGAGCTGTCAGCCAACTTTATGATAATATTTTCCCCTGAAAGCCGGAGGTTGAGGATCGTTTACTTCAGTAGCAGACGGATCTAAAGGACGACTGGAACAGAAAAGCTTAAATGCGAAGAGGACCAAAACCTCAGCTCCCTCTTTGGTAAGACAAATTGGAAATATTAGGTAATTAAATGCAGACAAAAATAAACCTAAAAGTAGAAAAGCAATAAAAACAACAATCAGTATGTCTGGTCAGTTTCTAGTAGCTGGCAATCATCCTCTCATCATACTTCAGCTGGAAAACTCTCAATGAGCCGAAGATCAGAGATCAAAGTTTTTCCTGTTGAAAAGAGGGAATTCTTCGCAGCTGCCAATGTGAACAGCTGCTGCAGTCATCAGTCTTACAAAGCAAACACTCGAAGGAGCAATCTAATAGTCATTAGTCACATGACTTCCTTAGTGCTCCTCAGGATGAGGACATGTAGCTGATAAATTCACTCAAAACTGCAGCTGCCCTGGTGGAGAGGATGAGGCGGGGGGTAGTCAGGTGGTTGTGATCTGCAACCTCACCTGTAGATGCCAATAAATTCTACATACTGAACCTTCAAGTGCTCAGCTCATATTTCATCAGGTACAGATATTTTGTCTAAGGTTGGATCTTCATTCACCTTCAAAACAGGAGGAATTATTTCAAGGTAAAGTAAGTTTATTATAACATCTGATCTCGTTGCACTGGATGATTTTGCTGTAGCAGCCTTCTAAAAAGGTTTTCAAATAAAACAGTGAAAATGGATATTTAGCCGACATGGTGGTAACCTATAGACATATACACTCACTACACTGACCATGAATCACAAGTAGTGTCAGAAGCTAAAAGGTTGGAAACCACTGATCTTATTCACTTTTTTTAAAGTAAAAAAAACAGGGGCACTTAAACACTGTGATCCTAACTTTATTTAATGAGCTGTTAAATAGTAGTTTATAATAATAAAGTGTTATTATTATTATAGCGTGTCTAAGGTAGTTTACTTACATGTCTTTAATTTAAAAATGTTTAGAAAGTTTACTGAAAAAGCTGCAGCATTAAACTAAATAAATACATGAATGCGAATAATTTCATCAAATGTTCAAAGACTTCAGTTTGAGAGGAATTGTGTGCTCGGGGTTAAAATCACAGAGCAATTTATTTACAACATGTAAAAAAATGCAAAAAAAAAAACAACAACAAAAAACTACTTATTTGCATAAAATTACTATTCTACAAATACTTTATGATATCGCTGTGGGTGTTCATAGTAACTTGTGGGCGCTCAAGGTTCCCAGCATCATCCAAGCCTACGTCGAAATATTTATAATTATCTGATCTCAATGTTGGAATCAGTCTCAAAAGTTCCTGCATCAGGTGGACTCATGCTGAGGTGACGTCATGGATAAGTCTGAGGATGGTGAACACTCCCTGCAGCAGGTAACGTACTGAGTTGTGATCCTGTCACAGCTCTATTAAAATGTTTCCTGGAATCAAGATGTTCCTGTGGCACTAAACCAACAGCAGCGCTGAGGCAACTCTTTGGCACCGTCGCCTTGCAAGTTGCCCCGGTGACTCACAGCTTTACAGGCTCAGCTGGAGGAAATTCTCCTCAACATACAAGCACAACAAGCTCCAGACGGTCCAGAGCCGTCACAGACGTTTGATGGCTTGGAAAGTATGAGGCTTTGGGAGACAAGAGACATCCTGACCGCCTCCCATCAGGAACGCAGACCATCTCCCATCAGGAAATAATCTCTAACATTTAATTTGCAGTTTGAATACTGGAATACTGTAATTCAAACAATTACACCATATATTTTTTTGACAACCACAAAGCAATTTCCCTCTTTGGACTATTGAAGCAACTGAGTTAAATCTCTCTGTGGCAGACCAGTCAGCTGAGGTTTTCATGCACAAGGAAAGAAGAGAAGATGACGGCACGACAAACGTCCACAACAACAAAGTTCAATATTTTAAAGGATGCTTTAGTACTTCATGGGCACATAGAGAGACAAAAGACAGTCCGGCTATACTCCAGTAAAAGCATTATACAATATGATTCACGGTTAGACTTATCGAAGAACAAAGTCTGTGTCCTCTCGAAGTTCACAGAAATCATAAAACTCTCAGGCAAGTTTACATCAGGGTCTAATCATATCCCTGCAATGTTTGCAAAAATGGTATGCTTTAATCTCAAAATCTGGCTCATAACAGAGTATTGTTTCAGCAGCGCTATGAAACCGTGATTACGAGGCACTGGAAACTAACCCCGAGGATTTTTAACGAGAGAACCATAAATGTGGTTTTGCTTACATATCAGACAATTAGTAGCTTACACTGGACTTGATGTAAAGCTCGGCTCAGTGTTGAACTTCACCAACAGTGCAGTGCTTGTCAAACTTTAGCCGTGACTGGTAAGATGTCTGACTCATCAGGTAAACAACTAAAACCACGTCTGTCTTTGTTGGTGACCAAGCAGCTCACTCACAAAGATGTTCTGAGGTGTTGATGATCACTTTTTGATGCCGTTTGAGAACTTTATGAGACATGATATTGTTTTATGGTTATATGGCATAAAAAATGACAATGTGCGTCACTGCCACTGCCTGAAGTTCTGATTCTGATTCTGCATGCAGGTAGGCACTGAGAATATACTGTGCATGCTGGAACAGGACAATCCCAGAGTCCAGCTTTAGGCAGAAAGTAGTAAAAATAGCTTTTTTGCTCAGAGGGTGAAGGTTTTGTTATATAACTGGATACATACCAATGGAATATTACCTTCAGTTATTTCACAAGCTGAAGAACATGAAGCTTAAAGCGTGAGTCATCTAAGAATGATTCCTAAATATTTTCCTGAGGAGACATATTCAATAGTTTTGCTGTGGTATGGAACAATAAATGGGCGAAACAATAGTCAATGTTACAACGGTCGTCTAGTAAACACAAGTCGGTAGATGAAATTCAATCTCACCCAAATATTGCACTCAAATTACTATTACTGACTTAAGTTTTCTGGGAAAGTTGGAAAGTGCTGGTGAGAAAAACAAACTTAAGAGGCTTTAAAAGATGGGAAACTTCAAAGAGTATGTGGGAGCCTGCTGAACATGGGAGAGTTCAGCAGGCTTCTTGTTGATGAGATGATCATCTAACCAGATCTCTGTCGGTTTGGAAAATATGATTTCCCCAACGAAAAGATGCATTAAAACCAGAACAGAGACCCGCTCCCAGCTTGGTTGGTCTGCGTGCCAAACCAGGGCATATTTGGATGGTCTGGCTCTGCCATAAGTTGTGCCTCAGAATGCAGTTCCAGCTCAGCTCAGCAGAAAATACCAGCACTGGATGGAAAAAGGAAAAGTTTAACACGTGAACCCCTGAGGGAGCAAGCTCCTGTTAGCTTTTCCATTCTTGGGAGGTATTTCTCATTTCTGCCTCAGACGTAAAGCTTCAGGCTTTCCTGCTGTGCCTTGTTAGGATACGCATCATGCAGAACACAGCGCTAAACAGTGATGACTGGATGTTGCACAGCATCACTACTGTTTATCCTACGTCTCTCCTGTCTCTGCTTACCAATTAAAGAAGCCGTCTATAACACGAGATGAAACTTCTAATTGATTCCGACGGTAACCTTTAACATTTAATTTTCCTGTGTGATGATGCCAGTTATTCCTACTTGGGTAATACGACTTTTCTAGAAATATGAGTCAATATTTTTAAATAAGATTTGAGCTGAGATCAAGGTGTCACTTAAATGTTACTCGTTTGTATTTCAAAAACAATTTCCTAAGCTGTTGTTTATGCACACCTGAGGGTCAGAATGTAGTGAGCAAAGACAGATGACTTAATAGTCTGTAGCTCTGATCAGATTTGTTTGGGTAAAACGCAGACTTTCCCCCCTCCTCTCTGAACACTTGCAAATTGCCGTCATGTCGTCTTCCTCTGAAACTAAAAAGGACTAGTTTGGCTCAGTGGTCTTCACTGCATGATTCTTCGCTTTCTTCTTGTTCTTTGTCTTCTTCTTCCTCTTTTACATCATCTTCATACACTTCTACGCCTTCATTTTCTTCTCGTTAATTTACTTCTCCATTTTTTTTTCCTCTTCATTGTCTTCTTCGCTTCTTTTTCTTTTTCGTTTTATTCTGCCTCTTCCTCTTCTTTGTCCTTTGGTGGATCACAAACACAACTTCAAAGGTACATATCACCACCTACTGTATCGGAGCATGTAGATGCTGCACTTGTCCAGCAATTTGGCTTTGTAGTAGGCGGTGTATTTATGACCTAAAATTTCATTATCAGCCAATAATTATAATAATAATTTATTTATATATTATAATATTACTATAATTCTTATTATATATATATATATATATATATATATATATATATATATATATATATATATATATATATATATATATATATATATATATATAAAGAGTATCTCTACTCTTAACCATGAAGATAAATTACTACCTAAGAACAAGCATCACTACATCTCAAACATTGATGTCCATCCAAATGTACTGTGGGTCAACACAGCAGGCTTTTTGTTTGGGGGATTCAGTTATTATGGAGCTGCCAAATGAAGGAATTCCTCAAACAAAACGACGAATCATCATCCATAAAAATCCCTGGCAGGGACGGCTCATCTCTATCCTGTTGATGTTTCACTGAGAAAACCCAGACAGCTTGAGCAGCTGTATGGTCCCACTATCCTTGTTTAACCCAGTGCAAGTAGGCCTTAGTGTAGGATCCATTCATGTTTATGTAAAATATTTAATATGGCAGCCGGCCGTGTAAAGAGAGGGGAGGTGACAGACCTACCATTATGTTCTATATAAAGACTTGAGCATTAAGGAGTCTGAAGCTAACTATCCTGGCATCACTTTAAAGCTCCTGATGAAAAGCACATGACTAATGTCCTAACGATGCCTTTTCAATCTGACTGTAGCCTCGGAGACGTACACATGGTGTGATCACAGAAAGAGACGAGAGCTCTTAACTGAAACTGAACCTCTCACCCTAACAGAAGAGGTTTTTTCCGTTGGTGGGGGTGTTCTGGGGTCTGTTTTTTTTTTTTTTTTCTGGGGAGAGAGAGAGAGAGAGAGTGATGCTGTTCTCCATTCACTGGGAATGTATTGACTGAGGATCCAACTCTCAGCCTTCCAGCTGGACCCTGCTGCTGCTCTGCTCACTGTGTGGGGTTTAAACCAGGACACAAACACACCTGACGGCTGAGGTAGGACACACCCTGGATTTATTGACAAAACATCTACCTCGACCTTTTAAGTTTTCAACTAGTAGAGCTGGGTTGTTTTATTTTCAGAGAATGCTGCATTTCTGATGTGTTAAGGTCAGTTCACATGACTTCTCCTGAACACCTTAAAAGGTAGGGGAGCAACAGGACTAGGCTGCACATTTAAGCCTGAAAAACTCCCCTTTACCAGCTGATGTAGGTCTTAACTATTGGGAAAACTGATGGATTTTAAGGAAGTGTAATTATCTGGAGTGAGTTAGACTTGCATGCAAACTTTGGACCACAACAAGACCATTTTCTTTTAGGAAGGTTCAATAGACTTTTTTTATTAAATTACATAATGAGCATAATCTTATAGGAAGACGATGTTTAACGGTGGGATTTTATGTTAAATACTGTGGTTATTCATGTGTTACTGTCTCGGAGTAGTTTATCTCATTTGACAAAAATGTTCAGTAATTTTCCATGGAGTTCAGTCAGAACACACTTGTAAATACAAACAGGTGAGGGAAATTATCTGAATCACCCCCAATTTTAAAAATTACTTCAATGAAGCAGACAGACTTTACACTAGCATGAGTATTGAAACAATTTATTCATTAGTTGATCAACAAAAAAGTAAAATTTTGATGGTTCCATCATGCCTAATGTGAGGATTCATTGTTTTTCTTATCATTGTAAACTGAATATTGTGAGAGACTATTTGGGCTCTTGGTGAATAAAACATGTCCTCTTGAGCTCTGTTGAAATGAGGACAAATTTTGCGCCATGGTCTGACAATAATTAATCCTCAGTAATCCGAAACAGTAACTGACAGATTATTTGTTAACGACAATGATGTGTAAGGTGAGTGAGTCCTGATGGAGATAGTAGCAGGGGAGAAATGCTGGTGGCATCCCTCGTTTGGATGTTTTATGAACTTCAAACTTCTAGAGAACTGAATATATTTAAGAATGTGAACGAAAGACTTAAACAGCACCAGTCTGACTGGAGTGAAGTCAGATTGACTGGATCGGGTTGCAAGGCTCGTTTGATTACATGAAAGAAAGGCACAATAATAGCAGAATGATCTCCAACTTACCACCAAGTTGCAAAACAAACGTCACGTCAAGAAAACAGCCTTTTTTCTTCACATGTGGAACAAAAGGCAGTGTGGGTGCATAGAAGGGGGTCTTTGCTGTGTGATATTTCGCTGTCGCAGCAGGATGTGCGACCACCACCACATATTTGTGGGTGGACCAACTGCTCAAGTGGAGGACTCAGACTCCATCAAGACTGCCAGAGGCACGCAACCAGACGATCTCAGCCTCTCTGCTGGCTGTTTGAATGTGTAACAGAGGAAGACATATAAATCATTTTGTGAATCACCACAGATGCTGAATAGGTGAGCGCTGGAGAAACATTTATGTTGGCTTAAAGAACTCCTTTCCAGCAGAGGTTTTCAGAGCCTCATGGAAACACTGATAGAAAAAAAGAGTAGCACCGATCACTCCAGGAACTCTGTATGCCCTTTCACCATGCTCTGTTTTAGCAATACCTTCCTAAATCAGCCTAATTTGGGAGTGTCAAACTGAAACTCATGTGGAGCACAAAGAACAGCTTTTGTGGGTCTGAGCATAAAGGTTACTATAGTTTTACATAAAACCAATCAAAAGGTTTGTTTACAATTGTTTCCAGGTAGAAAACCATGCATTGTGCATCAGCTTAAATATTATTTAATCATCTATTCTCATGATGTTATTTCAAAGTCTATACATTTCATTAATCTAAAACGCATGTTTGATGCTTTCATATTTCATTGGTACCCACTTTCACTGAAGTAAAGTTGGAGATCTGTCTGTTGGACCACAGACTAAAGAAAATGACAGCATGAGTTTAACTAAAACTAGCAATTAATCGAAGATGTCGCTGTTGGGTAGATATCAAAGATACCAGTAAAGCAATGCAGTACATGAAGTAAGCATAGCAGAAACATCAGATCACCATGTTTGACACATCTCTAAAGCTTACAGTTACAGCTAAAAGTGACAGTGGAAATAAACAAGCTTGCTGATTTCACATAAAGTATCTCCAAAATGCAAATCAACCACCAGTTGTATACCCGGAAGTGGTGTGGTGGTCGCTACTTAGTTGACTACATGGAAAATCACTGCTGAAATGTTTGCATGATGTAACCTCTGTAATCACCAGTGGTGGAAAGTCATGATATTTATTCAAGTGCTTGAATGTTGAGGTACTTGTACTTTACTTGTGTATTTCCATTTCATGGTAGTTTTGACTTCTTCTCCACAACATTTATTCAGCAGCTGTAGACAGTAGTTAGTAACTATCTTTCAGGTAAAGACTACAAAACCAAAACATCTAAATAATTATGTTACATAAGCTGATGCATTATTGAAGATTATTCCCAAAGTATATGAAGCAATTATTGTCAGCTCCATCCTGATCCACTACAACATTACATGATGACATGCTAATGCATCAACACTGACAAGAGAATGCAATTTCTGAGGAAATTGCAGTGGGACTATCTTTAAATGATGGAGTAGCTGAGTGACTATGAAGAGTTGGCAATATTAGAAAAGGGATAAAAGGTTTAAAATATAGTGTAAGTAATAAAACGTGTTGAAATTACAGCTTCAGTGTGACCACTTACATGAGCTTAAGTGTACGGAGAAAGTGCTGAGGTGTCATTAAGATCTCTCAGTTGGAATGAGGGTAAAACAGGAGAGATAAGCCCTACGGGAACTGTAAAGAGCTGCTGTTTAAGAATGAGTTAAGTTGCTTGCGTGCTTGCGTGTGTGTGTGTGTGTGTGTGTGTGTGTGTGTGTGTGTGTGTGTGTGTGTGTGTGTGTGTGTGTGTGTGTGTGTGTGTGTGTGTGTGTGTGTGTGTGTGTGTGTGTGTTTTGGTGGCTGTGTGTGGTAAAAAAGTATTGGACATTAAGGAATGTTTAATGTATGGATTAAGATGGTAATTAAACTGTGAGTGTTTCACGTTAGGCATACTTTGGGTGTCCGGAGGTTAAGATAAGATGGAGGCCTTACAGATGACTCCCCTGATAATATTGCATTAAGCATAACATTGAAGGTGTGTCTGTGCATTTGTGTGTGTGTGTGTGTGTGTGTGTGTGACATCAGTTAGTAATCCACAAACTGCAATTAACTGCTATAGGACTCCTGGGACAGGCTGGTCATTTACTAGAGATTCACATGAAGAAGGACTTGTAAACTACGAATGTATAAAAAAATGGTATGGAGGGGTATCATGGGAAATGTCGGATCCATATGTCAGCCTCTGCTGCGCTAACAATTTCCTCTTTAACCTGTGTCTCATATGCTCATGTGGTATTACACATCAAATTTGACCAATTTCCACAATCACCATTTCTACAAAGTGCCATTTCACATCGCAGCAAATGAACTATGAACTATCGCAATCTTTTCACCTGTGCAACCATTACAATGGGTCATTCATGAAGACGATGTAAACTGAGGTAAACTACAGGTTCTGCGCATCTGTCCTGTTATGCTGAAGTTAGACTTGAACCGCAGGGAAAAACAAACCCGAAAACATTCCACTGCTCGAACAGGTTATTTCCTCAGTGACATCACAGTCTAGCCCTGTCTATTAGTTTTAGAGCTGACCTAACATCTGCGTTTTCCAACAGCTCTGCCTGGTTGCCGTTTCACTGCTCAGTCCTCTGTTAAACCATGAGGGTCTTCCTCCTGCTCTGCCTGCTGGCACTAGGCAATGCCAAACCCTACCAACCAATCAATGTCATGGACTTCATGAAAAACTTTGACATAATGATGGCTGATGCGGGTGATGACGATGACGACGACGATGACGACGATGACGATGATGACGATTATGAGGATGAGAACTGTCCAGCTGGTTGCCGTTGCTCACCAGGAGTGGTGCAGTGTTCCGACCAAGGTTAGAAACACACACACACAATACGAGCACATCTGGATTCGCATATTACTGTAAACACAATGTGTTTAAAGACACCCTGACACACCTCCATAGATAACAGAGGAAGGCTTTTTCTTTTATCTAATCATAAACACTAATTGAGGTTCATCATTTAAGATTAGTAAATAGGTTTGGTATTATTTTACAGTGTTTTTCTTAAACTACGCTTAAACTAACAACGTGGTATTATGTCTCTTAATACTTTTATTTCATACACAACTACCTGGCCATATATGTTAGAGAGTGATGATATGAATGTTAGAAACCACCAGGATTGAAAACAAGAATTCTTTTATGCATCTTATGTCAAATAAAATGTGAAGGGCCATCTCTCACTGATTGACTGACTTAATAAAACTCTCCATGTATGCCAAGAGAATACATTAGTCAAGTCAGTACCAAATTCTTTGAACCATACTTTGTTAAACTATGGTGTGCAGCCAAACATGGCTCATGGCATTATTTAAGATCTGAGAGTGAGTCGGAAAGATAGCTATGACTTCTTCACCTCTTAATCTCAGTATTTGATATTAACATATAGATGTTGTCTGATTTCGGATTTTTATCGCCTTTGGTCCATCTGTCGTCTTTAATCAGGCATTTGTGTTTCTGCCAACAGGTCAGATCTCTGTGCCCGAGAAGATTCCCGAGGATACTCTTCTCCTAGATCTCCAAAACAATGATATCACTGAGATCAAGGAGGACGACTTTAAAGGCCTCAACAGGCTTTATGTAAGAGAAAATTCTAATCTGGTTTACATTGCACATAGTAATCAACAACACAAACAGACCTTAACATCTGGTATATCAAGTGAAGAACATCATCAGTTCATCTGATGAAAACAATCTAAGTGAGTAAATATCCTCCAGTCACGGGTCCAATTTAGAGCTTGAGTAATGCTGATGGTATTCTATCAGTTTGAACATGTACTGGGAGCGCCAGTCATTCCCCAAATCTGACCAGACCCAAACCACAAAGGAAATCTTGGCCAGATACCACAGAACAAGAAGTGACTAGTAGAAGAAGAGCCCTGAGAGACTGACTTCTTCAAGTTTGAAAAGGATGGATACATGGGAAATACATTTTGAAGTTACAAAGAATAATTACACCAAGTCCACACAGCGAGCATACGAAAGCAGCACGTTTGCAGAGCAGCAGCAGCTTCAGTTTTCTGTCTCTTTCTATGCATTATGCATTCAGAAACAGTATTTGTATACCTAACTCATGCTTTGGCAGCACTCACAGTCCAACAACACACAATCTTGTTTATAAGGGTTGAAGCATTAAAATACACTATGGGTTTTGTGTGCATGGCCTGTGTTGACAACTGGATTGTTGAAAATAGAAGAGGTTCCGTTTGAAAAGATGTGTGTGAGACGGACAGATGAAACATTTTTGGAAGAGGCTTTACAGTTACACTATAAGTCTGTACTTGGGCACAGTGGTGCTTTGGTACGCTCACAACGACATGTTTAACATTTGTTTAACATTTCCACAATCTCTGTTTAGCATGCATCATGCTAACATTTGCTAATTAGCACTAACACATATCGTAGCTTAAGATAATGGGGATATCATAAGTTTCAGGTGTATTTGGCCTTCAGATGTAGATTAATATATTATTCAATTAGCAAATGCTTCTGTCCAAAGCAGCATAAAAGTGAGGTATAACAAGCCACAGTGGATCAAGGAGAAAACTGAGAATAAGTGTCTATAAGAGGCACACTCGAAGTGTGCAGATCTTTTGAAATGAACCTTGATCAAGTCAGTTTTTCACCTGAGAAGATGAAGAAAGACAGATACATCTAGACATCTTAGAAAACGAAAATGGCATTTTCGCATTCACCATTTGCTCTACAGCGCAATTGTTAATACCTGCGGAGGAAAATATGAGATACAGTGATCAACCAATGAATTACTAAAGCAACAAAATGCCTGGACTGCATTCAGGACATTAAATGAGTCACATTCAGACAATACCATCTTTTAGCTATTAAAGATACCAGATGAGAGGAAACAGCTCGGTAATGTCAGTCTAAATTCAGCCTGCAGTCTTATGAGATGAAAGTCTGTATACGAAAGTTGAGAAGAAGGGGCAGTTAGAGAAGGTATGTCTTTGATTAAGCTGATTTTCCCAGCTGGGGTGGTCTAAAAATCTGGTTTATACTGTTCTTTATCAAAACATACAAACAGAACAATTTTTAGCCAAAATTAGGAGCTAATACAGTGGCTTGTCAACGTGTGTTGTTCCACTCTTACACCAGCCTTGGGAAAGGCAGCAGAACTCAGTATGAATCTACTAATCTTCCCTCAACAGGGCCTGTTCCTGATCAACAACAAGATCTCCAAGATCCACCCCAGGGCCTTCAGAAACATGGAGCGTCTCAAACTGCTGTACCTCTCCTACAACCTGCTGACTGAGATTCCTGCAAACCTGCCTCCTAATGTAATCGAGCTCCGCTTCCATGAAAACAAGATCACCAAAATCCAGAAGGATGCATTTAAAGGTCTGAGGAAGCTCCATGTGCTGGGTAAGACCTCATTCTCCTTTTTTTTTTGTATCAGGTCAGTAATGATCAGTATACTCGAAGGTCAGAGGGAGGAGTAATGATTCAACTGCTACACTGTAGTCTCTGGTTTGAAAGGTGAACTGCAGACTTATCTCTGGCCAACAAGTCCTTAAACCTGATCTGTCACCATTGTAGTGAAAGAGCTGGTGAAATAAAACAACACTGACTGTTGTTGGAGACAGGATGGAGACAGGATGGAAACCTTCGTCTCCAGTGTCAGACTGATTAAAGAAAAGATCATGGCAATGTTAATTATGTGGTGACAAAGCCGCATAATCATCCACACTGGCCTCTTACTTTTAAGATTTGGTTACATTGTAACAAAGTCTGGCTACTTCTATCTATGAGACAACAGTTTTTATTCCCTCAAACATTAGAGGTCCACAACACTGTGATTTCACATCTGTGTGATGGTCTGCATGACATAAATTTCCTCTGGTCATGTCTGCAAGGGCTAACATGGGGAATGTGCAGACAACCATGCCAACTGTATATGTACGGGAACATATGCACATACATGCTATATGTACAGCACTAAATGTGCTGCCGCCCTGCTGTCCAACATCCACATCTGATTTTGAGTATTTTTCTGGAACTTAACAGGTTTATGCTAGAGTATATTTTAATTAATCATTGGCTAAAAGGCCTTCTAAAGCGTTTCTTCACATGCAAAAGCATTGGGAGTTTTTCCTCATTCAATGTTGAATCACACTCAAATGACTAATGAAAACAGAGACGTGTATCGCAGATAGCATTGACAGAATATCAGCCTGAATATCTTTTTTCAATCCAGCCAAGCTTTAATGGTTATCAATAAATCACTTAAATTACTTTTGTCAAAGTTTTTTTCAGACTTCTCTCTGATAGATCTACAATAATTTACTTGATGTATGTTCTCTATCGTAATCAGAAGATATAATGGATCATTAATAATTAAACCAGATGTTTTGTGCTTTTCCAAACAGAACTGGGTGCCAACCCTCTGGCCAACAGTGGGATTGAACTGGGAGCTTTTAACGGCTTGTCAAGCCTGTATGTCGGTATGGCAGAGGCCAAACTAACCGCTGTGCCAAAAGGTAGAAAATAACTCACTTCATGTTAGACTGGTTGAAACAAATGAATGGTAAACTTTTCTTTCTCCTCCAGTCACACAACTACAGTTTTACTATACTGGACTTCAACTGCAGAACTAAATAGGCATAAACACTGCTAACATCTTGTTTCTTTATGATGCTTTATTTTCCAGTCCTCTAACCTTTCTTTACATTGGTTATGTTTGGTGTGTTTTGTTTTATCTCCCAGACCTCCCAAATGCCATCACGGAGCTGAACCTGGACTACAACAAGATCTCTAAAGTGGAAGTAGAAGACTTCATCAGATATAAAAATCTGCTCAGGTGAAAACCAGCCACATTTCAACTTGGAAATGTATGATCTCATCTAAGCCAACATTTTACCCATGGTGTTTGCTTGTAAAACTCAACTACAGAATTTTATAAAAGGTGTCACCTTGTATCTCAATGTTAATATCACTGTTTAAACTGTCAGCTAGATTTAAACAAAAATCTCCAATTCATAAGTTCTCTTTTTTATGTCCATCATCATACAGCTGCACTGTTCATGTGCAAGTTAGAATGGGAAGTTTAAATATTGTTGTGTTTGTTAATTGATTTGATTATTGTCAGTGTAAGTGGGTAGACCGGTCAAATATCCTTTGTCCGTTTTTGCAGGCTAAGACTGGGTTTTAACCAGATCAAGTCTGTAGAAAATGGGAGCTTTGTCAGCGTCCCAAATGTCCGTGAGATCCACCTTGACAACAACCGTCTGAGAAAGGTCCCACCAGGCCTCAACTCCCTGCGCTACCTTCAGGTGAGATACAGACACCGTAACGAGTCTGGCACTATGATCTGTATCAGTAAAGTGCCCGTCACAAAACGGACTGACCAGTGGTTTTGATCGACAAGTAGCTCAGAGCAAACTTTTTTTTAACACATTCCTATTTCTACAAGTCCTACAGCTGAGGGGGTAGATTTTTTCTTTTTTCTGCTAAGCTAGGCTACACATGACCTGAACCCCCAGTATCACTGTATGGATATCAAACTAGAATTACAAAAGCACTAGCAGAAGGTTAAATAAGGTACGTAGCACAGACTTCCTTCACTCGGCAAGGTCCTTCAGCTCATCATAGAGTTTCCTGAGGTTTCCATGTGCTAGACCAAAAAAACCTCAACAGTGAGGCATCCAAAGGCATCCTAATCACCCTACTGAACCACCTCAAATGGCTCCTCTTAATCAGAACTCCTTAGTTCCCTTTGATGCTGCTCCAATCCACCTGTCAACATCAAGCTCCATCTTACTCTCCTAAGAAAGGTTAACTTTTTTTACTTTCCCCAAATCTCTCAATCAGAATTACAAGTTGTGGCGGCTGAAATTTTCCCTTACAAAATTGGACAAGACTTCGCGACCCTCGTACATCATCAATGGTTGTCCATGGAATTGACGTAACCAGATGTGAATTGACATTTCCAATATTGTGTCTTCAGTTGTGATTTTTCTTTTGCATTATCATGGTAGTCCAAAAAGAGCCAAAAAGCCATTTTTCCAATTATCTTATGAAGATAGAAAAGCCTGGACTCTACCAACTAATTCACAACTTCTCACTATCAATCAAGTCAACAAATACAAAAGGAACACTGCTTCATTGCTTGGTCAATAGTGGTTCTTTATAGGTTACCATTTACAACCCTTGCTCCTACCCTGCCAGGACTTCGAAACGACAGAGTTAAAAACACAGTTTCAAATGTGCATCTGGGCCATGCAGCCCTGACACTTCACCCTTCTCCTCTATCCCAACAAGAATTGGAAGACCTTTCCCCTTGGCATGAATGTGCAAGGCAGGGGTAGAGCCAAGTGGGAGGGGCAAGGGTTGTATTGGGATTGGGCCTATTTCAGACTATTCCAGTTACAATAAAGGTAACAATTAAGTTGTTATAATAAAAACCATAAAGCCATAAAATTACTCCCAACCTTCCAACTTGTAACTCAAACCTTTCCAGTCTTTTTTCTTTTCTTTATTTTGTCTAAAGGTTGTGATTTTGAGTTTCCATTGTAGCAGTTTAGCATCATTAGAACAGATTTCCCAGTCATGATAGGTTGACTGCCAATGCAGAAAAATAGCTGATTAAAGGAAATCTTCTCTGTCTGTTTAGGTGATTTTCCTCCATGGCAACAAAATCAGCAATGTTGGAGTGAACGACTTCTGTCCCATCAGGGCCAGTGTCAAGAAGAACCTGTACACAGGCATCAGTCTGTTTGCCAACCCTGTTAAATATTGGGAAGTCCAGCCAGCCACTTTTCGCTGTGTGACCGGACGGAGGGGCGTCCAGCTCGGAAACTTCAGAAAATAGAAGCATTAAGTGAAACCAATGCATTCCAGACAGCTAAGAAATAGAGAACTGCCAATATCCTCATTACAGCATGAGGAAGGAGCTGGAAATAATTCTGACAGATAAAACAAGATAAAACTGCATTCCTAAGATGTTAACTGTTCAGGGAATGAAAGAAAATACCATTATATTGATGTATATTAGAAACTGTAGTACATGTTGTTAAATGCTGGCACAATTTACACACAAAAGTTCTCAGCCAGAAGAAAAAATAAAACAAAACTGTCTGGTTGTATGTACGGAATAAGAATATTAAGTCATAAGCTACAACAAGACAATGTTTTCAGTCAGTAAAGTTGGGGTGGATATAATAACATTAACAGCTGTACATCATAATGAAATTCAACACAAGAGCCCTGCCTACCTTTGTGGGGTGCATTCCTGCAGGTTATCCTTACATTTTGTCTTTCTTTTGCTGTGCATACTTTCCCAGGACTAAAGCGCCTCCTTCTGGTCAGTTTTGGAGCAATACAACCCAATGACTTGACTTGAGCGGCATTAAATGCTGATGTCTTTTTAATTCTTTCCTTCCTCATTTAAAAATAAAACCACATTGAATGGGATACAGCAGAGACTTTTGTCTAAGTTTAAGTTGTCTTTGAAACAGTGATTTCCCCTCATTTCTTTTCATATAATATTTCCGTATTTGGAAAGACATTGTCATTATCATGGATGAGTCACTATAGGCCATATCTGTAACATAACAGGAGCTTTAAAACCTTTTCCTCCCAGCAGAAGTCTGTACAGTTGACTACTGACCGTGGTATTATTTAGTGCAATAAGTCACTTCTATCCTGATGTCTGTCCTGATGTTTTATATTATCTCATTGCATGTCTGTATTGTCTTTATTTAGTAGCTGAAAGCTACATGTGAGACTGGATTTACACATTGTCCTTGATGTAAACCTGAAACATCACATTGTTTTATGAATTATAGCAACCAAGTGAACTAAAGGTATATTTGAAATTAAAAGCAGGTAACGTGATTCCCAACCATGAAAGCAATTTCCTTACATGTCCAACATGTTCCTGTTTCGTCCAGTGATCTCTCCTCTGAAATGGTGCTATATTTATTTAGTTTGTCTTTAAATAAAACCTGGAACACCTCCCCATTTATGTCTTCAATTTTGTTGAAAATCAAAGTGGATTTTGTATTGGAAACATTTGAGCAATTATGGTCAAGCCCTTTTGTCACCTGGGAAAAATTGTGATTTGGGCTGTTTGAATAAATTTGACATAACACGGCAGACATTGTTTGAATAAAATATCTGCAAAAATCATTTGCCAAGTTCTTGATTGTAAAGATATTAGCAGGGAGGAAAAAAACCTAAAAGGTTGATTACTAGAGACTATAAATCCTCAACCCTGTTGACTATTTCTAAACATTGCATGAATTGTTTTTAAAAAGGCAAAATGATGTTCAAATAACTTTAAATCTCAAACCAAATGGAGAGAGAAAAATATTGGTATTAATTAGAGGATTAGATAACAATTCTTTGGATTAATGGTTATAAATGACAGTCATACACTAGTGAAAAATGTCAACCAAAAGTTGATAAAGCATGCCAGAAAATCCCCATACGGAAGGAACCAAACTATCTTAACCATTTTTGCATGAAAAATGAAATTAATCATAACTAAATTATCAAAATTATTGATATGATATGATTATTATTATTATTATCATTACTATTATTATCATTTTTGATTAACTAATCAACTTATGTCTCAGTACTAGACGTAGGTTGTTTCTTCTTGATAATTACATTGAACTTGAATGAAAAATTAAATTAATCATGAATACATTTTCAAAATGACTGATATCATCATCATTATTACTATTATTATTATTTTGATTAACTGATCAACTTATGTCTCAGTACTAGATCTAGGTTGCTTCTTCTGATATTACTTTGAACTTGCTGTCAGGGTACAGCTGTGATATCGCTTTAAGGATTACCTTGTTTAGTTTATTACGAAATATTTTAGGTTCTGCCTATGTTTTATACCCAGAAAAAAACTAGTTTTCCAATGTCACTCCAGCTAAATGTTTAGTAGGACCAATGTTGGTTTCCCTGGCAGGAGGCAGATAAATAACCAGTGGAGTGATTATTTTAACCACCAGCAGATGTCACTACATGGTAAAGAGTTACAGAAACATCTCTTAGTGTCATAGGACTTAGACCTAAGATTGAGTGAGAAGAATGAAGTGATTGGTTAAAGTCTCTAGTGTTAAGAAACTTTGACTTCATGAGCGACTCTTCCAGACTCATTTGGTATTGAGAGGGTGACAGATGCAACACTTTATTAATACTGTAGGATATGGGGTGGATGGATATGACCCAAGGCTTATAATCATTATTCATTCCAAACGAGACTAAGAGAAATCCTGCACCTTGTTTGATTATACATGGTTGGTATTGACTTTTGAGGAATAGTTCAACAATCTGTGCTTTATTCGCTTTCTTGTTGAGCGTCACATATTTTCTTGATCCTACGAGAGTCCATATTCAGAGCACGTGATGCCGCATGTTGTAACGGGTTTTCCATAAGGCTGGAAGGACAAAGCAAAAAGTGTTGCCTGACTCAACGATGTGTTGGAAATTGAATTTACAAAACTTAAGAAAAACTTAATGCTCTACCGCAAACAAAACACATCCACACACACAATTCCACGTCCATGTAGACAGATTTTTAATGAACAGATGGCGCACATGAATCACCCAGACCACGTCTATTTGATTTGTTCAGATTCATCAATAAAAACCAGATCAAGCTGGACATTCTGTTGCGTGATCATAAGTATTTGTGTGCTATTGCATTTTACAAAAACCATTTGGTTTTATTTTGAGTGTCCTGCATATTTTGATTCATTAAGTAAGACACTACAGGGCAGGTGGTGTACAGGGAAATTATCGGAGCAGAGATTTGCTGAAAACAGCTGGCTGCGGTTAAAAACAATTAGGCGTTTCAAAGTACTGACTATGAAACACAATAGTTTACGTGCAAGTGATACCAAAACAATAAACAGCGCGATGCCAATAGAATCTGAAGAGTTGATTGATGATAGTTTTTTGTGGTTCTATCACCAGGGGACAAATGAGGCATCACTACTTCCAGGAATATGATATTCCTGTTGAAAAAGGGTATTCGTGTGACATACATTTATGAGGAGTCTATCTTGTGTAAAACACGGGGGTGTCGGTTAGTGAGAGAAAGGTGATTTCCAGTAAATTCGGGGGCCGATTAAAATCTGGGAGTCAATGCTGGACGCAAACAGGTCTTCATTCTCGCCTGGCTGGCAAAAACAATTCTTACAGGGAAAAACACACACACAGACACGCACCCACGAGAATGATGAATGTGATGAAACCAATGTGAAAACGTGATGCTGTGTGTGTTTTCTTTGCCCTCTCAGTCTCTCTGGGAGGCCCATGTCAAACAGCAGCCAGCTCCCTACAGACTCCCAGAAACCCAACACCTGCAGGCTGCCTCTGTCAGATCCATCTTTACCTGAAACTGATACCTACAGTCCGCATTAAATGAGACCGAGCTGCAGTACAGTACAACGACGTAGTGCTGCGGATGGTTTGCTTCTCAACTGTTTTGTCTTTTTAAATGAAGACTCGTTGTACTGTGGGTGGGGTGGTGGGAAGCTGCCTCTCTTTCTCCAGGAAACATATGGAATAGATCTGCCGGCTGGCCAGGCCTCGTTCTGCCACGTCTCACAGCCACACACACTCACACAGAAAATGGTCCTAACTTCGGGGCTTTTACCTCTCTTCACCCTCTCCTTTCTTTTCTCTTACCCTTTTCTACCATCTACTTAACCCTTGTCACTTCCCTCCAGTCTTCAACCTTGTCCTCCATCCAAGATTTCCCTCTCCTAGCTTTCTGTCCTGATGAGTCTTCAGCTACTTAAGGTCATCAACAAAAAGCTCATCAACAATATGAGGAAGCTCTACATGTTAACGTAACATAAGCAAGTCAGCTGCCGCCTTTAAGTGGTCATAACAGCTTAAAAGTTTAATATATTACACTCTCTGCTACTAGATTTTGCTGTAGAGCAAGAGCATCTCAGACCAAAACAAATGCATGCGTCGTTCACTCAAAAAAACAAAAACGAAAACAGAAAGTGGCATCTGAATACGCTCCACTTACCAAACTCAGATCAACTGTCAAACTATGGCAGTGACGATCAAATGTGAACACAAAGTGGTTGTTTAAACGGTTTGCCTTTGAACATTATTTTGTCCATCTACAGCAGGATTTTATGTACATGTTGCACGTCTGTGTGTTTGTGCATGTGCCAGACCTGTAATGCTCCTTACAAGCCAATGAGAGAAATAGTTATACATTACAACCTTCAAACATAGTTCTCTTTATTTTTAATTGGGCTGTCGATTATTTTTCCATCATGAAATGTGCTGCGGAGCCCGATCCAACTGTCCCCGGGCCAGAAAAGCCAACCGACACTGAAGCTATTGTTATTTCTTGTTGCATGTGCTGTCATTTAAAGCAACATTGTGTAACTTTTTGATCAAAAAATAAAAGCTTCAAATTCATTTTGATGGTACAGTGTCCTGTAAAATGGTCCCCTGTTATTTGTTTCTACACTATGTAACATCAGTGAGAGGTCAGGATCACAGCGTAACGTACATGTTCACTTCAAAATACAAGTTTTCAACACCTAAGACATTGTTACAGGCCTAGACAGTGGTGTTGCACTCAGAAACTGTGGGATGCACCAAATCACACAAAAGGCCAAGTTCTACAAAATGTTGCTTTAAATGATCAAACCATCACACAATCATTTAGATACTGTGTTGAGTAATTGAGTTAAAATATATTATTGGTGCACCTAAAGTATGTGCTGATGAACCTAAATAAAAAAAGTTAGGCGCATCAGTGCAACTAGTGTCAAAAGTTGGTCTGGAGCCCTGATGAATCGATGAGTCGATGCGTTGGACGCATTACCACCACCCTCGAACACTTGAAGCGGATGCATTCTAGGGCAGCTGGAAGACTGCAAACTGTGAAGTTAGTTTGTTTATCACCAGCATGTTTAGAGCTGAATTTAGTTCAAAGTTCACAATGAACGCCTGGATTTGTATCATTAATGGTTGAAAATTTAGAAGAAAAAAGCAAACAGTATATTAAATCATAATTGGGATGTTTCCATGAAAAAAATCACCTACATCTTTCATTCCTCAGCCGTGCATATTTTTTTATATAATTATGTGTTGTTGTGATGCTGTTATATGCAATATATATTTCCTCGCCTCTTCCTCACATGGCATCAATAAGTTCTTTCAGGTGAAAAGCTGCTGGATACTTTTCTTTTTTTTTTCTTTTGGTAAAAACTGTAAATCTGTGATATGTGCAAAATTTATTGTGCCTTCTCAGCAACGCATCTATTTTAAAAGCTGTTTAACCGTCCGGGGAGATAAATCTGCTCTCCCTTTTCTGCAGTTCAAATATTTCAAGTCCAAAAACAACACATTTAGATCACTTTCCTACGCTTCTGTCCTGTCCTCCTCTTTCCTCCTAGGCAGCCTCCGTTACCTATCAAAACCACCACAGACGATGAACTGTAGATGAGTTGTAAGCTCCAGCTGCTCCACAGGTGGACTGCACCAATATAATTTAGTTCCATTGCATCAAAGATTTTTAAGTTGTTGGAAATCAATGTTGTATTCAAACATTTGTTTAAATCTAGGTTTAGGGCTCTTTAAATCTAGATTAGTGTCAGACATGCTGTTTGCAAAGTTCATAATCCAATCCGACTTGTCATAATGAATCGTCTTTACGCTGACATTAGAAGGGGTTTCATTTTAAAACTTGGCAGCATTTGTTTTTTAGGTGGTTGGATCAAAATGGGACTAAATCTTGCTCAACTCGAGTTTGATGATGATTGGGTCTTTGATGCCCAGAGTGTCAGAAAATATTTCCATCAAAGAAACACTAGAAGAAACATTGGGATTTTACGGTTTGCCATTTCTAACATTATCTTTGACATGTTTGTCTTAAGATGAAGTGAGTGATCTTGGTTATACTGTGAGCTTGGAAGAAGCTGGTTAGAGGCCAACAAAACAGGCACAGACGGAGCTCAGGTTTCCAGAGTATGAACTGAGGACAAAGTGGGCAATGGTAGAGTCATTATGCAGCAGAGGGCCACTGCTTTCAGCCGCTCCTCTGATTGGAGACCCAAAGACCTCATCAATCACTTCACAACTCACTGATGAATTCAAGGCTACTGAAAAATCGGATCTTCTGATTCTCATTAACTTTCCAGCAAGAAGAATCTCAGTGCTCTTAAATCTGATGCTCCGTCTTTTTGAAAGACTGACCACCATAAATCTGCACAACAAGTTCAAAGGTCACCTAACTCTGCTTCTTCCTGCCCAAGTTGCCTTTGTGCAAATGTTTTATTTGATTACTTTTGCGTATTTCTCTGTTATTTACTGTTGTTACTCTGTGGTGTTGCCATTCTTTGCCAGGCCAGTGAAAGGTGTTGTTACCCCTCCCTCATTACCACCACTGAAGTGCCCTTGAGCAAGGTCACCCGAATAGCTCCACTGGAGTTGCTTAGTGGTCAGTTGTAGTCAGTTGTACTGGGTAGCTTCCAGGTGTGAATGTGTAACTGTGGGAATGTGATCAGGGCGTTCCTGGAAAAGAGAGCATCGCTCCCAGTTAAATAAATAAATACAATTGAAAAAGCTACAGATTTTTCAAGGACCTCTCTGCACAGGAAAACTGTGTGTGCACAACTATAATTAAGTAAGGTCAAAACTTAAACAGAAATTGGTCTGTCAACTGGAATGAACAATTTTAACCTTTCACCTTTGTTTTCTCTTCCAAATACGCTTATCTAATCCATCAGACTGTCTGAATGCCAATGTCTCCTGACCCTTCAGACCTTTTGTGGAAAACGGGACTCTTTGTTATAAAACAGAGATGCTCTGTACAAGTATTGTCTTGGATTAATTAGAAGAAATAAAAATAATTTCAGAAATAATTTCGATTTGCATATCCATAACCATCATTCACGTATTCAAAAAGTTTCTGCTGTAAGCCTTACGATCATGAGAGTACTTCTGCACTAAACCAGCTACATATGAAAACACTTCTCCTCTTTAGCCCTCTGTCCACACTAAGCTGTTTCTAAAAAAGGCCTTAGTGTTTTAAAAAGTGTCTTGCAGATTCTAAAAAACTGTAAATAAGATAGTCAGGATTCAGTTTACTCTTATAAAATTACACGAGGAGCTGATTCATGGTCATGAAAGTGAGTCCCTTGTTGTTTTTTAGCCTTGCACATGTCCTGCTAAGTTAACAGCTTCAGGTCCAAGCAGCAATATATAATTATCACAGATCGTCATTAATTTATTGCAGAGGCTCATCCAATCAGAGCCCTTCTCAACCAGCTCATCATCGTTTTTTTTGACTGCAGGACAAAAATCCTACACGGTTACTGCCAACAGACCCAAACAACTAATGAGGCACACAGTTTTCCCAGACTGCAGCGGACGCTTTCAGAGAGGAACCAAACACTTGAAGATGCCAAAATCACCACAAAAAAACTCTTGAAAATTGGACATTTAGTCTGTCATTGCTCACTCAACACACATTCACTGCCCAAAAGCACACACACAAAACTAAAAACATACACCATCAACTCATCCAGAGCAGAGCCAAGGCTAAACGAGGCCAATGAAATTAAAATGTTTAGAGGCGAAGACTGAATGGCCTGTTTGTTCATGGGAGAGAATCCCAGCAAGTGATGCTTTCTGCAGGGAAAAGACTGACATGAAAAATGAGCAACAGGGACACCAAGCCAATTGCTGTCTGGTTCTGGAGTGGAAAAACCTGGCGTGTGATGAATGTGTGTGAGAAAGAGAGAGAGAGTAGATGTAACTGTGAGCATCAGAATAGTCAAGTGAAAGTACAAACGCAAAGACCATATCTTTTAACAACTAAAAAACCTGTTGCTCTGGAAGGGAAAGAAAAATGCACGTGAGACAGAATTAAAATAAAAACATTTTTTAAAAAAACACTGACACAACACATTTTTCTGTGTAAAATAACCGCATTATTGCATTAAGTACTTAGTTATGGAAAAAAAATACTTGGAAATATAAAAATTAGTTAGAGTTAGACTTCTGCTATTAGTATTGAAAAAACTTCAATCATCCCTGATCTTCATGTTAGCTCATGCTACCACCGAAGCTCGCCCGCAATTAACGTTTTTCACAGTTAAGAATTAAGAGAGTTAAGTAAGCAAGAGTTTTCTTTGCTGGTACAGTTGAGTGATTCACTCAGTTACTCACTGAATCAGCTAAATAAGTTGGCCTACACTAATTTTACATCATCTACCAAGGTGCATGTCTGTAAAATCAATAAACTGAAATAAAAATCGAGCAAGAACTGTCATATATAAACAATCTTTTTCTGATCCCTAGAGCCAAATAAAGGATGATTTGAGGTTTCTGGCGTTTAATTTAAGGACAAAACGTCAGTAAAAACTGTTTTAATGGTATGCTGTAGCATTATTAATGGCACAGAGACAGACAGGAGACCAGAAATGAGAGCGATGGACAGAGTAAAGAGATGGGCAGTCATAGCCAGAATCACAGACACACTGTTATTTTAGCCAGTAGTGATCTTAAAGCAAGAGCTTTTGAAGAGCATTCCAATAAAAAAGAGACTTTATCCAGATGGAGTCTACTGCTGAGGACGCAGCCGTGTTCTCCTCATCACAATTAGCACCAGAGGGAAACATTCAAGACCATAATGTCCCATTAAATAGACATAATTACATTAACATGGGAACTTCCCAGAATTCCCCTGCCTTCACAAACACATGAAAAACGCATTGACTTTGACCACAAACAATAATATGGATTAACTGTAACTGTAGTAGGGAGAAGACAGAGTAGGCTACTGTACCACTGGACCGTCGATGATTCATTCACTGAAAAAAAGAAAAACCACATACCATTTTTACAGGCCAATACTGTACTGCACATCAGTCTGCCTCAAACCTTAAATGGGAGGCAAAAACAAGTAGGTACTGTGCTGAGGCAAACATTCTCGCTTTGAAGAGAAAACTTATTGAGCATTATATTTATTTTTCAATGTAGCTGCAGATGAGCCATATGCACAAACCTGTTGTGTGGGACTTTTACATATAAATGAACGCCAGTTACATTCAACCCCTTTCTAAACCAGTTCTCACAATGCTGTTTAAGTCCATCACTACCAGATAAACCTCTATGTATTTTTGCATATTCCTCATACTGTTTGCATGAAGACAATATTAACAGCTCTGAACATTTTTATGTTAAATATTGATGTCAATTCTAAGTCGCAAAGAAAATGTGTTATAAATAAAAACATAAACATTCTTGCAGGGTGGCAATAGAATACTGATACTGAGTAACCCTGTAGCAACAGTACCAGCACTAAGAACCAGTAAGATCCAGTTTTATCAGTCTTATCCAACCGTCTGTCTGGGCAAAATCAAACGGCAGAAATGTCTGGATAGAAAAAAATCTGCAGTCTTTCGAGGACAGGGAACGACTATCCAATACCACCAAACACTGGAGCACACCCAACAAATAACACTCTCCATATGCCCCATTATGTTTTGGTCTTCACACTTGTGTAGATCACAGGCCTTCAATTAGTCCCATCATACTGCACCTGTCACTGAACGCTGTCAGACAGCCAATAGTGTGGCTCATTAGTTTTAATGAGGAGCGCTGACGATGTTAACAAGCAGGTCATTTTGGGTAACCAAAGACACAAGCTGACATGATTTACTAAATTGCAAGATTAGGACAAATGGCACAGGCTACATACTTGCTATCTATGTTATGAAGTGTGATGGAAGTAACTGTGGTGGAAAGATTTAATCTAATCATGAATCGATAATCGTCCGGATTATACTGCTTAAAAAAAGAGAAAACCCCCGTTGTTTAATGTCACATGCAATTATTTCACATGGATGAGTACAAGATGTTGCAATCAAAATCATTCATTTTTACTGAGATCTTATCGACTTAAACTCTTTAACTCCGCATCGTTCCATCACAACAGTTTTCATTTTCAGCAGCCTCAGGTCCAACAATGATGAATGGTACCTCGAAACACATGTTGACTCTGAGGCTCCCTCTGTTTTTATCTCTCTTAGCTGTCTTCCAAATCACACAAAGCGCCTTGTAGCTGTAAGCAAGTCTTTATGGTCTAAATGATAAACATGTTAAATGCTCAGCTGGGACAGATGACCTGAAGACAAAAAAAATCACTATGTGAAGGCTTTAAACTTACTAGAATAACAAAGATTTTGATTGTGTCTGATACCCAGTATTTCAACAGGTTCAAATTCAGCATGAATCACTTCAGAGCCAGCTTTAACCGTCTCTCACTTTCTGTCTGGAATGCTTGGATAACCAATCCAGTAGTCATTAGAGAGCAGTGAGCAACCAATCCAATACCACCGCACACTGGAACCCAGTCAACCAGTAATACACTCCATATGTTTCATACTGGTTTAGTCCAAACCATCATGTCTTAGTTGACAGTCTAATCAGAGTCAGTTTCTTGTCCACTACCAACAGAGACTGTCATCAAGGCACAACACAACACAGCACAAAGACCGTGAAAAAAGAGTTGATCAGAAGGAGCGAAAGCACTTGTTTTATCTGCCAAAACTTCAATGTTGAGGCTGTAGAAATAAATTGTTTCACTTCTTTAACTTCTGCATGATTTTGCTATAAAACAAATCAGTTAAAATCTGACTCTATCATCTATTAATAGATTAGAAGGGTGGTTTTGATTAAATGTTTTATAAAAGCAGCATCAAAGATGGTTGACTCTGAAACTGATTTTCTTACTATGGGACAATTAATACCTTTGAAAAAACACAACACAGCTAAATTAGAAAGATGTAGCTCTGTCTTTCTGCCTGTCCGTCTGTCTGTCCATGTCAACAGTTAACATTTTGCTGCCTTCAGTGCAAAGGATTGTTCAGTTGTTTGCGAGTAGGTGGAGGTGGGGACTTACTGTTGTTGGTTCACAGGAACATACCCTAAAAATGGTTAAAAACATTTACAAGAAAATGTGTGAGAGCCCATTTAACCATCTAAACTCTACATTAACACCCCAGGGGATCTGCTTTAAACACGCTTGGGGATTGTGAAAGATAGTGACGCATTTAAATTCCTTCACCCAACAATTCTCTCATTACGTTCAAAAGATACCAGACACAATAAGTTTTCTGGGCTCTGTAGATACCTTGGCATCCTTTACATCACAAAGTACGGGTGGGTGATGTGGCCCTAAGCTATTATCACAGTATTTCAGGGCATTTCTGTGATGACATTCTTAATGATACGAAAAAAATAATGGAAAATATTTAGGGTTTAGAACTCACGATAGCCGTTCGGATTTTTGACTCTTTGACCAACCAAGAAGTTGTTCACCGTTTAAAACAGACTCCTCCACCATGGAGCTGGTATACATTTTACTTTTTTTTTCATTATGTCAGCAAGTCTGAATACTGCCATTATCACAATATTTCATCATTTAAAAATGTACACAGATATAATCATGAACAATACGATATGGCACAACACTGTCGCAAGGGATGTGTATTTTTTTACATTCATATCTAAAGATTCAAGGTCCAAGGGGTCAATCCTAAACTACAACAACAGTAACAACATGGCCACCCATCCCACTCACCCTTGGTGGAAACTACTAGAAGACCCTCCTCCCTGGGTGCTCTGGTGTTTTGTTGGAGCAGAGGGACCTCATACTGAGATAAGAGCTTCCAGGCTTTGAGAACCATATATGGCTCTTTACAGTAAACAGTACGAAGAAGAAAAAAAGACAGCAGACCCTGAGATGTCCATATCATTACACGAACCAAAGATCCAGATCCAGCATAATTCACCACAGCTGAATGCAGTGTCTGGATAAAGTCTGTGCGAATAAACCTGAACTCTATCCTCAAGTCGATTTCTACCCTGAGGCTTCTATGCCCCGCTTGGGCCTTAACAAAATGATACGATAAAATAAAAAATTAAAGAACAAAAACGACTTCTATTCAAGAAGGCATTCCTAACTTGGAACTGACTGGATAAAAAATAAACAAATCAGAAATAAGTACACATTAAATTTAACACTAACACAATTCAAACAAGCTCAATATTCTGGCATGAGATCCCCGTCATATCAATGTTATTGGGAGGTAATTGAAAACATACTCCAGTCCAGGTCTGACTTTCCTGGACTTACACTAGTTTCAACTTAACAGCAATTTATCAGATGTCTTATAGAGATCTTGTGTTGCATGACAGAACCATAACAACAGCAAACTTTAAATCCTCGCCTTCCTCTCAGTGCATCCCTAACATCTGCTCTGCATCTGGCTCTGACAACAGGAACCATACGTAGACAGTGGGCATACTGCAGTTCCCAGCAGCAGCTCAACGATACTTATGGGTGATACTTTGGGAGTGTGGCAGAACTTGCACAGGTAACAAGGTATCATGATAACTGACAAAGCGGCAGTACTTTCAAGGCTTTAATAGCATTAGCCAAGTGGGCTAAGCAATAATAACATCATTAGAAGTATCCACTGGATAAAGCCGCTAACCTAGATCTCCATGTATGAATGACACACCGTACCCATTGCTCTAAGAAAGAGGATAAGCATTCTGTTTGGTTCCGGTTACGTGATGGGATGAGCCGAAAGCTATCATGAGGCTAGGAATACAGAAGATGCACAACAAGCAAACAAGCCATCAAAGCAACTATCTACAAAAAACAAATATATATTTTTCCTTATAAATTAGATCCAACTAAAAATACTGCAGTCATATTTCGAATTCCCCTTGTTTTAAAATACTTATAATGGGTTATTCATATGATTTTGGACAGGAATGAAGCTTAGGTTACACCTATTAAACTAGTGATAGGCGTTATCGAAGGAGCCCAAAGTGCTCATTTGAGTATAAGCCCCCATCTGAAATAAGCAGAAAATGGCAGAGTGGCAACACCTGATGAGTCAGACTTTCCTTCATTAAAATGAGCACTGTTCCATTTCCTATAAGTCAGAGGATTTTGACAGAAGAATTTCAATATTCTCACTGCTACTTGTTGTTTTTTTAGCCATTCTAATGCCATGGCTCATCACCCCATGTGCTCCACATGTCCCACAGAAGGAAGTTCCCCTGACACTATTTTACAGGTGCAATGTCCCTGCACCCTCGTTTTATTTTTGCTCCCCAAGATGATTGTGATTGGTTTAAAAGAAATACAACATGTGTTGAAGAAATCATTAAAGTACTGTTGATTAGTTTGCTGTGGTGATGTGTTTATTTAAAGAATACTGGTAACCTGGTGAACCGACAGGCACAGAGTGGATCTGAGTCGGTGGGTGACCAAAGCAAATGAAACTGCAGCATTTTACACAGTAAGAACAAAGAACAAGGAATGGCAGGTTCAAACAATAGGTAAACAAAAGACATCGAAAGGGAGGCTCACATTACAAACCGGGTCTAGGCGTCCTTTGATTAACTAGTTGGTGTTACACAAATGTGTATCTCAGTTTAGGAGACAGGAATCACCATTTAGGTCTGGAGGTCAAAGGATTCTTCCCAGACATCACTCCAAATGTGTATTTTCTTCCTCGCAGGCCTGAGTGTTTTTTATAGCAGAATTATAATCGGTGCTGCCAGACATTTCTTAAGCGCTGACACAGCGCTGTGGAGATAGGACCGGCTATGCCAGACTAAATGAGAATTGATGCCAGAGATAGAAAGCTGAAACTATTCCTTTCCCCTTTGCGAAACACTGCCTGATAGATATTTGATGGTATAAAGATATACTGTTGAAGAGGCGGTTCAAAAAGGCAGAAAACAATACAGCCTTTGTCTTAAACCCCTGAGCTCTGGAAAAAATGTTGTAGAAATTAAAAACTAACCTGTTGTTTCTAAAACCAAGGTGGTGGTCTCCCTGTGGAGGCTGCACTCATTCTGTTTTAACCATCAGGTCGTTCTCAGATCCTCTGGGACTGAATTCCAAGGCTGAATGCCAGTATTAGACCAAAGCTCTGCATGAGGAAAACCACTCACTTCTACAGTAAATAGTCAGAGGGAATACTTCTCCTGGACAGGGGCTTACTTTGAAACAATTACAGGGAAAAAAGAACAGACTTACAGTAACACAGACAAAAGAATTAATTTCAATAAACATTGTGGGCCAACTTCACTTGTGGAGCATTTGAGGGATGACTGTTACACAGGATTAATGTCAATGTAAGGAGTATGAAAAGCAAAGATAAAAGATTAAAAAAAAGTCATACTGCAAACATGTCCAGGACAGGTTGCATATCTGAACATCCAGCCACGACCATTTCTGATAAATCATGTACATGTTTGACATTTGGAAATGTCTCAAAGTTTAAAGGGAAATTTTTTGGAGAAGCAACGATGACTGCTCAAGCAATGAACCTCACTCTGTCATTTTCCAGACTTTGAAATGTCCTATCTGTCTGGTAGTTTAGTCCCCAGTGCACGCAGTGAACAGGTCGGAGGCTCAGCCAAATGAGGAAATGAAATGCCAGTTGTTGGTAAAATGGTATAAACTGGGTCCTCGATGTTGTGCCAAGAATAGACATCCCAGAACCATCTGTTTCTGGTAACAAGTACTTCCATTGCCAATGTTGTAATTTAGTAGTGACTTTTCATGTTTTATACTTATAAAGGAATTATAGTGACAATGTTAATAATTCTAGTTTGAAAAGACACAGCTCATCGAACAGTAGGGTTTTCCTCATCAAGTTTATTTTTTCCTGATCCTTTTCAAAGTCTTCTGTATCCGTCAAAGCAATCCAACATTAGCTTTTTTTTATTTTATTTTCCATTGTATTACAGACGACAACATTCAGCAACTGTAACAGCTAGTCTGACTTTTGGTGCTGGGCAGGGAGTAGACACTGGGTTTTATCAGAGGTTGAGTGTTGCTGTCCACAACTGTTCTTATCAAACAAACTTTCATTAGAGTGCTGGGAGTGTCGTGACTAAACTTTTCACAAAGTCAAAACTCTACGAGGCAAAAAAGCTCCATAAAAGCTGCACAGTTAGGCGATCATTTTCCGCAGGTCAATTTGATTTGTCTCTGTTTAATGTCACATGTAGGCTAATAGGGAACTGAAACCATTTAATTTGAAAAACATGTAAAATAGATTACATAACGAGTCACTGAGCTAAAATAAAACACCTCACTGTCAGTCCTGTAGCTGCTGGCAGCAGTCTGGAGGTAGAGGGTGGCTGTGTCAGAACATTAAGACACACAGCTCTCAGTGGTGGGTTAATACGTCATGTTAGTTGTCAGCCAGACCCATGCAGACCAAGACTGTTTAATGCCTGGCCAGGTGGTCCACTGTGTCGAAAGCTACTCTGCAGTCAAATAGGCGTCTGTGTGTGTAGAGTAAATTCACCGATTTGCTGTTTTGTCCAGGCCAACTTCAGTCTGCCATTAAGCATTGCTCGCTTACACCTGTCAGCCTGAAACCCCAGCGCACAGTCACATTGACCACAGCTGTCAGAAGGAATAGGCCAGAAAAAAAGTTTATCGTTTTTATGGTTGTGTTTACATGGGAGAAAAGTGGTGGGTTTGGAGCAGGAAACCTCAAGAATTACAACAACCCGAGTAAACTGGTTTTACCAAAAATAGCATTTACTTAATCCCACTCCAAGAATGAAATAATAAGTATATTTATGGTATCATTACAATGAGGTGTTTTTGTTGTCTGGACCAAGAGTCTAAGTATAGAGGGTGTTATATGATGTACAGGTGTACAGTTGTAAAGACGTCTGAAATTAACTTTTGATTTTAAGCTGTATGAATAAATAGTACAGACTCGACTTGAGTGGAACATAAAGACCAAAAAGATATCAGAAACACTCATGTTGTTATACAACAACTAGCACAATGCTATAAATGCAATGCTAAATAACATGCCCAGGTACTGTCCTGTTCTCCTCTGCTTATGATCTCAAGTCATGCGGAGTAGGTTAAGCATGTTGGTCCTACAGTGATCGTCGGGATCCATCCAGTGTTTGAAACTGTTGCTCGATGCCAAACTGAATACACATGAGCCAGGATGTTAAAGGTACTGTGGTTTCAGTCATTCATGCTGCAAGTCTGATCGTCTGATGTGATTGGCCACAGCAACTTGATGTCAGACTGCCTTTGTCCAAAAGTTGAGTCAGTTTCAACTTTTTTGCTGCAGTCGGCGGCATACCTGCAGCCAGCACCAACCCAGCCAAAATGGACTATCCTCATTAAAAATAATGGGAAGACTGCACCGCATGATTTGATTTGAGTGTAGCCTTAAGCAATCAACCCACTGAGTGAAAAAACAACTTGCACCACGCACAGCATTAAATCAGGAATTTGATGTTGTTTTAGACAGGTTGCACTAAGAAGCTGCACATTCCTTCAACTAGCTTAATTTGATCCTTTGATCAACTGTTGCTGGTGGCTACCTGAAAAAAACAAAAAACAAAACAAAAACGCAGTATCAACCAGCAATGGCAGTGAAAGGGAAGACTGCACGCTAGTTAACAAAAATGTAAGCAATACAGAATTTAACATATTGAAAAAAAAAGTGTTTTATGAGGAGGGAAATGCATTCCACATGTTGGTTAGACCTCAAGGATACACATAAGGTGTTCTGGTGAGAAACACGTTATCTAAACATAACTCAGTTGTTTACAAGAAAATTCCATTGGGAACCTCAAAGGGGAGCACAAACATTTTGGTGCCTGGCCATTCGCATTTGGGAAACTAAACTAACTGGACCAGGTTAGACCAAGTCCAACTTGTCTCCTGTCAGGAGATAAAGATCATATAGTGCATCTCATAAAGTTCTTCTTGTAGAGTTTACAGTCCTTCTTGTTATTCAGTAACAAGCAATCTCATTCAAATGTAGTGCTTCTTCTTCTTCTAAATGTTTTGCAACATGTGTCCATGTGTACAATAACACAGGGACTACATCAAGTTCCAAGCTTTACAAACAAAAAAAAAAAAAGACTCAGTCGCACTCACAAACACACTGAGCGAGTAAACATGACAGGAATACTGTGTTTCTAGTGTGATGATGAGGGTGGCTTTCCCCACTGACTTGCTTTATTGTGCAGTGGAATACCAGTGAAACCACCCTGACAGCTCAAACTCTAGTACAGAAAATTAGTGACAGTAAAAACATTCTCCAGTTGCTGGACCTCTTCCCAGAGTCGTAAAAGTTTAAAGGTGTTCATAATTGCTAACACACCTGTAACAGTCTGGGCTCATGTTCCTTGGATGTTTATATCTGGGCCCCCTTCTTTTTCCTCTCCTCTTGAATGCTGAAATAGTCACATGTTTCCTATTTGAGTGTTTTGCTGTTAAACTTCAGTCTTTGCTCTCTCACTCTGCTTGTTTATAGAGGAGTAATGTCTCTTGTCGTATCTTTCATTTCACCATGTCTCCGGACAACACCAAAAAAAAAAAAAAAAAAAAAAAAAAAAAACAGCAAATTCTTAAGAACTGCTCTGGGGAAGCCCAACATCTCTCTGGTTTGACATCCAAGGCTGAAATCAACCCAAGAACAGCTGGACCTCAGCAGCTGCTGAATAGACTAAGTGAAAAGACTCCTTTCTTTTTGTTACTGAGAATCTCTTGGCCTTTCTGCTTTGGAAACTTCTCCCATTTTTTTTTTTTTTTTTTTTTGCTATTTTCCAGTAATTCTGTTTCTGATTCATTCCTGGCATTTTATTGTGTTTATCATGTTAACAGTTATTTATTGATGTGCCATTGCTTCGACAGCACCTCATACTTTTTAAGGATGTAAGGCTATAGAGGTCTGATACATATTAAACCATAGGGATGCATTGATTACAGAGATGAAAACCTGAGATAAGATTTGTCCAGAATGTTGTCACAACATGTTCCAGGGACTTTTGTTTTGGTTGTTTTTCTGTTGCTGGAGTTCACTCAGACCACTGAGAACCTGTTCACCTGTTTTATCGTCTTAAGGTGCCGTTTTAATCTGTTCGTTAACCAATTTCCCATTTCACCTGAAGTTTTATTGACTGCGTAACTAATACTTTCAAAAAGTAGGCAATACATATGCGTTAAAGATACCTGAACCTCTTTGCTCAGTCTCAGTCCAAAGGGGGGCAAATCACTGTTTTAAAGCTGTGTGCAATGACCTCAAACTTGGTGACAATTCTCATCGCAGCCATTTCACACTTGGTTGCAAGCTGCAGCTGTTTGCACCAACGGTTTGGGGATTTTATAAGACTATGGTTGCTGTGGTGTCGAAATCTTCCCAACAGATGATCAAAAATGCTTTAACAGAACAAAACAACTGTAATTTTTGGCATTTTTGTCAGCGCATCAACTAGAAATATGTCTGGGAGACATTTTATACAGTCTGTGAAGGTAATGAACCAGGAAGGAGCTGTCAGATGAAGAGCTGCAGGTGACAGGCTGCACACCTCCATCTTCTGTTGACAGTGGTAACTTCTGCATGTCACTTCTTCACTCTTTTACAGCCGGTCACCCATTCCACTAATTAAAATATATGTAAAGACTGGACACTGTTGGTACTTTAATGTACCTGTGAAGTTGCATAAGACAATCAAATACATTTTCTGTATCAGAAAGCTGAACAGAAAAGTTAGAAATGTTCAAAGAAGAGAAGCATCTGAACTTTTGAACAAAATTCTCATTCAAGACACCTCAACATCAGGAAGGAAGCAATAAGGAAACCAAATGCTACCGCTGGACGGACTGCATGGCTTTAGTCTCACGAATAGTCTTCAGTTGGATTAAATAGAGCCCCTTCAATCAGAAACACAGATCTAGGGCTGTGCTTCTGACATAACACTTTTATTCAAACAGGACATTCGTTGAATAACTAAGATTCGTCTACAGTGAAACATATGCTTTAGTCCTAATCCCAACAGCTGTCAATGAAAACTCTAACGTAAACTCATCAGACATCAGCAAAGTGGATGAATTTGAGAAGACCACTGCACATGGCATGTTTCGACCATCCAACCAGAACGCCCTAGGGAGGAGAGGTTTGAGATCCAGGTTTAAGGCTGCTCTTGGCTAATGTCCGGTCACAGGAAAATAGACACATGGAAAAATCATAGACTGTTGTGCCTTCATCTATAAAGAGACTCTCGTCTCCACCAGAACATCCCGGATCAAGCTGTTGCGCTGGACGGGAGGACCGTGTTCTGAACAGACAGAGCGAAGGACTACAACAGGACGAGGAGAGGTGGACTCAGTTTACGTCATTGATGTTTGCTGCTCACAGTCAGTCAAAGTTGATGGGCAGTGTTTACCTGTGAAGATGCCCGCTTTACTATCAACACCATCTTGTTGATGCTGTTCACCCAGAAGCAAATACTCTACTGTCATACTGTGACGTAACATTTGCTTGACGAACTGCGTATCCTTTTGCTTCCGGCGCCAATTGTACAGTATACAACTATAGTTATTTCAGTGCTTTTAATCTGTAACTAAGTTAAAAAACATCACTTTTCACAGTTGGTGACAAACACAAGTAAAAGCTATCATAAAAATGTGTTGTTCCACTATGAGCCTTCACAACAGCTCCATTGCTACTTGTTACAGTTTCTACAAGTGTGGGAAACTCCACTGGAGCAACCAGCATCCCTCCTTCCATAACATATTCTGACAATTGGTGTTTTGATGATGGTGGTAGAAAGTTCTTGTAAACACATCCCTCAAAAATCTCCATCAATTGGGATGTCACGATTGTCCAAATCTAAGATTTGATTTGACTTTTGAGTTTAAGGTCATAATTTGATTTGATTTTCAACTAAAATATTTTTTTCCAGCACTGATGGCTATGCCATTTATTTCTTATAAACAGATCGTTGGTTTTATGCCCTGACACCTGGCATCAATATTTTCAAATTCTTCTTTGAATAAATAGGTTTCATGGTAACAAGTGAAATATAACCGCCATTTCTTTTACTTTTTATAACGAATTTAAAATGACATAACTGATAAATGACAAAAAAGATGAGTCACTAGATAGCAGAAGGATACAACAGCAATTCGAGTTTCCTCACCTGCAAAATCCATGCACCACTTTTGTAGGAGATGGTCGTGAGTGAAAGAAAAAAACACTGGAAAAATTGCCAATCATGCTTTGATTTCATTGAAATTGAATGCTCATTTTAGGCGATTTTTGATTTAGAATTGAAATCATGACACCCTTAATGTTCAACCGCCCAAAGGCTCCCAAATCCAAAAGACTATTAAAAGGCTCTAAAACCTCCTCGGCTGTCATCAGAACCTCATGAAGTACCCTGGAAGTTTCACTAAAACCTACTTAAGAAACCAACAGTACAACCTATTTGATGCCCACCATACAGGACCCTGAGCACGTCTTTAAGAACCCCTAGTCTAGACCCCTTACTATGAGATATGAAATGTAATATTGTATACAGGCTGGAGCTCAAAATGAACGACATCCATCTCAAATTCAATTTGAGCATCAATTAAAAATGTTAAAAATGCTCTGTGTTGATCCAAGGGAATCATGTAGTCATATAAATTAATCACTGAGGTAAATCTTGTTCAGGACCAGTCTTTATTAGTTTTGTCTGCATTACTATGTATTTATATTACATTCATTTAAGCTGAGAATCTTGCTTTCAGGACTAGTTTATTGATAATCTAGAGGAGGTAAAAGCTTTGAGTAACATCAACACCGACCTGAAATCTCTCTGAGAGGAGATGTACATAAAGCGAGGCAGATTTGACTACTGGTCAGTCCAAAATAATCAAATACATTTCAGCCTATAATCAGTCACTGTGTAATGGCTGCAAAATATGATGTCTGACCCACGACTAAGAGAAAAAGGAGCCAGCACAGAAAAAAAAACACTCATCCAGCCTAATGAAAGATGGGTTGGCTATTACGAGTCATTACTGAGTGGCCGGGCAGAGACCACAGACATTCCTCCTGACAAAACACACTCACACTGTGGTTGTCAACGTTCAATTTTTTCTGCTCTCTCTGCAGTTTTTGCTGTGTCCACATTTAGGGGACATTTAACAGAAAACACTGACACTTAATTCTCTCTGTACATCCTGTATGTCTCTCTGACTCTCTCTCACTGGTGGGTGGTCAGGGAAGGGTTAAGTGCTCTGCTCTATAAACTCTGCTTTAACAGTCTGCTGGAAGCTACTGGTTCAGCCTTTAAATACAGTCATTTGACACATCCCAACAGGGGCTCGTAGCAGAGAGCAGCTGCTGACCCAAACTCAGGCTTTAAGGCAAGCTGGTGTGTCGGCATCACACTGCTCTGGACAGCATGAAGTCTCTCTTATTCACCTGTATGCTGGTGCCGTGGCTGGTGGCAGCCTCGGCCAGGAAGTCTGACCAGGATTCACAGCTGATAGTGGGATCTCTACCTGCCAGGGAACTGAACGGATACTTCAGTGACCCTTTGAATTCAAGAAGGGCTCGGGTAGGAACTTTATTATTTACATTATGCCTCACTGTGAAGAAAAAGTTTCTTCTAAAACTCTAACAAATGCATATTGTTTTAATTTCAAATGTACTTATTGGCTCCAGCTTTTAACACATTTTCAAAGTAGACCAACAGTACATCAGTAGTTAGTGTTGCCATCCACTTGGCGCAAGACTTCTGAAGATAATCCTTACACCTGTGGTTGACACTGTTAAATAATAATTCAAGGTGAATCAAGGTTATAGGCATACTTTTAGAAACAAATACAAATATGCAGTCCTGTGCATAGAATTAAATTAAAATCAAACACATTCCCAAGATTTTGGTAAGAGCAGACAGATCTTTCTTCTCAGAAAAATTTCTGCTGAGCGGGTTAGAAAGGAAGACATAATTAAAATATTTGTATTGGATTTTACTAATGCCAAGGGGTGATAAGATCATGCTTAGTAGTTGGCAAAACTGACAATCAGTGATCTCATTTTTATAGAATCCAATAATCCACTTCATGGTTTAATCTAATCGAATTTGATTTCTCCAACATGCCAACAACAGAAACTGTCAACACTCGACTTTACTGTTCTCTAACAGATGATCATAAATTCAGCTCAATTTCAGCACATACACACACACCTAGTGGTGTCTTACTTGCCTTTCCACCAGGCAGACTAAACCTGAATTGACCGCACTATGCTACAACTAACCACACCAACCTCTTCAAAAAATATTTGGATGAACCAAAACCAAAGTCTGGTCTGGTTCATCCTTCGGGAAACACTTGTATGAAGTGGAAAACCCACAAACAACCCAGAAGATGTGAGGGAAAGAAACTGTATGAGTGAGTGTGGCTATGAAACTTAACTTGAATTTTAATGAGTAAAAACTTAATTTGGAACCAGCTGTTTTTCATAAAAGTCTCTGCCAGACCCTTCAGGGACAGGCCTGATACCCTTTATTGCTGCTTCAATTAACTACAACCTTCATTGAGGCTAACTTTTTAATCCATGATGTGGAAAAATCTATTTCCGTCTTTTGCTTTGTTTGACGGGCCAGTCAGTTAGTTCAGAGACCAAGTACCAGGGTTGGTATTGTGCAGAGATAATGTGATTGGTTACAGCCTCTCGATAAGAATGAACCCAGGCCTGGATGATGGAGGCTAAACAAACTCAATTAGGCCAGCAGATTATAGCAGATTATATTCACTTTTCTGGCTGAATGTTTCAAACAATACCTTCTAAATCCTCTGATTCATAAGATTTGAATTTCCCAGGTCGCATCCACAGGCCCAAAACTGCTCAGGCCCAAGGACAAAATTCATTGCAACCTCCAAAGGTCTCGGGGCTTCTGGGGTCAGAGGCTAAGAATGCACAAAATCTTGAAACCAAACCGATAACTATGGGCTCATCAACACACAGGCTTCATTTTCCAAAGCCCACGCATGGGTCACTGTGAGTACAAACACCCCTGAAAAGGCATGTCTACTTATCTACCATGCGTAAATATAAGTAGGAACAGACTCAGACCCCATGATAACAATGGAAATCAAAAAGTCATCAAAAGAATCCATAGAGAATCAAACTGCAGCAGTTCAGGCTGTGGAGTGGTCGGCCAGCAGCCAGCTGTGGAATATAATGTGGACTGCTACAGAACAATCTGCCAGCCAGTACAGTCTGGAAATCATCATCAGATAGTTGATGATGAGGGTACTGAACAGAGTCTGTGTTCAGACCATCAGCAGATCTATGTCACAGATCCTCCTCATTCATTTTAATCAGGCTACTGTGTTGGCACTGCGGAGGGCCAGGTGCAGAGGCTCCGGCCAAAGCAACCGGTAGAAAAAGTTGAACCTGACTAGACTTTTGCATCATCCAATAATGCACGACACCGTACAATACATACAAGCACATGTCAGATGACTTTGTAATTGGAACATTGTAATTCTAGCAATCACTTGGATATTATGAAAATGGAGGATAAAGTGATTTTCATTGTTTTAACTTTCCCATAGCCGTAAAAAAAAATCTGGCTCACACAGTATAAATAAAAATACAGAGTATTTCAGTTTAAAACTCATGGATCTTTTTCTGAAACTGGACTTTGTGGATCATTTGAAGCAGCTAGTCCCAACCCACACAAACTCTTTTATTAACACAGTGGTGTTTATGGTCTGAATGCCCACTTAGCCTTAATTTATTAGACCCAACATGGTCTCTAACAGAATAACAGTTCTTGTTCTCCAGTGATTAACACCACACATTCAGTTACCAAAGGTATGGTCTACAATTAACTAAATATAGTAGGGCTATATATTTCCACTAAAATAATCAGTAAATAAACTGTATTCTCCAAATAAAACCCTGTCTACATGCCTGTGACAACTGACAAACTTTCAAGAGTCTACTATTAGATTAAGTCTGACCACCTTGTTTAACCGCACTTGCTAAAAAACAGTTCATTTTGTCTTTTACCTCTTTGATGCTCAAGATAGCGAACAGACTCAGAGCTGGTTTTATACCAAAAATGTGACACAGTACAATGTGTTAGCATATTTCCAAAATTTAATTCTCAACCCTGGCAATGAAAATGTTTTGCTCTCGCCAATTAGCCAGCCAGTGTATGAACAGACTCTGTTTTCTCCTGCAGAGAGCAGTTCCTCTTGCTGATGAACCTGATGACAGCACAATGCCAGAAGGAGATGACGCCTCTGGTAAGAGAAAGAGCTGTTTACCTTGTTTCCACTGAATCAAATTTTAGTTATGGGGAGTGTAAACCTGAGGATAGATTGTTTTGAGTTGCTTTGAAAGTCTTGGAAAGACACTCAAAGACAAACTACAAATTTGTGTCTGGTTTCTTCTTAGGAGCTTATATTGGCAAAGAGCAATTGCAATAACTCAGCGGGTTATCTCTAAAGTGTGGTTGATGCTATTGGTCTCAAAGAGCATGTTTGAATGTTTTAGGGAACTCAGACTAGTGTTGCTTATTTGTGTTGAAAACTTTAAGTGTCAGCTACTATAACCATCCACAGTTTGGAAGAAGCAAATGAAAAAAAAGCTTGGTCAGTGCTGGATTGGAAACATGGATCAGTGAAGAGTAATTGCTCTTGGGGGTCTGAAAGTAGAAAAGGAACTGAGGTCTCATTAACAGTTAGGACTATCACTGGTACATTTTGAATTATCTGAATGTGAACAAGATGACTGACTAATGCATGAAGTACACAGGCAGAGAATGTGGGTTTGGAGGAATAGTTTGAAGGAGGAGGACCGATTAGAGCTGATGAGCCAACTAATTGATGAGTCGACCAAAACAAATGTATGGAAATATTTTGATGAAACACACATATCCAATGTTCATCTTCTCCAGTGGAAGATTTGCTTCGGTTTTCTTTGCCGTGAGTGATGAACTGAATATCTTCGGGATTTTGTAGGTCAGAAAAACATTTAAAACACGTTACCTCAATTGTTTAATCAAATTGAGTTGGATCAATGGTTGGATCAGCAAAGTCAAGCTTTCCATCCTGCCTGTATCATTTCTTCATGTTTGTTTGATGCCTCTGTGTTGCAGACCTGCCCACATGCCTGCTGTGTGTGTGTCTGACGGGTTCAGTGTATTGTGAGGAAGTCAGCCCAGACATGACCACTGTGCCCACCCTGCCTAAAGAGACGGCCTATCTGTATGCCCGCTTCAACAAGATCAAGAAGATCAGCACCAAAGATTTTGCTGGCATTTGTAAGTCTGGTAACAGTCTCCATCACAACCTGTTGATCGCCCCAACTGAGTTTGTCCAGCCAGCTGTCAAAGGCTGAAAGTTGGTTGCTTTGTTACTTGGCATGAGAAATTTCCTGATTGAAATCAAAATAAAGATTTAGACATTTTAAACTGCATTTTATTACTTAGAGAAAGCCCTTGTATTCATCTGACTTAATGGGATCAGTTTACCAGTCTTGGTTAGTCCTAATCTACCCGTGAAGAAACAGATGTTTAACGCCTAATTCACGATGGCGTCATAGCGATGTCCTCAGAGTTACCTCAGCTTTGTCTTGAAGACTACAAATTTACAGAACTGATCAGAAAGCCTGCATTACAAACTGGAGGTTTGACATTATTGAACTGCATTATGGAAAATATAGGATCCAGTGTTTTTGGAGCATAACCAAAAATTGGAACTAAAAGTCAGAATGACTTGGCCTCTGCTGCACAGATTTTGACCATACTTTTTCATTCTTTCCCAGGGTGTGTCAGTGTTCACGTTTAATATTTGCTGTTCGAATTAACTTCACTGTCATGAATTTGGGGTGACAGAACTACAAAGACACTGGTCCGTGTGGCTGCACATTGTAAACTGGATTGATAGTAAAGACAAGGCTTCAGGAATAATTATTCACAAAAAAACAAGTATTTTTATGGACGCCTCTCTCAAAATTGTCTTGGTCAACCATTTAAGCTGTTTGTCGGGTATGTCTCTTGGTCTTTATTTAGAACTTTACTGTAAGAAATCTGTGATGGGACTTTAAACGTTTGCAATGGAACAATAACACTGGAAGAACAATGTGATAAATGTCTGTAACAGCTTGGATGAACAGTGAAGGAAAAAGGACCAGTTTGACCACAACAAAATGCACAAACCCATAAGATCTTTGACTTTGAAGTGTCATCTGTTTTTGAAGGAGGGATGCTAAAATTTGGTTTAACATTAATATGGTCGTGTGACAACAAAAGAACGTGAGACGTCCAAAATTGTTACAGTTATAATAACATATTTATTTGAATTTATCTGCAGTGACTCTGAAGAGGATTGATCTGACAGGGAACCTGATCTCAGAGATTGAAGACGGAGCGTTCTCTAAACTTGCCCTACTGGAGTCATTGTCTCTGGCTGAGAACAGACTGGTCAAACTTCCTATGCTCCCTGCCAAACTCACATCCTTCAATGCCAACAACAACTTCCTTAAAACCAGGGGTGTCAAAGCCAATGCTTTCAAGGTACACAACATCACCTCTCCAAACCTTGGATTCAAAATATCCCAAACCAATCTACAGGACGGTCTAGGCATTTTTTTAAATTTACAGAACTCATTAATGAGTGATCTTCAAAGGTACAGACAAATTAATAATGCAGCCTAAGAGACAGTGAGCCTTTGAGGGCTTTGTTGAGAAATGTGATGTTCAAGAAAAGGTAAGCTGGCCAAATCCTCTACCATGTTCTGTAAAGAGCAATTAAAGTTACTGTACAACGTAGAAAGGCACTATAAGATTGCTTGGATGGAGCCTATATTTTTTAAGTGCAACGCTTTCAAACACATATATCAGTTAGTTCAACTGTTCAACATTTTGGGGAAATGGGCTTATTTCCTTCTCCCAAGAGTGAGATGAGAAGTCTGCGGTTTTAGGGGGAGTTAAATGTTTAAACTCTTTCTTGACAGGACATCAATCCACCCAGTACTCCCCTGCAGCAGTTCCAGCTAAGGCACACGTTATTAGATACACAGTTTTTGGTCTAAGTCTTTGTAAAGCCATAATGGTACTTGGCAACATGGTGTGGTGACAAGATGTAAGGAGCTGTACACAGTTGTATCTACTTACTCTCCTTAAAAACCAAATACTTGTGTTATTACATTTCTGTTTTTGTATGGATCAAAGAAAAAGATATGACATATGAGGTGGTGAGTCTTTATGTTAAGCTAACTGCATCCTGACTCCAGTTCTAATTCATGCTTAATGTAAAGACATAAGTTTGATATCAGTCAATATAGATCTAGTCACAACTTTCCAAATAAAAGTATATTTGGTCTACAACCAGGTATGCTGCGTATATTTTCAATCACAACTTCAGGATCCACATAGTGACCGGACAACTAACAACAATTCAACCATGGTGTCAATTTGTTTCCCCAACAGAAATTGACCAAGCTGACCCACCTGTACCTGGCTGACAACCAGTTGGAAGCTGTTCCACAAATCCCTGACAGTGTTCAGATCTTACATCTACAGGTGTGTATCTTTTACTGCTAAGATATACACAAATAAATTAATACATTTAATTAAATCCGAAACAACTCACAGCCCCTAGTTGTTCAAGCTGGATTTAATTTAAAACAGATTATATCCTTCAACTTTTTGCTAGAACTCAGTAAATAATATTATGAGACCTTTTTTTTACTTGATCCTTAGGACTGAAATGTATTCACTCTGTCATGTTCTCACATTTTTTCCAGAACAACAACATCACTGAGGTCAACGTAGATACCTTCTGCAGGTCCAATGACACCTACTACCTACGACCAAGCCTCAATGAGGTCCGTTTGGATGGCAACCCTGTGGTGCTGTCAAAGAACCCTGACAGCTTCACCTGTATGAAGGTACTGCCTAGTGGGCGGTACCGCTGAGGAGGCAGAAACTTTACTGTAGCCCCTTCGTTGCTAATGGAGCAGTTTTCCCACAACAGAGTGCTGGGGGGGGGGGGGGGGAGATATGTGACATTCTGGATTTTGGGGCGCTGTACCCATGTTGGGGGTAAAGTTGTCAGTTTTTACTTCAGCAAACCTACAAACAGCTTGTGACATTGTCAGGTCGAAATGAAACCATTCACTGGACTCAACTTCTGCAGGAAATTGCACATGGACGTTTATAAGACACACAGTCATGCATACAAATGAATAAGTGATAAACCACCTGAGAAGGGATGTGAAGCCCTCGGTATGCTTCAAACCAACTAGTCTAAAATCAGTGTTTCTATCCTCACTGACAGGCGGGGGGACAAGCCAGAGGTTGTAGCCTCCTTTGTGCTCCATCCCACTTCCTTCTTTTGATTCACGTCATATATCTTGACGCATTGAATTGTACAAATGGGCATAATGGCACACTCTCAGTCTGTCCTCACCAACATTTAAGGTGCTACACAAGTAAAGTGATGGAGGACCAGATTGTCTGTTTCGGACTAAATTGATCAACACCGCTTTCAATTCCGCCATCAGAAAGGGGAATTCAGATGCTGTTAATGAATGTAACACTTTATTTGAAGCATACTGAAGTCTTTTGCCAAATTAACTGAAATATAGCATGACAAATTCAGGCTCTTCTGGTGACGCGATGTCAATAGAACTGATGTAACCCCATGAAGGAGTGGAGGAGCATCAACACCTCTACGACAGTCCAATTTATTGCTTCACTTTGACCTGACACTGTACTGTACTACCTAGATGAATGAAACAACACAATCCACACTGAACCAACACAAATGCAGCCACAAGCCAACAGGCTTGCTTGAAACCTCTGGTCCTTTTTCACTTAAGTCACAACACGCTGATGTTTTCACACTCTTTGTGGAATACATATTAAAACAGAAGCATTTTGTTACGATAAGTAACTATAAGTAGATAAGATATCAATATATCACGGCAACCTTCTAGATATCTTTGCCGCTTTTGCTAAACTTAACATCTTGTACCTGTGTAAAATCTCATTGAGATTTTACACTAAAATAACAACAAAATGTTTTAGAATACTACAAGTAAAATTCCCAACAGGTGCTTTTTTTAAACGCATCTGGATGGTTTTTCTAGTCTTGCAAAGCCAGATCAGTCTTCGTCTTGCTCATGAGGATCATCAGGAACTGTATTTGAACAGACATTGCAAGGATAAATGAGTAAAGTACAGTTTTTGATTATGTGTTTTAATGCTTTTGCATGCTTCATTTTAATTATTCCTGACTAAAATTGAAGAGAAATTAATCTGGAAGATTTAGACTGTCTTTAGTAAAAAGTGTTGGAAATAGAAGTTTTGTCTGCCATAATTTGTTACTGGTAAATGAAAATGTTAGCTCAAAGAAACAGACAATGTTTTCAGATATTTGAGGGTAAAACACATCTAAATCCAAGTAGTTTTTACAGTTAATATTTTAGAGTCCTGATGACAGGTAAGTTCATCTGTTTTGCTCTGCCATTGTTTGAATTAATTTCACGTTTCATAATTCTATTAAAAATGCCTCCCCTTAAGGGCATTGGTCATGTAGACTTGTCCAACTGCAGGCTTTCTTAAGCATTTTGTGACTTAGCTTCACTTTGTTTTTTAATTTATAGACTTCAGTTGAAGTGAACTGGGGAACAATGTATCTATGAACTATAGTAATGTGAAAGTTACTCATGTCTTCTTTTAAAATGTCATGCTTGTGTCTCCAACTCTCTCCTTCCACTTTAGAAATTATTACTTATGTGAATAAGACAGTGGTGTACAGGAAGATGTGTATGTGACATGGCAATGTTTTTAAGATATTTTAATAAAGTTAAACTTTTTTAATTAAAGTGTGTTTTGAATCGTGATTTCAGTCTGCTTCACATAAAGGGATCATGTTTTTCAAATATTGCCTTAATAAGTATGGGTACTGAATGACAAACAGTATTACACTTCACATTGGGGGGTTTTGGCAGTGGTTATGTCAGTACAGTTGTATCTGGAGATGGTTTAGATTACATTTAGTTTTGATAGATAGAAGCAACGCAACAGTAAATACTGCACATGTAGATACTTCGCACATGATCAGGCCTTATCGTGCTTCAACTGTAACCCTTTAGGAAATGTGCAAACATTCCCTTCATGCCCTTTAAAGATTTAAAACAGTCATTGCTCTCAGCAGAATGTTTGCAAATCTGTGTTAGATTTGTGTTTCTTTCATCAGTTTCTTTGATGTTGTCTTCACTATGAACAATCTTCACAAGCATCAGGAACTTGTACGAGAAAACACAGGTAGCCAAAGCTGATCTATAGTGTACATTTGATTTAGGTGTCACCTGAATGAATAACAGGTGATATTGTGGCCCTGCAAGCATCCCTACCTACCAGCACTGCGAGCTAATGATGACGGCAGAGATTCATAACATCATTTGGGTTAATTTCTGTCCTCAAATATAGATATGAACATTAAAAATATTACTAGAGCTCTAGTTAACTTTGTTAAGTTGATGGCCCTTGCAAAGTTCTAAAATGACCTACTGATACCGCCATCTTTAAGCCACAAGGCTAACACAACAAAAACACTACCGACAATAAACCATTCCCATTGCTGACTGGAAAGTTTGTGCATGTTTGTGTGTCTGAGTGCAGAGAAATTTAACACTAATATGTCCTCAATGGAGAAATGTTCATCAGCGATTGGCCGCATGCTTTGTCTGTGGTTTGTACTGCTACATGGTGAAACATCATCTGCAGTCCTGCAGTCCTACGGTGACTGGGTAGTTAATGTTGTGGTCTACCACCAACAAAAATGTTCAGATTCCTGGCCTGGTTCTTTGTGTTTTATGTCTTTATTTGTTTATTCCTCTAAATAAATGTTCATGTCTGTGTGTCATTAAAGCATGGAAATCGGCACACAGGGCACTGCAGACATTACAGCAGAACAGTCACAATGGGAATTACATTTTTCCATAATAACACTTAAGAAAATGCAAGTAAGACAAAATAAGAGTTTAGAGCACACACACCAGTATGGAAAATGTGGGTTAATCCTCCTTCAGCCCAGCCAACTTGGCAGAATGTTACATTCTCCAAGTAAACAGGAGAATAGGTTCCATATTGCTTCTGCTGCTTGATTTACTATTTGACATTTTACTGGTACCTCTTAAATAAAGTCCCACCCTGACATTTACCATGCCCTCACCAAATCACACCCACTGCTTTAAACTTCATTTTCTACCCTGTCATCAGTATGATTACAAGCACTACAAGCTTACAAACAATAGCCCCAGTATGAAGTGGCACCTTTTGAAGGTGGAACTGTATTTTCAAGATTATCAACCATCTTTAAACATCTTTAAAACACTGTCCTCTTTGAGAGGACAAAAAAAGAAAACCCACATGTTTTCAGACAATCTACATATCTACAGTATAAATCAAACCCATTATCCTTCTGTAGAACAAATCATAAATTCTTCCAGCCATCCTTCCAGCTCGGTATCCTTCTGCTTACCTACACAAAATTGGGTATGAAAATGAAATGTCTCCAGAAGAAACAGATTTGCAATGCTAAACCTTAACCCTCATTATCAGGTCTCCACTGTTGGACCTACAGAGTGCTTTGAAGATACGGAGACGCCATGTTTTAGGGCTTTTCATTGTAACTTCTGCACCTACATTATTTTGACAACGAAAGAATTCTTTCTGGGGCAACAATGACAAAAAACGATTACAACTTCGACTGACCCTCCGGGCCCTTAAGCTGGACAAGACAACAAGGCTCCTCCACTGATGGATGAGGGTGAAACCCAGCAGGGGTCAAGCAAAGGTTAAAGATTAAATCCAACCCAAATTCCCATCTTAGGTTTGTCAGCTCTCACACTGACCGATGGCTCATCTGGTCCCCCCACTGAAAGAATTAAGGATGGACTGACGCAGTGGGTGAGGCTGCGGCTGAGGCAGTTTCATTGAGCCAAAAGACTGCTAAGTATCTATGTGACAACCGACTTGATCTAAACCCAGAGTCAGTCCTCTGTATTCATTGTGACGAACAAAGAGACTGTTGTGTGTCAACAACACACAAATAATTCAGAGATGTGGAAAACCGGAGTGTGAGGGTGATGCTGCCAGTTTGAATTGTCTCCACTTACCTGGAAGTGCTGGAAGGTTCTGAACCTGTCATCACATCTGTCTGAGAAAGTCCTGAGAGTCCTGAAGAACAGCAGAAGATCCTTGCTCTCCTCCACCCTGAAACAGCATTCCATACATCATTAAACATTTTCAAATTTAATACTTCTGTGCCTCAAAGTTGATGATTTGAGTTGTCAATCGGTTTCTTTAGACATGCAAGAGATGGACCACTGGACAATTACCATGTTCTAATGATCTAACATTTGCTAGTTTACAATAAAAAACAGTTTTATAAAAACAAAACTTTAAAAGTTAGGACAAAAAATGTACTTTCTTATTTACAGTATGCTGTAAATCACAATGGCAATATAAAAATAATTAAATAAATTTAAAAAAAAACATTGTTTTGGTCTGATTCGCTCCATCTGAGTGAGCCTGGGACATTCTGTGAAAGGCTTTCCAGAGTTTTCCATGGGGGCCCGGGGCTAGACGGCAGCCGGGTGAAGTTTCCAGACGACTGTTATTCCACACAGAGCTGATGGAAACATGGCAGCACCCTCAAATATAATGGAGCGCTAACAAAAAGACAGAGGGAGACTGATTCCTTGTTTGATATTGTTGTACTGAACTGATTTGGTCCTACTGGTTCTGAATAATGCAGTCTGATTATATCTTCAGTATAGAACAAATTAAAGCATTCATCACTGATTACAGTGCAAAAAACTCCTCATCATCACGTAGTGATTGTAATGAGATGTAGGGACTGGAAAATTTGAGTGGCTTGAGTTTATTTTCCCACATAAGCAGTAACATTTGTTTGTAGCAAACAGTGGAAAAAAGATCAAATTAACCAAAAACTAAAGAACAATTGACCACTTTGCTGAGGACATAGTTTGCTTTGGCATATTGGAGCTTTTATCGCTTTTAAATTGATAGTTGCAAGCACGACCCTATGTGACCTACTCCTAAATGAAGATGTACAACTACAATTTACATTCATTCAGTTTCAGAAGCTTTTACTGCCTCTGCCTCTTCAGAAGCTTTTGTCCGCTTTCACTGAATGACGAGCTAATAAGTGACTTATATTTGTTGTCGTGGTTATCCATTTGTTCTAATGAAGGGAACCCGAATAGATCAGTTTACCTGCAGGGAAAATGGCTATAAGAGATCTGAGTAACACCCGCAGTTAAAGGCACAACCTGTTGTTTACACATATAATTTTGAATTTGGACAGATTTTAATACTTTCCAACGACAGTTTAATTTCAAATTAAAGAGGCAGCACTGATCAACAAGGAGTGAGATATCTCAACAACAACCGAGAAAATTACTAGTATATCAATATTTATAATATTTGTGTTGGATGTTCATGGAGCTCAGAAGATGCTTCTTAATGTTCTGATCAACTATCTGACCCCTTGATTTATTAGCCTCATAATGAACCAATGAACTTCTCATTTGTCCTGTTTATCGAGGATATATTGATTTAACATTTGTTACCACTATAAGTCGAGTTACAACAACCTGTACAGCTGCTCTTCCACTCTTCCACAACTCCTCCAAACTAATCATCGTTTTTTGGGCCGTTTCTCTGGAATGAGCACATAAAGACATCACTATTCCTCCTAACACAGCTTGGATTTGCAAAGTTGTTTTCCCATCAGGGGACACAGCTGATAATGAGCAAAACACCACCGTAAAATCTGAAACATGAGCTGTAATTTAGGGATTTGGATCTTCAACAGTTTGGAATCAAGTTGGACAATTTAACACAGATACATAACAAATGACACAATCTAATAGTCTAATAATGCTTCAATATTTACTGAACAGATGGAATTCATGTTCCCCAGGAGATTAATTCTTGGTCTTTCATTTGTCCTTAAATTGACTTCAATGTTGCAGCCAACACTCAAAAGAAATCACAGGTTCAGTGTTGCATTGCCATCTTTACATGTCCAAAATATATGCATTTTTACTGTAACTGTTCCCATGTCTTGTAGAGAAACAACTTTTTCAACCCCCCTGCTTTAACTTCAGAGTGGACTGATATCTCCTGCTGCTGCCCTGATCTCACAGTTTGGCTTCAAACTATCAGCCTGGCTTCAACCAGGAAACACAAGCCTTACTTTAGACATCCTGGAACAGTGTTTCTTCAACTGCAGACTGGGAGTCAAAACGATGGACATGGATCAGTTGGCTTGGATGCCTACACCACAAGAGCAGCGCTGTGTTTTAATCGCAAAGGTTTGACATAATTCAGTCTTCCCAGAATGCACTGCATCAACACCATTTCCACATTGCAATCGCTTGCTACAAAAGGTTCTGAAATGTACTGCTAATAACCAATTTGGTAAATGTGAAGCTGCCTCTACACTCAATGCGACCTGTGGCCCTTTGCTGCATGTTGTCCACGCTTCCTGTCACTCTTCAGCTGGTCTATCAACTAAAGCTATGAAAAAGGCCGGAAATATATATATAAATACATCAACGAAAGGGCCAATTTCACGTTAAAATGATGTACATCCGCACTAGCTTCTCCAATACCCTTCAACTCTGCTTCATCAACTAAACTATATGATAACACAGCCGAATTCCCAATTTAGTTTTTCTCATATTTTCATTATTTAGCTTTTGTTTCTGTTCTTCAGAAAACTGAAGAATAACAAAGTAATTAACTGGAGCCCACACGACCCTGATTCTAAAAAGCTGGGATGCTGTAAATAAAACAGAATGTGATAATGATCTAATCTATCGTTTTTGGCATATGCTCAATTGAAACCATCATGATAAAATATAGTTAATGTTTGACTTCATCAACATCATCGATTTTTGTAAACATGTGTGTACTGTAACTCTAACCTATTCTGAACTGGATGCCAGTAACATGTTTTAAACTTGTTTGGAAAGGACCAAGAAAAGACTAAAAGGTAAACAGGTTCACTGCTAAGAGACAGTGACAGTATCATGATTGGGTATGAAAGCGATAAGGACAGAACTGTGTGGGCTCAGGATGACTTCGTAAATCCATCGTCGGTAAACAGAGTTTGCTTGCAAATGATTGCATTCTGTTTTTTATTACATTGTACACAGAGTCCCAAATTCTTTGAAATAGAGGTTGTACATTTGTTAAATACAGGTTAACCAGGAAATCAATCTCATGCCAGAGCAGCCTGCGTAACTACAGTGTAACTTGGAGTATGAACAGAGTTCAGAGAGAGCAGAGGACAGCTGTGGAAATGACATGTGTCTGCTGAATAGAAATAACCAATAAAAATCACGCTGTGAGTGATTATCTGTAACAGTTCAGTCCAACTTGATTTAACAAAGATTATCAGTCTGATTTGGACAATAAAACCATGACTCTCCCTCCCTCACTCCCTCTCACACACACACACAGACTCAAAGAAGGCAGCAGTGTGTCAGAATCATTATCTGTAGTATTTTTCCATCTGTTGTTTGCCAGATTCTGCAGACTGGACCATACAATCCAGATGTGGTTTGGCCTCAGATATAGAGCAAATCAAACTTCTGCTTTGTGGTGCTGATCCACTGGCAGAACAGATGCTTTCTGGCAGACTGTGGTTATCAGGACATCAAATGAACCTGAGCTATCACACCTACAAGACATTAAGGTTACACAAACACAACTGAAAGAGCTTCACTTGGGTCTAAAGGGTCAATACTAAAGCTGATGCTCCTGATGGTCAGATGAAGACTGGAGTGGACCGCAGATTCAAGGCAAACTGCTTTGTTGCATATATAAGCTATTTTTCATAAATGGCATCGTCTTTGCTACACATATAAATAAATCTAACAGATCTGTGGCTTCATCAGACCACAGTGAAAGAAAACCATTTTTTTATGCTCTGCAGTTGATATAGGATTAACTGAAGGTCAAACGCTATTCCACACCTATTTAAAATATCTGATTAAAGGCTAACAAGATTCTGTGCTTAAATGTCAATTGTAACCGACGGCCTTTAATCACAATGAACATGTGTAATAAAACAGTGACCAAAGCTCCAGACGTGATGGAGTAAACCTCAATAGACCATATTAAGCCCACATAATTTGAACAGTCACAGCAGGAAAAAAAAACAGGTGCAAATAATTTCAGTGGTGGCTGAGCTCCATTTACAGGTAGGTACATGTGCCAGCAAGCCAGCACACCTAAATGGAATGCAGCCATTATGACTGTAATGAGTTACACGTGTGTTTGACAAGTCTAAATGTCAGCTGTGAGGAACGCTTGTTGTTCGCGAGTAAAGAGCCGGGGGGAGTGAGACTGAAGTGGAAGTGTGAGTGAGGACATTCAGCTGGACGACAGACGTTTGTAGTTTTGATATCTTCTTCCGCTTTAATAAACACTTCAGTTAAGTTAAACATGCCGCTTTATCCTGACAGAAATAATATCCAGTATTAAAGATGTAGAGTTGGACTGAGCAGGCAGATAGTGTAAATTAAATGAGGAACTGACCAGCCACCTAGTTTCAGTCCAAATGCACCACTTAGGTTTTCTACAGTCAACTTTAATCTGCTGGTGGATTTACATGTGATGCACTTCCGTTTATAAGTTTATTTTAACAGACTATTTCTTGGGCAACTGATATGTTAAAATACACCACAGGGACAAAACATTAGCAATATAAACAACATTCTCTTTGTTTTTAATCAATGTGTCTGTCCTTCCAGATTTCGGATTTGGAGATTTTCACCCAGTCAAGCACAAGAGCGCGGGCAAGGTCCAACACTGCTGTTGATGGGGCCTGGCTAACAGTTGGTGTTTCAGATCATTACAAAGAAGTTGGATGGGGTTGAGGGTCAGGACTTTTGCAGGATCTTCCACACTAGACTTGAAAAACCATTTCTGTATGTACATGGCTTTGGGCATGGGGTGCTTTGCCATGTTCAGACAGAAAAGGGGTCTTACAATAATAACTGCTGTAACACTATTCACAAAAATATCACTGTATGCTGGAGATTTAAAAATTGACTCTTCCACTATGGCCATACTTTGTAGGTTATGATACACGTTTTTACAAGCAGAGAAGTCAGAAGTCTAGCGATGTGCTGTCAACCAGCCGAGTAAAATGTTACACTACCAGTCCGCAAACTGCTACATCACTGTAGCTGACCTTTTACGCCTTGTGATCAATCGCATAATACTTACTAATTACCTTCGGTGGATGCATGGCATCACATCAGGTCATAACCTTTACCGTGTACTGAGATTAAAAGTGTAAATTTATTCGACTGATTTTTTTGATCAGAGATGACCAAGTTGCCATTTTTACACCATTATTTGATGGATTAATGATGATCATAACAAGTAATTAATCATCAATAGGGTACATAAAAGTACTGAAAATCCTGACTATCATTACAGAGAGGCTGACTGGGGAGGGTTTGAAAAGGTTAATTCCAGACACATGCCAACAAACAGACAGAGGGATCATTAGGAATCAGATCAGCTTAAAATCAGTCTGCAAAGTTTGTTCTTACCCAGACAAGAAACTGCTGAAGTTGAGCAGGTCACTGGCGTCCATCACCACGTTCAGATCAGTGATCGTCCTCTCAGATCTCTGACCCTCCTGTCAGACAAACACACCATCAATAACAGTTTACAAAAAAAAAAAAGTTAGTCAGTGCAGTGATGAATGCTAATGTGTTATCGAAAGAAGCGTCTTCCTTTCTGGAAACCAGGCTGTTTTCAAAGTTACAGAGTTCATTTGCAGGCTTTGAGAACAAAATGATAATAGAGTGAGCAGGATTCCTTTAAACATCGATCTCTATGTTAAGTAGAAAGGTGTTCCTTGTGTGGAGAGCCATAAATACCAATACCAACAACTCCATTGTTTTTTTTACCCTGTTAAAAGGTTTTTTTTTCCATCAACATGTGAAGTTTTTCCTCACTCGAATCGAGGGTCTAAGGACAGAGGATGTTGTTCACTGTACAGATTGTAAAGCCCATTGAGGCAATGTGATTGTGATTTTGGGCTATATAAATAAAATTGATTTGATTTGATTTGATTAAATCCTATCTGAGAATGTTTTTTCATCGGGTTACAATGCTTACTGGAAGTTGTACTAGCTCGCATTACTTTGCAATATAAAAAGTAGGTATCAATAAAGAGTCAGGAGAGAGTGTGTGTTTACAAAATGACTTGTTTCCAAATCACACGGCCAAATAATTAATGTCTCCATCAAAACAAGTCAGAGCTTTAGAAGATAAATGATCATTTTAATGACACTTTGTGAGCCACGCATGAGAGGTTCAATAAAACCAGCTGTGCTTTTGTTCGGTCAAAATGAAAACTAGTAAACTTGTTGACCTACATGAAGCAGTTTTACAGATCATGATAACACAATAACTCCCAGAAGTATTGAGATTTGGCACCAAATATCTGGTCAGGTCTATGATCTGGAAATTGAAATTTGAATAGATAATTCCTGATGCAAATCATTTTATTCAAAGATAATCTACAACTGCCTGTGTTTAGACAAGATTCAACAATAAACGGTTTTGTAAAAACACATGTTCAAATTCATCAGGGTTAAGGTGTGCATAAAATTATCATTTTGGTAAATGGGGACATGTAAAAATGTAGATGTAGACATTCTCTAACAATAACATACGTATGTCTTTTAAACGAGTGCTTTTGTTTTGAATAGATTGCATTTAAACTTGAATTGTTGTTGTACCAGTGACTTGACTTTTTCTAACACAACCGGACGTAGTTTCTTCCACTGAGGCAGTTTTGTCTGATGTCTGATTAGATGACACTTAAGACCTATCAGTGGTCTTTCTTCATTGTCAAGTTCGATGCATGTCTGGCAGCTGTATCTGAAGAGCTACTCAAATCTAAACTGTGCACTTGACGTCTCATCAGTGAACCACTGAACATGGCCCTCTGTCACCCTCTGCTGGCTCTACCCGGAACCAACACCTCATCTTTGAGGAAAACAGGCAATAAAGGTGTGTGCCCAGTAAAGGTCTGTTACCTGTTACCACATCCAACAATCGTCTTTGAAGATTTATGCAGAGCTCTTCTATAAAGCTGCAGATTTTTGTGTACAGTTTGGAAAATATTATCATTTTATTGAGGTTGGGGTTTGATGGCAAAACTGGATCTGAACATATGCACATCTTCAAACTGATACTGATATCTGTGATAAACTAACATTGATCAAGAACATTTGGTTGTAATCGTGAGTATACTGGACCATCAAACATAAATTAAAAATAGCAGGAAAAACATTAGATGGTTTGCTTTGTTGATATTGGATGGGAAATACAACATGGACACAGAGATGAAGCTAGTGAAAAATGACAGAAATCGAAGGAGAAGCTGGATGAATTGTTGGTGACAGGTTATTCGATGAGTAAAATGACTCACCTTGACATTAGAAAGCTGAAACTCCACCTGAAAGACCAGTTGAGAGCAGTGACCTGATACACAGAGCTGCTGGACCAGCTCACTGCCACCTTGTAAACATACACACATATCATTATATCAATAAAACACAATAAAATAGAGAAGGCTGTGAATTCAGACAGTGTTGTGCTCTTACTGCTCTGCAGTGTCTTTGTGATGCATCTATTCAGACTGATGCCATTCATCTGTGTCTGGCGCTTCAGATCCTCCTCCAGCTCCTCTACCTTCTCCTTCAGCCTGGACAGCACCATCTCCCTCCCTCCTCCTGGTCTCTGTCCACACATATATGACCTGTGCAGCAGACCACATACTGTTAACTTACTGTCACGATGTAGAGGTGTATATGGGACAATTCTGCCGATTGTAAATTTAAAGTAGGTGTGGCAGAGACTTAACAATGAATGTTGAATGAAAAGTTAAACTCACATGGCATCCTGCATTTGTCCTCTGAGGTGGAAGGTTATGTCCTTGCGGTTGTCCTGCTGTTGGTGCTGCAATGCTGTTACTTCAGCCTGGAGACGCTCAATCTGAGCCTCCAACAGCCTCACCTCCTCATTGTTCTCTTCGCTCATTTTCTCTTCCATCCTGAAAGACACACAGTGACTAATTCAATAATATATATATATATATATATATATATATATATATATATATATATATAATATATATATATATATATATATATATATATACACACATATATATGTATATATATACATACATATATACATATACATATATACATATATATATATATATATATATATATATATATATATACATATATACATATATACATATATATATATATATATATATATATATATACATATATATATATATATATATATATATATTTGGAAGTTTCAGTGGGTGAAGGCAGGTGTATGTGTCATGAGATGACGTTGTTGTGAATTCGCACTGTACAAACACATCTGGATTGACTGATTGATTGAAGAACCAAGTATAAAAATACTGTTACATAAGTAGGCTGATGAAACAACTATGACAGAGGGGTTTAATTGACATACAATATGCAGCAGGTGTGAGGATGACATGTGAATCTAATGTGTTTAAACTACTGATGAGCAGTGCAGAAAAATAAAGTAAATACTGAAATACCCTAATGAAAATAATGATTAAGGCTGCAACTAATGATTAAATTCATTGTTGATTAATCTGTTGATTAATCTGTTCATTTTCACAATTAATCAATTAGTCGTTTGATGCATATCCAAAGATATTAGTTCACTGACATAGATTAGCAAACAAACCATAGATATTCACATGTATGAAGCTGGAATCAGAGTCTTGACCTTTATTTAGAGAGAGAAAACCCCTCTATACTAATTTAGTATTCAGTGTAAGATAAAGTAAACTAACTTTAATCCATTAATACTGATGAAGTGATACAGATAAAAGTCCATATGGGACCTTTCAACAGTAAATAGGAACTAAACCCCAAAGACAAATTATCCACCTGATTCACAATATATATGGACCTTTAGTGGTTTTGTTTGATTGATTGATTCAGGTCCATACTTTGAAGTGTATTGCAAACGTATTTGAATGCTACATATTGTGTTAGATATGGTTATGATATTAGATGGTTAACAGACTTAACAAGTGAGAGGCTATTTTTTACATTGTGTTTAGGTATAAATGCACGTCCCAACCGCTTAAAACGTCTCTGAAAACCCAAAGTATAAGAGCTATGCGCTGTCACAATGGTGGACTTAGCTTTAGTCAGTTTAATTGACCGTTAAAGCGCTAACGTTAATAAAATCTAGCTAGCTAAAATGAAGACCAATGACTTTAGCAATAACATTACACTAGCTAGGTGAAGTTCAAATGAACGTACCGTATTCGTCTCCGTTATAATGTCGTATAACTCAAATAAAAGTGACTTTAAAGGACTAAATTCGCTGATACATCAGAGTGGTTTTGGCTAATAAATTAAAAGTCGTTTGCTCACCTGACTGATTCTCCTGCTCGCTTCATCCCGACAACCAAAACAGTTCAGAGCCTCGCGCCCTCTGGACTGTACCACTTTTCACATTCCAAAGGGGACGCTTACTGTTTCTGCGAAAATATATCAGACAGTGTGCCTCTCTGTAGAGACAAATTACAGCTCATTTGTATAGAATTAGATCTAAAAGTACACATTAGTGATTTCTTGTTGCTTATATGTTCGGGAAAAAAAAGTTGTTCGAGTGAGGAAATGTGAGACCCCCCTCTAGAGCTACATAAAACAAAACTTGCGATTGGTTGTGCGGTGAAGTTGGTTGCAGGTTGGACAGACATTCACTCCGGGGACAGCGAAAAAACTAAACTAAACTAAACTTAATTGATTATATGCACCACACTTATGTTATGCATTTATTTTGCAAAAATGTTTTTATAAAATAATGGCTTTGTTTGGTTTTCAATAGCTCCAAGTATTTGTATTTAAATATGTGTATTATATTAGTTGCAGCAATTTTCTTTCATTGCTCTGTATCATTTAAATGCATTAGACAAAATTTAACTAATGTTAAAAGGGTCGGTGAAATCAGCTTTTTTTTTTTTTTTTTTTTTTTACACCTGTAAGACCTTTTCGGTCCTTTCTTTTAATAAAAAAAAGAAATTCCACAAAAATCCAATAAAAACAGGTGTGTCTCATTCAACCAGTATAGGAAGATATTTCTGCATTGATTTTGAGTCAATGGCTCATATGAACTGGAAGCTATTGAAAAAAGCCAATATCTTGTGAAAAATATTATTGCAAAATAAAGACACATAAAACAAAATAATGAAATCAGTGTTGTTGTTATTTTATTATAATTTTCACTTAAATCATCAAGTCAGCATGATGAAACATTGTTTTTGCGTAAATCAAAGAATAGTGTAATTTATTGATTGTCCCTAAATCAGCCTCCAGCACGGTACGAGGTTCTGAGAGGCAGCTATCCCTCGTCCTGCTGCCAAACACCGGGTGACACCGAGGAAGAGGCGCCGCTGGGTGTCTCCATGTCTTCCAACATAAAACTAACTTCACCTCGGTGTAACTAACTTCACCCCGGTGTAATACAGATGTATTAATCCGCTAATCAAGAGAAAAATGTTTTGCTTTTAAACCGCCATATTTAAATATTTCCATCGACGTACACACCAACATACATTTCTGGCTTTATTTGTGTTTTTTCTAAAACTGTTGAGTCTAATAAACCTCAGCGGAACGTTTCGTTTCTACGGAAACAACTGCGGAAGGGAAAGTCGGCAGGACTGCAGCCCCGGACAGAATTAACGGTGACACCACTTGGATACATGTGAGGTAAACATTTGTTGGTTTTTCCATCGATATTAAACAAACGTATTATTTGATTACGATGACACTTTAGCTCAGTTTAAAGTGAATACCTTGAGAAATATCGCCTTACTTTAGACTTCATCTCCTTCAGAGACTCGGTGAAGATGTTTTGCAGTGATCGTGGTAATCTTTATCATGGTGGCTTGATGCACACACGTTTATTGGATCCAACCCGGTGCAGCTACTGCAGTTTAATAGGTCTTCAATAAATCCTGTCCTTATTAAGGTTATTATTTCCAGAGGGAGGCGTTGATTTATCTGTTTGATCGTATAAGCAGCCTCAAGTTAGTTTGTAGTTTACTGGCTACTTACAAGGGTTTTCTGAAGACACAGAGTGCAGATCTCTTCTAGCTGACTTCTCCAACTTTTAGTGATTATTCTTAAAAACTCGACTTTTATTGTCCCTTTTTAGTCCGAAAACCTAAAAAATATGGTTCACATACAGGGAATTTGCCTGACTTATTTGGTAAATAACTGTCATAGTCAACATACTAAAAAAAGAAAAGAAAAGGTTAGTACAGCAAAAGTCAACAATCATCAATATAGATAAAGATATGATATTAATATGTAAAATGTATCAGTTTTAACAATGTAAAGAGCTGCACATATAAAGAAACTAAACAAAGAGGATGGTGATTTACAAATGTGATATAAAAACTGTTATGGAGTGTCAAGTTGTCCCCTTGAAACCTTGAAATCAAAGTGGATGAATGTATTAGCAGTTGAATGACTGACCCTGGTGCATGTTATCTGTACAGTGATAGTGTCACACTGGATACAGAGCGATGCGGCGGCTGTACGTCGGCGGGTTGAGCCACTCGATCACCCAGAAAGATCTGAAGGATCGATTCGGAAAGTTCGGAGAGGTGGAGGATGTGGAGCTCCGGACCAGGAGGGACGACGAGGGTGAGGAATCGAAGACACACTGTAACACTCTGACAGCCATGTTGGTGAAAATAACAGCGTCTAAATTTTAGATTACATTTTAATTCAATTTATATTTTATCCATATGTTTGTTATGTTGACACACTGACAGGGTGATTTTACACCAGTGCTGCTCATGAAAACATCCCCACAAAAGGATTATGTGGCTTTTTCGTTCAAACTGTATTTATAATGGAGGGATCGTTTAGGTTTGACCCTCATTCACGGTGACATCGAGTCACTCTGACCAACCACAGTAAATGTGACCTGTGATGGATCGTGCAAGTCTTTGCAGGTGGATTTTCATAGAGATCAATTGAAGCTAATTGCCTTCACCATCTGTTGTGACCATTTTTTAGACATCTTTTTATCGTATCAATTGTTGCGGTTCCATCAGGTATAAATCCCACTTTGATGCTTATTTTTTGACCTATGTGTGTTCTGACTCTTGCTCTTTTCCTTCAGGTGTTCCTTATAAAACCTTCGGCTACATTAACATCAACATCTCAGAGGCCGACCTGAAGAAGTGTAAGTGAAGTGAAATGTTTATTTAGTCTGTGAGAGCTGTCATTCTGTCAGAACCTTCTGTGTGAACTCATCATTTAGTGACACTCGGCCTCTAAGTGTTATTGTACTTCAGACAGAAGAAACTGTGTCAGTTCAGGGAGACGACACACTTCACTGATCAGCTTCTCTTGTTTCACAAGTGAATGTCAGTATGTTCGGACAAAACAGAATCAGGAAAATCACTACACAATTAAATTCAAACATGATGACTTGTTTGTGTTCGTGTCTTCTACCTTGTGTTTACCATAACTGACTACATAGCTTGCGTTGTTTCGCCGGTATGAGATGAATATGTTTTCCTCTGCAGGTTTGACGGTGTTGAACAAGTCGAAATGGAAAGGAGGAACTCTGCAGATCGAAACAGCCAAGGAGAGTTTCCTGCACAGGTACATTCACCTCACCGTGAATGTCTTCAGAGTTTAATATCAACAGAAATGTGACTGTTGAACTAGGAACTATTATATTCATTATCAGTACAGGAAACCTCACATTCAAACTGATTCCAGTGATTCTTAAGGAACAAGAAGCTTTTTACAGTAGTGGAGGAAATATTCCACCTCTGATAATCTATGATGATAGATTGTTCCTGATCTGAGTCGGTGCTGAGTTTGTGGAATTTGTGTCTCAGACTGGCTGAGGAGCGGCAGGCGGCAGCAGAGCAGCAACTTCAGCCTGCAGCTGAGGACAAGCGACAGAAGATGCTGGAATCTCTGAGCAAAGCCGGCGTGGAAAACTTCAACATGAAGGCTGCGGTGCCGGGGACTGAAATACCAGGACACAAGGTCACAGCATCTCATCATTTACTGCTTCCTGTTTAAATCAGGATGTGTGAGAGAGTGTGTGTGTGTGTGTGGACATAAGATCTAGTAGAAACTAAGCAATTGATGTATTTCAGCTGAAACCATTTTTTGGTAAAAAAAAAAGTCACATCTGAAATGACAACCATGGCCAGCTTGAACATATAAAGGCTGGTCACTAATACAGGCTGCGTAATGTTTCTCACTCTGAGGTAGATAAAGGCCTCAGCCATATTTACAGTACTCATCTGTATGTGACACACAGTGTCGTGTGTGAGGGTGGAGTTGTTGACTTGTCCTCTGGGTGCTCTGGTTTCAGGATTGGGTGGTCAGTAAATTCGGACGAGTCCTCCCCGTTCTGCAGCTCCGGTGTCAGAAAGGCAGCAGAGCTCGAACCGTGAAGTACGACCCGTCCAAATACAGCCACAACATCCGCAAGCTGGACCGAGCCACCGAGGACCAGCACACACCCGTCACCCAGCTCACCTGGGAGCTCCAGGGAGGGGATGACGACATCAGCAAGAAGAGGCGCGGAGAGTTCCCTCCGTTTGAGCCATCGAGACCCAAGAAGAGTCGGACGGACGCAGTCAACTCCCATAATGCCGTGGGAAGAGCCAGGTAAAGATTAAAGACTTGAGTATTGACTTAAATTAATCTGACACTTGTGAGATCTCTCAGTGTTATTCTGCTCCAATCACTGTGTCTCCTCCTTGTCCTCTTAGTTCTAAGCAGACCGTCACCTCTGTCAGTCACACTGCGGCTCGCCAGGTCACCAACGGACACGAACAACCAACCAACCACAGACCGGCTCAGAGGAGGTGGGCAGTGACCGACAGTGATGTCGATTCAGACGAAGAAATCCGCAGAATGGTGCAGGCTCAGAACACCTCTCAAGTTGCACTGCAGCAGGAAGTGGACGAGGAAAAACTGGAAGTGGTCGGACTCGACTACTTGGTGAAGTCCGGAAACTCCCGTCAGCAGCAGAAAGGTAACGACACCAAACACCAATTAATTAATTAACAATTAAGATCTCTCTGAAAGCGGAGGTGTTCACTGCTGTTACTGTCTCACAATAGTTTTATTTTATAGCACCGAGTTAAAGGGTCAGTTCACCAAAATTACATAAAAAAAAAAAAATAAAAAAAAATCAAGATGCACCTTAATTGAACACATTTTTCTTTGGGATTTCAGGAGGCCCAGATGACGAAGAAGAGAACGACTATGACTCTGCCGACACGGATGAACTCCTCGCCGCCCGGAAACCTCCTCCTCCTCCTCCACCCCAGGAAAGAATGACTGTGCCCGCTGCATATCAGCTCCCAAAAAACAACACGGACAAGAAGAGAAATACAAAGAAGAAAAGTAAAGCTGAGGAGGAAGAGGACGATTCAACAGACGAAGAAGATGATCTCACCTCCAGGAAACCCTCGTCCTCACAGCAGAGAGGGGATTCTGGTAAACCGAGCAAAAAGAAGATGAAAGTCCTTCCTGCTGTTAAACCACCTTCCTCAGAATCAGATAGTGACGATGAGGATGAAAGTGAGGAGGACGAAGATGATGAGTTGGAATCAGCTGATTGCAGTTCAGACTCTGATTATGAGGCCATGTTTTCCAACGTCACCCATCTGGAGATCTCCTTCGCTGATCTCAAGAGGCTAGCTGAAGAATCCCAACAGACTACAGCTCCCAGCAGCCTCGGCACCTCCTCTGAACAAGAAGATAACCTCAAGTCTGCTTCAAAGAAAGGCATCACGCCAGAGGAGATCCTCGCCGCCCTCATGGAGGACAGCAGCGGGGACGAACAGAAGAAAAAAAAGAAGAAAAGAAAAGCCGTCGTGTCAACGCCGCTGCCTGCCTTCCAGGGGACGAGTGTGCTAAACAAGAGATCAGAAACAGAGAAGTGTCAGAGGAGACAGGAAGAGGAAGAGGAGGAGGGAAAAGAAAGCGAGGTCAAAAAACAGAAGCTGGATTCTGAGGCTCCTCAGCTGGACCAGAGAGCAGCAGACAGCAAAACGAGCAGAACTGTGAGCCAACAGAAACACACAGAAACAGAAAAGACGACTTCAGAGAGCAGCGAGGAAGAAGAAGAAGAAGACGAGGAGGAAGAAGAAGAAGAGGAGGATGTGATTGCTCCAAAAGTTTTAAAAGTGGTTCCAGCTAAACCTGCAGTAAATTCTGAGAAAGCTGCGACTGATTCCTCCTCGAGTAGTGAGGAGGAGGAGGAGGAGGTTAAACAGACTGCTCTTACAGCTAAGGTTGTAGCAACGGATAAACCTTCATCCTCCAGCTCCTCCTCTGAGGAAGAGGAGGACGAGCAAGAGCTAATTCCTGCCAAACCTCCTGCTCCTCACAGGGAGTCCTCATCCAGCGATGAGACAGAGGACACAGAGGAGGAGGAGGAGGAAGAGGAGGAGGAGGTAAAGCCGGCTCCTCCCCGGGTGCCGTTAGGAGCCAAAGAGGAAGAGGAGCTGCAGAGGAAGGCCAACATGAGGAGGCTGGCTGCCGTCCAGCAGAGACAGAAAGAGGCCGAAGAACACAAGAAGCTCATTCAGGGAGCTCTCGCCAAACTGGTGGGTGCAGAGTGTGTTCAGATTAAAACTCTGAGTGTTTGAAAAGTCACAACATTTTAGGAATGAAAGCAAAACTTTTCGAAAAATGTTAAATCATAAGAAATTAAAAACTGAAAAATAAGATATGGTAAAAAGATATTATGAACAAAATAGTTCATGCAGATTGGTTTTTTAAAATTTTTTATTAAGTTTGCATTGAAACGATGCCGTGAGTCAGTCAAATGAGTCAGCTGTTATGTGTTTGAGCCAATCAGAGATTTGAGGTATAACACAGAATGTTTATCTTCATCAGGACGCTCCGAAGCCAGGAGCAGGCAAACACATCGTCTTTGGCTCCGATGATGAGGATGAGGATGATGACGATAAGGTTGAGAATGAAGGGAAGAAGCAAGCAACCTCAGAAGTCACAACTAAGAAGACACTGTTCCAGGACAGCCAATCAGAGGATGATTCCACAGATGATGAGGCATCAGCCAATGAGAACAAAACAAACGAAAAGGTGAGAACAAGGATAACAATATTATTATTCCGCTATTTAAGTATGAGTAAACAGAAAAAATCCTCAATGATCATGGCGATTTGGCATTTATTTTCTTTCATCTTCCTTCAGGTGGGCCCGAAGTCGTCCGTTCCTCAGCTGTTCAGCGGCAGTGAGGATGAGGAGGATGGTGATGAAGAAAAGGATGGCAGCAGGTTCGACATCAGGCCTCAGTTTGAAGGTCGAGCAGGACAGAAGGTGAGAAAACGAGTTCACACAGTGTTGCTCTGTACGCTCATTTGTTGTCTTTATATAATTAGATAAATGTATTTACATTTGGTAGAACGGGTTCAGGATTGTTAAGATACCTTGATAGATGAGCTTAGTGCTGATGTCAGTTGTCTGTTTGTTGTCCAGCTGATGGCGCTGCAATCTCGCTTCGGGACGGATGAACGTTTCCGGATGGACTCTCGCTTCCTGGAGGAGGACGTGGCTGAAGAGGAGGAGTCAGGTGAGGCTGTAGATGGTGTTGGGCTGTGTTTAGTCCTGCTGGTTGTTTCTAAGTTGCTGTTGTAAAACCTATTAGAATCTCCTCCTGGTGAATAAAATGACCGTTTGTGATTCAGAGAAAAAGACGGCTGTGACGGAGGAAGAAGACGCTCTGGAGGAGGAGAGGAAGAAGAACCTGTCCATCTTGCAGAGTGTCCTCGGCAGCGGCCAACAAACCAGCAGCAGCAAGACGGCCAGCAAGGCCAAGACCTTCAGGTCAGCCATACAAACATGGAAGCTGAGTCTGGAGCATTTCATATTTAATAGGAAATACATTTTTAAAATGATTTGTGTGTTTGCAGGGACGTCTCAGCGCTGCATTACGACCCCAGCAAAGAGGAACACGCTGCATTTGAGACCAAGAGTGAGGAACCCAAGGAAAGGTATGAACATGGAAACTGTAAACGCTGACATTATTAACCAGATAGGACAGACTTGGACGATTGAGACATGTGAATGATTCCCAAGAAAACGACAAAACGTGTGAATTACTCTCTCAATACTGATTTCTGACTTCCAAAATCAACTGGTTCCTTCCTAAGATGTAAATCTTTAAAAATGCTCAAAATAATTAGATTTTCTTTAACTATGCAAAATTTTGTGTAGAATAATTAATAGAAATGTAAATTTAATCAATTTTCAATTACATCTGTAACACATTAAATCAGAGGGTCTGAATACTTTGAAAGCCAATATATACAGAACAGGATGGGGCCCAGGACAGAGCCCTGTGGCACACCGCTTATAAACAGGACTGACGATAAAATGTTTTAGAATGACTACCTGGAAACCAAACAAAAAAAGTAGTAATCCGATCAAAATATACTCAAACTGCATCGCGTCTATAATATCAGCTCTACCTGTACGTATCATGTGATCTGTTGTCCTCACAGCAAGTCGGCCAGGAGGAAGAAGCGGGAAGAGGCTCAGAAGCTCCCGGAGGTTTCTAAAGAGATTTACTATGATGTGTCTGGCGACCTGAAGGCCGTGTTCGGTCAGACAAACCAAGACGCTGCAGGAGAGGAGAAGACAAACTGGGACCAAGAGGAGGAACAGAAGGAAGAAGAGAAGGAAGAAGAGAAGGAAGAAGAGCCGACCCCACTGTCATCTCTCCTCACGGCTGATGCCAGCGCAGAGAAAGAAACATCGTCTGGATTTAAATTCTCCTTCTTTGGAGACGACACAGAAACGGAGAGTAAAGAGACAGGTGGGTTATTTCAGATATTTGTCTCAGACTGTCGCTGGGGAGATACAGTATGTTCTCACTGTTTTGACATTTCTGTTTCCCCCTTTTTTCAGAAGAGTACAAGATAGAGAGCATCGAGACGCCAAAGGTGTCATGGCAACAAGACCCACGTTTTCAAGACAGCAGCTCAGAGGAGGATGAGGACGAGCAGGAGGAAGACAAGGAGCACGGCAGCATCACGGTTAAAACCACAGAGTAAGAAAATTGTGTTTTAAAGTGGATGAGGTTGATGTCTGACCACGTCTGAAGTCAAAGCGTTTCTACAACTAACAACTATTTTCATTATTGATTAGACTGCTTAGCATTTTCTCACATAATCGATTTTTGTTTGGGGGGTTGCAATTGTGAAAAATTCCTGTTATAAATGGCCCACGCCAAAGTTGCCATCCTCAGATTTCTATTTTTTTATCTGACAGTCAGATAAATCAGTATGTTTTTGTCAAATGTCATCTGAATGTGTTTGTGTCTCTGTTCACAGAGAGGAGACGCCTTCAAAGACCGATCTGTTCTTCTTCTTCCGTCCTGAAGACAGCAGACTCACAGGTAGGATCAATAAGTGTTTGGTGTAATGATTTCACTCCTTGCACCTTCGTGACCTCACCTCTGGACGTTGCTGTGCGATTCGGTTCCTTAAACAAATTCTGAGAAAAAAAGTCGGGTTGAGTTGAATTGAGTTGTTGTTCTGTTCCTTTAAAAAGTGTGTTTTTGTGTGTGTGATCTGAACCCTCTTTCCTCCATCAGAGGGTCCGAGGCAGTTCTGTCGCCCCTCTCACCTGGAGGAGCAGAGGGAGCAGTGGGAGGAGAGGAGGAGCGCACTCAGACAGGTACACATCACATCAATATGTTTACCTTTTGTCATTTTAATCCCCAGCTACCACTGGTCACTACTATTAAATGTGACAGGTGACAGGTTACTGACACGAGGAAGATTCCCTGTATTGAATATTAATATTTCTACTTTGCTGTTTCCACAGGAGTACCGCAAGAAACACAAGGATGCCAGGAGGAAGCTGAAGTCCTCCCAGAAGAGCTGAGGATTACGTGATTTCAGTTGGATTTCATAATCAGGAGCTGACAGTTCCCTCGTGGTGCCATTTTGTGCCTCAGACTGATTTCAGCAGTCGGCAGTTGGAAGACATGGACTGTGAGGAAAAGTTCAAGATCATCAGAGTATCATATTTATATTTTTATTTTGGTAAATACTGAGAGATATTTTGTGGTCAGAGCTTCTTGTTCAAACAGCATCTGGTTTGAGTTTTCTTGTTAGTCGCCATGGAAACAGTGCTGCAAATGAACTTCAGGACAATTAGCAGCAACTGTCAATCACAGCTTCAGGGGACCAAAGCTGTTGTAAAGATATCAATAAACAGATAAACTTCACGAGTCTGCTCACTCTTTTCTGCTTATGATTAGTCAGTACTTCACATCTAAACCTATTTCTGTATCACATTTGGTGCCACAGCTGTCGGCAGACGGACTGAGATCAGCTTCTGGAGTCAAACTAATGAGAATAAAGTTAATGATTTTGTTGGCAGAGCTGTAGATGTTGGAGATGTCATCAGACTGTTGTGATCTGAAGTGTCCTGCTCTCAGTGTGGACGAAAGTTTCTGTGTTTTTTTAATAAAGTGAAAGATTTATCTGAATATTAAGAAGCTTGACTGCTCAGTGTAAAGTAAAACTAATGTAGTCTAAACACAACAAATCCTGCCTTCATAGTACTCAATTTGTTAGCCTTTTAATACTTAAGTACAGATTACAGAAGCGTATTGCATTGACTTGAAAAAAAAAATTGGTTTGTTTTTCGGAGTAATTTTTTTTTCTGTTTTTCACAGTAATTTATTTTTATGGTCTGGTTTTTTGGAGTAATTTTTTTTCTGATTTTTTGAATAATTTTTTTTCAGAGTTTAGAGAGCATTTGAAATAAGCGACTAATTCATTCCTCGATTTAATGGAAACAAACATGACCGGCTTGTTTAGTTTAATCAAGTTTTACTTTGATCTGGGTATAAGACACTGGGAGATAGTCCTGTCTTTAAGTCATATGGATGGTATTACCATTAGTTTGTCAACAGGCACCTGAGGACTTTGCGGTTGTTCAGAAGGAAAGCCCATTCAGATCTGCCAAACATAGCAATGTTACTCCAGGATCAGTTGGACAGATACGGCTCCATGGATACAATATGATGCATTTGAAATCGGGAGCAGGAGTTCGCTATAAGTCCACGGGAGTCACTTGCAGGTTGGAAGTTCTAGTGGGAGTTCAAAGTATCTCCATAATTCAGAAAAAAAAAAATTACTCTGAAAAACAGAAAAAAAGGTGGAGGTTTTTTTTTTTTTTTATTTGCAAGTGAATGCAATACGCTTCCGTATCAGACACTTTTACTCACTTACTAATCTTAAGGGTGGCTAACTTTTACCAAGTGTTTTACTAAGACAGTATCTGTACTTTTACTCAAGTATGACTCTTTTTCTCAACTTCTGACAACACTGAATTAGTTATTTGCTTGAAACATGATCTACTTCCGTTGAGTCTTATTTTGAAGTGCTAACCGGAAGCAGCTGTGTTGTATGGAAGCCTGGTGGTGTCAGAGGATAACAGCAGCTGAAGTGCGCCGCAGACTCCAAACTTCTCCATCAGGACCAGAAGGAGGCTGGACCGGGACACAAACTGTTGAGTGGACATTTTAGAGTCTGGAGTCAGATGTTAGTCGCGGCTCATGTCTGTGGAGGAGACAGAAAACACGGACCAGTCAGTTAAACGGTAAAAAAAAAAAAAAAAAAAAAACAATGAGCCCGCTCTGGTTTCTCCTGCTCCTCTTTCTGCGGACCGCGGAGCTCCGTCACGTCCACACAGCCCGGGAGTCTCAGCCCGGGTCTGAGGTGCAGGATGCCGGGGACACAAAGGAGTCCCTCCCCCTGGACGGGACTTCTCCTGAAAGTGGCCTGAAACGAGTCGCACGAGGAGCCAAAGACAGGAGTTTCGGGAAAAGAGACCCGCAAACACCGAGTAACAACATCGGGCATCCGAGGCGGTTCGACGACCCGAGCGGGTACTTCACCACCCCGCGGTCCGGTCGGGCCACCTCCTCCCCGCCGGGTAACGCGTCGTCCGGCCGCGGGTCGGGGCTCCTGAACCCGCTGTTCCCGGTCACCGACGGCTCCTACTGGGCGTACGCGGTCATGCTGCTCGCGCTCGTGCTGTTCGCGGCGGGCATCGTGGGGAACCTCGCGCTCATGTGCATCGTGTGGCACAACTTCTACCTGAAGAGCACGTGGAACTGCATCCTGGCCGGGCTCGCGCTCTGGGACTTCCTCGTGCTGTTCTTCTGTCTGCCCGTGGTCATCTTCCACGAGCTCACCTTGAAGAGGCTGCTGGGAGACCTGTCCTGTCGGCTCGTGCCCTACCTGGAGGTGAGGAGGAGTTAGTTGGTCTAGGCTAGTTAGCACAGGTGATGCAGAAGTTTAAGAGATGCCGGAAAGTGACAAAAGTTCAATTATTGTTAAAGTTTTTGTTTTGTTTTTTGTCATTTTCTTGTCATGTAATAGCTTTCAAAATGCTCGTCACTTATAATAAAAAGAAGTTTAGATAAATTAATAGAAATAAAATATAAGCCAGAAATCCTGTCCAGAAACCCTAACCCTAACCCTAACGCATCAAAATAACACAAATACAGATTTAGCACTCTGTTTTAACCATCAATAATAAATGCTACGCTTATGTTTTTTGGATTAAATGTTTATTCACTGCTAACAAACAATTAAATGCTGTGTAAACCATTTGATAAGCAGTTGTAAAGTTTTATAAACATCAGTTGCAACTTTATAATGGCCATCATATGCTATTTATTAACAACATTGGTTGTATCTTTACAATAAGCCATCATTTAAATGGTTTTTAAAGCATTTCATTGTTCGTTAACAATGAAATAACTTAACTAAACTTGAGTTAACTCAAAATGTACCATTTATTAATGATGGTAATTAATAATACATGAGCTATAAAATAAGATATTGAAATAGAATAATGAATTATATAAAAATAGCTTAATATAAATAAAGTTGATGTAGTAAAAGTTGAATAGCACTCAGTAGAGCGCAAACCTCCGCCAAGACACAACAGTCCCCTCTTGTATTCATTTATAAATATGCGTGAAATTAAGGAAAGTATCCAAAAAGCGACCTAAAAATTCCAGGATCCATCCCTTCATCTGGATCTATGCTAAAGGTTATCGGGTCTATTCTGGGCTGAGACTCATAATCCAGCCACGTTTGTTTTTTGGAAATCTGTTGAGTAGTTTTTTTTGTAAACCTGCTGAAAAACCAACCGACGGACAAGTGGACACAGGTGAAAACATGACTTCCTCAGTGGAGAAAAAATAATAATAAAATAAAAACTAGATATATTTTTCTTTTTCCATTAAAATAAATCCCTATCAACACCTTTCTAAATCGAGCCTGTGGGGATCAACAGGTAACTATAGCAACAAGTCCTGCCGAGGTTTCACAGGTTAACCCAGACGTGCAAATTTAAGATTTTTTACTCCAGTGATGTTTTAAATTGATCTGATACGTTTTTTGTTTAATTGCCCAAACTGAGAGATCCATCAACTAAAGAGTGTAATCTTTGAATCATCACTATTTATTTAATCACTTGTTAACTCTCAGTATAAACTAAACATACCACCAAACTAACCCAAGTGCTGTCCTACAAAAAGACTCAAAGTGTTTTGTCTCATGATCCAAAACACAGATCTCAGTGAGAAGATGTCAAACAAGTCAAACAGTTTAAACAAACAAGTTAATGTGATGATAATTAATTTCAGCCGTCACACTGTCAGCCCTGTTTTTACACGCTCATGTTAAACTCTTTGTAAGTGTTTCCAGTTTAATAGAGGGACGTCCAGGCGTGTGATGAATGGCCTGTTTGTGTCCTGTTGCTGCTCAGTTTTAGACTCAGTGCAGTCGTTACTTTCAACAAACGTGCTGTTATGGTCTGTTTGGCCTCTTCAGCGGTCTGTTATGAACCGTCAGGGGAGGCTGACGGGGCCCCACATGAAGCCGCTCTTCTTCTCCAGATCACAGAAGCAAACAATGAAACACTGACGGATAGTTATCAGGAACTGGGATGTTTACTTAAAGTGCAGAGATCTAAACTAAGTACCAATTATGAAAATAACATTAATGCTCCCTCTAACAAAAACAGGAGAATAGTACAAAATATCAGCTCAGGATGGAACAGCAGTAGTTTAAATAAATTGTATTGTATGCTTTAGAAGTCGAGGGAGTTTCACCCCACGCCTTCATTTTGAGACCCAGTGATTCTTCAAGAGGATTTGGTGTTTCCCCCCTTTAATTTAATTCCTGTCATCACTGGAAGAGGATGTGTTAGTGAGTCCAAAACCCCAAAATGTTCAGTTCACAGTGGTTTGAAAGACTGTCAAAAGCAGGAAATCCTTACAATTGAACACCAGGAACTTGTAATTTTGTCACAGGTTTTGCTTAATTATCGTGATTAGAGTAACCAATCAATCAATCAACTAATTGTTTCAGCTCTAATGGGGACATTCGTGTTGTTAAATGAAAACAACTCCTTATATTATTTCTATATAATCCAGTAAAAGTATCATATAATCCAATATTCCCAAAGTACAGTAATCGAGTAAATGTAGTTACATTACATCACTGCCTTCAATCATTGATTTTGCCTTTAGAAATGTGTAAAACAATTACATACAGTAATAAATCTGAAACTAGGGATTATTTTGATTATGAAATAACCAGCTTCTCTAATTTTTATGATTAATTTAGTATCATTAGGTCCATAAAATGTCAGAAAACTGTTCTGAGCAACAGTCAAAATGCCCCAAATGTTCACCTAACATTAATAAATCTTGATAATCTTGAAAAACTGCAGTTTTCTTGGCATTCTTGCATGAAAAATGACATCAACACTGTCATCATTTCTGAAAATAATTGGCAATTATTTCTCTGACAATTGACAAATCTAATAACTAATTGTTGCAGCTCTCAGTACAATAATGACTCCTATCCCCTTCCTTTTAATATTAATATTATTATTATTATTTCGGAGCTCAGCCAGTGAGCAGCTCAGTTTGGCGCTGAGTGACTCTCACAGAGTAATAATACGGAGCTCTCGCAGCCTGTTCATTACTCTCTGTTGGGTTTTCATCGGCTCCATCGGTCTCCTGCGTCCACACAGTCTCTGCCGGCCTGTGGAGTCCTTGTCTGTGTCTCCGAACGCCTACACAGCTCTAAATCGCTGAAGTGGATTTTTTACTAATTTGTAATAACAGCTTGTGTGAGGCCGTCTTTAACAAGGTCAGGCTGCCGGCCTCCTCTGTTCTCCGCTGCCGCACCTTTTATCATGCTAATTAATGGATGCATTTCTTGCTAATTAATTAACGTTTTTGAGCAGTTTGTACTCTGAGTGTTGCATTGAGCGGCGCTGAAAGCAGGTCAGGCTGCCAGCTGCCCCAGTGCTCTGTTAGTTAAACTATTTTCATGCTAATTAGAGCTCTCCGTTAATTATCTTGAGTTGTGTCTTAACTGTTTGAGGTCATTAAGCACCCACAGAGGGAGGACAAGCCTCTGTAATGATAGTCTGTGTTTTGGGCCAAAACCACAGAATTTAATGTGCACAAGGCAGCAATAACTGTCTTCAGTCTGCAGGCGGAGAGCTGCTCTGACATAATGGCTCTCTTTTCCCCCTGTGGCTCCTTTTACTCCCCTGTTTCTGTATTCTGAAGCTGTTCTTTATAACCAGGCGTCTTATGGCTGCAGCTTTGGCTGATTCACCTACAGGCTGCAGGCAGAAAAGGCAAAAGGAAAGCCTTAAATCTGTTCTTTAAGACAAAACAAAACACCTTCCTGCATGTGATTTAGTCTGCATGGAGTGTTGTTTTGTTGTCTCAGTTGAGCTAACAGGTCACGTCTGACTGGAATCGGCAGCATGAGTGAATCCGGTGGGATGGCCAACCTGCAGGTTAAAGGGAAAGTTCATATTCTTCCTTTCACTTGTAGTTCTATTTATCCATCTAGATTATTTTAGTGTGAGCTGCAGAGTTTTGGAGATATCGACCATAGAGATGTCTGCCTGCTCTCCAGTATAATGGAACTACATGGCACTAAAAAAAATACCTTTGAAAAACTCAAAAATCATGACCTGGTTATTTAGGATAATTCACAAACCTTGTCGTGAGTTGTTGTTGTTTGATAGAAAGAAAATAGTTTCTACATGAAACTGCTTACACAGAAGCTCCGTGGATTATCTGGAGTAACAGGGTTATAGTTTCTGGAAAGAGAAATTGCTGTTAAGTTTAAAAAATATATTTTTGGGGGGGCGATTTGAGCTCCACAAGCTGAGATTCATCTTGTTAAACTATATTCAAGAGAAGGCAGCCAATATCTCCCCAAACTCAAGAATTCACAACAGATAAGAGGGAAAAAAATAGTTCTGGTTTTGGGGTGAACTGTCCCTTTAAACCTGGAACCAGCTCTGCAACGCTACAAACAGTCATTGAGTTATTACAACTGTTTAAAGCAGCACTGGGGTTTGTTTCAGTGCCAGAGTTTCAGTGCTGAAACCAAAAATATACTTTTCCTGTTCCACTTTTTAATAAGGCAGCCTTCATGAAAAGGGTTATAAGTTTTAACTGATGACTACGGAAAATGTTTAATAATTGGTGGTGGGTGAGAAGTTCTCAGGTGATGAACTCATTCTTGTTTCCACCCTTTTCTCTGTTGGAATTACAAATTGGATCATTTAATAGAGTCTTGTGCATGTATGTTGAGGAAAAATGAGGAGATGTTTAAAAAGTTTTGAGTCTCATCAAACTTTGCAACTCTGTTAAAGCAATTCTTTTAACTTTTTTTAGAAAATACACTTCTCTTTCTTTATGAGAGTGAGGTTTAGTTTAGATGAATACGAATCTCTGGACGTAGTTAGCTTAAGAAAGTTTGGATTCAGTGGCAGTTTTATGCTGGAACTAAGTTAAACTGCTGCAGACTTGAGGGATTTGGGCCTCCACAGTGTTTAAAAAGAAGACAGTGCAGAAGTGCCCTCTTGGATGCCTCTGTGGTTGATTAAACATGTTTAAGTGTCCTGTAGTGTTTCCTGAGACTTGGAGAAAATGCGCTGTAGTGCCTCACAGACTGCCTCCACACCAGAGAAGGCTTTGGATTAACTGTTTCACCATAAAAGCACTTTTCGCACACTGGTGCCCTTTTTGCTTATATTTATACCTGATCTAATGAGTTTTTTCTTGAAACTTGTCATTAACCTTCATTCCCACTCCTCTCTGTCAGGTGACCTCTCTGGGTGTGGCCACGTTCAGCCTCTGTGCTCTGAGTATTGATCGTTTCCATGCAGCCACCGGCCCCGCGCCCCTTCAGACGCCGAAGGTGGAGCCCTGCCAGTCCATCCTGTCCAAGCTGTTGGTCATCTGGGTGGGCTCCATGGTGCTGGCCGCCCCCGAGCTGCTGCTGTGGCAGCTCCTACAGGAAACCGTCAGCCTGCCGCTGCTGCCCACTGACCTGCAGCAGAGCCAGCCAGGAGGCTCTCTGATGGCGGCCTTGAGGGGCCGGACAGACAAATTTAAAGTGGACATTTGTGTCCGCGAGCCGTCTGCCGAGCTCCCAGACAGCATCTACGCTCTGGTGCTGACCTACCACGAGGCCCGCATGTGGTGGTTCTTTGGGTGCTACATCTGTCTGCCGCTGCTCTTCACTCTGGCCTGCGACCTGGTGACGAGGCAGGTGTTATCTCAACGCGTGCCGCAGAAGCCCAGCGGCGAAAAGATGATCAGATGCTCCTCCTCCTCCTCCTCGTCCTCCTCCTCCACGAAGAAAAAGCAGCATGTGAGGGAGCACAGGCTGCGCTCCACCGTGATGGCGCTCACCATCTTGTACGTCACATGCAACCTGCCGGAGAGCATCTGTAACATCACCCTGGCGTACATCTCGGCCCACGTCTCCGCGGCGCTCCCGGCTCTGGTTCTGCCGGCTCTGGGTCTGATCGGACAGTTCCTGCTGTTCATGCGCTGCTCGTTGACGCCGGTGCTGCTGCTGTTCCTGTGTCGCTCGCTGGGTCAGGCCTTCATGGACTGCTGCTGCTGCTGCTGCGAAGAGTGCCTCCCCGACGGCAACTCCTCTTCGTCCTCATCCGCTTCCACCACCGCCACCTCCAACCTGTCCTCGCCCACGTCCCCCTCTCCGTCCTCACTGTCTCCCTCCAGCAAAGAGGAGACGAAGAGCATGTTGGCGACAGAGCCGGCGGTCTGCTACGACCGAGCGAAAGACTCTTCAGTAGTTCTCGGGACGCCCTGTTGAGGTCCAGAACTGCATTTAGTCTCATGTGACCTTAAAGTGTGTCTGAACTGACGGTTGGAGCCGCTGTAGCACCAGAAACTGACTAGAGTTAGATGATTATAAACAATGTAGAATTTCTTTTTTTAGTTTTGTCCACCTGTGATGGATTAAAACACTGTTATTGTTATTTTTTTTGGATACGTTTTATAGTTGGTAATTTTCTAATGCTCATCAGGATGTTAGCACTATCTTCTCTGAGTACTGTATTAGACAGAAACACTGGATAATCTGAGTTTTAAACTGAAAATGTAGACGCGTTGAGACTTGTGTCGGCAGACTGACAGACTGCTGTGAAATTCTTTTTTTCAAAACACGATTTTGCTGTCACTGCTCATTCGTTCAGATTTATACAGGATGGGATGAGATATTGGAGATCAATCAAACTTTGATGCCACGTGAAACGATTCAGTGTGGAGTTCGTTTTTTTTTTTTACCTGTTTTATTACTTCAGGTAGAGTAAAGTTTAGATTTTCTTCAAGGAAAAATTGCATCCTCTGTGAATAACTGCCTCTCAGTGTGTTTATACTTTATTAACCTGCTGTTGGCGAATGCTCTGCGTTTACAGAGCACTTTATTCTAATCATCAGAATAGAAATGAGTTATTCTTTTCACAAAACATTCAGCGTATGAAACTCTTCTTTACTTTTCATTTTGAGTATGAATTTAGATGTTTACACGTTTTTTGTTTTATGACTTGGTTTTGATTTTTTTTTTTACTTCCTGTCAAAAGTAATGGATTTCTAAGTCAGATGATATTCTATATTTTTCTACATGTCAACACATCTCATGTACAGACCATCAGCTACTAACAAGTACCGTGTGTGTGGGTCAGAACCTGATTTATCTTCTTTTTTTGTGTCGTAGCGCTGTGAAATATTAAAAAAAACACATGAATGAGCCACACTGTTGCACTGGATGACATGTTCCTTTAATATGATGAACACTCACGTGGAAGTTGAGTTTGACACCACACTGCAGCTGGAAATACTCAATAGAGCACCAGATGTAGGTTAAAAAATAGTCCTCAACAACTGTTTAAGTAACTTAAGGATCAAGTGTTTTAGGGAAATGCTAAACCATTTTTTTCCTCCGCCATGAAGGTCATATTTTCACCTTTGTTCATTTGTTGGTTGGTTTGTCAGCAGGTTTACACAAACACATTTGAGCAGATTACCAGAACACTTGGGAGGGAAGGAGGACGTCTCAGCTCAGAGACTCCATTAACCTCTCATCTGGATAAAGGGACAGAGCCAGATTATTAATATTTGTTTCCACTTTCTTTAACATAGCAAGGTAGGATGTTTTTCAACATTTTTAATTAATTCCTCAGGGAATAATTCATTGATCTTGATGAAAAAAATCAGACGTTATTAGGCTGGTATACATGAGTGAGTACAATTTGATGAGGATCCTAGATAAGGCTGATGAAGGGATATTAAGTTTGATATCAGAATATGCTTGACTGAATTAAAGGGGACTGTTGGGCCTCTACTGAGGTGTATTCTTGTAGGGGCCCACACACCCAGACTCAAACCAACGGCCAGCTGCCTTTATCCGACCGCTCCGTTGGCTCTTTGCAAGTTGCGTTGAAACATCCCGCCTCGACTACAACCAACTACACAGTAGTGTGTCTCCTTAACATCAGGTGGTGCCAATCTCGTGCCAGTAATCCAAAACATTAAAACAGGAAATGACAGAACGGAGTGCAGACCGTCACTTCCGCCCCTCCCACGCACCGTGCTGATTTGCTAACACACCGCCAATCAGAGTATCCGATGGCGTCCAATCCTCCGACCGCCAACACTCTCAGACTTTGCAAGTTGAATCTGACCAGACGCCGTCCGCGCAGTTCCAAAAGCTTCCAACACACCGAACAGATTTGTTCCCGAACTCTCCCCAGTCTCCCCAAACGTTTTAGTGTGTGTTCCTGCCTTTGAAAGGTCGAATTTGTAAGAAACTAAAAAAAAAATCTTGAGTTTTATTCCCAACAAATAACTCAAAGCTTCAGTATTTGACGTGTTGGGAATGAAACTCAATCACAAAGTTTCTTACAGATTGGACCTTTAAGTGGGAAGCAGTGGGCTTGTCAGCGTGAGAGGGTCTAAGCTGGTTTGGGTCTGCTCGATAAGGAAAATCTTGTCAACTTGCTCTTCTTAACAAATTGTAGTGTTTATGGGTTAAAACTAAAGCTTAATACTTTTCTCGCAGACTGTCATCAGACTGGAACTTTGTTTTAAAGTATTTTACTGGAGACATCCAGCAGACATCCAGGTCCGGTTCAGAGTGAAGTCAAGTGTTAAGTAGCCGAGCAGGAGCACAAAGAAAGTCAGAGAGAAAAGGCGGAAAAGAGGAAAAACAATAGAGAAACAAAAAATAAGTGTGGGGGAGGAGAAACCAAGAGGGAAAAACCGACCAGGAGAGAGAAGGGAAGAGTTTTCTGGTCGTGAGAACTTCATTTCAACTTCCATCTGAACTCTGAACACTTGCAGAGAATCTGTTTGTGGATTATTTTCTGTTTTCTGAGTAGCAGAGACGGCTCATGTCATACTCTGATCTCCGCTGGAAGGAATGCTCGACACCCACTGGAGCAGAAAGCTGTTGATGTGAACTGTGACGCTCCGTTTTGTCATGATTCAATTATTGAAGGTCACAGCTTCACAATAACTGTTGGCCTTTGAGTTTCTGCAGACATAATAACAGTCCCTCTGTGACCAGTTGCCGGGGAGCGCAGACAAGAATTCGCTGCTTATTCAACTATTTTTAAGCGTTTTTCCTCCTTTTTATTTTAATACATGAATTAAATTTAGAACATGTTGTCTCCAATGGAAGCCCTGAAGTCTCAAATATCTGATTTTTATGTGATCTTATGAGCATGAGATCTTATCTTGAGCCATAAATTATCTATCTTACACAGTCGAGCCACATTTTATATTATAATCTTATCATTACCAGATGCATATCTTGATGAAATTATGTCTTGTCTGTGTGAGATAGATAATATATGGATAAAGTTTCAGGATCTCAGCTTGGATCTCTTGCTTATATGATCTTTATGATCTTTTGGGACTTCAAACTTAATAACGTGCATGTTCAAGATATTAAAAAGTGCTGCTAAAAATATCCTTCTCACATCTGTACAAGTATTTCTCCAAGCAAATCCTGTTGTATCTTGATAGTTTGGGAGGAAGTATTTTTTTCTCCTCTGTGTCATGGTGAAGTAGAGAAGATTGACCCAAATATAATAAAGGGCAGGCAGGAAGATCGTTGGATGAGGTTTATTCAAGATTAATGTAACAGGGAAACTCAGCAGATGAGCCGACAATGACTGAACAGAAAGCTGGACTTAAATACAAACTACACTAACAAGGGGATGAGGTGCAGGTGGAGTCAGGCAGAGAAACACAGGTGAGGGCAATGAACAGAACAACACTTGAAACAGGTAAGGTGCTGATCGGCTGGAAAAACACTGTAAGGACAGAAGGGTTAATGAGGGAGATGTAGTGCAGGTGTGGAGGGAGAGCAGACTGAGGAAGAGCTCAGGTGACATGTTGGGCTTATTAATCAGATAGAAAACAGCTGTGGAGGGACAATCAGGCTGGTGACGAGCAAAAGAAGACGAGGAGGGAAAACGCCACAAAACCCAGAACACACAAACATACAATGAAACTAAAATGACCGGACACATTTTCAGGTGAACAAACAGGATGAACAAAAGTCGTAAAATGTCGTAATTTCCACCGGGGACACGACCCCATCACTGTCTGAGTGGATGATTTTCCGCCCGATCTTTTGTTAAAATGTCCTAAAAAAATAGCTTTCATCAAATAATGAGATGAAATCACTTTGGGTTTGCTCACCATAAATATCTACCTCACGCCTACATCGCCTAAAAGTGCATGTTGAGGACAAATTAAAAGACTTTGTTCCTATAAACTCTTACGTCCATCACTTTTCAACAAACAGTCATGCCCTTGAACATCTCTGTTGTTTAACTTTGACAAAACCACACATAAGGTGTGTAATTTAATTGCTTAACTGTAATAAAACTTGAAACAAAGCAAGCGATATATATCTTGAAGCGGCTCCAGACTCCAGAAAATCTCTCTCTGTGTGTTGGATTACAGCATCAGTTTGGGAACAAGAACTTTACAGAGAGAGGAAAGAAAACAAACTCTACATCACAGCTACGTGCTGTAGGCACAAACTCCTGATTTAAACGTCCTCCTCTCATGAACACAACGAAGACATCACCATCAGACCGCATGGTGAGTCGCTGCAATCAGTCCAATTAAGTTCACTTGGTTCTGAGTCACAGCTGCTGTGAGGACGGCTAAAAGGAGCTGATTCTCAGTCCAAAACTCCCAGAAACCTGAGCCAAACCTGACAGCTGTGGTCGGACCAGAGCCGGCTCATGTTCGGCCCTCTGGGACCAGAAGACGGGCGTTTGTCCCGACACTCAGCTGCTGTTGGCTCGAGCTGGAGGAAATCCTGAACAGGTATTCATTCTTGATTAGTTCAGGGATAGGGTGAGATTTTTCTTTTTTTCTTTTTATTTGCAACTTTTCTGAATATTCAGCTTACCAGTCCAGCGTCTGTTCATGAAGACAAATCACAGAGAGGAAAGTGATCCATCGTCTTATCTGACAATAAGAAACATACAATGTATTTTCACAAAATGTGTGTGTGGAGATTTAAGCTTGTTATTGACTGCACATCGAATTTCATGCTTTATACTTAAACGGCATCTGGCCACGTTTCAAAATGACAGAAATCTCAGTCAAACAAGAAGCAGAAGATGTTCAAAAACAACACACAGGATATAAACGACCCCAAATGCTAAAAAAATCCTAGAGAGCAGCAGTAGGAAATTTTACTTGTTTTGTTGAATAGAAGTTTGTAACACAGGAAACTTCTCCATTGAATATGTGAAGGTCTGATGCATTCATTTTTCCGGGGACACCTGGAGGCCCTTCACAGATGTCTGCAGCCCCCCCGAGTTACACTTTCTGGGCCACTGTTGTAAGTTTGAGTCTCGGTTCCTTTGAGCTGAAATATTTGTCCTCCCACGTTGTCGTGCCTGGGCAAAGAGGAGGAGGAGGGGAAGCTTCAATAAGGCCTGCTTTGTTCAGGCGTCCCCCTCTCTGGCTCGGAGAGAGAGACACTCGAACAAAGCTGCATATCAATCGCCATCCACCAAGGGAGTTGCTAAGCTACACAACACCCACCACCTCCCACCAGCTGCCCCAGTCACTGAAGAGAGGAGAGAAGAAAGAGGGCAGAGATGCAGGGGAGGAAGAGCTGCTGCGCTGCGCCGAGATAAGCCAAAACCCTGACAACCAGCTGCGACGCAGCAGCGAGACAGAAACACGGCCTAAAACCAACAAGGTCCCGGGTTTGAACCCGACTGGGGCCAAAGTTGGCTCCTTCAGGTGCTCCGCCAGCATCCTCCCCCCACAAACACAGACATGAAAGGTCGGAGGAGCTCTGCTGATGTGCAGCCCGGCTAGTAACAGATGCGTTTCACAGGATTACAAGATTAGGATGCAAAAGAGTTCTGTATCCTCACCTGGTTTCACCTCTCATCCAAGAGGCTTCTTTAGTTCTGTGTCTGTATTCTGGTAAAGTTACAGGAAAAAAAGACATAATCAGATTACAGATACATTCAGTATAACAGGGTCATTACCAGCAGAATCACAAATTCAAAATACCGGCACACGACAAACACTTCACGAGTCTCACACAACCAAAACAAACCAAACAGGAGTGTGTTTTACAGAATACATCGTTATAAAGATTAAATAAAGTCAAGCTGCAGACATTTTCCTCTCTAGTCTTTATTTGCACAGCAGAAAGTAATCAGGTTACATTAATTTAACAGTGTGATGCTTGGATTACATCACTGAACAAAGGTAACAAGTAACTGTATCTTCATACATTTTTAGAGTAACTCTCCCAACCCTGGTAATGTGATTACTCTTATCAGCTTATCATTAAGGCAAAAGTAAAGTTTAACTGATAAGTACCAAAAAGTTGTATTTAAGTAAATGTTGTTAAACAATATTCTGTTGAAATATTACTTTGGTAAGAGTGAAAGTCACCTGTATGATTAGTTCTTCAGTAAAAGTCTATTTTCAGGTAAAAGTACCTGAAAATAAAGTATTAAAAGTGCCAGTAATAGTAAATGATACATGTTTACATGTATGTATAAACTGTACACTGTGGGTCAACTGATTATCAGATCTGATGTTCAGAAAATACAATGAGATGAAATGAAATTTATTTATTTATATATATTTTAATTGTGTTACTTTGGCTCTGGTGCAACATGCAATCTGCCGAGTCAGTTGTAACTAAAGCGTCGAGTAAATGTTGTGGAGTGAAAGTATAAAGTAGAAGAAAATGGAAAGTGAGCGCACTTCATGACATTGAATCACTGCTGATAGGTTTCATAAAACCAAACACAGAAGTCGGAGAGTGTGTCCTAACTGGCTCCCTATCACAGTTTATGATGCACTTTATTTCCTGGTGTGGAGGAGTGTGAGATTTAAGGTCTCCAGAGAGCTGAAGTCTAGACTCTGAGATGCAGCGCACGCTCTCATTTTTTCATTAGTCACCGAGCAGCAATTTATTTGTCAGCACACAAAGAACTACAGCTCCCATGAAAATTTATCGGCCCAGCAGCAGGCAGGAACTTAATTTCCTCTGCAGCTAAAACATCCACCAACTCTCTCAAAAGTTAAAAACACGCATATTTCATTGCTGCTTGATCGTGACGTCTGATGATTTAATGCCTGAATCAATATAAGATCTGTCAAATACATCTGAAATTTCATAACAGATCATTTAAGTTAGTGTATTAAGTGAATTACAGGAACAATCGTTTATTGATTATGCATCAATGAATAAAATAATACATATATAGTTACTGAATCATTTATTAAAGGTGCTATTTGTAAGAAAAGTTGATTTCTGAGTCACATTCCTATCTGGGGGAATGTGACATTGAATTTAAAGTTTACTTGTGATGGATCAGCTGATAGACTTGTTCTGCAGAATGGATGTGTCATGCAGCATTTCAACATAAAAGTGCATTTGTGGCTGGTTGTATTGATGTGGAGGCTCCCCGCTGTGAGCTCTGACAGTTATTATTTATACTTGGCTTGTTCTGCCTACAGTCTCAGCAGGACCAGGAAATACACAGCACAATATCTGTTAGCAGCAGCCATCGCCACGACGACAGCCCAGTGCTAATCAGCAATGCTAACAGTCCACCAGTGGAGCTCTCTGTTGGCTTGACACCGAGCCAGCACGAGGCAGCGGCACACTGAGCGGTTGCTGAGGACCGCTCGGACGCCCGGAGGACTTCTGTTTGTTTTCTGTCGAGTATTAACGCTATAAGCTTTGATTGTGTGATTTTATCCTACACAATGTCTGACCATCTAAACACATACTTCCGGATATGGGTGCACAAGAGTCAAGCTCCAGCAGCTGGTCGCCATTTTGGACCTGATTTCATGTTGAATATCAGGTTTTCCGAAAACTAACAAATATCTAATCAATGCAACAGGTCGCACTGTAGTTTTGTTGTTGCTGTAGTTTTTAACTTTTGTCAGACCTAAGCTAACTTTTTCCACTCGCCGCCACTCTTTATGCTAAGCTAGGCTAATTACATCCTGCCTCTAGCTCCACACTAACCACACAGACATGGGACTGATTTCAGTTCTCTCTTCCAAAACAAAGAACGTAAGCTAAGTTTCCCCAGAAATGTAAGTTTTATTACTTAAAATGTTACAAATGTTACATTTTGAAATACAAGATATGCAATTTCACATAATTTTAGACCATTATTGTTACCACATCTATGTACAAAAGGTTTGGAAAGCTAACAAGCAAACACTCAAAAAGCTTAATGATTAGATTAGCTAGACAAGTCTGTTGGGGACTGACTACAACTATTAGATCTGTGATTTAGTTAGTTTAGCTGATTTTACCTTCATTTGGCTGATGTGGTGCCCAAAACACTCTGAAATGAGCCTAGTGTACTAAGATACTTATGTACTTCTACTTAAATAAAATCCTGTGCTTTTACTTGTAATGGACTATCTTTACATGTTGTATTAGTTCTTCTATGAGCCTCACGGGTCCCACAGAATACTCAGTCTGTCCCTGCTTGTTGCCTTGAGCCCTGCAGAGACTTTTAGGCTTTAAGCTTCCCATCAGGATCAGACGCTCCGGATGCTTCCGTGTCCCCCGTCACCAGAACACAGAAGCGGTTTGTTCTGCGGTCACGTCCCTGTGAGACAGCAGGCGATGGTGAAGTCCCAGCAGCAGGCTGGGGGTGGACTGCCCGGACCACTTCCTCATTGAGCTCTTCAAGAGGACATGGGAAACATCAGTGGAGCCTACAAATAAACTCTGGGGGTCCCTTTCAATCCTGAGCAAACAGTGTTTTCATTAACTTGGCGAAGCTCACGCATGAAAAGGCAAAATCTGAAAGGACATGAACAACAGACGCTTTAACCCAGACGAAATGCTTCTTCAGATTCAGAGTCGGCTTTATCGGACAAACACAAGGAATCTGACTCCAGTTTTAAGTCGCTCTCAATGTCGTTTTCACACATTTTCAAGCACAACTAACAGGGAGGTAGAAAAAGACAACAAAAAAACAAAACAAAATACAGTGTCTGTGTGCGTCTTTATGTTCAAAACAGGGACAATTCCACAACATTTTATTTCCAACCTGATACGAATAATAACCACAATCAATACTGATACTGAATGATGCCTCTCCTTTCTCGCTCCTTAATAAACACATGCAGAATGTCTCCTCCATCATCAACACCATCCTCTTCCTCACAGGTGGCAGAAGCTCCTTCACCAACACCGTCTGCCTCCTTTTCCGCCTCTTCGGCCCGACAGAAAAAAGGTCAAAAGGTCAAAAGCCTCGACCAGCTTCCTGTTTGTGTTCTCTTCTCTGTTCTGGCATCCCGATTTATGTGCAGGTCAGAGCAAAGACATTCACTCCAACATTAAGGTCATGTGGTTGCTCACGGTGCACTGATGATGATATGAGAAAAAAAAAAGACAAACCATTTTCAGGAGAGGAGATTTGTCGCTTTAAGATCAGATTAGATGAACCTTTATTGATTCAGTTTGACACAGCAGCACAAGGGGAAAAGTGGCAGTGCAGGTGTAGAAATGTGCCACAAAGAAAACAGAATTGAACAACCTAAACTAATTGTTAGTGTTTTGTTTCAAATTAAATCTGGTCATTCATTGCTAATATTGTATTATTAATAATATTCAATGAACTCGCCTTCTTGGGCCCCAGAAAGAGCAGTGAAAGAAGTTTTCAGATCTTTTCCTCTCGTAAAAAAATAGTAACACCACAGAGTGTAAATACTCCATTACAAGTAAATATATAAGTCCTGCATTCAAAATCTTACAGAATATAAAAGTATCACTGTTAAAATATACTTGAAGTATTAAAAGTAAAAGTACTTCTTTTACAAAATGATGCCATCTGAAGTGTTTTATTTTTTGTATTTATATCATTTTAATGTTTTTATGAATGCTTTCATGTAAGTAGTATTTTGATGTTGTCAAGCTGGAGCTCATTTTAGCCCCTTAATATACTTTCATGTAGTCAAGTTCTAAAAATGCACCATATTTTTTAAACAGATCTTAAAGGAATAAAATATTGACCTGACAAGTGGAAACTACAGCTCACAGATGTAGTGGAGTAAAAGTATAAAGTAACAGAAGATTCAAACAGGATGGAAGTTAGCCGTTAAATGATGATGCATCTGGACATGTTTCGGTGTGATGAGAAGCTCTTAGTCAACATCTGGAGTATGTAAACCTTCTGCATGTCTGTCTGCGGCCACATGGGGGCAGCGTTGCTTCATGTTAGAGGAGGCTGGACTGTTAATGACAGTCGGAAATGATTCATGTGTGCAGCTCTGTTGTAAAAGTATAGAAACTTGTTTGATAAGGAAGACAAGAAATTTTAAAGGTTTAAAATCATGCAGATATCTTCTCTGTCTCTGTTTCTGAGATCCTGAAAAAGGCTGATTTGTAAGGTAACAGCTGTAAAAAATCTCACAAGAAGTTTAGATTATTTTAGTTTTTCGTTTGTTTAAAGATACGTGACTTCTAAGACGGAAAAAAATGCAGATGAAGAAGCAGGATGACATGATCTTCACCAACAGCCAGTGTAGTTTGTTCACCTTCGTAACACTCATCCAGTAGAATACAACAACCGTGTGATTAATCCTGCCTTCACGAACAATATCATGAGTTGTTGATTTTTACCTTTAATTTAAAACCCCTGCGCATTAATATCTATCAACTGTTAATTAAGCTGCGTCTGTAAGATGTCTTGTTATGACTTACTATTCTCTGTTGTGGCTACAAAACATAAAACATCTGCAGTTCAGACGCTGTTTGGAAGCTACAATATATTTTTATTACAGAACACTAGTGCTGAGGATTTTCCATCAGCAGTCCTAAACACAGTGTTCCTCCGTGTGCTGTGTGTGTGTGTGTGTGTGTGTGTGTGTGTCTGCTGGATCTAAAGGCTGGATGTTTGTGCAGGAGGGCTGCAGCCTCCTAACTGAGACCAGCTCACAACGTCCATATTTAGACTCCTAGTATGTCCAACAGCTTCGTTTGTTTATGACAGCGAGACACAAGACACAACCCAGCATTTTATACCCGCATATGGTGTGTGTGTGTGTGTGTTTGTGTGTGTGTGTGTGCATGCCTGTGTGTGTGAGACACATATGGGGGAACAAAGCATGTCTTAACAGGGTAAACAGTTTCCTTTTTTAGGTTTTAAGTTTAAGATTTTTAAGCATCCTCTTGCAACTTTGTGGGACCAGTTAGAGTTTTTGAAAATGTCAACATTTTCAAAAGAGAGGACGACTTTATAAAGTTAGACAGCATCTTTGTACACTGATGACATTTATATTTACATTTACCTGTAGGGCTTTTAGCGGACACCTTTGTCCAAAGCGACTTAGAATACGTACATTTGTCACAAGACACTTCCGTAAACTGGGGACATTGTGAGGACATCTCTGTGAAGTGAATACATCGCTGCAAAGTGAGGACATCTTTGTAAAGCTAGAACATCTTTGAAAAGTGAAAACACATCTGTGAACTGAGGACATCTCTGTGAAGTGAAGACATCTCTGTGAATTGAAGACATCTCTGTATAGTGAGGACATGTACATGAACTGAGGTCATGAACTTGAAGTGAGGACATCTCTGTGAATTGAAGACATCTCTGTATAGTGAGGACGAGTACATGAACTGAGGTCATGAACTTGAAGTGAGGACATCTCTGTGAAGTGAGGACATGTACGTGAAGTGAGGACATCTCTGTGAAGTGAGGACATGTATGTGAAGTGAGGACATGTACATGAAGTGAGGACATGTATGTGAAGTGAGGACATCTCTGTGAAGTGAGGACATGTATGTGAAGTGAGGACATGTATGTGAGGTGAGGACATGTATGTGAAGTGAGGACATGTATGTGAAGTGAGGACATGTATGTGAAGTGAGGACATGTATATGAAGTGAGGACATGTATGTGAGGTGAGGACATGTATGTGAGGTGAGGACATGTATGTGAAGTGAGGACATGTATATGAAGTGAGGACATGTATGTGAAGTGAGGACATGTATGTGAAGTGAGGACATGTATGTGAAGTGAGGACATGTATGTGAAGTGAGGACATGTATGTGAAGTGAGGACATGTATATGAAGTGAGGACATGTACGTGAAGTGAGGACATGTATGTGAAGTGAGGACATGTATGTGAGGTGAGGACATGTATTTGAAGTGAGGACATGTATTTGAGGTGAGGACATGTATGTGAAGTGAGGACATGTATGTGAGGTGAAGGCAGCATCAGAGAAGTGGACCAGCTCTGTACCCTGGTGAGCCACCGGAGGGGTCGTGGGAGTTTCTTTTATAGACTTGGAGAAAGCTTACGATCATGGAGTTCTGCGGTCGCTGGAGTGAGAGCTGTGTCTGGATTCTTGGCAGGAAGTCAAACTGTTTTCAGTGGGTGTTCCACCAGGATTGTCCCCTGTCAGCTGCTGGGATGAGTCAGAGCCTCCATGTCTGAGGACACGCTTCTCTGCCGGACGACGACAGACTGCTTCCTTCCTGGTCGGGAGCTCGTTGATGCATTAGATGAGGTATCTTTGGGTCTTGTTGACGGTTAGATCAGTGTTTATAAGTCGATCTTCATTCGCTCCAACATGGTCATGTGCTCTGAGTTATGAACCTCAGAGATAATGTGACATTAATCAGAAAGATGCTGGATAACACATTATATACAGTATGTACATATATGTAAATACATTTGTACAGGTGTGTTTCACTTTAACCAGAGTAGTAGTTTAACATGATTCCTTTACTTTTACTTAAGTGGGACTCTTGGGTACAATTTCACAACACTGCAGCAGTCGTTCTTGAGTAAAAGTAAGAATATAAGATCGAAAAATGATTTCTGTAAAAGTGAAAGTCACCAGTGGTCGAGTAAAAGCCTTAGATCAGATTTTCTGATAATAATTCTACTTGAGTATTTTATTGGGTAATAAATTTACTTAAGAACACAAGTAAAAGTAAGATTATACATATATTTACATGCACATGTAAGTATATACTGTATTCTGTGGGTCGAGAAATTATTGCCTGGCTGATTACCAGATTCAATATTCAGCTTTATTCTGTTCTCTTATTGAAAAAATTTGCAACTTTGGCTCCGATGCAGCATGTAATCCACAAAGTAGCTAGTAACTAAAGTTATCAACTAGTAACTAAAGTTATCACATAAATGTAGTGGAGTAGAAGTACAATATTTGCCTTTTGAAATGTAGTGAAACAGAAAATGGCCCTCAAAATATCTCAAAATTGTACTTGAGTAAATGTAGTTAGTTACATTCTGTCCGAGTTTGTTACTGAAAACAGTAATCACATTACACTGTGTGTGTGTGTGTGTGTGTGTGTGTGTGTGTGTGTGTGTGTGTGTGTGTGGAGGCTAATAGTTCCTGTTGGTGTTTTTGATTTACAGGAATCAAACTGAGCAGCTGCAGTAAATCAGCATCCACACCTCTCTCCCTTCCTCCCTCTCCCTCTCTCTCTCTCTCTCTCTCTCTCTCTCTCCCTCTCTCTCTCTCTCTCTCTCTCTCTCCCTCCCTCTCTCTCCCTCTCTCTCTCTCCCTCCCTCTCTCTCCCTCCCTCCCTCTCTCTCTCCGTCTGTCCTTCACTCACTCTGTCCGTCTCTCTACCTTTTCTGTTTGAAGCCGAGCTGTATTTAATTCCCAGCTTCCCTCCCCCTCAGAGACTCAACACTCCATCCCGTCCTGTCCTTCCCTTTGTTTCTCTCTCTCTCTTCCTCCCACACCTTCTCCCCCTCTTTCATTCCATCTCTCATCATCCGCCGCCCTCAGCTAACCAGCCTCCCAGCAGAGAATTATGAATAGAATTCAAATCAGTTGAGCTTTACTGTCTCCCACCCCCTCTCTACCTGCCCCCTCCGCGTCTGCCTCTACTTTCTAACTTTCTCCAACTGTTTCGTATTGATTATAGCCGTGACCTCCCTCCCACACCGCGCAGCCTCCTATGCATTAACCCCTTCCTCTTCCCTCCGTCCTGTCTGCTGCCTGCTGCTCGCTGAGCCTCGGCACTCGGCCAGCGCTCCGGTGGTGAAAAACACCACCTCCTCCATGTGGTGATGAAGCTGAAATGATGATAAAGTGTTGTGATGCTCGCTGTCAGATGCTTTCTGTGGAGTCAGTCGAAGCTGCTCTCTCTCTCTCTCGCTCTCCCTCCATGTTGGACCACCGAGGAACTTTTTTGGGAAATACCCTTTTTCACTTCCTTTCAGAAGATCAGACGAGAAGATGGATAATATCCGTTCTCCAAAAACACGGATTGTGCACTGAATAAGCTTCCACATTCAAATGGCACCTACTCCTTCTCCCTCATTAAAAATTCCAGAATATATGAATATAAATATTTTTTCATTTCACAGGTTTCACTGCGAACACAAGATGTCTCCTGCTTCACTGTTTAAATTCGTATTAGTGTTTGTGCTCCGGAGGCTTCAGGTTTGCTGAATGTTGGACCAGGATTTGGCTCCCGAACGATTTTTGACTTCACAATTAATGCTCGCCTCTTAAAAATGAAGCTCAAAACATCCAACAGTGGAAAGAAAGAAGCAAAACACATTTCTGACCGCAGCTGAAGGACATGCAGCAGTTAGCTTAGCATGAAGACTTGAAGCACGGAAAACAGCTGCGTCCAAAGTTTCAGAAATGCAACCGTCAACACCATCAAAGTCTTTCCCTACTGTAGTTTGGGTTCCCTGAGCCATTTCTCTGAATTTTGGCCTCAATACACACTAACAGTATTTTAAGGGTCACTGAAAAATGACATTTTGGAAAACTCCTTCCACGGTGATGATTTTCAGAAACTCTGTTTTCAGTGTTTATGTCTGGACAGGCAGAAACTGAGATTGTTGGAAACGATGATGCAGCATCACTGGCAAATGTGTTGTGATGTTGGAATATTTGAGCTTGTACGCTGATGGAATGGACGTTGTATCGTCAGTGTTATATTTATAAAGACACCAGTGGACAGTGATTGAGTACAGTGATGAAAAGGCTCAACAAAAACAGCTGCTTTCATTGTTCTGCTGACAAATTAACCCAGGAAGCCTTTGTGAGGAGCTGACATGTTTCCTCGCCTGTTTTTTCTGTAGCTGAGAAACTGACCTGAGTACTGAATACAACCTGCTTTCTGTTTATGACGGAAAGTGCATGCACAGTGTACTTAAACGGCCATGGGAGTTGTTTTTTCAGTTTTTTTGTATGGACAGAGATAATTTCTGAAACGGTGCTGAGGAGCTCGTCTGAACGGAGAGATGATCATTTTTAAAAAAAACAGGCGTGTATCTCCTTCTGGACAAAAATATGGGAGTTTGTACTCTGTGCCAGGCAACACACACAGCTGACCTGAGACCTGCACGAGGCCCGGTGTCGTAGAAAAACCCCAGATTTAGACAAATATTGTGATGCTGCTTAAACCCCCAAATATTGGAAAATCCCACATCTTACTGAGAAAACACCACATTCAGAACAAAATATCCTGTTTACTTCACCAGATTAAATTCTGATTACTGCAGTATTGAGAATAACAGTGAAAATGTGGTGAACATATAGTCGGTTCGGGAAAATGCTTTTTGTGCTGTAGGGCATTTTTCATTGTAATAACTTGAGGAGCCACGAGGAAACATTCAAGCAAAGCTGCTTATAAATACATCCACGGTTAATATTTGTTGACGTTCTGTCTAACAAACAGTTTGGGCCTGTGACATTATCAGCCTAATCAATGCAATTGAGTAATCAGCTGGAACACCAACTATTGATCAGCTGTTGCTTCCTGACAACGAGCCCTCTGTCCTCTGAGTCACTCTGCTCTCATGTGTCTCTAATGTGAGCAGGTCCGTGGTCTTTATTGTGTTTGTGTCCATGATGACTGTAACAAGTGTAACAAGTGTATTTTAATCAGCAAACAAATGGAATCAAATAATCGATCAACGTTGTAATGATAGACAAACTAATTTGGAAAAAGGAGGTTAAACAATGAGATACTCATTGGAGCGCTAGAATAAAAAAAAACAGTGAGCATATCCCAAATAACATGAGCGCATCTCACATTTCTCAAAGTCAAGGAGGACAAAAGCACTTAAATTTCACTTGGTCATGACCAGGTGAAGTGCTTTTGTCGATAAACTCTTTTTCATGTTTTCTGGAACATGTTTTCAAACCACTCGCAGAGTTGATCGATTATTCTACTGTTGGTCAGTTGACAGGAGCTTTAGAGGAATGTGCTGGTGTTGCTTCCTGTGGTTGAAGTTGGATTTGGGCGGTGGTTCTCAGAGAATATGTGATGCCATCTCCATCTCCATTGCCATCGCCATCCGCAGGAGCAGGAGCTGGTTTCGTTCCTGAAGCATGAAATCCCCTTTTAAATGTACAGCATATACAGTAAACGCCTGCTTTTACTGGCAATTGACTCAGAATCAATTTTTAATGATGTTCAGCGAAACTAGTTAAGAGAGAGGAGGAAAGCGAGGGAGGCAGGCGGTCCATGAAACCTCCGCTCAGTCCCGTCCTGCTGCCTGAGATCAGGGCCGATATTCAGCATTTTCCAGTTATCAGTATCTGTGATTCTTCTGTTAGATTGCCAATAAAATAAACAAATGAAAAAATATGCCACTGTGGCTCTGATGCATCATCCTCTCACACGATGTCCCGCCCATCTGATTGGTAACATGTCACAATAAAAAGCCTATAAACACTGAATAATCTGAATCTGCAAAGTAATCACTGACTATCATGAATGTAGTGGAGAGGAAATATAAAGTAGCAGAAAATGGAAATACTGATAAAAAGCACCTGAAAGAACAGCACTTGAGAAAATTGTACTTTTTGACACAGAGCTTCATTTTCACTGCAAATTAATATCTGACTTTTCTTGATTTCTAATAATCGATATCGGCCATGAAGCGAGTTGACCCACCTGGATTTAATGCAGTTCAGGAACACGACATGCACTGTACTTATTTTTCTGCTTCTGTTGTCAGACGACAAAACTCATCCGTAACGATATAACGTCCATTTATTCATCACACTTCCAGGCAGCTTCTCCTTCAAGACAGTCGCGGCGTTGCGCTCCCTCACAGTAAAAAGAAGGAGAACTTCTAAACTGGCCTGTCTTCACGCCTCCACGCACCTGGCCAATCGCTGTGTGCAGGCGGCCTGATTATTCCAGATATTGACGGATGTCTTAACGCCTTGCTGACCGGACATTTTTAGAGAAATTGCCTGCCATAACTAAATCAGAGAGTGTACCTTTAAGTGGATGGAAAAAAAAAAGATTAATTTTTCCATGTGGAGGTTGATCTGCTAGATTTAGAAGAACAGCCACCAGTTAATCAGTGTCACAGCTTGAGCACCATGACTGCAGCACAGAGCTGGTTATATAATGTATGACTGTGGGATTCCCAGCAGCACTGCCTCCTCCACTCAGCAGTCTGAGGAGCAGAGGAGGAGAGGAGAGGAGGAGAGGAGGAGAGGGGGGGGGGAGAGCTGCAGGATGGATGGCAGCAGAGTGAGGAGGGTATTGAGATTGTGATCATGAGTGTGAAAGGCTCAGGTTGGCCTCCAGCTCCTCCACTCTTCAATAATCCAATAATTACAGGCAGCATCTTAACAGGGGATCCCTCTGCTGCTGCAGTCACGTCCACGCCGAGCTGCCGCTGCGTGTCGAGTCTGAGTGCACAGGAATATTAACGTTTAGGAAATTCAACGGCGAGAGAGTCCCTGCTGCTGTGGATGATCCACAGAACACACTGGAAGGTTTTATTGGGACACACGCACATGGATAAAAAAAATTTCAATCCCGTTCTTAGTCTGATGCCTTCTGCTGAGCCTCCTCAGGAGAAACTCGCAGGTGATGCCAGTTGTGTTACATTATTCCACTGACCTACAGGTGGCAGCAGTGTGGCAACAAACACAGTAATGCACCAACACCAGGCAGAGAAGAAAAGAGCTGCCTGCAGGTTAAATATGGTACGGTTTGTTTTCACCTTGTGAGGCTGAGGCCCGGGTCAGATTTCATATTGTCCTGAGTGATCTGATCACAACTACAGGTGAGAACACCTCCCAAGATGCATTAAGGACGCATTTAAGCGTAGATTAGGGGACCGAGGGGCTGCAGCACCCCCTAAAACAAAGTCCCAAATAATTAAGAACTTGACATTGATTGATTTCTTCAATTTCTCCTGAACCAGCAACTCACAAAAATCTTTTTTACGGGAGTCTCCTCGCTGTTGTCGACTGTTGCTGATGTGGCTGCTCTGATCTTTAAGATGTTGGTGCTCAAGAAAGTCACCAGATTCCCTTAAAAAAACACTCGATTTAGAAACTTGTTGCGTAGGAGAATCTTTATATAAACTTTATGAACTCTGTCCACAACACATTATTAACTATTTGAGTTGTCTTGTTAATTCGGCATATTCTATTGTTCAAGTATAGCTGGGAAGTGATCATTTCCTCCGTGTGACCGCGCCATCGTGACAAAATGTGGTCCTGCGTTTATGACTTGAGAACAGGTGAATATTCTTTCTTCAGTTCCTTAAAAGAAATGCTCTCTCTTGCCTCTCAGGGCTTCTGCAGTGCTAAGATCTTGGATTTGTCCACATTAAAAAAATATAGAACATAAACTGGAGTTATATGTCACAGTTAGAATTAGGTCGGAGTAAATGTTGTCGTTGTAGTCGTGATGGTTGAGAGTATAAACGTGTGTGTGTTCATATGAACATACATACTGCATGTTGAGTGCTGCGTGCTCCCGCTGCCACGCAAAAAAAAGCAGGTTTGGTCAAATATGCATAGCCATAAGAGCAAACCCTTATATGACTTATACATTATTCACACAGTTACATCAGTTTCTCACAGCAGCCCAGTAGAATTTAAAGATGTCCGCCCTTCTTCCCTCCACTCACTGCAGCTCGTCTTCACTGTGAGGTTGAACAGCAGCAACAGCAGCAGAAGAGCGACTCTTTATCTCTTTTTATCTCAACTTTGTCTTTTTTCTTTACAAACGCTAACACGGGCTGACAGCTGCAGAAGAAAGCAGTTAAACTTCCAAACAGTTTCTGTGATTGTGAGGAGAACTCAGAGTTCTTCTTCACAAAGAGTCCAGAATGCGAGAGCTCGGCTTTTAGAAGTTACACAAAATCTGCTGCATGCTCATAGATTAAAATATTCAACTTTATATGATGTTAAAATCATCTTCCCCTGAACTAGTAACACATGAGCAACAATAATTCAATAAAATAATATATAAAAACAATAAAGGAGTCATTTGCATAACAAATTCAGTTAGATTCTCTGTGCTGTGCACTGTGCTTCTTCTTCAACTTTCAAAAGATCTGAATCAAATGCTTTTATTCATATTCGTGAAAAACCATCCTCTGATCAAACATTCCACTCCTCTAACAATGTTGGATCCATTAAGGACAATTTAAAAATAAATGAGCAAAATCGACACAGCAGAACCAGAGATATCACCTTTTCATTCCTCTCATTCTTCCTCCTGGCGCCTACATTACCCATAATGCAACTTAACCACACTGTGACATCAGTGGAGGCCATTTATCAGATCACATGCAGCCACTAAAGACTTCTCCTCGAGACCTGTACACACGCTTTAACGTTGAGAATTGGTGGAGTTGCCCTTTAAGTAAACATACTTAGTTATATTACACCACCGATCATTGTGAGCATTAACATTGTACACAGTAGACACAGAATATATCTGCACGGTGGATTTGTTGCTTTGCGTTGGAAACACTCACGCAGCAACTGACAAAAAAACAATCTCAGCAGGAGGTCGATTCAGTTGCTGTCACGGAGATTTAAAATCGTATCACACGAACATGCTCTGGGCGAAATGTAGATGTTTAAATGTTCATATTCCCTGAGCACTCTTGTTCTGAGCAACATCTGTGCCAACTCCATCTGCTGGAGAAGGTCACGTGATGCGGCGGAAAGCTCCAGAGCAGCTTCTGAACGGACCGCGTCGGGAGACGGTTTTTCGAAACTGTTGCCAGGCACAAGAATGAACCTTCACTTCACATTCTCCAGCCCTCGTATGTTTTATCTTTGTGTTATGTCGTCACACCCGGAAACTTAAACTCAAACGGGTCTTCGGAAGGATGGTTATACAATCACACACAAACAGGAAGCGCTGTAAGAAACACAATAAGACGGAGATACTACCACAAAGCTCCTCCTCCCCCTCTTTTCCATCAGTTTGACCTCTTTTCTCTGTTTCATCTCCGCCTCTCTATCCTCCTCTGTGTTTCCCTCTCTCTCTCTCTCTCTCTCTTTCTCTGACCTGCTGACTGATATTGCAGCTCTGAGGGTTTTACTGGTCCATGGACGGACCATAAACTCTGGATTTATAGCCTCCTCCCCCCTCGTCTCCTCTTGCTGTTTGTCTCCGTGTGAATGGCTGTTGAATATTTACAGCCTTTGGAGTCTCCGAGAAAAACAAACCGGCTGCAGCTCGATGCCGAACAACATGTGTTTCTGTGTGTTTCCTATTCAACATCCATCCATCCATCCATCCGTCCATCCATCCATCCATCCATCCATCCATCCATCCGTCCATCCATCCGTCCATCCATCCATCCACTGACCAACTCATCAACCGATCTATCATCCCACTTTATGCATCCATCCATACATCCAAGCATCCACCCTTCCACCCATTGACTGACTCATCCATCCATTAAGCCATCCACTCTTTTATCCATCCATCCATCCATCCATCCATCCATCCATCCATCCATCCACTGACCAACTCATCAACTGATCTATCATCCACCAATCTATGCATCCATCCATACATCCAAGCATCCACCCATCCACCCATTGACTGACTCATCCATCCATCCAACCATCCATCCATCCATCCATCCATCCATCCATCCATCCACTGACCAACTCATCAACCGATCTATCATCCACCAATCTATGCATCCATCCATACATCCAAGCATCCACCCATCCACCCATTGACTGACTCATCCATCCATCCAACCATCCATCCATCCATCCATCCATCCATCCATCCATCCATCCATCCATCCATCCACTGACCGACTCATCAACCGATCTATCATCCACCACTTTATCCATCCATCCATCCTATGTAGTTCATTTTTGCCAATAACACTTCTATATGGATGGACCCACGACGACACCGCTCCAGCACCGGTGACAACATGTTCCTGAGGTCTTTGGTTGATAATGTTGAGGTAGAATTAAATTATTGATTAGAAATGTGATCTGCACAGATGTTCAGCTGGATTCTACTCAGATGTTCAGCCACACTGAGCTCCTCCAACCATGAACCCCCGATGCTCCTCTGTTAAAGACACACACCCTGATTTAGTTATTGCGCTCCAGAAACCCAAATCCCTAAACCTCCACCCGGCTCTGTGTCGATGTCTGCAGATTGAACACTTTTAGAATCAAGGACGCTGTCAGAAAGACACCTGAAGACGCAAACATCAGCAGCCCTGAGAGAGTTTCCCTCCTGGGAGCTGTTTCCTCTCTGCACCATGAATCAATGTGGATTATAGGAGCTCAGCCCTGACACATGCAGCAGCATGCAGCGCTGATCGCATGACCGTGTGCTCTAACAAGGGACTGTGTGTTAGTGTGTGTGTGTGTGTGTTAATGTGTGTGTGTGATTTGGGGAGGGTGGGCTAAAAAGTGACTGCAGCACTTTGCTGAAGCTAGATGCCGCAACGAGCACATAAATAAGTACTGCACCATTCCCTTCGAAGCACACTCTCTCTCTCTCTCTCTCTCTCACACACACACACACACACACACACACACACACACACACACACACACACTCTGAGGCAGGCAGGAATCCCCCCCTCTGCAACACGTCCTCACTCTGTAGCTCAGTTGAATGGAGCCATGGTTGGACGTGGGCTTGTTCCACCGGTTCATTTTGCTGTTTGTGCAGTGACGTACCGGTCGAACGATGGTCTCCAGTCTGTTAACATTAAACTCGCTCCGAGTACATTAACGGCTCAAGTTTTCCATCGATGGCGTTTAATCAAAATAGTTTCCTGCTGCTATAATAACAGAATTAGCGTGCTAACGCACATTTACAAAAGGCATAATTTCCACTGAGCACGATGTCGCCTTCATCTTCCAAAATGCTATTTTCGTCTGCCTCGTTTTTTTATTGTTCCAGGTTGATTTTCTAGCTGAACGTTACTGTGAACATTTTCATATTTTGTTCCTGCCACCATAATCCAGAAGCGAGAAGATCCGAGATGATAAAAATGTTATTTTCCTCTGAGTTATTCAGCCTTCAGTTATTACTGTGTGCTCAGAGCAATAAGCTTATCGAGAGGGAGCGAGCGGAGCAGTGAATACTTGCCTTCTTCCCTTTCGTTTCGTTTCTAAGGCTGCATGCAGAAGGTTTTTGGGCCTGTGTGCAGCCTGAAATGAGGACCTGCGGCACTACTCGGCACTGAAATAAGGTAGTGCCCATGTCATATTTTGCATATTTCTTTTTTTTAAAGTTAATATTCTCATAAAAATACACTAGAATTGAACATTAGTCAAATGCAAGACCGTAAAGCAGAGGGCCTTTTGTCGTAAAAATGCAAATACTTTCAATCACATCTGTTGCATTATATATATTCATATACATATTTAATTGTGCTGATTCTGCGCTCTCCCTCTTCTGAAACCCGACCTGTGTATTAAGCACTGAGGCACAGATGATTGCAAAAGACTGCATAGTGACGTCCATCAGGTTGCTGTCTCTTTTTTATTAAAATCTCTGTGAGGTACAAGGCTGGCGCCCACACACTGCGACACCTAAATGTACCATGTTCACACAGTCGTTAAACTTTTAAATGAAAAGTGTCAGACTTAAAAGTCTTTGTCCACATTTCCCACTGTTGGATTTGGGGATTTCATCTGCATAATTTCAGACTCATTACCTGTTAATTGAAGGAATAGATCAACGTTTTCTGAGCTACTGTGCAATTATTTTCTTTCTTTCTTCTACACAGTGAGATGCTAGAGCTGCTGCAAGGACGTTCCCTTTTTTTGTCGATCCTGGCGCCCCCTGTGGACAAAAGTGGAATGAGCACCACCATCTTATGTCATAAATTGATATTGGTTTAAGTTTTAGAATGATATCAGTCTCCTTCTGTTGAAGGACGTGGTTAGCCTAGCTTAGCATAAAGACTGGAAGCACGGTGAAACAATCAGCCTAGCTTTGTTAATATATATAAAAAATAAACATGTAAACGACATATTTTTCTTCTCCTTCTGTTACAGTTTGACTTTTTGGTTTTGCTATTTCCTGTTTTATTTTGAAGTTCTGTCCTCCTGTGGCATGTTTTTGCTTGTCATTTCCTCCTTTTGTCCGTTTCCCGTTTTTGCTCTTCACCTTTGTTTAATTTGTTGATTAGTCGTCACTATTGAAGCCCGTTTTTGCAGTTGGTATGTTTGAATCTGTTCGTCATGCATCTCCTCTTCCTGTCTGCATCCATGCGTCAGTCCTGTTCCTCGTGTTTCCGGCCCGTCGTTGCTTTGTACCCTTTTGGTTTTTGTAATTTTTAAAATCTTACATTTTGAAATACAGCTTTCTTTATTAAAGCTCACCATTGTTCTGTTGCTTGCAGGTTTATCTTGTGTTTAAACCTTCTTCTTCCTCGTCTGATTCAAATAAAATCAACATGCTAAAAATCTCATGAAACTTTGCACATAATTTTGTTGGAAATGTACATATTTATGGATTGTGGCAATGTTCAGGACAAAATGGCCAACCGGACCCCCTAAAACACAGCCTGTTGGACTTCAGGACATGTCTGTTGCATCTAGACCCAAAAAAAGTCTCTTGGTGCCTTGACCTAAACCCAACAAGAAGTCAGCCATTTTGAATTTAGTGTTCATTTTTGTCGATTTGCAAATGTTGCCCTTTAACAAACTCCTCCTACGGCTTTAATTCACACGTTGTATCTTGTTTAATGCGCACGTACCTGTACTTTTATCTCTTGGGAGCTGGATGAGCCGTTAGAAGTTGTCATGTTGGTGTGTTCCTTCGGTATGACAACAACAAAAACCAAACTGTTTACCATTTTAAATCAATCTTCGTGACAGAAAGCAGGGGTGAGAAGTAGGAAGAGGAGAAGAAGCTGACAGCAGATTGATGTTTGTCCTGTGATGCGGAGTCGACACACACAGACCCACTCACCAGATTCCATGAAAAGAAAACAACCATTTTTCAGTTCCGTCTGTGGTCGTCAGTATGCACAGCTGACGGGACACATTTTTACAAAATGATTTTCTTTTCATTGGCGATACAAAAAGATTTTTGGGACTATAGACGATCCATAATATGCACCAACACATATTCCCTCAGGGGCTTCAAGGTTCAGATCCTGCTGTGAGCTGCAGGTGTGATGGATCTCACACGTGACCTTTGCACCAATTGTGTGTAAACATGCACATCTACTGAACACACAGGCAAACACACACACACACACACACACACACACACACACACACACACACACACACAATAGAAGCCCTGGGAAAGCCTTGACCTAATCCTTTTAAGAGCTCATTCAGCAGTTTTCAATTCCTTTTTTCTGACCTGAAAACAGCTGAAAGGTTCGTTCTCAGAAAATCGAGGAGTCGTCTCGACAAAGGAAGGCGGCAGCAGTAAGTTATATAACGGAGGGAGGTGTGTGAACGCTAAACCCTGATAGCTACAGTAAGAATAATAGGATTTAATATTGGCTGCTTCATGCCTGATGGACAGTTGGTGAGTTAAACATGGTGCTGATTTCAGCGCTGCCACCTGTTTAGCACAACCTGGTGTAGCCACCAAAGCCTGGAAATAAATCAGCGCTCTCTCTTGGTGTGACACATTTTTCTTTGCTCGTGCTACGGCTCTTTTATCAACTCTCTCATCTGAGAGACATTTTGTCTCCACTACCATTTATCATAGCTGAAGAGCTGCAGTTTAAGTTGAGTTACGATGTGTGATGTATTATTTTCATCATCATCAACTCACAAATCAATCATCTGGCCTACAGGCAGGTTTCATTTATAAACACTTAAGAATGGATGTGCAGCAGTGGAGACAAAACTCATCGCATCAACATATTTTACATACAGACTTTCGGTAGGTTTGAATAAATCAGAGCAAATACTTTTTGGAGAGGTGAAACTGTGTGAATGACTCATCCTCTTGTTTCCCAAACTTTCTTTTTTTTCCCACCACATGTCACTAATGACAGACTGCTATCAACTAGCTAACACATATTCCAGTGAGAAACAGCAGCTGGTGGCAGCGATAACGCTAACAGACGATACAAAGTGGTGAGAATTTAACTGTCAAACAAAAAAAACAACAACACAGGTTGGAATCATTGACACCCCTCTTCCACAAACATAAGGAACATTAGCTTAAGTTACTGCTCCAGACTAACTTTTTCACCAAGATGCCAAAAAACAATTTTAACCATCTGACAGTGAGTGTTATAATTCCCCAAACTGTTTCTTTATTTCGACATTAGCTTCTGTAGCTGTTAGTTCAAAGCAGGCTGCTACAAAGTTACAAGTGTTCAATGTACCTTTACCTCCAAACTGCAGGTCAGTGTTCACGCTTCCTGTTTCTCTGAGCAGACTCTCAGTCCTGCTGTGTGTTTAGCTCACGAACGTTACATCGAATCTGGACACAGCATTTGTTCCTATGAAAGCCGCTCCGTAGCGTCTTGAACCCAAAAAAGACTAAGCCAGCTAACTTTTGGTTTAGCGCACGGCTAACTTGAATGGGAATACAATTATTTAATCTTGTGGCTCTTCTAGACTTTCCAAATGTAACTGGACTAAATGGCTCCAGTTATGATGGTGAGACGAGACATTTCGCACAGGTTTTGAAGATCAAAAAATGTATCCACTGTTTTAAAGACACTTCTTTCACAATCTTTGCTTATAGCAAATTCTTTCTGGACCGCAGTGCATCACGTGACGATGTAATTACGCAGTTTGGCCACTACCGCGAAGTCTTCGAAGCCTGACGCTATTCCTTGGTTTAGCTATTAGCTCTGTTAGCTGTTAGCTCATCTAACCAAACACAACAAGGACTCTGCTACCCACCAGCTGCTAACAGCTAACTTGCTCTCCTCCTGCCAGTTTAAACACAGATTTGTTGTTGAAAATGCAGCATTATCAGGGAAAAATAGGATGCATCCCCTCTTTATAGTGAGTTTATTGCCATTCTTTCATGTCACATTTTTCAGTCTTGACAAAATGAAAACGGTTTAATTTTGTCATTTAACAGCAGATGCCTGCTCTTTTCTGTAAATATACCAGCCACCACTATGTTACGTTCCTGCAAAAAATGTCAAAAATAATTATTCATGATAATCTAACAGTAATAGTAGAAAGTCCAAGGTGACTCTCCAAAATCCTTGTTTAATTTCATCAGACACATAGAACCCTCTATGATAACATTGACCAGGAAATATTTATTTGATCTGTTAATTTGTGATATTTTTCTGTGAAGGTTTTTAAGATTCAGTGGAGGTTCGTTAAATTTCTACTGGGAATGACCGAAAGTGTGTCTTGGCACAAAACAGTCGAGTCTGAGGTTGGATGCACATTTTAATTGTAGAAGGGCTTCTTTCAAGCAAAAACAAGGTGTTTCACGGCTCTTTAAAGAATCAATGTGTAATCAAATGATCACAAGCTAACCGGTGGCAGGAAGTGAGGACGGCTGAGGCTCATTTTCGCCCCTCGCAGGTCGATCTTCCACCTCCTGTCGTCCTGTGCCAACACTAAACATGTTCGTGTGTCTTAAAGGAGCAACAGTATTCTCAAAACGCCTCGATGTTTCCACTCGTGTAAATGTGAATTTGTAATGAGAGTGTGGAGAGAGAAAAGGGGGAGCGAGGGTGATGGAGAGAGAGAGGGAGAGAGAGAGAGAGAGAGGAATGGAACCACAGAGAAGTGACACGAGGGGGGAGGGACGGATGAAACGTGTCCTGCCACTGGAAGAGTTATGGCTGCCAGTCAGCATTTCATCGCAGGCTGCAGTCAATGAGCAGAGAGGGAAACACACACACACACACACACACACACACACAAATCCCAGGAATTAATAGTAAGGGTTTCTCTCGGTGCGGGGTTCCTCCCTCAGACGTTGCTTGGATATCGGCCTCCTCGTCTTTTACCCAACCTGTTCATCTGCATACAGAGAAATGCTTCTGCCTTGTTTGCATTATTGCTCCCTTGCGGTTTCTGACGGCGCCAATATCATCACGCCGACCGAAGCGTTAGCAATTTAGCCGGTGACCTTGCATGTGCTCCATTATACTCGTCCCCCGGTGGCTGTAAAGAAGACCTTCGGCTCATCCGTCTCTCTGTGGTCAGATTAGACGTGAAGATAACGATTTCTTCTCAGTTATGAAGCGTCTCTGTCTCTTTCCCGAAAGCTCTCTTCTTCATCTGTTTAAGTGTCTGGCTGAAGTGATGCAACCCGAATGAATGTTTGCTAAATACGTTTCTGCAAAACCACAGATACGTTCAAACCGTAGAGAAATGAGTTTTCTATTTCTCTGCTCTGTTCAGATTTAGGCACAAACGTCGGTCGGTCAGGAGTTTTGAAAAGAAATCATGGTTTGGCTGAAAAACACCTGTTTTGGTCGCCACGATCGCGGATGGAGATGTTTCGACTTCCGCATTCGTTGCCACAAAACCATCTGAAAATATCCACTGGTGTGACTTGAACTGCGGGTGGCTGTAATAATTGTTAATCCCGTCCAAACACACAAGCGTTTGAAGCCAAACCGCCCCAACGAACGAGTCCAAACATCACAGCTCACCTGTAGTAATCACATTAAGAACCACAAAGGGGGGGTAGGCGCGACATGGTGCTAATCAGATCCACCAGCTAATTAAAAGACTGAAATGACAGATAAAACCTGGTAACTCTGCCACTAAATATCAGCCTTTCGCTGTTCGCTGCAGGCAGAAACATGTGGGACATTCAGAGAGAGTGAAGCGCTGGAGATAAGACAGCAGCTCGCTCTTCACTCTGATCACTAATTAGTCCAAATTGACTGCAGCTGCTGCAGCTCGTCTGTTCAAACGTCCGGCAGGTGAAACTGAATCAAGCCACTGAAATCACTGCTGGCTCTTTTAAACAACATTCAAATGAAGGGAAACATGCACAGAAAGGAATTACGTGGTTTATATGAAATGACGGGGTTTCACCTCCGTATGAACGTCCTCACCGTGAAGTTTGATCCGTCCGAAACTTTAATGTTGTGGTTTAACTCAACACGACAGCCTCTGAAGGGCGCTAGGACCGACTGTTTCGTTGTTACACCGAAACTCTCGCCAAAATGCAACCTAGGCTTTTTTTTGTGAATGTATATGAGTCAAACCCTCACGTAAAAGCATAATTACAAAGAAAGAGGCACTTCTAAGATTTACCGTATTTTCGTTTTCGGGTCAAACTCGTTTTCAATGGGAGTGCTACGGGAACTTTTACACTAGCATCAAAATCTCTATTTTTAAAACACTAAGAAGGCTCGACACAACATGAAACTTTGCTCGTAGTATCACCAGGGTCTCTACACATGAACACGAGCATTGAGAACATTGTTTGTGTACACAGAGTTTACTGAAAAGAAGGTTTTTGAACAATTCACGTTAGCAGTAGCTTGTTCCTCTTGCCGCCATCATGTCAGTCGAAAAGTGTCGATCTCCGTAACATGGAGGACAGTTAAGGTGGAACGCTCCTCAAGCTTATTTCCATATAAATGCACGGATAATTCATTGTTTTGTCATTAGCGAGAAACAGTATTGACCTTGAAGTTGAAAAAGGAGCCTCATATAAGAAACAATACTAAAATAAAAAGCCGTAAAAGTCACGTGAGATATCGCGTCACGTTGTTGCCGGAAGACAGTAGCGTTCCACCTTAACTTAATGACAAATTTCCCCCAGGGAACAATAAAGTATGTTCTACTCTATAACTGTCCTCCAGGTTACGTCGCATTCTGAGATCGATACTTCTCAACTGGCAGGATGGCGGCGAGCGGAACAAGCATCTGCTAATGTGAGTTGTTCAAAAACTCAATGCTCGTGTTCATGTGTAGAGACCCTGGTGATACTATGAGCTAAGTTTCATGTTGTGTTGAGTCTTCTTAGTGTTTTAAAAATAGAGATTTTGATGCTATCGTAAAAGTGCCTGTAGTATTCCCATTGAAAATGAGTTTGACCTGAAAATGAAAATATGGTAAATTTTAAAAGTGCCTCTTTCGTCGTTATTATGCTTTTACGCGAAGGTTAGACTCGGGTACATTCACAAAAAAGCCTAGGCTGCATTTTGGCCAGAGTTTTGCTTTAATGTTGTACACTGAGAAATCAGGTTACACAGGGTCACACTCACTGACTAATTTCACATGATTATTATATATATATAGGAATAAAACAATATTCAGAATATGACACACGTCCTGTAAACAGCATGTTCAATTTGGATATTCCTATCAGACCGTTTGAATCTTGTCTGTTTTAGATATTTAGATAACAAACCAGCCAACAGTTTGTGAAGCTGCAGTCGGGATGCTTGCTCAGAAGAAAACATTTCTGGTCCGGAGGTAGAAACACACATACTTTTGACATCATGAAAGACGTGGATATCATCGTGTTTATGATGTAAATACCACAACGCCGACCTCTTCTGGAAGGTGGCTGAGAGAATGAAAGACGGAGGCTGTGTTTGCACGGTTACACGCTGAACACAGAGAAGTTCTATCCTGGCGCGAAAGAAGCAAAAAACAGCAGTTTGAGAAGGATTCCTCCATCGTGCTCCAATTCACCAGAGATCTCATTGCTCTGGGTCTGAAGTGTGTCTCTGTTTGGAAGACCATGTAGCCCTGACACTTCATCCCGCCTCTCTATCGCAGCAAGAATCAGGACACCCAAACACAAACAGGTTGGGATAGCCCACTTCACTGAGGGGAGATCTCAACCTCTAGCACTTGTAACTCTGTCCTGAGGGGGGCGGGGACACTCGACAAAACAACGAGTGGGGTGAACATTTGAAGAAGGATTGAGTGTGAGTACGTTCGGCTCACTCTGTTTGTCGAATTACTCACTGTTGAGTATTATTCATGGTGGTGTGATGATAAATTATGAAAGAACTTTCTGTAAGTCAAACAATCCCCAAAGTGGGAGCAAATCATTTCCACCGGCCCCGAAACAGAAATTGCAAAGTGTAATGATTTAAGGTTTTTGCACATGTTCACATGTGAACAGCAAATTAGAAACCTGATTACACGACAACAGACCTGCTGGTTTCTCAGCAGAAGGCCTGCTGCTTTGAATTTGTCGCTGCGATGCATCTCAGGGGGGTAAAAAAAAAAAAAAGAGCTCGCAGACGTCTTCTCACCTGCTGCGGTTCATGTATGTGCAGCCTGAAGCGCAGAGGGGCTGTGTGAAGGTGAACGTAGATCAAAAGGGTGCGGTGATCAATAAATCTGCTGTCAGACTGGTGTCATCGCTCTGAAGCAGATCACAGTGACGCGGGATGACAACGGCTTAGCGAGTGAAGAATCGGCTCCTCCAGGAAATCACGTCGTCGTCTCCGGATGGCGCCAGAGGCAGATGGCGTGAGTTTTGTAAACAGTTAATTAGGACAGTGACGATAGAAGGAAATAATTACAAAACTGTTTGGTGGAGACGTTCGCCCGATTGCATCAGTCCAACTCGAGCATCCCGCTGTGTTTCATCCTGCTGGTTTAAACGGCCGCGTGATGCATCTCAAGAGATAAAACCGGTGAATAATCTTTTGTAAAAGTTGGGAGTGAGGCTGTGATGCAGAGGACCGATGCGTCGTCTCTCACACAGACAGGCAGACTGCAGAGGTATAAGTGACCCGTGTGATGTGTGTGGAGGTGGTTGTTCTGCAGCAGCCGGGTGTCAGTTAACACAGACGACGGCTGCCTGTAATGGCTCTGCACTCTACGAAATCTGAGGCTGCAGATTTATCAACATTTATGTCCTGCTTCCTTCAGGCGGCTGCCGCAGTTTGATGAACCAAAGGAGGAGAAGCCGAATACAACAGACTGTGAGAGTCACTCGTATTAATGTTCGGATCGATGCACACTTTGACGCTTCAACCACAGAAGTATCTTATTTTGGTGCAAATTTAAGCACGTCCTGTTGGAGCCGCTCAGAGTGTTTTGTTTTGCTCTTGTAGACAAAATCACCAAAGTGGCAGCGAATTGATGCTTCGCCAGAAACAGACGCGGTTCTGAGATGTTTTTTCTCAGCAGAAAAGTCTGATAATGTCATGCCAGGCCACGCAGTGCTTCCAATCTCTGCTTGACCAACACAGACCACACCATTCAACAACCACGCAAACGCAGATCCACACGCGGTGCCGTTCAAACCAGAGAAACGTGGCGGCTTGTTTGATGGAAACTGAAGAAACGTTTTTTTTACATCATGAAAACAGATCAGCAAGATGTGTTTCTGAAGAGGCGAGAAACAAGCACGTCTTTATGGTTAACTGAGGCGACACGCCATGCTGGACACCCGAGATCTGCATAAAGCAGCCAGAACTCAACTTTATTCAAATGAGAACCAGATAACACGACGCCCCGTCTCTCTGAACACACACAGAAGTCATGTAGTGCCAAAGGAAAACTATTGAAAACATAGCGTACACTGAAACGGATATGTATTTTTTAGGTGGGCGGCTAAAGTGCGTCTTGCTGCTCGTTCTGTTTACAGAAGTACCACGCTGCCTGCCGGCGCTACTCGCTGCTTCTCCACACAGGCGGAGAGCTGACATTCATCTGCTGCAGGCTACACAATGACTCGTTATAAGTACCTCATACAACCTCACATCAAAACAACCCGAGCTTTCCCTTTAAGGTCAGGTAATTAACAAACCGCTAACCTTCAGTTTTGGTGAGGAATGTTTTAGTCTTGGCTCTTTAAAGCATTCTTAAGTGTTTTTCTCGGCAAAGTGAAAACAAACAGGTCCAGGACTTTCTCGTCGACCCTGATCAGGAACAACTCGTTTCAGCAACCTCGAATCCAAAATAAGTGGCGACGCAGCGCGAGACGTAAACAAAGACAGAGTGCCGTCATCCTCGCATGTGAGCGGCTGAGTCTTTCCAGGTCGTCGCGTTCAGACGCAGTCACGATGCTCTCACCTGTAACCAATGAACCTGTTTGTGATCCAGACAGATGTTTTTGGATCATTCCACAGTTTTCTTTTTCCACCATGTTTAAAATGTGTTGCTGGCATCAAATTCAGGGTAAGAATACATCTACAAAAATCACTCAAGTTGATGAGATAAAACGTTAATGATATTGTATTTGTACTGTTTTCAGTGATGGTGTCAAAAAAAAAGAATTAGTCAATGATCAGTTTTTCTTTTAAGTGCAGGTGAAATAACATTTAATAGCATTTATCCCACATCAAACATCAGGCCGAGTTCTGACTGCAGTCAGCCGTCCCAACACATTTTGGATGTTTGTCAGAGTGTGTCTGCGCACACACACACACACACACACACACACACACACACATACACACACACACACAGTGGTACATTTTGTGCTCTGTGGCACGCTCCACTGGTGCTCTCCCCAACCCTACCGGGTCACGGTCCCATTGGAAATCCATGCAGCTGAAGCCTCTTCCCCCCTCGGCTGCCTGCTCATTGATTACCTGTCAGAAGGAGAGGAGGGCGAGAGAGAGAGCGGGCCTGGGCGAGAGACAAAGAGAAACACTGACACAGAGAGAGAGAGAGAGAGAGAGGTGACGGGACGTGGCAGAATGAGAGTGAGGAGGAGGAAGAGTTCTGCAAAGTGAAACCGGGAGACGATGTGAATGACGAAAGGGGAAGAGAGACGGGATGAAACCAGCAGGGGGACCTGAACCTGAACCAGAGCTCTCTCTCTCTCTCTCTCTCTCTCTCACACACACACACACACACACACACTCTCCCAACATCTATTTTCTGTTCATTACAACCTCTCCTGACGTCACCAGCTGAGAACTCACTGACTCTTCTCATTTTCAGTCTTGTGAAGGAAACACTTGCACGATCCTTGTTTTTAAATTAGTGTCCCAAAACTTTGTCTCATCGACACTTTTGACTTGTAAAGTCTCTCTCACACAGACTCTCTGTGTGATCGAAGTTGAGTTGAAGTTTGCATTCAGCGGCTTAAATCATTGCGTAAACCCCCAAATTATGAGTCAACTAAGTCTAAAGATAATAAGCAAATGTTGACTAACACAAACGCTGGTGTCCTCTGTGATGATCCTGTGCTTTAACCTATTCAACCATCCTGACCTCTTTATGTAATGTGAGGACTTTGTCGCTGTTTATACTACATCACCTGACGGTCTGACAGACAAACTGCTCCCATGTGCGATCAAAGACGGCTTCAGTGCAGATGTTTGGCTCTTACAAACACCACAGGCTCAAGATAATGAGACAGGAATATAATTTACATGTAGATTCATGGAATAAACATGTTTTTAGGTTTAACGAACGGGTGTCGAGTAATATTAGTCTTTCTATAATAATCCTGATGATGCCCATGAGACAGCTGGAGAACATGTGAGCTGCCCGGATGTATAGACGGATATTTCAATGTGAAATCACGTTACTGCAGGAGAAATGTGTGAAGACTGATCTGTGCAGTCTCACACCGAAACTGAGCTCGGGCCAGAACAAAACTATAAACGCAACACTTTTGTTTTCCCTCCCATTTTTCCTGATAAAAAGATCTCAAACTTTTCACACAGACGTCTTACAGATGTTGGCACGCTGGCTGCAGACCAGAGCTGATGTCTGTGATTTAACGATCCTCTCACCACCTCGAGTCGTCTCCGATGCCGAGCAGCGAGGTGTTTTGCAGAGTTGTGTGCAGATCCTCGTGATGCGTCTCTGTGCGTTATCACGCCGCAGCACGAGGCGATGGTGGGAGGATGAACGGCCATTCTTGCACACCTGTGCAGTCATCATGTTGATGTGCCACACCTGGTGGATGGATCTCCTCGTAGGTGCTCACTAAGATGGATTTAAACAAATTTGCTCTTCTTTTAAAAGTGAGATGAGTTTGTTTGTGCAGAAAAAGTCGCACTTGTGAAAACAGGAATTGAAAACAAATGTGTTAGCGTTCACGTTTTTTGTTCAGCGTATAACGAGCACGGAGCAGTGCAACATATTTTCAGAACTCTCAAAGCCGACATGTTTTACTCTCCTCCCCAGCAGCAAAGAGAATCAAAGCTGCGCGTGAATATTAATGCAGGATTCAAAAGTCTGTCGAGGATTTTTTTTTGGTCGGGTCCGTCGACGTACAATCCTGAGACGGGCCGGTGCGGAGCGAGAGCCGCTCGGTGACGAGGATGAAGAGGGAATGTAAATGTCAAAATGTTAATGAGATTAGAAAAAAGGCAGTGAAAGAGTTGAAAAGAAGAGGTGAAGCAGCAGAACGTGGGGGTACAGCTTCCCTCTGATGTATCCCAACTATCATATCTGAGCTTTAATGATTCTCTCTGGATGAAGGAAAGAGAGACTAAAGAGAGATCAAGGGAGCCGAGGGGGGGAGGAGTGGAGGAGGATGGAAGAAAGAAAAGGCAGTGAAACAGCACAAGAAGAGACAGAAGTGCCCTTCCAGAATACTTCTGCTGTGAGTCAGAGAGCTGCGTCGTATTGCCCTCAGTAAACCCGAAATTAAATTCTGCTGTGTTACTTTGCCAATAGAGATATGAGGTGAAATTAAACTCAAGCTGTTTAAATTAATTTAAAACAGTAAATTCTCAGTTTATTAACCTGCATTACAGAGAGGCAGGACTAATCCCCGTGTTCTCTCGGGAAGCTTGTTTTCTGACCTGTTCTTGTCAAACGTTGTTTTGAACGTTAAACTCAACACTTCGTCCGCGTCCTTTGCTATAACGTAGAGAAAGGAGAGAGAGTCGCTATCGGCTGATTCTACGTGCCGTCCATGCCGAAAACCTTTTCGTTTATTCTCCAGTGGATGAGTCAGCTACACTGAGCTCGGGTTTTTAAAAATACTGGTCGAAACCAATTTCAGTCCCCCAGCCCTTGGCGTGAGCGGTTCTTTGTTCTAGACCAACTGCGGTTCAGCTGCTTCGTTTGGAGCCAGTGCCAAGACCTGGTCCTCGGTCTGGAGAACTGGTTCCAGAGTGGCACCGACGCTGCTGGTCTGCAATAACAGACAGCTTGTGTCAGGCCAAGGACCACCAAAAAACACTTTATGACCTCCATTTAAAAAAAAAAAAAAACCCAGAAGTTTAAAGCTTGTTCTGACTGATCCACCAGAGTCAAATCGACGCAACATGGGTCCGAGGTCCAGGCATGTTTTGCTGGCATGTAAAGCCAGGAGCAACACTTTTAAAGAGTCGGTGTAGTTCGCCAAAATTGTTCCTACAATGCGGGGAAACGATGTGACTGTGTGAAAAGCTTCAGACCAGCACGAGCACTTCGTTAGTTTGGTCGAAAGTGGGTAAAAGTGCCGTTCTGGAACCAGTTTTCCTGGTTGAGTATTCAGTTCTTTGGCTGTCGAAAGACAAAAAAAACTGGTTCCAGAATAGGCACTGGCTCTGAACCAGCACCTGAACCACCTTGGTTGAAAAGGGGGATGTGACTGTCTGCTGCAGCAGGTAGAGTCAAATCAGTCGGCCCCAGAATGCAAAGCTGAAGGTCAACTCTTCACAACACTCTTCATCAACCTAATCTGCTCATATTTAAAGCAGTTCCTTTCCTATAAAGCAGAAAGAACCTCATCAGCTTATCCCCAATAAATATGAACTTCTCTGCGCTTTGCTGTGAACTGCAAACTAAATATTCCTTTAATGAGGTACAAGTCTCTATTTTTAACTCATTGTGTCTCTCTGGGTGGGCGGGCTCGAGGTTTGACTGACGGGAAAGCGAAGGTGGCCGGTGGGAATAAGCTGCGTGAGAGGGGATTCATTAGCACTCTCAAAGGGGACACAGTCATTTATAATTAAATGCAGAAGCAGTTCAATAATAGATGATCGGCTATGAGCGCTTTCCTGCGACGGAGCGTGAGACAAAATGCAGAAGCAGAAGAAGAAGAAGACGAGAGAACAGAAGCTGCGAGAGGAGACGAGACGTGAAGCAAACAACCTTCAAGATGGCTGAAAGTAATCACACGCGGTCAAAAAAACAAAAACACTTCGGTCGAGTCAGCAGCTTCTATCTCAGCCTGTGAGTTCAGACCACAGCTTAATCTCTTTATCATGAGATAATACATAGAGTTCACAGTTTTTAAGCCTGTTAGCGTGAGAAGATAATTCATTCAGAGCGACCTTGGTGACATTAATTCCTCCTATTATTGCCCCATAACCTCAAACATCACAAGTACATCCAAACTGCTCGTCAGATGGATGAGTAGCATTTGCAAATTGCAGCAATATTCCCTTTTTCTAATATCGTGCGCAGATTTAAAACCCGCATCAGAAGGAGGGAGATTTTCTGGGTTATTGGCAAATTCCAGTTTGCCTTCAAGGCCGGAGGGTAAATGTCAATAAAGGGGGAAAGTCTCGCGTCAAGGTGAGTGAAATCTGGGAGCTGTTTCATCCATTTTCAAAGGGCAAACTGAGCTGAGAGTCCAGAGACGAGTGAAGCACATCAGGCAGGATCACCTCTGCTTCTGGGTCGGGTACTGTACAAAAACACCCACTTTTGCTTTGCATCATTAAATTGAGAGAAAGGATTAAAAACAGGGTGACTCTCTCTCACATCTGGAGGTGTGTTTGAGTGAAATATATTCCATTTAGAGGAACCTAACAAAAGGACGGCTGAGATGATGACGCATGATTCCAAAAGTTGGGGAAAATATATCCAGATTGCATAACATAGAAACATATCATTCAAGATGAGACCTGAGTTTTGTTTATATCCTGTTTTATTTTGTAGTCGTATCGTCATGTGTCCATCCCGTCTGTCGATTTTAGAATTGAACTCTGAAAATGTGAATGGACTCAGTTTGCGTCCTGCAGACGATGCAGAGCACGAAGCGGGAACACGCAGCTCTGTGTTGACGGCGGTGAAGACGGATGACTGTGGTGCGTTGAGGCGCACAGATTTAACAGGCGTGTCACCGGGCAGATGTGGCAGGATGTGGATCAGCTGCCCCTGTGGGACCTGAGCAGGCGGAGGTGGACATGAGGTCAGCCTTCACTGCCTGTAAGACGTCTACGTGATGTGTCACTGAATGTAAGAAGATGCCGAGTCAGCTCCTGTTAGCGTTTCAGTGTGCTGCTCAGGCCTGCGGAGTCTGATGGAGGTCGAAGGCTGTCTGATGTGCATGTCAACACCTTCGACATATTTCTGTAAGTGTGATGAGGCAGCTCACGGCTCCGTCACATGGCTGACGGTGTTCTTCCAAACGTCCATGGTCAAAGACAAACTCGCTGCTGTAGAAGCAGCTGAAAGTGGAGAAAAAAAAAATATTTACAGTTTGTAGGATTCTTGTTTTGTTCGACTCCATGATGACGAAGAAAAAAAAGCGCTTTTTGACTAAATGTCTGGCAGCGCCTGGAGAAAGTTATTAACACGGCGTTAATGACTGAGGACACTGAGGTCATATCCTCGGGTGATGTGGAGATTTTTAACAACCTGTTGCCATGTGAGACTTTTATTTTGGGTGGAAATCTGGAGCGGAAAAAAATCAGTGACCACAGGGCTCCAGACTGATTTTCCACACCGGTCGCATGATAAACTAAATTAATTTATTTTATCAGCAGTCGGACAAAAAACTCTGAAAATGATTCTTATAATCAGAAACAAAAGCCAAGATTACTGTATACAATTCATACGTGTGAGACATGATGTGGTTAGTACGATTCGCACAGGCGATGACCCTGCATGCTCTGCAGCAGCTAGCTAACTCAGTAGCACCAGGCACACCGGCCAACCAACGAGGGAGCAGCAGACTGTTGTTCAGCCGATAACAGAGTCCCACAAAGAGCGTAGCCATTGAATTCAATGAAAGAGCCGCTGCGCCAGAAAGACATTCCTGTAGCTGCTAATGTTAGCATAAAGCAAACAGTGAGGGAGCAGCAGTGACAGATTGTCGCTCAGCTGATAACCGGATCACCACAAAGCACGCAGCCCTTATCTGAGCTAAAGAACAACAGGCTCATTCAACAACTGATATTAGCACGAAGCACACAACCCCTGACTCTGTCGTTCAGCAGCTAACTCAGTTAGCACAAAGCACACACAGACAGCAGCAAGGAGTGAGTGCCACGCTGCGTAGCCCTCGGACTGAGGTACGTTGGAGACAACAATTTTGCTTGTGTTGATATGATTGTTGATTATTTATACATTTAACAGACTAGAAAGGCTAAGAGAGAATGCATGTCGTTCTCTTTGTGCAAGAAATGCAAAAAAGTGAAAGAATCACATTTCTTCTGGAGGGATTACAAGTGCACCCTCTTCTTCTTTTGGAGTTTCTAAGTGTTTTTCAGCTTCTCAGTCATCAATAACACGAAGTTCACGGACCACTGGTTCGGCACCTGCTTCGATTTCCGAATGAATGTCAGCTAATCTCTGTCAAACACTGCACTGTTGTTCTGCTGCCATATCAGTTCATTTCCCCAATATTCTGAGAGCGTCCCTCCTGTCGAATTGCTTCCTTGTTGAGATTAGTTTTGCCTGCAAGTCCTCCAGAAAAATGATGTGTGGTTTGCTGAGTGTCGGATGGCGACTGCTGGGAGCTGATGTTGTTTGCTTGGTCAGCGCTGATTGACAGACTCTGGGCCAGAATCCACAGCCGGAGGATTCATTACACTGGAATGTTTGTGCAGTGAAAGCATGAGGCATTCTCTGAAGCTTTCAAACAAATGAGAATAAAAGCTTTGTCCACAGAGTGTATTGCAATGACGGAGGTGCTGATAACGATAAGATCGACTCGCAGTTAGAAACAAGGCCGAAGCTGCATCCTGAATACACAGCACACTAATTATTTACAGCAAGCACTACATCAGACCTTTTCAAGTGGTGGCCCGCGGGCCGAATGTGGCCCTTTAACAACCTTCTGGCCCTCTGGTCATTAAGTTAAGAGACTAATTAGCCCATTCATTAGCAATGTCTGTTGCTGAGCACAAATTGATCTCATTTCATTAAAAGTTTAACCCTGGCTGTTTAAGCAAAGTGAATTTATGAGAAGAACTACTTCTGTGATTAAAAAGGTGTTTAACTTTTGTACATTGTAGTTTCTTTATTTGAATCGGGAAAGTAAGTAAAGCAAAGACAAAATACAACTTCATTATTCTGACACATTTAATTCAGAGTCTGACAGGTCAGGACGACAGGGAATGTAAATGTCCGGCCCACTGGTACGTTTTTTAAATCTGGCCCATCTGAAAAAGTAAAAGATCATCACATTATACTTCTTAAGCACTTAACTTATCAGTTTATCATCATATTTTAGATGCAAACTGAAAACGATATGTGTTTGACGTTCGTGATGACTTTGGAAAGCTACTGCCAATTAAACATGACAGATTTACTGTGATATATTGCTTTCTTTTATCTGTTTCACTACAGTAGCACCAACTATTCATTTTTTCCAGATAAACAAATTCACTGTATTTCCTCGCGCATTGCATTGTGAGAGAAAAAATGTGACGGGATCAAACCGACTGCGACGCCCGCCGATGTGTTTGCGTTCCGACCACAGGACTAATCATTACTACCTTATTAAGTGAGTTTTAACGAGTAGGACCGCACCTATCTTTGAACTCGGTCGCATTTTGATCTGAACTACACACCTGTAAAGTTACGTGACTGTATCTTGCACGGTTGTGGCGCAATCGCACTGAATAAATACCACAATTCTACTACAATAAAAAATAATCACCACGGCAATATGACAGACATCATTTCTGGGATATTGCAGCAAACGTTCCCCATACCACGTCTCTCCAGTGTAGCTCGCACAGCCAACTGCAATACACATGTGTACAATTTGGGATAATGTCATCTTGCAAACACGCTTACAAAATATGGAAATTCTACAATGCTGATGTTAACCATGTTCACCATCTTGGGTAAGAATGTTAGCTCATACTTGCTAATTAGCAACTGAGCACAATGTTCCTCTCTTAACAGCCATCTGACGGCGGCAGGTATCTGTCACGTCAGTGGTCAGTAATTGGAGTGAAGTCGTTACCGGCGAGATGCGGTTTTGTTCAACCAGCACCAGGCTGTCGGAAAATAACTATAGACTTCGACATGCACAGCGTTTCTGTGGTTATTTTCCGACAGCCCGGTGCTTCATGATTCATTATCTGACATTATTTCTACAGCGGTGTAAATCAGCAGGTGTGTTAAAACTGTTAAAATGTGAAAATTGTTGATTGTAGATTTAACCTTCTGTTCCCATCAATCTCCTCCTGGTGTCTCCGTCTGAAGGCACCAGCCTCCACAGTTGAGAGGTGAAGTGGAACCAGGAGCATATAAAGCTACGTCACTGCCGGAAATGGATATGAAAGGTTATTTATGTATAAAGGGAATACTAACGGACCAAATATTGACCCCTGTGGCACCCTGGTGACGATGGCGTCTATGATTCAGCACAGTCAGTCTCAACAGTCTGAATTCTCCCTGAGACGATGCTTACTGCTGAAAACACAGAGGCTCAGTGCTCGTTAGTAGTCATCAGCATGTTGTTCTGCACTGTCATAATGATTATTATGTGGCTGTAATGAGCTCGGCCTCCTCTAGGGGACACTAGCAAGACTTCAGACTGATAATCCTGTTGCCTCACCTGACTCACCGCCCGGAGGAGATGTTTGTGTGAATGAGACCTTGTAAAGTGGAAACTGAATGGTTTTCAGCCCAGAAAGCTTACACACACTCTCTCTCTCACACACACACACACACACACACACACACACACACACACACGCAGACAGACACACACAGTTTTGACAAAGTTCCCGGCTGCTGCAGAGTGCAGATATGATTTCTCTCCGGCAGCCTCACTCCGGCTGTGTACGGGTCTGGTGGGCGTTATTGATCGGAGGAGCATCATCACCCACACTCAGCAACATGTTCGCCAAAGGTCAACAAAGGTCACGGAGTCAGCTGCGAACCCTGAATACTTTTTTCCTTTTATTGACTTCCACGCTTTCCTCTCGCTGTGTGCGCAGGTCGGTTCTTATAAAATGTTGTGCAGCATCGCGGGAGCCTCAGAGGGGAAATGCTTTCGGCAATCTGGGGAGCGGTATTGACAGATTAATGATCAAAAGGTCGTTTAGGTACAACAATGTGCAACTTTTTTCACCTGATAACAGGGTTGTAGTACTTGAGAACAGTCTCGTTGTTGATTTCAGTCTGGAGAGGTCTTTGTCTGGGTCTTGTGGATGTTCTGACTTGGTGTTGTTTACTCGGATTAAGTCTGACTCACCAGATGTAGGCGCTCGTTTCAGGCGGCATTCCCCTCCTACTACTGCAATCTGCTTGTGTCCCTACGTGAAACAGCAGCCCTCCGTGCTAGAACTCTGCACACTGAAATCAGAAAGTTACTGATGGTCGATGGTGGGAGCAGTGGAGCGCCAGCACGAGGATGCGACGAGGTCAGGAGTCAGTGAGCGCCTCAGCAGCAGCAGGAGCGACAACAGGACACTATGAATGTATGTGAACACCTACGTTCATGACGCAGCCGGTTGTCTCGTGAACATTTGGCTCAACAGGAAGTGTATCTCCCACCTAGCGCCTCACATCCCACTGGGGCCGTTTCAGATTCGGACTCTTCTGCCCGCCTGACACTGTCGACTTGCTGTGATTGTGTGATTTTGGTGCTTCAACCACGGCTGAGTGGGCTAGATAGTTAAATTGCATATTTTTTCATCCGTTATAAGTGTATTTATTGTCAGTATTTATTATTATTGTATTCATTTTTATTTTAAAAATTGGAAAACTGGATTCTCCACGCACTGCCTGCCTGGCTCGATCGGCTCTGTGCAGTTTGACCCGGCTGTCTGCTTCCGTCAAAAATAGAGTTGGCGTGTATCCTCCGTTAGCGCTAACCACGGTCGCTAACTGTACAAACCGAAAAAAAAGCACCTCTTTAAATTTAGCTATTTCTAGCCCATACTAGGGGAGTTAAGAGTTAAGATTTAATGGAGGACGACTACTTTCCCATAAATGCGCGTCGGCTTACTGACATCCCAGGTTACAGTCAGCACTTTGTCCAGAACCATCTGGTTCTGTGAGACTAACTCGGACTTGTCTCAGCCTGTATGGGTGTTTTGGTTCTGACACGACTCTTGACTCAGTTTTAACTCTTGTCGCTGTCTTGCAGCTCATTTGACTCGGACCTGTCTCGGCTGTGCGCGAGTTCTGGATCAGACTCATTCTCAGTGATGCTTTGATTGACTTGCAGACTTGAACGTGTCGCTGTCGATTTCTTTTTTAACCCTGTCTTGTCATCTTGTAGATGTTTTATGTTCAACTTGTCTCAGCCTCGTTACCGTGTTGACTTTCATTTGTCTCGGTCTCAGATTTGACTTGTTGACTTGAATAAATATGTAAGAACGGACGTCAACAAAGCATTAACTCGTGTCTTAGCTCAGGCTTGGACTCAGATTCGACATAAGCGGTCTTGAACTTCAGTACTGCATCATAAAAAAATCCTCATACACTAAATACGCTGAACCCTGTCCCTTACACTCCCCTCCTCCTTCCTGTAACCGTATCAACATTAAAAAGAAAAAAAAAACACAGAACAGGTTTTCGTATTGGACTTCATTCATATGCACACGTTATTATACAGCTGGAAATAAATCCCAGAGGCAAAACAGTGAATATATTTATTAAATTTTTTATTTTTTTTTTCGAGCAGAGCTTTGATAAATTCTTCTTCAGTGGCAGTGAACTCTGTCGGCGAATAGGAGAAGTCTGTTTTAGCTCCGGGGGATGAAGAAGCAGCCTCATCCGGACGGCTGCGGACCCCCGAGACGCTAAAAAGCGAGCGGCTGCAGAGACTGCTGGGCAAAAAAAAAAAAAAATGTTGTTCGTAAACAAGCAAACAGCATAATCAGGCCAGCTCCCAGGGTCTGTGCGCAGCAAAAGTGTTTGAGAGTTTGGAAAATGTAAAAATAATTATTCATGAGCTCTTCCCTGGAAGCAGGTGAGTGCGTTTGGATGCATGCTCTGAAAAAACAGGACTCGCATACAAATGTTCCAGAAGAAACACTGAAGCCAAACTGTTTGACACCTTAAATAATAAGAAAATATGTCATACATATCTTTATTATGCAGTCAGAGGAGAGGCAGCAGGGAAGCTTCAGACACAACAGCGCTACTGTGTACAGAAGACGCTCCCCCGCTGTCCATTGTCTCCAACAGGACTCCCAAACCGAAACCCTCAGGGACAAGTTTTATATAGTTTATCTAAGAACAGCCTGCAGCATCTGTTGGTCTTTGTTATACGACATGTATCGCCTCTGTTCACGTCAAAGTCTTGTCAATAGAAATACCACAGTATTTATAGTCCTCCACTGTTCACTCGCTGCCCTTTAAAGAGTAAAGACACCCAGACAACAGTTATTCATTATTAGAAAACTTGATTATCGATCATCGATATCAGAGTAAGTAATGTGTCAGTGTCAAGTTCACAGAATAGGATGCAAGATGCACAAGCCGACGCGTAAAACACAAAAGGCAAAATATGAAATACAGAGGCGGCGAACCAAAGCTGAACAAAGTACAATCCAAGAAAAGCAAAGTATCAAAGAGAGACGCAGGAACGGACCAGAACAGGACGGGAAGCCGAACAGACGAACTGATCGAGAGAGCACAGACTTTATAAACCAGGGCTGATTATCTAATAGGACACAGGTGAACACAGGAAAAAGGGCTGGAAACATACAGGAAATGGAAAACATAAAACAGGACCCATGAGGGTAGAACTTCAAAATAAAACAGGAAATAACAAAACCACGACTAAAACCGTGACGGTCAACAGTCAAGCACATGTCCTGTAACAACGGGATTCATTGCTGCACTTTAAAGTTGCAACATTTAATCGACAGCTGTGAAGTCCTGTGTGTATAAAACAGTTCAAGATCCCATGAAGTCAAAACTGCTGTGTTAAGTCTTTATATCACATAGGTCTTGGTCGAGGCCCAACAGTGGCAGAACAACCATTATGTAGGTGGGTGATGTAGTTCCAGGCTGAAAGAATGTTGGGATAAATATTGATTGATTAATGTAATAGATTACTTTATGTCCGCTTTGTGCTGGAAGCCTTCGAGGCAGCGGAGAGGACGGTGGTGGGGCCGGTCGCCCTCGTGTTTACTCTGGCTGAACGCCTTCCACCCAATCTTATGTCATTATCGCCATTTGATGGAATAAGTAACTCATATAATATGCAATGATGGTCTATTAAGAAATGCCTTTGGGTTGTCTTTATTTAATTTCTGATTTAGCTCATTTGGCTCTGAGCTTTATGATCAAAACAAATGTAGCTACATTGTATAAAATCAAAAGATACTCTGATAACTGGTATTATAAGGTGTATAAGTGGTTAACTATCTTATCGTTTCGTCGCCGTGGGGTTGGTGTGGTTCCTATAGTTGCCATGGTGACAGGACCAGCACGCACAAGGACGCCTTCAAAGCTCAACATCTTAATGGTAAAAGGACAATTACTGTTGAAATCTTAAAGAAATAATTGATTTATATAATGGCGTGTCATTTTTCAATGTTCAGTGTTAGATGAGTGGTGGAGAAAGAACTCAGATCCTTCATTTATGTGCAAATGCATACAACTACGTAACACTTTATTACAAGTCCTGCCTTCCAAACTATAATCTTGTTGAGGTGTAATCTGCTGAAGGTACTTGAAATATCCACGGTAAAAGCACGAGTTCTGCGTAGTTCAAGCTTTACAACAAACCATAATTTCTCAAGAACAACTGACAACCATAACATTATTATTATTATAATTTATTTTTATTTTGTTTTAATTTTAAGGCTATTTATTTTATTTTATTTAATTTTTCATGCAATTCTTTTTGTTATGCCCAAACTTCATGATGATGGATCAGTTCAGGAACCGGTACTGGTTCTGGAAAAAGCTCTCTAGGTCAGAATGAGGTGGGTCTTAAATCAGCCTTTGTGCTGTAGGTTGAGGTGGGTCTCAGGTCATGGATGGTGACTCTCTTGACCCGCTGATGGTAACCCTTTTGGCGTCGATGGTGCAAAGACTAGTGGATATTTTAGTGGACCCGGATCAGGAACTGGTACCCAGCCCAAGCTCTCTAAGAAGACGAGGAACAACTCCCCATGAACCCCAAAGGACACGGGAAGAAACCTCGGGAAAGACAATTCAGAGAGAGATCCCCTCTCCTCAGACAGCTGGATCTCCATGCATTTGTTCTCGTATTTTTGCGAAACACACCTGAACTAGTTACATTTTTTTTTTCAAATTAAAGAATCAGAGATCCCGGAGAAAACCAATTGTCGCTCAGGATGAAACAAATGCATGTGTTTAAGTCCGTCTCCCGTCAGCTCCTGAGCGTGGCTCAGGGCAAACAGAATAACCTCCTGTACCATTTCCTCTTTTTCTTCTTCTTGCTCACGACATCTTCCAGCTGGGTCTTCATGGAGCTTTCTGTCTCCTTCCTCTCCTGCTCCTTTTCCTGTAGCGTCTCCTTGAGACCCTCTGTGGCCTGAATGCCGGATGTGTCTTCCTCCTGCCACTTCACCTGATCGCTCTCCAGCTTCTGCTCAACATTTCTCAGAGCAGCCGCAAAGGTTTTTTTCTCGTGGCTCTGGTCATCCAGGTGAACCTCACAGAGAACTATAGATTTCTCATCTTCTCCAGCAGGGTTTTTGTCTCCTGCTGCCAACCGAGGCGCTGAGTCTCCAGGAGATCCTCTGCCTCTTTCAGGGCAGCGGCCATCTTCTTGGTTTTCTCTCTGTGCTCGTCAAGCTGGACTTGATGGGCAGCCTGAGATCTTTCTACAGCCTCCTTTGCATCCTGTTGCATATCCTGAATGAGGGACGTCTTTACCTTCTGCCACTCCACCTGACGATTCACAAGCTCCTGCTCAGCATTCCTCAGAACAGCCGCGAGGGTTTTGTTCTTGCATTTCTGCTCATGCAGCCGAACCTCAAAGTGATCTATAGATTTCTCCATCGCCTCCACCAGGGACACTTTCTCCTTCTGCCAGAAGTTGCGCTCATTCTCCAGAAGTTTCTGTGCCCTTTTCAGGTCAGATTTGATCTCCCATCTTTCCTCAGTGTGTTCATCCACCAGGGTTTGTGTGTTCCGCTGCCAGCCAAGGCGCTCAGTCCTCAGGAGATCCTCTGCCTCTTTCAGGGCCGCGGCCATCTTCTTGGACTCCTCTCTGTGCTCCTCAAGCTGGGCTTGATGGGAAGCCTGAGATCTTTCCACAGCCTCCTTTGTTTCCTGTTGCATCTTCTGAATGAGGGACGTCTTTTCCTCCTGCCACTCCACCTGACGACTCTCAAACTCCTGCTCAACATTCCTCAGAGCAGCCGCGAGGGTTTTGATCTCGCATTTCTGCTCATCCAGCTGAACCTCGTGGAGAGCTCTAGATTTCTCCTTCTCCTCCAGCAGGGACACTTTCTCCTTCTGCCAGAAGTAGCGCTCATCCTCCAGAAGTTGCTTTGCCCTTTTCAGGGCAGATGCGATCTTCCAGGTTTCCTCAGTGTGTTCATCCAGCAGGGTTTTTGTGTCCTGCCGCCAGTAGAGGCGCTCAGTCCTCAGGAGATCCTCTGCCTCTTTCAGGGCAGCTGCCATCTTCTTGGACTCCACTCTGTGCTCCTCAAGCTGGGCTTGATGGGAAGCCTGGGTCCTCTTCGCCTCTTTCTCTTTCTCGGCCAGTTTTTCCCACAGCTTCTGAACTTCCGCCCTCTCAAATACAAGATCAGCCTCAAGCTGTTCGGCTTTTGTGTGAGCCTTAAGCGCTGCTCCTTCCATGTGAAGGACTGTGTGTGTCTCTGAGACCGTCTGGAGCTCTGATTTCAGATCTTTGAGCTCCTTGGACTTCAGATTCTCCAACTGTTTCTTCTCCTGCGATGCGCCACGAAGGGTCTCGCCGTGAGAAGTCTGCACCTCAGTCATCACCTCAGGTTCATCGCAGAGCAAGTCTCGGTTACCGGAAAACAGATCAGATGGAGTTTGAACCTTCTTGGATCTTTCCAGATTTCGCCTGTCTACGCTGTTCACGCTTCTATTTTCCTCTCCTACCCGGGGAGCGATTTCTCCTCCTGGCTCTTCCTCTGTTCTTATCCTCAAAGTGTTCACCCTCCTTTCTCATCTTTGGTCTCGTGTCTGGTCCTCTCTCACTCTGTGTACGATCCATTGCGATGCAGTCTCAGCACAAATGTCAAATAAAACGTCAGAAGATCTGCTGAAACCTCTTTACATTCTAAAACGTATGACATCAAAGCCCCGTGAAGTCATACATTCTAAAATGTATGACATCACGGGGCTTTGATACTAATTTCTTTGCTTTGATGTTCTTCTTTCTGTTGCCATAGCAACAATAACAATGTTTGTTTTGTTTGAAAAATCTTGATCGCCTTTTGGACATAATGTGCATATTCAAATTTTTTGAATTCATTTTTCTGAATGAATAAACTAGATAAACAAACTCTCTTTGTTTTCTTTAAATTCCACTCATCCACGACTTCGATGTGGCAGAGAAATTCAACGACACTCATTTTGGAAATCATTGAAGTTATGACTCATGACTTGTTTGTAACCATACCAGCATTTTTCTACATGAACCAGATTTGATTTCCAAATCTTGTTATCTCAATATTCGGATTTTGTAGGTATTTAATGGTATTTTGGGGTTTGTAACTTCACTGAAAACATTAAAACATGTCGATGACTCATCCTGCACTCGAAGGCGCACACACATTTCTCATCCAGTAATCCAATAAAAAGAAAAACGCCTCCACAGCGGTGTGTGTTGCTCGGGACCAGACCTCCATGGCACTGTATCAAAAGACAGCTTGATAACTTTACTCAGTGATTTGGGTGAAACTGGGGAATTTTTCTGTGGAGAAAATAGAAAATATTTTCTGGCTTCCTCTCTGCTGGCCTCGGGCTGCTCTGCCTTGACAAAAGATATCTTCACTTGTTGCTAAAGTAACTGCTAACAAACACCCCGATGAACCAGCAGCACCAAAAAAAAGAAAGACAAGAAAAAGACAAAGACGGGAAGTGGAAAGTCACAACAAGAGACATAAGGATATAGTCTACAAAATAAAACAGGAAATGACTCATCGAAAAGCCCAAATCATGACATTATGTTGTACATTCTGTAAACAGTGGAGGGGAGGATGATTCTCTGTATGTTCGACACAACATCGTATCATTGTGTTAAAATAAGATATTGATTACTGCTGTTTAACAGGGTGCTTGTCCCTGACCTCTGGCTGACTTTACAGTCTGATCACTAAAGGTTTACAGTTTCCATCCACGGTGAAATTGCACCTCATGTGTGGACCGGTGTCATTGATTCTTGGGTCACAGCCCAGAAACTGTACTACACATTACTGGGTCACATTTTTTTTGGCTGTTTCCTAACGTTTAATTAAATTTTCAGCAGTGATTAAGTCCTGTCACTGTTTATGTGTACGGCTCATTACACCGAAGGGGTACATTTAATTTGTGAGTGAGAGGCTGACAAACAGTCCCGGTCTAAAGATAGAGAGGATGAATTTGGGTGATTGAGGGACGTTTGGACCAAAAACACAAAACCAGCTGATTTGTCTCTGGGCACACAGCTCGGATTTACATTTCTGTTCGTTGCAGGCTGTTTCACATGCTATCAAATGATTACATCAGTATTTCTATATATATTATATTTTTTATAACATTTTCCTCAAACTAATTTAAAAAAAAGCACCATCATCCACCTGACAGCAGGACAGTCTCTCTGTTCATGAACCCTCAGTGACTCACATCCCGTCTCGTCCTTTGAGTGTTTTATGTTTTAAATATCAAGCACATATTATTCAATAAGTCAGGGTGAACATATCCGAGCTTAAATGTAATTTCAAAGCACCATTTTGCAGCACATTTAACCACGAATATGACTATTTTAATATTTTATTAACGGGAAGCTGAGACACAGCGTGAAACAAAAACACCTCCTAAACGTCAGGAGACCTCCGTCAAATGTGGAACACTTACATGTGAAGAAATCCAGCAGATTTCAGGCAACAGGTCAGCAACAATGTTGAGACACTCGTGCTCTTCTAAGTCATGAAAAACTGCAATCAGAATTCTTGATGTAAGTTTACGTTGATGAGGTGTTAGTGGGCCAGTTTGATTAACAGATCCACGAGTCTGAAGGTTTATCACACAACAGAACACTTAATATTCAGAGGATATGGAAACCCTAACCCTTATCTTAGAGACAATTTATTTTGCATGTTGACAAGTTAAACACTGAATTATACGTTTTCCTGATAAAGGATTCAACCAGGCGTGCATCCATCCAGTTTCCTCTGCTTGGGTCCGAGTGGCAGCACGCTAAGCAAGGCCCTTCAGCCCAGCTGAAATATATAATTCCTCTCGCTAGTTCTGTGTCTGCCCCTTTTCTCCCCCTATAAATCTTCCAAAAGTAGCATCCCAATCCAACACATCGTCAAAACTCAACGACAGAATACGTCGATTTGCAGCGTCCCCCAAAACAACTTAGCTGTTCCAGTGTAACAGCGACATACGTAGCTGATCTTTGTCGGACGACCGCAGTTCTGTTTTGGTAAGAGAACTAAATGTGATGGTTTGGGTTGGAGTCACTATGTTACCCATGTAACTTACATCCTAAACATACCTACAGTACATTGGTAAGTTGCAATAACTCACCCACTCGGATCGGTGCACAGACTCACGTACTCGCAGATACAGGTAGCAGAATTTTTGGCGGAATTTCTGATTTCTGAAGTGTCAAATCAACTTGTACATTTTCTGTTTCTGTCGTTCTTTACTGCTGTAGGTGAACATGGCCGACACAGTCCTGTCACATTCGAATAGGTGAAAATGAATGTATCACCTTTCAGCTGAAGCCCACAAAGATCTACAGAAGGCTGCCTCCTGATGTGAAAGCTGCTCCCACAGATCTGTCACTGATATAATCACGCTTTGAAAGGTGAACGTAACAAATGCACCTTTCACAGACGGATGCATCTACGTCTTAAAACATTTGTCCAAGGTAAGTCTAAGATTTACACGTTTCATTCCGTCGTTGACGCCTCTTGGATCCATCTGCACTCGACTCTTTAAATAACCTGATTGTTATCTGATCCATTCACCACACGGGAAGGTGCTAAACGGGGTCTGAGATCAGCTCGGTTCAGCTCCGATGAAGGCAGCCGCCTCTCAGGTGAGTCCGAGTCGGTTTTTGATCAGTTTGTCTTTTCACTCTGAAACTCTGATCGTCTTTATGTAACCGCGCAGCTTTGTGTTGTTGCCATGGCGTCGATATCTGACACTCTGCTGCAGCGCCTACATGATTTAGGTGGCACAGTCACATCTGAATCAAACACACACACACACACACACACACACACACACACACACACACTGTATAACTGAAGTGTGTGTGTCACAGTGAGGGTGGAAAGACAGAACACAGTATTTAGTATCTGCTGGCTCTGTGAGCTGGCTGCATGTTAAATGGTTCCACTTCTTTTACATTTACATTTACAGTAAATAGACACACGTATGTATATTTTTTTTCCAACGTGTACGCAATAGTTTTTCTGTCTTTGATGTTTTTTGTTTGATGTTTGCGCTCTTGTATTTATTTAACGGCTTTGGCTTTTAAATCAATAATTACACATCTTGCTTTAGGAACTGATCTAGCGGGTTGTTGTTGTTGTTGTCAGGACGGTTAAAAAGGGACACATGGAGTTTCAGCTCACAACTCTGCGCTAGTGTGGCTGTAATAAACCTGCAGTGAACGGTCACAAAGACAGGCATCCATCAGTCCTCCAGTTCTGTCTCATGGAGTCAGACGCTCATCAGTCGACTCTCTATATGCTGTTTTATTGGACTGCGTTGCTACGGAAACAGCTTGGGTCCAAGTTCACCCCGCTGCCAGCTGTTGAACACAAACCTTTTTTCGTCAGACGTCCGCTGACGAACCTGTCGCACGAGCTCATCGACACCATCCGTCGTGTTCCTTCAGATGTGTTCAGCTGATATTGATGCTGGATGGTGTTAAAGTGGAGAAATAGATTTTTAATGCAAACACAAACATCTTGATGCCGAAATAATTCATGTGTCGGATCATTTGGAGCAGCGGAGGCTCAATTATTCATCAGCACTTGTCTTTAAATGCAGGTGTAAGGGCTCGTGTCCACATAATGTTGTTTTTTCAGGAGTGCTGAGACTGGATCTCCTTAGAAAGGTGGTTCTGGCGGTTCTGCTATGGACACCAGCTCCTCCACCAGGGGAACCTGTACCTGGGAGGGAAACAGTGGGCGGCAGTACAATTGGATTTCCTGCCTGCTCATCCTGTGGTGTTTCTCTCCCAGCACTTTTGGCTGCGGCGAGTTAAACCGAGCTGCACCAGTTTCACTCCGGCGCGCTGAGCCGAGCCAGCGCCCCCCGACGGACCTGCCCCGGACTAACAAGCACCGTCTCTCCCTCAAAATCGATACTCAACTCATGTCTGTGCAGGAAACCTTTTTAAAAGTCAGTGTGGTCAGCTCTCAGTACTTGTGTATCTTCTAACTGAATCTCTTTGGTTTCATACCGTTTCGACGTGTTCGCCTTCAGCTGTTTCAGGAGACGTGTTTAGTGACTTCTGCTGAAAACACAACATTTCCTGCTGTGCTGCTTCATAATAAAAGCTTTTAAATGACTAAATAACAGGGGGCTTTTATTGTGAAGAAGGAAACGAAACGTGTTTGTAGCTGAATTAGCAGAGACACTTTGTTAGCAGTGATGAAAGGGATAATTATAGAACGTTGGTCATTATCGGGAAAATAAGTCCCGACAGAAAACAACACACGAGTTTCAGATCCCCTGTTCTGTTCAACGTATCCGCTTCGCGTCGGGGTCTGGTTCGTCCTGTCGGGACTTATTTTCCCGATAATGACCGTCGTTCTATAAATTATCCCACTTATTACACGGCTACTTGCCAGCATGAAGAATGACTTCACGCAGTGTGTCTTTTTACAATTTATTTGTTACCATTCAGTGTTTTTCAGCAGAGAAATATAGTTTGCCACACCGACGACAAAGACGTTAAACAGAACATTCTTTAGAACACAGCTGATCAATCGTCCGCTGAAATTCAAGTCCTCTAGCCAATCTTTTAAAACTGACATGGCCCACACCGTGCTCTTTTTGGTGTTAAGTTCGTGTCAATCCTCATCTATTTTATCAACGTCTCTGTCATCCAAAACTTTGTGCCGTGTTGCTTCTCCCTCTTCGCTGCTTTCCTCTCTTTTTCTTTTCTTGACCGGTGACGATGAATCAGCCTTTTGCCGAGAGTCGAAATCACCGTATTTTTCCAAAAATATTAAAGTTAATGTGAAACTCATCCATACTAGTGGCCTAGGAGTAAGCTTAGCGACCGAATACTCTGGGGTGATAAGTGACCGGACTACTTGTGGAGCAAAGCGGAGTGCTGCGAAATAAGTGAATCAGAGGCAAAAAGGCCACTTTCCTTGACAGCGGTCAAATATGCTTAGAAACAGTCAATTATACGAAAATAATTGAGGAAGGCTCATTCAAGTGGAGCTAAGTGCTCAACTCGCAACTAAGGTCGAAGAAGAACCAGCAGAGAAAACAAAGACCACGCAGACTAGATACGAAAGGAAGATGGGGGTCACTACACACAGGTGAAACACATCAGGGAGGAGCAGACAGTCATCAGGGTGGGAAACACACGAGGCAGGAAGCGGATCTGAAACGAGAGGAGAGTTCAAAATAAAACAGGAAGCAGAACTGAAAGAACGAGGGAACAACAGAAAACATGACCTTAGTGTGACGAGACATCACACGAGCGCGTCATTGGTTTAAGAGGCACTTTCGAGCAGGTGACAATCAGGGGAAATGTTAATCTCTGCCGCGGCGAGTCAGACTGAGCAGAACCAGGCCGGCAGATGTGATGGAAAAACGCCACTGCGCGCCTCCGTCAGCCAGGACTTCCTGCAGAGGAATCTGGACAACCTCTGTGATTCATCCAGCGAGGCTCACGTTGTGCTCCATGTGTGTGTGTTTGTGTGTGTGTGTGTGTGTGTGTGTGTGTCTGACCTGGATTCTGCCTACTCACACACCTGTCTGCAATCAGCTCGTCAACCCACAGCTTATTAACCCGTGTTCTCCTCCCACTATTCTCCAGATTGCTGCTGCTGCCGCCGCGGTAGCTGCACCCCGGGTTAACTTTCTCCTGCCGTTATAGTTTCACCGCGTTCCTGTGATCAGCGCTCGGCTGTCCTGCAGCAGCACGTCACATCACGTCCCTCCCGTCCGAGCCTCTCTTCACTGGCTCCGCTTTAGAAGTTTTTGCTGATTGCTTTTGAAGCCCGTCTGGGTCTCGCCCCAGGTTACACAGTAGACCTACGCTGACCTCGTACGAGCCTTTATGGCAGATTAGATCCTCGGGTGGGGCCGATCCGGTCGGTCGTCAGGGCCCCTCGACTTTGGAGCGACATACCTGAGGAGATAAAGCTCGTAGAATCAATAACTTCTTCTGAATCACTTCTCAGTGGCCACTTTTATTGACTTGCTTTTCTGTGGAGTCACCCTCGTTCGACTGATTTTTCATCTTTCTATCTTTTTTATTCCTTTAACTGCTCTTAGTCTTTGTATCTGTTTTTAATTCCTTTGCCGTCCTTGATGTGTGGTTTTATTCTTTTATGGATCTCTCCGTTTTCTCTCTTTCTTTCTTTTTCTGTGATTTTGCCTCTTTGATCACTTTTTATTCCTTTGAACTGCTCTTCGTGTTTCAACTCACCTCCGACGAGGCTTCCTTGTGTTTGGCTCGCCTGTTGACTGTTCATTCTGTAACGCTGTCTTCATGAGCTTCGTCCTTTTGTAAACGGTTTTCAAAAGGTGCTTTTATAGACAAAGATTATTATCATTACTCTGTTCCTGCCCCTTTGCTAACCTGCTCTTCCTCGTTACCATCTCATCTCATGAGCCTGTTAACCTACATCTGAATACCAGCCTGAGCTCCGTGCTCGTTCTTGCACCCTGTTTGACGATATGATAGTCGCGTCATCGTAGACGGTATTTTTTGTGACTCTGTGTCTCTCAGTCTGAGTTTGAAGACCAAAAAAAAGTCTAAAAATATGATACGGAAGCGGTAAAGTTTTCCTTTGACAGCTCTGTATCAACATCCACTGTCTGAGCCGCGCTGCTGCTGCAGACACCGAGGCGCACACCTCATCACTGTGTCACCGCCGTCTAATTTAAGCTTCGGCATGAAATAAATAAAACATCTTCTGCTCCGGATCTTTGTTTGTCTGCAGAGAAGCTGAGAAACAGAGTGGAGAGCTGCTCATCGTCTCTGTGACGTCAAGGGAGAAAGACGCAATCGCACCGATGTGGTCATTATGGACATTAACACACGTGAACGCGTACAGTAAGACTCGTCACCGCGACGCTGATCTTGCTTTCATTAAAAAAAGAGCAGCTTCCATCTGAACATGTCTGCTAATTAATGCACTCTGCTCTTGTTTCCACCAACCCCCCCAAATGTTGAGAATGTGTAATTAGAAACCGCCATCTGTGTTGAAGCAGAGATCAGTCCTGAGGTCACTCGCACATGAATCCATGGATTTTTTACATGATGATTAACAAACTGCCTCCCACTTCCTGCTGTACTGGTTCCCATCCCATTAAGGCCAGTCTCATCCAATCACTGATGCAGCTCGGGAGGCTCTCTGGCTACAGTGGACTTAATGACGTGTAACGCAGCGTGTAGCCGTTACCGCAGGTTCAGGTTCGGCTTCAGAGATGAGTTCCTGGATGTAAATGTCAGGAGGTGACACAGAATCCAAGTTCAGGCTCCCTCGGGGGGATAAACAGCGCAGCGACTGAAGCAGGAAGTGCGAAGATAAGCATCAGAAGGAGAGTGTGTCTCAGTATGCAGGTGATAATCTGATTCAGTCTGTGTTTTTTCTGCCCTGGTGTTTATTTGTCGCTGTAAACTGCAGATTGTTTGCACAGTTATGCAACCAGTTAATTACATTTCCTGCTAATCCTCACATAAATCATGAAAGTTTTCTGTAGTGAGACAAAACAGTGCTTCGCTGTGTTTTATATCATCTTGAAAAATAAGTCAAGAAATTCCTTCCATGCATCCTGCAGGCTTTTCTCCTCCCGCCTCGGCCGTGTCTTCACCATCGCTTCCACATTTTCTTTCTCAGGAGAGAAACAGCCGAGCTGCTGTGAATGATGCAGCCGACTCTGGAGGGCAGCGCCTTCATCACAGAGCGATGTCCTGAGTGCTTACCCTGTCTTAAGTTTCAAAGAGAGAAATAACCCTGTCTTCTTACAACAGAAGCATTTCCTCAGACCTCGCTGTGTCAGACCTTGTATTTCATCTTAACTTGAATAGGAACTTTACAGATTTTCCTCCAGCACTGTATCACTACACTTTTTTTAGAGCTCTCCCAGCTTTAACCAGCAAAAATCAGCCAAATGGCGCAAAATGCATCATCCGGACGAATGTTGTTCCACATTTTGTAAGCGTGTCGTGGTCGGAGAGCCCTGCTCCAGATGATCCTGTTCATGTCTAGATTTCAACTAAACATTCATAAGTCACAGATGTTCAAAAACATATTTTAGTCTTCAGTTTGGCTGTAATATGATAAAGTTTGTTACCAGCCGGCAGCCGATAGCTGTTTCAAAACGCCCTCCGCGTCACGACAGAGCACCGCCCAACTCGCACCGTGCTCTGTGGTTGTCGTAGGTTTGCTACCGTTTAAGCTAAATGGAAACAACACAGCAGTTTTATCTCTGTTTCCTCTGGTCATGTTGCAGCAATTTAAAAAATGTTTATTCTTTCTTCTGCATAGTCAGGCCAGATTCATGCAAGAGCCATCTTCACAATGGTGATTCTAGCATCCACACTGATCCTGTCAGGCCTGTATCCTCGATCAGAATATCATACCAACAGCTGTCTCACTGCCCTGATCAATGACTGGTGAGCTTACTCTAAAGGAGAAGAACAACTTGAGCCTTGATGAGTCGAAGGCATTAATCACACGGCCGGAGGAGAGGAAACCCCACCGCTCACTTCTGTGTTACATTCATATTCGTACCTTTTAAAAATTCAAATCTCAATCAAAAATAGAATATTTTTCTTACTGGAATCGAGGGTCTAAGGACGGAGAGGGTCGTGCGCTGTGCAGATTGTAAAGCCCACTGAGGCAACGTGATTTGTGATTTTAATATATAAATAAAAAATGACTTGACAGGTTTTCTTTCCAATTATCGGCCGGGATAAAGATTTGCTGTCGTGTCAGTACGCAGAGATTTGATGTCAGCGTCTCTTCTATGACAACTGAACGGCACTCGCCTACCAAACAGCACATGAAAATGACATTTGTGCTGCTGTAGCTTTACGCACAACATATACCCATAATGCTCTGTTTTGTTAAACAGAGGAAATACAATGCAGCCTTCTCGGATCCTTCAGATTACTTGAAGCTCAAGGTAACAGGAAATTCTTGTATTCTCGTCGTGGTAGAGACCCGAATGCGACCACGTGATAAAAATGGAACCCACTGGAAACATCTGCGGCGTGCACATTTTTATGACATATTGATTTCCCCCGTTCGTTGTGCACAATACACTGACACCCAGAGCTTTTACCAGCGCAGCCCAGCAGCAGCTCCGAGCCCGCGTTTGATTGCATGTCAGGTTGAGTCATGCATTAATGGGTTGGGCTGGGACCAGAATTGATTCAGAGATAATTGTGGGAAACAGATTGCTTCGTGTTTGTTTTGAGCTTCGCCCTGCAGGACTCTCTTCCTCAGACAAAAAGAAGATGTGTTTTAAAATGTGCACACTGCCATGTTTTTATCATGTTCTAAAGGCAGAATAATTGACTCAGCTTGCAAGGCGGTGGATCTCTCCTGGATTGTACCAATGCTTTGTTCATTCAGTTGTTGCTCAGGTCCACAGTCCCGTGGAGGCTGGGGTGTAGCTCCAGAGGCTTCCAGGCCTCTGTTGCTACGCTGTAACCTCCTAATGCTAAGTTAATAAGTTAATGCTAAGTCCTAGTTAAAATCAGCTCCACACTCAGACTGACGCTGTGTGAATTCATACTTTCGGAAGAAAGTGAAGAAACAATAAAACATCCTGAGCTGAAAGGGTTCTGCAGGTTAGCAAAGTGTGTCTCTGTGTGTGTGTACATACAGGTGCGTGTGTGTGTGTGTGTGTGAGCAGTGCTCAGTGTGTGGGCTGGTAAATGTATGTATGTGTGTGTGTGTGTCACTTGCTGCGTGGGTTGAATGTCAGATGAATACATCTCATTGACATGTACAAAGTGCTTTTTCTTTATTGTTGTGATTTATGAACTGTACTACATGGTCAGAGTGTGATGCTGTTTGTGTGTGCGCGTGTGTGCGTGTTAGTGTGTGTGTGTGTTTGTGTGTGTGTGTGTGTGGGAGCCGAGGTTGTGCTGCTGTTTGAAGTGAGCAATGGGGTGCAGCGCTGCAGCTGCTGTTTGCATGCTAATGCTGCGGCAGAGCTGGAGGACGTGGGAGAGGAGGGGAAAAGGCCAGAGCCCGCCCACACACACACACACACACACACACACACACACACACACACACACACACACACACACACACACAATTCCAACCTGCCATTTCACACTTCTCCTGGTGGAGAATCAGAGAACAGACTGGATGTGTTGATGTGTTGCTGCCTCACCGCAGAGCATCACGAGGATCGAACCCACAAAACGCGTCGACATTAAAGACGGACGAGTTAAAACCTTCTCGAGCCGTCGATGGACGAAATGTCGAGTCTCTGCAGCAGAACAGAAAATGTAGTAATGAGGGATTACTGTGAAACTGCTCAGTGTCTGTAGGTTTTTTTTTTTTTACAGTGTGTCTGGATAATTTACTCTTGACGGCTTTGATCAGCGAGCCTTTGAGAAGAGTCCAACTGTAAACCTTCTTTCTGGAGCCAACGCGCCTGTGAGCTGATGGGAAGAGCGTAAAAATGTGTAATTATGATGATTTTTACTATGATCAGGGCCAAAGTTGTAAAGCACTTCACATACGACATAACACCAATAAATGTATAAGGTAAAATACATTAGAATAAATGAAGGGGAGTTTATATGACGATCAGAATGAAGCCTGACACTGAATGTGAACTGAACTCTGGGATCTCAGTGAGGTCGACTGACTGTCAGGTCTGAAAAGTGAAGCCGGTGCAGAAGTACCTTAAACCTGCATCGTCTCTGATGGCCTGCAGGGGGCGACTCCACCGGTTTGATGGAATGTGTACAGATTTAATTTGATAACAGTTCAGATATGAGGAAACACTAAAACAGAGGCAGTTGGATACGGTTAGCGATGATTAGACTGAGGTATGTTCGTTGCAGCTATTTTGCTCGTGTTTACGTGATTCTTGAATTTAAAACAGTTCTATTTCTTAGACTAAATAAAGCTAAGTGAGCTTGTTGAACGTAGCAAACTAGCCGCTAACACATCTCCAAGGTGGCCAGCGAGGTGAGCATCGGATGAATTTAAACCTGCTCTTGCTGCTCATATGGAAGTCATCTGTATGGATATGCCGACAAAGTGACTAATAAAAAATTAAATTGAGAAAATGAAAGAAAGAAAAAGTGGATTTATTTTCATTCACATCACTTGCGAGCTGAAATAACCAAGTGGACCGACATAAAAACATAATCTGTTGCTACACATGTACAAGGTTCCCGTGTTATTGTCCTTGTTGAGTCATTTTTGCTGATAGATTCATGAGATTCATGAGACATTTAGTTCAATTCAAAGCGCTCCGTTCGTCCCTCAGGGGAGTGATTGGACGCAAGCAGGTGTGCAAATAAACATAAAAACGCACTTAGAATTAATTCACACGCATAAACACAATCTAAGAGCAGCAGCTCCATCACCGAGTTTACAGCACCACGAAGGCCCATTATGTCGATAAGTACGAGTGTGTTTATCAAGCTGCACACAACTGAAGTGACTGTTCAGTTGTCTGTCTCTGTTCGCAAGTCTGACGGCTTCTGGAAGGAAAACCAAACTTCCTTCTGTTTCACCAGCAAGGACCCGAATGTAATGAGGAAGTAATGGATGCAGAGGCTGGATGTGAGGATGGGGGTGAACGTGGGGGAGGAAGATGTCTGTTTAGGCCGTCTGGGACGGATATATTGAAGGCAGAGGAGGAGGAGAGAGGGGAGAGGTGTGCACAGGATTGAATCAGAGCGGATGCAAGAAGGGAAGCGAAGGTAAATGGATGTGAGTATGGACGGAGGGAGGCAGAGGGAGGGTTAGCAGCATCACTGAAATAGATACAAGCCTCACGTCCATTATATTATTCCTCCAGCCAGAACAGCAGAATGCAGCGAGTCGATGGGCCGCTTAACCAGCCAGCTCCACCAGCGGGCCGAAGACTTGATGGTAAATTACGTTTGAAGATTGTCTGCAGAGTAAATTTGATTTGAAAGCAGGAGCTGCTGATGAAAAGTTAATGGTATCAGCGAGCAGCCCCTCCCCCCCGGGCAGCAGTAATGACAGGTTAGGACTCCATGTCAGGGACCACCAGCAGAGCTCCAGGCCAGGAGGGACTCCTCACCCTGCTGCCCAGGGCGGGGAGTCCTCTGCCTGGGTATCAATCAGCTGAAAGCTGGCTGCAGGAGCCGCTGCGCTGACGCTGACGGGAAACTCCCTGAGCAGGTGACAGGGATTAATGTTCGATCTGGAGCGACGTCGCCTCATATGGATTCTCTCCTGACCTTTAACCTCGGCTGCTGAAGATTGTAAATCTTCTTCGTCAAGCCCGGAAACTGCCGACAATGAGATTAAAGTGCATATTTTTGAAATTTTTATGATTACATTGACATAATTTAATGTCAGCTCTGCCAGATCAGAGTGAGCTCGGTCAAGCTTTGCGTTCACACAGAGCTTCTTTACTTCGCTGATAATCAGTCAAACAATTTCAGAGATGGTTGGACCGGAGCTGCAGTCTTCACTCATGAATTATAAACCACATCCAAGAAGTAAACCAGGGCTCATTTTTACATTTTTTATTTGAGAAGAATCTGAGAATTAATCACTGAACATAAACAAAACCGATGACAGTAAGTCTTGAAACAAACGCTACAAAAATACAAGCTGTGGCATAACGTAGTCGTGCCACTTGTTGTGTCGACACCCATCAAGAAAAGCACAGCCTTTATGAAATTAATAATTCAACGACACACCGGCCAAATGTTATCACAGACACAGGTTACAGTAGCTGCGCAAATTGAACATATGACAGCTAACGATTACGTCGCTATAGATTTAAATCCCAGTTCCTGTTCCATAACAAAGAGAAACCTGCAGGCTACTCGTCCATCCAGAGATTCAGAACACTGCCCAAGTCCAAATTCTGGAGTTCTCTTGTACGATGCTGCTCCTTAAGCTTGGAGAATGACCCGGCCTGGTTCCGTCGTCTGAGGCTGTGACAGGGAAATCTCCATCTGGCTGGAGAATGGAGGCAGGGTGGGTTGACAGAGGCAGACGATGACGAGCACAAATATCGATAGCGCTTTGGGTCTTTTCATGAAAACGATCGTGTTGTCTCTGTGACAGCGGCTTCAACAATGACACCACATGGAAACACAAGGTGGGAAAGTAAAAGTTTCATCGAAACTATTCAAACTAACCTAACGTAAGACAAAAGTTTGGTTTTCAGGGATTTTACAGTAAAATTCTGTCCTTTCAGAGATAATGAGCTCTATTCAAAATTCTCTGCTGTGATCTTGTTTCACCATAAATCTGCAAAAATGTTCTTAAAATGGGTTTTATAACACATAATTACAGTTCATTATCCTGAAAGAAGGTCTCAGTTGAAGCAAGAAGTTGTTCGGATGACAAATTCTTCAGATTTATTCATAATTCTACTGTTCATCTTTGTTTCCTCTGATGTCTGTGTTGATAGAGCAAGCAGCAGCAACTTCATATTGTCATCTGTTTTTCAAGTTTCTTCCTGTATTATAAAGCAGGATGTCATTGACATAGCTTATTAAAAAGACAGCAGAATGACCACAGCATTTCTGTACTGTGTTTGGCAGTAAGATCAGTATTGGACAAACAAGAATGGACGGATTGATGCTGATATGGTTAGATTTTATTTCCAGCTCTCTGCTGGAGATGCGTAGAGGCTCACGAAAACCAGCTTTGAATCCAAAAAACACGCCTCCAGAGACCAGGTGGGTAAAACAAAAGGTTTGCTCAAGGTTAAAAACGGGAAAAAAGTCAAAATCAGCAGGCAGGGGCGACGAGGCAGAGTCATCCAGCAGGGGATCAGGTGTGAGAGCAGGTGTTCAGAAGGCAGGCGGGGGGTCGTCACCGGTAAAAAAAAAGTTTGGCTGGGACTCTACAGTGGGAGCACAATGGATGATCTTACAGGGAATGACTGGCAGTTGGCCAGCGTGTGCGCTGCTGGGCTGATGGGGAAGGGAACAGGTGTGGATGTCGGTGGGGGAGGTAAGGCGATGGGAGCAATCAAGAGTTAGTGCAGGATGTGAAACTAGAGGAGAATGAAATGAGGAAAATGGATAGGATAGGAATTTAGCTGACATTGTGATGAGCTGGTCGAGGCCCAAAACAGCCTCCGGAGAGACGAACCACTTCATGGTTTCATGTTTGTCTTTGCTGCCCGACCAAGTTCTGCCAGAAGTGACGAGAAGTTTTACAGGAGCAGCCATAAATGAAGCCAACCAAAACTGAACAAATAAGTTAAGAAATGATAAAGAATAACGACTGGTGAAAAGTCTGGACTGTACTGTGCTACAGCATCCGAAGAGAAAGTAGATATCTCCAGTGGTTTATATATTAAAGGTGCGAAATGTAAGAATTTTAGTCGAAAGCATTCAAAAACTATCATCAGAATATGAAGAAATAATAATGATTGATTTTACGAAGTCTATGTGTTGTTTTAACTTAGCATGCTAACCAGCTAGCTCCTGTGCCGGCATTTTAATCGTCGACACTCCCCGGTGCTCCAAACTCCCGCTAGCTGCACGGCTAACTGAGCTAACTAGCTAACACAGCTACAGTCATCATCCATTAGCGGCTACACTGGTGACACGCTGTCCCCTTTGACTGGAGTATGAATTCGGCAGGTGGCTAATTCTTACGTATTGCACCTTTAAAATCACCAGCAGCCGGAACAATGAAGGTCGAGATTGCTGCAGTCTGCAAAACAAGTCAGCTCTTCTGTACGTTGTAAGAGAAATGCAGAGAAATGAATACTGGATGAAGTAGGAGGACGGATTATGTACATGATATTTAACATTATATGTATACATTATGTATAGCAGTCAGGATTTATATCGATAGTGACAGTGCATGACAATATATACATTTTAAAAACAGAGCACTTAAAACTGTAAGAAGTCTTTAATGGAAGTAAATGAATGTTTTATTTGGTTGCTAACAGCTGACTGCAGCCGTCTGTCATGTTTGAGTTATTAGTTTTGTTTTCTCCTGTTTTAGTTTGAAGTTCAATCCTCGTGTGTCAAGTTTCACTTTCCAGTTCCTCCCTTTTTCCTGTGTTCACCTGAGTCCCATCAGTTTATCTCCTCCCTCATGTATTTAAGTCATTGTTTTCCACTCTCTCTTTGTCAGTTCCGCTACACAAACTAAATAAACAAACTTTCGTTGTTTTCGTGACTAAATAAACAGACTGACCTTAAAGGGCAACACAGCGTCATACTGTTTTACTTTGTTTGTATGTGGCGGACCCTGCCACCTTTCTAGTAGTTATCTGGAACCTTATTTTCTTCTGACAACAGCTTGATTGTTCACTTACGGAGAAAATAAATATTTCTTAGTTTTTATTATAAGCTCATTAATATTGTAAATGTTTGTTATGTTTGTAAAATTATATGTTTGAATTTCTCCTCCAATTTTCTTCTCCTCCTGTCATAAAGTTAATTGATTTTTGTTTGATGCATTTCTTCCACTGAAAATCTGTAATTATAATTAAAATTAAAATTTGCCATAATTATGCCACTGCCATTAATTTCATTATGACACAGATACTAAAACCACGTCTTGTCTCTTTAGACTTGATACTGCAGGTAAGACTGCTAGGAGAAAATGACTCGACTGGACTTGATTCGGACCAAATGACCAAATGTCTCTTGCCTGCTTAAAGAAGCTGAAAACTTAAAAACAAGAATCCAAACCTCCTTCAGACACTTGGTTACAGCCTCGCCCGCAACTTGGACCTCAGTCGGGACCATCACCTTTATAAAAACCTGGATGTTTTTAACGTGTTTGTTTTATCTCAATTCTTACTATTTATTTCTCTCCTTTTATGTTGATATTGTCGACACGGTGGTTTAATTTGAAACTCTATTATTTATTATATTCAAACATCCCCTTTAAAATGGCTCTTTTTAATGTGGTTGTTTCATCTTTCATTATTTTTTATCTCTCTGCTGTTTGTTTTATCTTGTTGAGAAGTGGTTTGGGCACATGGTAAGCATTACGCCTTACTGTCATTGTGAGCATGTTAGCATTACGTAGCATCACACAGACTTGCACTCTTGTTCGGTGGATTGGTCGTCGTGATTCAGATGCAGCAGGTGAAATCATGGTGACTGACTATAATCACAGTCTTCAGCTCTGACGGAGCCTGTATCGCCTCCTGAGCAGAATCCAAATTTAGTACGAGAATCTGGTCCCCAGTGCAGGTGAAGAACAGTTCACACAGGAGTTATGTCAGTCGGAGGAGCTCCGTCTGTCTGTCTTCATCACTTCCGTTCACATCTGCTGCCAGACAGAACAGACTGAAACCACACGACTGATTTGTACACCAGTTAGAAACAAGTCGACTCTTGTTTGTGTTCATCTAAACGTTGATATAAACCTCTCAGCGTGTTACCGAGCCTGTTTGGTTCCAGTTCCCTCACATATAGGACTGAATCTGTATCATGTTAGCAGGAGGCTCGGGAGAAAGAGGAAAAAAAAACAGAAATGCCTTTGTGATAAAAATAATACAGATTACGTGAGAAGGTAGCCATGGATACAGCATCCAGTCACCCTTGTCAGTGCATATATGGAGAGATTTATGTGTTTCCACCTCAAGTAGTTGTCTAAATGCTGTGTGTTGTCAGATAGCTGCAGTGTAGGTGGATCCTGACCCCAGGAAGTCACAGCGTTACATAAGCCCGATGGATTTGAATCACAGCCTCCATTTCATAATTAACATTAATGCTGAAAAAGTTTATCTGGAAAACTGCGTTCGAGCAGGACCGCTGATCAATGACTTCACGATCAGACCGCCGATGTCGATCGGCTTCTGCTCTTTTCTCGGAGAACTCCCACACGCGAGACCTCGTAAAAGCCTCCTGGCGAAGTGTTAACATGTTGTTGGTGCGTCACAATGAGACTTTAAAGGACTATTCTGCTTCTTTTTTTTTTTTTTTTTTACAACCATTTCAGAGAGATTTTCCTTTCTGAAACTATTTTTACTCACCGAGGCTGTGTCCAAAATCCCTCCCTCTCACTCATTCACTACATAATGAAGAGTCAGTAGTTCTTCGGCGAGTAGTAAACTGAAATTTGGACAATGAATCATCATAACATCACCACTGAGAGGGAGTACGTGCCAAGGACACAATTTGTTTTGTTCCATTGAAGGAATTTTTGAGGGGATTATTTGAAGATGAATATCTGTCTCAACATTGAATGTTTCTGGAGGGATTCTGGACCGGCGATCGAATGTAACTAAGTACATTTAATCGAGCGATGCAGATGTATGATTTCCATCAGACTGCCGCCCACATAACATAACCCTGCTCTGCTCAATACAGCATTTCATATACAGTCATCACGATTGTGCCTGCGGACCTCATCGTGTCCCAGTTAGCTTTGAACCCGGCCACAGCAACACTCTGTACCATATGACGGCTGACCTGTCGAAGGCAGTTCTGTTAGTTCAGTTTGAAAGATTTGGTGTTAAAGATGAATTCAAACTTCATCTGCTCCGTGACCTCCAGACGTCACGGAGACAGACAGACAGTTTGAACTAACACATTCAAATCCCCGGATCATCTAACTTCTTGTTCTGGAGGTGAAACTGAAAGTCACCGAAAATGTTTGAAATGGTTTCATCCCTCATTACGCAGAAAAGCTGCTCAGTACACCGAGAGGATTTCAGCTGGCAATCAATCTCATGTATGTGTGTTAAAGGGTAATTCCACCAATTTCACCCATTAGAGTGTGTTTATATGTTTTGGAGAGTACAACTGCAAAAAAGTAATTATTTTGTGGCTCCAGAAGAAGCTGCATGTAATCAGATCAACTGCATCCAGCGATGTGACACAGTGGCTAAATTGCATTGTGGGAAATGTAGGCCCACTGATCTAGCATCCCCCTCCTAACACTGTTGGACTAATTTTTAACATCATTAAAAGTGTAAATACAAATGATCACAATCGATACAGAGGAACCAGAGATGTCTCCTTCTTGTTCTACATTACCCACAATGCAACTCAGCCGCTGAGTGACATCACTGGAGGCAATAAACAGGTCACATGCAGCTCATTCTGGAGCGACCAAAGTCTTCATACTACTACTGAAAATGTAGTCGTCCACAAGACCTTTAAATTCACTTTAATGTGTAGAATAGATGGAGTTACCCATTAAATATATATCACATACAAAATCAGCCGAAACAAATGCACATGCTGTTGTACCGCTTTTGTCAAAGGGGGTCGCTAGAATCAACAGAAGCTGAAAGTTTCTTGTAGTCACTTTAAGTACGGAGCTAGAATAAGTGCGTTGTTAGCAAAAGCTTAGCATGAATACTGAAACTAAGGGGAAACTAACTAGCCTGAACACAGAGAAACACCTGCGAGTGTTTTCTATCTTTTTACTGAACTAATGTATAACATTAAATATGTGATTTAAGTAGCTTCACTACACAAAATCACATTAATCCTAACAGCTGAGAGGGCAGTAAATGCTGCTATGGCATAAACTACTCCTTAATTATTAGTCTATATGCTTATTCATCTTCCTTTATTGCTCTTAAATGACGTGTTTATGCATTTTATTTCTCTATGACTCGCTGTCTTTCCATCGATGCTGTCTGATATTGTATTTTGTGAAGCAGGTTGTAACTGCTTTTGAAAGATGCTTCACAAATAAAGTTTAAAATGATCTTTTATGTCATTGAACCAGTGGATCAATCACTCTGTAGACTCACTGTGGCTTTGTTGAGCAGCCTGAGGCGACCATGACTTTCAAAATAAAAGTGAGTAATGAGGTCATGACTAAATGTGACTGACTCTGGCTACTTTCACAGTTAGCTATTATTATTCAATGTGTCTCATATTCAGTTTGCATCTAAATGTGTTGTTTTAAAAGCTATTCATATTGAGCTGTTGCATTGACTCTATGTCAGAATCTAAAGTAGAAAGTTCTCAGATGCCAGAACAGATTAACAGCTCTGCTGTTTGTGAAAAAATACAATCATGTCAAATAGCTGAGTTATTTAATTTAGAATCAAAATCAAGGAGACGGCGTTCCCCTGGCGAGCGACGTGAATCAGTGACCGGACGTTAACTCGGGTCCACGCAGCTGATTTCTGTCTGACTGAATGTGCTGCTGCTCTCTGAACGCAGCTGATGTAGAAACCTGCAGCCACAACGAGCAGGTGAAGCACATTCAGCGAGGAACTCTTGAGAGTGAATCTGTGTCATGTCTGCACAGAAAGGCTCCAGATTTGTCCGAACTCGATTAGAGGCAGTTTTGCTAAATAAACAGGGCACACACTTTTTAATTCTAGACTTTTCTACCATCTTGGACATATTGTTACAAAGACAATAGCATGAATGATTGAAATGTTGGGGTATCTGCTAGAGGGAGCACAATATCGATTTTTTTTAAGCCGGTAGCGATAACAGATAATTACCTGTTTCTCACGGCTGATGCCCAGTTGCAGAATTAATGTTAGCTACTTAGGTTTCTGCAACACCACAGATAAGCAGTTGGCTGTTTGGCGGTGTTGTTCGCTGTAATATTACTTTATTGGCTATAATTTTAACTGATATTATGTATGACCAATAATATACATTTCCCAATATCGAGCTGATATTTTATTGTGCATCACTAGTTTCTGCAAACCACCATTACATAACACATTTGTAAAGGTCACAGACTGCACCATACTAACATTTCTACGAAACGTGACATATCACGTACACATTACATGTTTATGAGCTGTATCTTATATCAGGAGGTGGCAGAGAGGGCTGCCAAGCCAGTGACCACAGTTCAAGACTATGTTTCAACAAGAAGTCATGTTTGTGTCGACCAAAACGGATATTTTAAGCCAAAACGTGATCTTTTCGTAACCCTAACCAAGTGTTTTATGTGCCTGAACCTAACTTGAGCTTATGCAGAATTGATGAACCAAGTTTTAAACACATCCTTGGTTCTCAGAAACATCCATTACTGACTTTTATTCGGCCGATTCAGTTGAGATCAGGGGGCATCTATGGTGATTCATCAAATTCCAGAGGAGGAAACACCCCCTCGTATACCATGTTGAATCTGTCTGAGCAGTGTGTAAGCCCTAAGGTGAACTAAGTGGTGGATCTGGAAAAAATCGAATGCACATTTTCCTGGTTCAGTGCAGTCGGGTGTCGGCGCTACGTGAAAAGACCCTGAACCTAATTTCATGGCAATCTGTCCGACAGTTATCAGCATGTTTAAACCAAAGTGTTCAGAGCCGCGCAGCTAAAAATAAAACAGGAAACATAAAGTCGTGTTTCCATGAAATTCAGCCACAGCTGCTCAGCACCGCAGTAACTCTGAGCTGCAGGTGGAATCAGTCTCTCGTATCTGTGAAACTGCAGGGCAGAGGCACCAATAACACATCACACGGTGATGTATGACGCTATTACACTGCAGACAACAAGATCAGTCAGCAGCCTTTCTTCAGTCGGAACTGCACCGAGCTTTTTTAAAACACATACCGCTTACAATGACTCCTACCATTAACACTTCTTCTTCAATGAACCCGTTCATACACGTCTGATAATATTCTGGTAATGTTGGTGCTGAGGGACGAGCTCCAGCTGCAGGTTTAATTTCCACTGAAGGAGGGAAGTGAGAGGAACTGATTTAAAAGCATATAAACTTAAAACATGGCACATTGCGTCATAAAGGACTTTTTATGAGACTGGCGGGACTCTCTGAGAGGGAATCCATCGAATGACAAGTGGTCCGGGAGAGCTGGTCTGCATCCTCCGGCTGCTCCGTCACAGAGAATGGACGAGATGTTGTGGCGAGAGTGGCTGTCAGAACGATATCAACAACACACACATTTTAAGTAGCAAGTCTGCTTTGGTTGCCTGTGTGTGTGTGTGTGTGTATGTGTGTGTGTGTGTGTGTGTGTGTGTGTATGAGAGAGAGAGAGAGCTCCTGCTGCCTTTGAAGCCACGAACAGATGGGAAGGTGACTTTTTTGCCCTGAACTCAGTCTCTCAGGACACTCTCCAATCCAGGCACTGGAGCGCCTCCAGCAACAAAATAAATGTTTTGGATGGTTTAGGTTATGGATCAAGGCCCCATTCAAAAAAACATCTTTCGGCTAAAAGCAGCTTTCAACAGATCAAGACTGGAGAAACCACCAGAAATACTGGTGAGTGGTCTGTGTCAGGCCCAGGTAAGGCCCGGATATCGTCCCACCTGGGCCTCATTGTAATAACTGTGTTATAACTAACTATGTTGACAACATTTTTTTTTACAGCTAATTGTACACAGATCTTCTTCCAGGGCAAACAGCTGCCTGCTCATCTGCACGCACGTTTATTTACATGTGTGAGGCTGACGATCACCATGCACTATATCATCGCTACCAAACAAGAGAAGATGGTCTTGCGTCATCGTCTTGTGAGGATATTCAAGACAACAAAGCGCAGCGTCTGGTTTTCCTCGGCACTGGTGGTGGCAGTGCCAGGTTACCATAACAAACACTTGAATTTCCCTTTAAGAGCAACTCAAATTGTATTTTAGCACTAAGACCAGCAGTGTTGTTCTCTTGGCTCTTTTTATTAGCAAAACACAAAGTGTCAGATATTCTAGTAACATTAGCAGCTGCTCATTTCAAATCAGTGCTGAAGGTCCATCACCAGATAAAATGACAAACTGGTGGAAGATTATATCAGCTGTTTTTCGGGGGTTACCTTAAAAGACTGGTGAACTGTTGCCATGTGAGCATCACTTCATTTTAGAATTGTAATCCTGTTAGTAATCGTTCTATTTACTGAATGTATGTAATCTAATTACATCTTTTTTTCTGTAGCTTTTACAAAAATACCACTACCTCCTTTTCTGTATCCTGGTTAGGTAATCCAGTTACTTGTATTCAGTTACTTGCCTAGCCTGGCTGTTTCTAATGTATGTCAATTCTGTAAAACATAACTGGTGGTAGTTTCTCTTTAAAACAGTATAATGGTAAAAAAAAGAAAAGAAAAAAGGTCACTTGTCAAAAAAGTAACATTAGTCTGTAACTGTGATTCTGTAGGTCAACGAGGTGAACACAGTCGTTACTCTACACGCTCCAGCTGTTGTTTCAGCATTTCCTAATATATGCTGTTTCAGATTAAGATTAGAAAGACAAGATAAAATAAGATGTATTGCTTCCTAGAGGGAGAATTCAGGTTTAGCAGCAGCTCAAGGACAGCATGAAAAATAGTTCAAAAGTTCAAAAGAAAAAGATGAAAAGAAAAAAGAACTACAACTACAATTCAACTGAAGGCAAACACTACACATAGAGAGGTGAAGTCATGCTGGAGCATATTGGCGAGCATATTTCAGAAAAAATGAGTATGTTAGTGAATGGAGAAATAATGTTTCAATCCTGAATTGTGCCATGATTACACACATGATGTTTGTCGAGTCAAATCAAGTTTACCTATATAGCACCTTTCATGACAGGGGCAGATTCAATGGGCTAAAAAAACAGAAATTTAAGTAAGTAGAATAACAATAATACAAAAATAACAATGTAAACAATTTAGAATATCATTTTGAAAGTCAATAAGGTCGCTGCTTGTTATAAAGATCGTAAAATATCATCTAGTTTTATGTTAATCTGCTCAGTGAACTAAATCGTCTCGCTCAACATACATCAACAAAACAAACATGGCCGTCCCCTCGGGCACAGAAGAAGAATTATAAAGTGAAAATGACAACAAGTGTGACACTTTGACAGCTGCAGTACTATCAGAGGAGAGTTGGTAAGTTTTGAGAACTAGCGAATATGCGGGAACCTAAGTTACTAACACGACTGTTGGCTGTGTAGTCTTTATAATAACGTATTTTATTAGTTTTAGGACAAAGTGAGACACTTCTCCAGTTGAAAAACCATCTTTTAAATTGGCAAACACCATATGTGTGGTTAATGACACAATTCAAATGGGCTCAAAAACCCTATTTGTTTCTCGCCCTGAAATAAGGTCCCACGCCTCTCCACCAGAAGGGGCCTGACTTCGCCTCTCGGCACAGCAGCCAGCCGGTGAGGTGACTATGGATTGTCAGCATTATTAAGCTGACACTCAAAACTGCTGCTCCAAAAAGTTAGAGGCAGCCCAGACAATACCTGAGCCATTAAGGCCTGCGCACAATCAGTCAGTCTGCTGCTCATAATGTGCTTCCCTCTGCCAGTGTTTAAGAAAAGAGACAAAGAGCTTTCAGAGAGGCATCGACTTAACTGTGAGAGTGTTTTGACGGTGTCGGAGTTTGTAAGGATGCAATCACTTCATCAACAAATCGAAAGAATCCAGCGGCACTGGAGATGAATGTTTGCACAGTTCTCCACTACTGTGACATTGCAGAAATTAATCAATACAGCAGGGATTGGAACTGCAGAATCTCAGACGCCTGTCAGAATTATTCATCAAACGGGAGCCACCATTGTTCAACAGCTCATTGAGTTCCCATTAAATAATCACGACTACTACAAATGAATAAATAAACTTGATTTCCTGGCTGTCAGGGCATCACGTTGTGTACACAGATGCTTGGCTTTGTGGTCTTTGTCTCTTTAGATTGAATTCATCAGTCTTCTCCCACCTGTCCCGCCTCGAACACACTCTGCAGGATGTATTGACAATAGATACACAGGTGTGTTGTGGCAACAGTGTGTGCAGGAGGGGAGGTGAACACTGCAGCGAATCAGGCAGGTGAGTCGTGACTCGGCACATTCCTCTGATCTGATCCACAGCGGGGGGGAAGGACGGGTCCAACACCAACACTGAAACGTTACATAAACATAATAAGGATCGCGACACACAATGAAACAGCCGATCAAACAGGCACCAACATAACCAGGTGAAATGAAAAAACTGTAAAATGAATTCAGACTTCAAATTTTGTTATTTTGTTCACATTTCACTAAAGTTAAAGAGGAAACAGTCTGCAGGTTTGTATTCCATCAAAGCACTCCACCCACTAGTGAGCTCTCATTCAGGTGGAGGAGAAAAACTCAGTGAACTCACCTGTTGAAGTGGTTTGAATGAAAACCTGCAGACTGTTAGCTCTGCATGGATTTGACATCTCTAGGGTCAGATAAGTGTTTTATTTTACCACCAGAACTCCTCCTAATTGGTGCTAAAGCGCCGTAGCTACATTCATTTTAAGATCAAATTAGTGTGCTTATTTATTTCAGACAACTCAGAGATCCCCCACTGTTAACGTCACACTATTTTTTCCTTTTTTTTATTGCCATATGTACATACAATGTATGTATGTGATCAATAAAAATCACAAAAGTCAACACTGAGTCCAAGAAAAACATCTCCAAGGGGGCGATAAAGTATATCGGATCATATCGTAATGTATTTTATAAAGGTTATACTGGCTGGTGAAACAAGTAGTGACTACTTCCTTTAAATGGTTTCATATCGATGTTCGCAGCTTGCACGCTCGCTCTTAGACTGCGCCCCCTAGTGGCTTGATAGTGAAGTTCAGCCATTCTCATTCGCAGCATAGTTCTTTTTTGAAGCATATTTTTGCCTGTTGACAGCATTAAATTGAAAGATGCATTATATGTGATTGAAATAATAGTTGTTATAATTTGCAATACATCATAGACCCTCACAGATGTATTATTTTGTCCCGTGGCTCTGGTCCTATCTGTTTGGCAGCACTTGGTCGTTGCTCTACATCGTCCCAGATCCGTATTTATTCACAATTTATCTATTATCTTGCCCATACTGTGAATTTACTATGTTGATCTATTCTGTACACAAAGCATCTATTATATCTCTGTCCCTGCTGGAACGGGGATCCCTCTGTTGCTCTTCCTGAGGTTTCTTCCATTTACCCTATGAAATTTGTTTTGTGCTGAGTTTTTCCTGACGGCGTCATATACTGATTATAAAGACCCTTGAGAGAAATTTGCTATTTCCGATGGTTGGCTGTATAAATAAATAAAACTGAATGGAACTGAATTAAATCATATACAATAGTGGGAAAAGGCACTGATGTCAGACAGAAAGGATGAGCTCACATCCTGGTTGCAACTGATGGTGACTTTGGGAACAGTTATGAGAATCAGTAGCTCTCCTTCATCCGCAGTCTTTTTTTTTATTTTTTATTGAAAGTGAAGCAGTGTACTGTGCCGTTAAATGGCAGCTTTAACCACCTCTCTGCCTCTCTGTCATTAGCATAGCGTAGGAGGCAGAGCTGATTGAGTGGCCAGTTGGCAGTCAGAGAGAAATTTCTTTCAGATTCTTTGTTCATGTTCTGTGTTTGGACCAGAAATATTCACCATACATGAACACAGTCTCATCAGCAGGCTTCATCTCATGTATTCCCTTCATAACTACATATCATGCAGATAAGATGTGCACTGGGGCTCAGAGGCTTGGATGAGCAGTTTTTCGCCAAAATTATGAATAATGTTATCCATCAACCCATCAACCCCACAGCTTGGAAGGGTTAAATATGCAGCAAAACGTTATGGGAATATAGTTTAATGCACTAAATAGCAAACAAATACTGAGTCTGTACTGTTATTCTGCTCTGATGTGTACAATATGATTATCAAGCGTGGCAACAGTATGACCCGCCCTCCTCCGCCTCTGATTGGCTTACCACAACGCTAGCCAATCATGTCCAGTCTTACCAGCCAATAAGAAGCAGAGTAGGCGGAAAAACGTTTGTGTACAGTTAATACAGCAGTGGCTAAACCTGCCCGCGAAAAACGGAATAATGGCGAGTGACATTTATTTTTTAAATTATTTATAAGGGTGTTGTCGGATGTAAAGTCTAACTGAAAGAGTCTGGTAAAGTCAACAAAAACATAATTATGTTATTCATTGTATTATTATTGTATGTGAAACTAAGACATTATGAAATGTATTCATAATGTAGACAGAAAAGATAAGTGTTATCCCTTGTTAGCTAACGTTAGCTTGCCTAAATTACCTAACATCAGTTACTGTTCTACAAAATAATATTGAAATATTCAACAAACCACTTTTCTTTGCTAACCCTGTCCAGTCGTTTCATCCTCCTTCATGACATTTGTGTATAGCTAGTTAAATATTTGTGTTGGTGTCTGTACTGTCACTTAAGCTAATGTTGTGTTCCTTTGCCTGAGGTAATGTTAGCTAACTGGCTAATCAGGAGCGGCAGTTGTACAGTTAGCAGCAATATAAGGTGAGTAAGTAAATAAGTTGGAGGCTTTTAAACACGATTTTCAAGTGCATGTTTTCTTTTTTATATTCAAGTTCATAGTCTTAACCAAGTGTTAGTGCAAGCTGGGTGGTCGGTGGTTGCCTCAGGACATCAGCTGGTGAGTAACATTAACAGCTAGCACCAACTACTTAAATTAGCTGTTAATTAAACCTTAATTAATCAGACAAACACAAGATGAAAACATTTTTTTGATGTAGCCAACATTATTTGGCTTGAACCGAAACATTAAAACATTAGCATTTAATCAGCAGCCTCCTATAATAGATAATGCTATCCAGTGTTACTTCAACATTCTAATAGTGTTCACAGTTGATGATTAACATTTATTGACCCAGTTGAGAGTAAGAGCAAGGATGGTCAATCCATTTCTGTGCAAACAGTGACATTTATTAGCGAGAAGGATTTTCGGATTGTATCACCATATCAGAATGCCAGGGTTTGGAGGGTCACTTTAAAAATGTATTACCTATTAAAAAAAGTATCACAATATTAAAGAAATGTCACTTGATTACTTTCCATTATTTTTGGATAACTTCAATACTAAACACATGCAAATAAAGACGAGAGACAAAAGATATCAATAACATGACTTTATTTCATCTTAATAACGAGTGTATACTGTTTCACTTGAGACCTTGAGTGATGTCGTGTTGCTCCCCAAGCCTCCAAAATACATAGGAAGCTGGAGAATGATGGGTTTGGCTGTAGTTTCACGACTTGTCCCCAGAATTAAACACTGGCTTTATTTAAGTCTTAGGCAGGCACAGCCTAAGAAACCTAATGTTTATGTGAGCATTTAAAGCTGGCGTGATATGTGGGAAATAGGTGACATGCCCCTTTCCAAACTGTAAAAATTCATTTTGGTGTGAAATCATCTTACACATCCCACATTAACAGGAAACACTCTTTGGCGAACCCTGCACAAGTAGATAATGATGCATCATACTGTGGGCATGATAGTGAAATCCATGATGATAGTCATATGAATTTTGAGATAAAAGATGATGGTGGTAATTATGTTGATGGATTTTTTTTTATCAGCCAGTACGATAACTGATAATTGCCTTCATCTCACAGTCGATACAATACGGTGACTGATAATTGCCTTTGTCTCACGGTCGATGCCATATGATAACTGATGATTTCACACTTTTGCATTTATAAGGAAGTTCATATCCTGCAGTTTCTGCACATCTGAGGGTAAGAGAGGCTAAGATGTTGATCCACACGGCACTCTCTACCAACGTTTAAAGGTGCATACTACCAAATACTATTATATTGGAGTGTGTAGACCAGCCACCCCTATCTGAAGTTTAAAAGACGATTCCTAGGTGGTGCACAACAGCTCCATGTAACATGGATGAATAAACAACCATGATTATGACAGTAATTGATGTTGATAACGTCACAGCTGGTCTAAACAAGAACTATTTTCTGAGGTTGTGTAATGAGGGACGATTTAGATCGGGTAACAACCGGAAGACATATTTCAAGAGGAATTTTAAATATGTTTGACGGAAACAAGTGGATCTGTGTAACTGTGCTAAAGGAAAGGAATGCGTCTTGCAATATGTTCTGGTTGACCTGAATAGCACTTTTGAGCCATGAGTCAGTCGAAGTGCAGCAAAGTGAAGCAAAGGCACACAGATCAGATGATCCACATTTGCTGAGGGGTGTAAGGGATGGCAGGAATTTTAAAAAGACAAGGATATTTTTCAGCAGTATATGTCCTTACTGTCCTTTATCTTGTACCAGGATTCCTTTGAAGTTGTTAATCCCTCCGGCTCAGAGAGTAGAAAGTAAAAGCAACTTGATGTTTACATGTCCCTGTCAGAAGTCTCTACTTATAAATGGGCCTCTATAGACCCCATACAACTTGTTATACTTTTAAAGGAGGGAGATAAAGTGCTTGGGATCTTGAAAAGGCTTGTGTTGAGCTTAACAGTGGTCAAAAAATACAGTGCTTCCAATAACTGGATATATAACTTCACTAAAAGTAAATATTTGTGCTGCTACTGTGTGACTTTTTCAAAATGCTCCAACAGAATTAGCTGTCTCATCCACAAAGTTATAAGAACTCTGGAGTGATATTTCCATGAACAATCAGTTTTGGCTGATGTTCGTGTCATATTTTTTCATAGTTCCAACTGGCAGTGACTACGTTTTAAAATGTCAACATTTCCATTTCGTTCACAATATTAAATACCGAATTACCTTTCTGTAATTTGTCTTGTGTATCTCTGTTAAGATCCCATCACAACAGTGTTGAAAAAAAATCGGATTATTGACTTAGAGTACAAAACTTTTGACTCCCCTCTCTGGCAGTGAGACTAATTAAACAACAGCTGTCTACAAGCTAAAGTCGCTATAGGTTCTGACAAACCGGTCTTTGCTAGTTGACATAAAAAGCATCGCTACTGGTGCACCAGCGTGGAAAGTCACCACAGAATGTTGTTTTAAAAACCCGATATACAGTTAAAGACAAAAAGATTTATCTGCCGGTGAGAGGCTTCATCAGCGCTGGGTGAACTTGTTTAGTAAGAGGTTAAATCTATGTTCATTTATATTTTAAAGTCTTGCACTGCAAATTTAACTAGAATCTCTGCAATCACTGCATTCACCAGCAGGGGGTAAAGTATATACATTTACAGACACACTTGATTTGAGTGAATTTGTTATGAATTCAGAATTGTTGATTAGAAGTAAAGTTAGAATTGTGATATACTGTCCCACAGTTTTCATTTAAAGTATGTGGACATTTTACTTGTGAAATTAACTGAGGTCAAATGTAGTATAGTTGTGTATCCCAACCCAGTACTCAGTAATAATTACACCTTTATTATTTTATTATGATGTGTAGATTGACTTTATCTCCAAATATCATGACTTTTTTCTCTACATATTACAACCTACTTCTTGAAGTATGACAAATTTATTCATGAAATACTGGAATTTTAATCGTGACATTGACGTTTTCAACATTTTATTTTTTTTTCTTAATTACTGTGATTTTTCTCCGACAATTTTCTTCTTTGTCAAAATATAGCTACTCCATATATATTTCTTTTAAAGGTCCATTTTGTAAGACAGGTCCAGTTGCTCCTGATTTGTCCAATACAGATGGTTTGGGAGTGGGTCGCTCGTCAGTATTTGAGTTGGGAATTAGACTCAAAAACGTACTTTTCTAAGAAATACATTTTAAATAATATAAGGATATAATCTAGAAATATCACCTTTTTCTCTAAATGCTAAGACCTTTCTCTGGAAATAATGTTGATATATTCTTTTAAAATGTTTTGATTTTGATTTTCAAATATTAATTTATTCGTGATGCATTACAACTTTGTTAAATATTATTTTTTCTTCAAAATATTTGGACTTTATTCTTGAAACCCCAAGTTATTTCCCAACAACAGCAATCCTTCTTCTTAATATTGTGTCTTAGCAAGACGGTAAAGAAGATAATATGAAATAACAAGTGATCTCATCATTTGATTCTCTGTCAATCTCGGAAATTAGCTTCAGTGCAGCCAGAATGGATCCAGATGTGATGTTTTTTTTTTCTTCTTCTCACATGAGTCTTCCTCTCAAGTTCCCAGGGATTCAGCCTGGATCTTCTACCCCGGGGCTGATGTTCTCGATGGTGGGGCCGTTTCTGCCTGATTACCTAATTAATTCATAGATCCACCTTAAATAGAGGGTAATCCCGGACTGGTCCCTCCCTCTCTCGCGGTCTCCAGCACCAGTTCACCTCCCTCTCTCAGCTCCCCAGCTAGCCAGGAAAGGACGCTGATCCGGACGTTGGGTCTTTTCTCTGGTCCTGTTTGGATGTGTCGGACCCCCACCACCACCACCACCGCCCCCCACAGTTCCACCCACCGCTCTCCAACACAAACACACCACCAGTCCTCATTTACTGGATCTGCTCTTTGTTATCAGAGCCTTTCCCTCCTCTGCTTGTATTTCAGGAGAGAGAAGGGGAGTTTATTTGTTCCTTTTTAACGGATTGATCTCTGACTGATCCTGGATCCTGGTTCGTTGTCCTTTCTCGGGGGGCTGCCGCTGCGGGACCAGAGCCGATGCCTCCACGAATGTAATCAACAGTCTTAAGAAACTGGTTTTAAACGCCGGAACAAAGGGACGCTGAAGATTTTCTCCCCACCCGGTCTGTCAATCATTTTTCACCACTGCAGTTGTCAAGTTGGAGCCGTGCTGGGAAATGGACAAACCCCTCTAAACTGAAGACGCTGCCCTGCCTCACCGACACACAACCACAGGACGTGATTTGGACGAGGATCCCCCGAGTGGAGGTAACGTCTGTTCCCTGTTTTTCAAACTTTATTCACCACAAGTCCGACTTCTTTCAACCCACTCGTGGCTGAAAAAACAGACATAGCGTCGTTGGTATGCCGGTCTCCGATAAAGTGTTTTTTTAAACGTGTTTTCAGGAGTCTGTCGTGTCCCCAGTTGTCCGCACTGCTTAGCATCCGGGTAACGTTCACAACCGCTGTTTCTTTACCTTGACACCCACTTATTAGCAACTACAGGCGAATTTGGGATTTTCCACAGGTGTGAACGCTCAAACTGTCCTGTTCGGGGACGTTTTAACCAGTATTTTATAGCGCTGTCTGCGGGGGTATTATCAACAGTGTCTCATAAAGTCCCGGGGCACGTTTTTCCACCCGTTTCTCCTCGCCAAGCGTCTCGACAGTTAGCTAGGTTACAGCCCCGATACGTGCCTTCCTCTCGTCTGCAGTCAACGCTGTCAAGTCTCCATTCAAAAACGCGGAGGTTAAACGCCAACATCGCTTTTCCGACACGTCAAAACGCCAGTTAAAACACACACGGTGCCATTGTACGATCGTGTACAAGCGAACATGCATATATTATATCGAATATCACTTATTTTTGATAAAATTTCAACTTTTAGACTGAGCACGCAGCCCCTCGCTAGTTTTTGTGTCGCCTGCCGCTGTTGTGTTTTCCAGCCGGTAGACCGGCGAGTGCGTTTCAGTTGGTGAAGTTAACGTTTTATTCGTGTAAGGTGTTTGTACGTGTTCTGGAGATGTGCCGAATTGAACAGATGTTTTCAGTGATTCTGTACAGCGTCTTGAAAGATGAAACAAATCGTCGCATCCACAATTTACATATTAATTGCCATTAAAATGGTCAGGTTCTGAATGGCGCTGTTGTGGCGGGTCTCCCCGGGCGACAGCACGGCACGTATCGACTGTTGCAGTGGATGCGAGGAAGGACTCAGACCGCCTGCGGATGTCTCCGGGTGTCTGGAAACAGTTTGCTCATAGTCTCTGCCTGCACTGTTTTTGTTTTCCGAGTGATACTCCCCTTGGTAACCCAAAGAAAAACCCCTTTTTATCAGTAAATTGCGCAGTTTCTAGTAACTTGATTGGAAGACGCATCTTTTCTCAGCCGACACTGGTTGCTGCGGTTGTTCCCTCCTGTTCGGATAATAAAATGTGTGCCCTCTCACTGCTGTCATGAATGCGGCTCCTTCAGGATGAGCTTGTTCAGCTTGTTGGAGTGGTTTGCCCACATTTAGCAGTCACATTGTAAATAGTACTTTGGCTTTTCAGGCTGTCATAATGACGGGCGGCAATGAACCAGGGTGGAAAGAAATCATTACCGAGCTCCATGGGCTCGTTTTTATTTTAATTAACGGGCGTTCAGCTCGCGATGAACCGTCCTGACGTCATCTGCTAAGATGGGCGGATGAGCACCAGTAGCAGCGCTGCTTCTTTTTCCTCCTCTCCTCTCATTTCATCCATCTCCTCCTCCCCTCTCTACATGGGTGTGTCCTGCCTTATTGCGTTAGGAAGGAGGGGGGATCCCGCATCTTTGCTCATGGTGACTCCTCCTCAGCTTGTGACCTCCAAACGAGGGCATTGCTCCTTCTGTGTTTATTCTGTTGCTAAATTCACCTAAAAGACAAGCTATTTTCAGAGAAAATCAGTACCAAGGAAAACTTCAATGTCTGTCTATAGAAACTGGCTGAATTTGAGGTGATTCTGAGGTGATGGATGGAGCAGTGACTCTTTTCTGGACCCTGAAGAAAAAATGGCCAGTTATGATAAAATGTGCTTATTTTCAATGATGAATTTCACCAGCTGTGACTCCGTCTCTCATTTGTGAACAAAACTAATTTCTATTCATTTGAATATAAGAGAAAAATCAGATATACTCGATCAATATGTGTGCTGAGTCCTGCCAAATCCACATAATAACACAATTTCATAAACCTTTTGGAGCGATATCATCACAACAGTCGTATTAGTATTGACAGCTACATTGGATCAAAAGCTCTCACTTAATTAACTGGGTTTCTGGACCTCAGACCCTCATTAGGTAAAATTTAGAGATGGAATTTAAGTCGGCACAAATGATTAACAATGTGCAGGATTCTGTGGTTTTCCTCACAGGACATATCAACAATTCAGGGTTACACCCATGAAATGATTCAACTGTGGTGGCACCAGATCCTCACGCATCTCGTCTTGTGATATTATTAGTTAATGTATGATGACTATAATAATAGCTACCCTAGATATATTGTGGCATTTGCTGTGAAAATGTCTTTTTAATAAATATATTTATTAATTTTGTTAGTAGAGGTGGTTTTCACACCAGGCATGCTGGCCCACATCTGCTATAACAAAAGCTAAAATAAGTCGATTAATTGATTGACAGAAGAAGAGCAGTCAGCTATATTGATTATCAGTTAGTTGTTTATGCTATTCGCAAACATTTGCCACATCCAGCCTCTCCATTTGAGGATTTGCTGCATTTCTCTTTTTAAATATTGCTAAAAAACCTTTTGGAGTTGTTGATCAGGCAAATAACCTTGGGCTCTGGTTAAAGTGAAACTCTCGCTAGAATGCAACCAATACGAGTCAAACCTTCGTGTAAAAGCATAATTACGACGAAAGAGGCACTTTACCGTATTTTCGTTTTCGGGTCAAGCTCATTTTTTTAATGGAAGTGCTACGGGCACTTTTACGAGAGCATCAAAATCACTATTTTTAAAACACTAAGAAGACTCGTCACAACATGAAACTTTGCTGGTAGTTTTACCAGGGTCTCTACACATGAACACGAGCATTGAGAACATTGTTTGTGTACACAGAGTTTGCTAAAAAGAAAGCAACAACTCACCTTAGCAGTAGCTTGTTCTGTTCCCAGTCGTCATGGCAGCCCGAGAGGTATTGATCTCAGAATGCGATGTAACCTGGAGGACAGTTAAGGTCCAATGCTACTGTCTTCCGGCAACAACTATCCACGCGATATCTCACGTGACTTTTCTGGCTTTTTATTTTAGTATTGTTTCTTATATGAGGCTCTTTTTCAATTTCAAGGTCAATATTGTTTTTCGCTAACGACAAAACAACACATTATCCGTGCATTTATAAATATAACTAAGCTTTCGGAGCGGTGGTCATAGATAAAAGCTGACTTCGGAGATGTACTTGAATATGTTTGCAAGCCCGCACAGTGAAGATGACATGCACAACTCTCAAATGGCAAGCGAGGTGATTGCTTGATCTAACATACTGTTGGGAATATCTCCCAGAGTTTGAGTAATCTCAACAACACCCAGAGAAGAACATCCTAGAGAAGCATGATTTCATCTTAACACACTGTGGGAAAACCCTGATGTTGGCATATGATCGTGTCCAGTTACACTTAATAAGTGATGAGTGGGTGCGTTTCAAAACCAAAACCAGACTGGTACAGTGCGGGTGTGTGTGGATGGGTGCGGTTTATGCTCCAGCTTTTTTAGTTCTGCTTTAATTGGTTGGCTTTTAATGTGAAAAATTTGCAGTTAACTCAAGTTTCACTGACAGTATCTTAACACAGATTGAGAAAAACTAGAAATTATAAGGGAATAATAAACTGTATTACTGTTCATATAAGAAAAGGAGAGCAGTAGAGTGGTGGGTGTATGAGAAGATTGAACAACATTTTCAGTCCTTCGTTTGTTTGTGCTGTTGAGACTGCCATTATGATTACTGGCTTTATATGACAGTTTATAGTATACATAACAGCCCTGTGACAGACTGGCGACCTGTTCTGCTGTATCCCACTGTGTGCTTGGAGTGGGTGTAGCCCTCCGGCACCCTGCACAGGATAATGGATAAGAATAGATAATGGAGTGATGGATGGGGCCAGATGTGGTCTAAAGAAAAAACAAGAACAAGTAGTTACCTATTATTACATGCTGCTGAAATGATCCTAATGAATATGATGACAATAATGCAGCTTTCATCCCTCCGACCTCTGTTCCAATTAGAGGACATACAGTCAGGTTTACCTGCCGACAGATGACTGCCCTGTTTGTCTGCAGCTGAGGTCCTGATGACCACAGAAAGTGACAGTTGCTGACTCAGTGTGTCTGTCCTTTTAACATCTTGCACAAGGTTCAGACTCCTTCAGCAGCTACATGATGAATAGATACTTTCACTTTGATTTATTTAGTCAGCCAGAATCTCTTCTGAAGAAGGCTCGGTGTTAATCCCAGGTGACACTTAGACCTGTTACCTGTTACCAAATGCAGACACAAAATGCATACATTTATGTTTTTAACACAGCACCATAAAGTAAATATTAATTACCATGTGATCAAAAGTTTCCACATTGAGTTTTAGATATTAGGCAAATGGAATTGGACCACTAGCTGCTTTTGTTTGCTTCAGTGATTGTGATTAGACAAAGCTAACTCAAAGAAAAGAGAGTCCGTGTTTTGGCTGAAGTCTGTAGTGACTTGTGCGCTTCTAGCGTCCTTGAGAAATTATATTTCCATTCAAATTTTAAATGAATCCATCAGATGCTTTATTTTATTTTAGTTGAATCAACATTTTCCTTCAATTTGCGTAGTGCATTTCATGGAAAAGTATTGATTTCCACACATTTCCCAGAAGAGCTTTTAACAAACCGTCAGAAAAGAAGAGGATGGTGAATATCTAGGTCGTAGTTCGGTTTCTAACTGGCAGTTGAAGCATCTAACCAGCCCATCATGTTGTTATTGTGTACCTGCTGTCAATCTTAGACTGCAGCTGATGTAATGTGTGGCTGCAGTGAATTGTGGTTGACTAAGGCTGTTGTCTTTGCAGAAACCAGTTGCTGTGTTTCCTCCTTACTGTTGGATTTTTTCTATTGGCCAAACTGTGTAAATACAGCGCCACGTGATGCACTGGACCCCAGAAAGAATTTTTTCCCATAAGCTGAAAAATTTTGAAAGAATGTAAAATGGTGTATACATTTTTTTTGAGCGTCACAACCCATCATAATTTTATAATCATAATTTAAGTCATTCAGTCCAATAAACATGGAAAGCAAGATTAAATCACTCTGTCTCTATTCAAGAGTAATAAACTGGAAGATAACTGGCTCGGTCAGTGGAAGCCTTTTGTTCACACGCGCCATTGGCCAGATAACGTAGAAGATCTGGGTGATTTATATCATAGGAATGAATAGAGCTCCGCCTCCAATACTTTATCCAGTATTTAAAGTAATGTCCTTGGTAAACACAAGTGACTTAGCTGATTTTGGACATTAATACCCGTTTCACACTGGACAAACCTGGGTTTAAAACAGATTTTCACTTTCTGTCAGGTGCGAGGCTATGACGCGTTTTTATGGTAATGCTTTTCTGCCTATTTCTGTTCGAGCAGTGCTTGAACATTGTTCAGTTGGCGCTGAGTTTGTAAGAGACACAGTTAAAAGGCCATTATAACATTGTCAATGACTTCTGTCTAATTAAAGATGATATTAGGACTTTTTAGAATAAGTGTAATGTCTTCCAGATCTGATCAGGTATATGATCTGTGGCTCTCTAATGTTCCCTGTTTCTGGCGTGACACAGAAGGAAAAGAATACAAAAAGGCAAACTTGTCTCTGTGCAATGGGAAAACAGTCAATCAATTATTTATAGGGAGTTTAACTGTGTTTAAAACACCAGTGTAGAGTTCTGTATGTAACTACAATTCTATGAATTCTTGGCGATACTCAGATGTATAGTCAGCTATCATTATGAATATGTGTGTTTTTGGTGAATGTGGGTTTGAGGTGTCAACACCTCCGGCCGATCTGCTAGACTGACAGTGAGGCCGCAGACACGGCGTGTTAGGCCAAGTCCACACGTACCAAAACCTTTTTTCCCCCCCGTCTTCCTTGGCATCGTGTCAAGAATATTTGCGTCCAAACGGATTCATTGAAAACGACTCAACACGCTGTAGTTCATATTCCAGCCTATAGGTGGCGCTTGAAATTCCCCAAAAACGGAGAAGAAGAGACAGAGCTCGCGCATAAAGCTTGCGCACTGTATACAAACAGACAGTAGAAGGAGAAACCGAACAAAACAAGAAGAAGACGAAAATGGCTAGTCAGTTGTCCATGATCCTTTTTCGCTCAGCGTAGTGGCAGAGGAGCATAATATGTTGCCCTAGTAACCCTGATAGGCTCAATATCTTCTGCGGCACGAACACAAGCATGTAGTCCGCCGTGTTGTTGTTGTTGTTGTTGTTATGAGACGTTGCGGGGTTAAGAGGTCGAAGGCTAGAAGTCGAGGGGTGGGACGATGGCGTCATCGATACGCTAAGTATGCGGATTCGCCGTCCACATGAGAATGCAAGGGCGGTGTTTTCGGCTTCTTCCACCCTGAGACCAGGTTTAAAAAAGTGCGTTTACAGGATCCATGTGGACGATCGGCCAAAACGATGCAAAACGTGCGTTTACACACAGAAGCGTTTCCATGTGGACGGCCCCTTACTGTGATCTCAGTGATTCAGACCCCAGAAACGGTCTCAACCAACTGGGACTTTATTTGCAGATGGCAGTGATCTGAATCTCCCAGAGGCAGAAGAGTCTCCTCCCTCACTGCTGAACTTCTTCTGAATCTTATGTCAGTTTATGACTTTTCAACTGTTGAATGGCAACACTCATTGCTGTTTGTGTTTGTGAGGTGCACACACACTGGTTAATGACAGCTGTCTGTAACATTGCAAAACTGAAAATTCCCTTGTTATTACACGTAGTTGTCAGGGACCATCAATGATATTGTTGGTGATAAGAAGAGATGCTCTGTTGCGAACTGAGCTATTTTTTCGAAAGCATCATATCAAGTTTTATCTTTTTACTCTGCACTTTATGAACAAATCAACAAATCTTTTTATTGCACTCATGTTTTTGACAGTTTTTATGTTTCGCCAGACATTTCGTCAGTTTTTATACTCAGCCTGAAGATGATAATATTTCATATAAACTGTATCTTATCCATTAAAATGACAAACTGTAGTGTGTAAATACTGTATGATTGACAACGGCACTTTAAGAAATATTCCCATTTAAGAATTGGCTGCCAAGATCACCTAGTGACCTGCCTGTCGGCACTGTTAATCTTCTTTAATAAAAAGAGAGGTTGCTTTAAGTATTTTCTAATGTTTCCATGCGTGCAGTTATGTCAGTGCAGCAAATATCACAGCACATTGAAAAACATGAAAAAAGAAACTCTCCAGAGAAAACAGAAATTAACTTTAAGCCTCTGAAATAAATGATTTTTTGACCAGCTCTTTTGTTGCGCAGGATTTATCAGGAGGGTTGCTGCTTGACTTCAAATGATTTCACTGTATGACCCTGGACTATGTGTTTTGAATCTTCAGAGGAACACGGAACATTAATTAACATTAGATCCTGACCGTTACCGTCGGCGTGTCAGGAGATTTAAATCATCAATTAAGCTGCATTGCTGTGTCTTGTGTGTGAATGTGCAGAGAATCTCTCTTAATGGGTACATGCAGTTATTGTTTCTGCTGCGGGGGATTCGCTGCGGGTATTTAATAAACTCAAATCCCACCCGCAGCCCATCCAATATTTATCAGAACGTTATTTTTTATGAACCACCCCGCCTAATTCATGGATTTAAAAAAAATGTTGATCCCTGCACCTCGAATACCACAGAGACCGGTGCTCTTGCAGCAGCCAGAAATATGGTATCATTCACAGAGAGACCTAAGTGTGGATAGAGATTTTTAAAATTCAGTGAAATGTGGAAACCCCTCTGCAGACGGAATCCCTGCCAGTGAACCAGATCCAGCAGTGCACAATTTGTCTCTTATGTAAGTCCACATCAAATATTAATGGCCCAGTCCTATATTCAAGATATGGAAGTGCTCTGCTCAGCAGAGCCTCAGTGTTGGTAGTTATGATATAGCTGTTGGCCTTTTATCATTCTTTTATAGCCCTAATGGCAGTTAAGAGTTCACCCTCACTGCAATGGAGAGCTGCTTTGATATGACCATGTGTAATGTTTTATTTATTTATATGATTGTAAATTTAACCTTTGAATAACACGAGGCAGGTGTCTTTTCAGGTTCACACAGGGACAGAATTTTAGCCCCCATTTTCAGTTATCAAGTTCTCAGCAGCCTAATCTGAGCCAGCAGCTTTAACATATTCAGGCCAACTTGGAGCCATTGTCATTCTCATACTGCAGCTTCAGGACTGGTTATTTCTCAAGATTTCTTTCAAAGATCAAGTATTCCTGTAAATATTGGTTTTAAAATAAAAATGTCAGTAATACACTGATTATAGTGTATACTGATAATTTGGTAATTGTTCCACACCATCTCACGTGCAACAGCAGAATATGCAACACATGCAAATTTAAGATCAGTTCAGTGCCGTACAACGTATGTTAAAGGGCAGGTAACCATAGCAACAGTTCTGATGCTTCAGGCTCCCTCAGCAGTTAGCTGACTGATGAAACTGACCTTACCATGGATTAAACTGACTACAAACACACTTTGAGAAAAAAGGCGTCCACATAGTAACAATGATGAACTCCCATCGAGGTGTTGTATGCCCCCTCATTGGGCATGAGTGCTTTTTGGAAATATCCACACACGACTTGGAAGCGTCGGCAGGATTGATGACTGTAACTGGAACATCTGATAGTGTCCTTCCTGACACACTTGCATAACACCTGTGTGTGTGTGTGTGTGTGTGTGTGTGTGTGTGTGTGTGTGTGTGTGTGTGTGTGTGTGTGTGTGTGCGTGCGTGCGTGTGTGTGTGTGTGTGTGTGTGTGAGATGGTTGGCAGGTGTTTAGTGGTTGAGAATGTGGGAGTTTGTGTGTGTTTGTGACAGGCAGGAAGGTTTGGGCAGTAGGATGAAAATTCAACAACAGCATTCATCAATGAGCACAACAGCAGGTGCCTTTAAGTCGTGGAAAAAATAGAGATGTGGACAGTGTTTCAGAGGTGTAAAACCAGGCTGCTGTTTACCATAATTTAGGCCTTCCTGTGTTTTTTGATGTTGTCAGTCAGCACAAGCAGCATGTGTTGTTTTGTGTACTACATTCAAATGAAGTGGAAACCATACCCGTCTGACATGAACTGGTTCTGAGGTGTGAACTAAATCACAAAGCCCAAACAGAATTGCTCTTAATAAGAGGAAGAGGAAGCGATGATTCATCTTCAGTAACAAATAAAAAATGACCTTACAAACTTGTGATGCTGCTGTCTTCTTACAGATATAACGAGGGCGCTGTTGCTTCCTGGTTTCATGCATCTTCCCATTTGCAGTATATACGTACTGAAACCACACAAGTAAAGAAATCTGCTTACGCAACGTATCTATGAAAGCAGAAAGGGGTAATGTAAATCACATAGTTAAGAAAACCAGAGGGATTTCTGAAAGTGTGTCTAGTTTTAGCTCATTTTTCCCTCTCAGTGCTCAGTTTTCTCACCTCCTGAAGGTGAAGGTGCTGTGACGTGTGTGTGTGTGTGTGTGTATGTGGGTGTGTGTGTGTGTGTGTGTGTGTGTGTGTGTGTCTTAATCCCGATGAAGCCGTCGGTGCAGAGAGGTGTTGAAGCTTGTTGTGAATGTGACGAGCTGCAGTGAGCTGCGTGTGTGTGGGTGTGTGATGCTGTGTACTAACACACATGGATGTGAGAGTGTGTGTGGGAATGTTACATCTGAGTATATTTGCTGCTCTGTGGGTTGTAACGGTGTTGATGTGCGGCAACAGTTGCTATGAGGATCAATGGTTATCAATTTGCTGGGCTTTATCGGCCGATTCTCTCCGCAGATTGATCTACTGATCAGCTCCAATAACCCTTCAGGTTGATCATGTTTTCATAATATTTCATAGTGTATGTGTGATCTGATGGAACTAATTTGATGTAAAAAATATTGATAACGTGATCTCATGATATTGATAGGTGACAGAAACAACAGCAAAGTCCTTCCTTTTTGAAATCTTCCCGAATGTTAAGCTCTATATACAGTATTATATATTAAACAGACTGCAGTGACTTGACTCAGTGTGTGTCTGTGTGTGTGTGTGTGTGTGTGTGTGTGTGTGTGTGTGTGTGTAGCTGGCAGCTTACTTGGCATCCCTCTGCAGCATGTTAACAACTGATAAAGATGAGAGAAAGAGAGGGATGCTGCAGGAGAGGGAGTGTGTATCAGAGAGCAGAGAGGTTTTTACCAGTCGGCTGCCAGGGACTGAAACACAGTACAGAGCTGCAAGTGAACTTACTTGGTATGTAGTTCATTATTTTTTTATTCACTGTCCTAACTTGATTTTTGCATTTAATGTTGTTACTTTGATGATGTTAGTTGTTCCTGTGATCACTGTTCAACATAAAGGGCCTTTTACAACAGGCCTTCCATCAGCAGGACCAGGTTCCATTCAGATTAGGAGTCTTTTGGTGATGCAGTCATAGCTTATAGAATGGAGGTGGGTGTGCACGCTCATGCGCCAATGTGTGTATCCTCTCAGATATAAAGGAAAGATGTCAGTCAGAGGAGGAAGTGAGCAGATGGAGGGCGGATGGCGAGCCAACAGGAAGTGAGGGCTTGATGGTTTCCTCATGTTGTGTTGGCAACAGTCAAGGTTTCACTTCCTTGTACACATACAGCCAACAGGTGCTGGGTGTGTTTCAGTTCAGCTCTACAGTATATTCACTCTTTTTATATATACTTTAATGATTATATAATAGTAAACTGAATATCTCAGAGTTTCCCATAGTGCCTCCCCCTACATAAACAATGACTCCACTAACTTTATGAAAAATAAAGACAAGGAGCAGTGGAGCTACATCACACAGTAACAGCCATGCACTTAACGATTAATGTGACTGCTGAAATAATTGTCTGGTTACTACATTGATAAGATGAGATGTGTCTGATTTATTGATCGATCACATCACGCATCCACCTCCCAATAATTCATCAGAGCATTATGTCACAATGACAGGAAAAAGTTAGGGATAAATGTTTATTAATACATGACAGGAAACTGATAAAGGAGTCAATGATTTAACTTTATCGATGCATAACTAAAGAGCGGGGAAGATCACACCCCAACACTGACCCATTTTAAAGACATTTTTTTCATTAAATATATTATTCAGGGAATCCCCCCCGTAAGTATTTTTAACGAATATACACAGTATGTATTTGTTTTAATAGTTATTTGCAGTTTGACTTCTTACATGAAAATTGGTCACGAGATGAGATGAGTCAGGATCTTGGTGTGTAATGGGGAAACCCTTCTGTCAGTCAGTGGTTCCTGTTCAGGCTGCATACGCTGCAGTGAGTCCCTGCTGCGGTTTGTTTTCTGTCAGTGTGATGTCAAGCTGACTGGGAGCTCTGCCAACGGGGAAGTCTGCAACACACACACATACACATACCACCTCTGTACACCTGGTCTGAATCCTCCTCAGACCTCAGTGCTGGTCCTGGTTTCTGGTCTGTGTGCGAGGAGTGGGTTAGGTGGAATGCAGTGTTTGTGTTGGAACACTGGGTGTGGCTCTGTTTGGCCACGGTGAGTGAACACAATCAGCACGCAGCAATTGATCACAGCCTGCACACTCGGGAACACATAGCTCAGATCTGAACACACGCTCTGCTGTCATAGCCAAGACACTCAAAACTGGGACAAGATGAAATCCTGTTAAAACATAAAAAACATCAAAAAGGATTGGGGACGTGCTTGTTCCTCTGGTGTTTGGGAAAAATCTCAACTTTTTTACAAAGTCATGAATGTTTTTTTTTCAGCTGTTCCACTTGAGTGTGTTGAACTCTGAATGTCATTATAACTCTGCGACATCTGACTTTGGCGACCAGAATCACATCTCGAGGTTTGTTCATCTGATCAGTGTTTTTCACAGTTTGACTCTCAGTACAGGCTGCTAGCCTTTGGCCCCGGTTCTGTGAGATCATGTGCTCAATGCAACTGAAGTGGCTTTTCATTTCAAAGTTCACCAGAAAGAAAAAAACATGCAGGAGAGGCCCATTAAAGTTGTGTGTGTGTGTGTGGCTATCCATACAGCACAGGTTCACGGTCGTCATGTGACTTTGAATGTGTCATACTGTTGTGTTCTGCTTTCAACAGCATGGGGGAAACTCAAGAAAATGATGCAGCTCAAGTGGTACAGCAGATTATCAATGCATTGTAGGGTTGGTGGTTGGATTTCCACCTGCTTCTGCCTGGTATGTGTTAAACTGTCTTTGAGCCCCACATTACTCTTGATGTGAAAAAAGCTGCTTCAGATGAAAGTGTTTTTGGCCATTAAAATGTATTTCTGTGGTTGTAGAAAAAAGTTGAATTACTGAAAATTAATTGAGATGACGGTTGAGGTTAAAGTGCTGAAAGACGCTGAAAAGACATTTGAAGTACAAACTGTGAAAGAACATAAACATTATTTATCTGGTAATTAGGGATGCGTCGATTCAACTTTTTCTACATGGATGCAATTTAGAGAGCAAAAGTCAGGGCAATGAGCCAATACCAGTGCTTTGTTTTCAGAATGTCATGCTTTTTTGAGCTTGGGGAAATTGTATTGATGTAATGTAAAAGGTTTGTGATGGCATTACAACATATCAACCTCATTATGACGGACACTTCTCCTGTAGGATTAGGAGTAAAACTTGACAAATGGCACTAATGTGCTATGTTACTCTTCACTAAACAACATCACATTTGCAACTTTTTTGTTCAGACCAAATCCGATCTGCTAAACAACAACATAGCTCCTGTTGTTAAAGGTTGTTCAAAAGATGTACCGTCAGTTGAACAGTTCTCCAATATTAATCTTGTTCACCATGAAATGGAAAGGGCACAAATCTGCTCTGAGAAATAGTTCAAAGTTATATGACGACATTACTTTCATTTTATTTTCTCTTGTCTTGCACAGTGACCCATCACATCAAATTCATTTTAACCATTTCTGGCACGTTAAATCTATACTGCTTCATCCTTTGGTTGAGATATGTCTTTATGTTGTCGCTATAGATCTACATACTGAACAATGAGACAGAAACATTCTTCCTTTACATCCTCACATCTCATTCCTCCCTTGAATGAAAGCCTGTCACACTCAGCTGCTCCCTGATTGGACTGTTAGATACACCCCACCCACCCACTGACATGAATAGCAGCTTGTGTTTCAGACTCCACTCTCTATCGGCCTGAACAGTCATTTCTCGTTCAAACCAGAAATGTTTGGTGTCACATTGTCCAACTGGTTTTCAGACCAACAAACAGCAGACTGTGAAGCTTTTTTTCCATTCTGCTCCCAGTCACAAGATGCTCCACCAAACAGTCATCTGAGACTGAATAATGTGGCGTGTCACTGCTGAGGACTGGAAGAGGCTGATGAGTGTTGGGGAATTTCACAAAGTAAGACATTCATTAAAAAGGTGACAGCAGGACCACCTATAGCATACCAGTGGTTCCCAAACAACGGGTGGGGGGGGGGCTTTGAATAGATGCTTTGTTAATGGGTTGCACTGTTGACCCAGAAGTTTAAGGCACTGACCGTGAATGGAAATGTCCAAAATGTTCCCACCGGCTGATGCATTCTTTTTACAAGGACATTTTTTACTGCTGCATCTTCACATTAAAAGCATATTGCTGGCAAAACACAGGTGGACTCATATTTTGAAATAGGTTGGTTGGAGTAAATGCAAGGTGTTCACTGAATTTAGCATGTACCACTATCGTTCACAAAAAATGTAATCAACAGACAAAAAATATGGCCATTTTTGACGTTTGTTGACAGCAAATCAGTTTTACACATATCAGTGAGGTCACAGCAAATGATTTGTCTGTGTTTATTTTGGTGGGGCGGCAGAACTATTTGCATGTGTGGAAGAGGGGTCCTTAAGAAAAATGGTTGCGTTTGCTGTAGTCGTCTGTCTCCATCAGACCTCCTTGATGATGATTGGCCAGGTAGAACACAAAGATGAGTCCCATTGATGAAGAGGTTACAGAGGTGTGTTTGCTGTCTGAATCTCTCAGATTGACTCCTGAGCTCTGAGGACATTAAGCTAAAAGATGTTTCTGTCTGCTGTGTGAGGCTGTAGCAAAATCAATCAATGCGACAGGTGGATTCTCCATCTCTCCTCCAGGAGTCTCCTGAGACAGAGCTGGATGGACCAGTGTACAGATGAATAATGGTCATCATAATAACTTCAGTACTGGGATGTAAAAAACCTGACCTCTTCAGCGGATGGCCAGATTGATTTTTTTTACTGGCCCTTTCATTTATTCCTGTGATTGACAGGAAAATGTTACTTTATATATATTTCTCACAGGCTGTGCTATAGGTCCAAGTTTTCTTCTGACCCTGGGTCTTGTTTTCTCAGATGCCTGATGGTCTCTACCATTATTGTCAGTCCAACAGAAAACAACCAGCTGCTGCCTGACCGCTAGTTAACAAAACAGTTATAATCAAAATATACTGTTGCTTGAGTGGACATGAGGGATCCCAGTGATGAAGGTGACAAGAATGGACTTATCCCAAATTCACATCAGATGCTAGACCAGATGTTAGCCTTCTATGAAAGCTCTACTGAAGTGTTTATCCATTCAATCCACAGTGTCTCCAGCCTCCAAATAACACCAGCATTTTACTGGATGAAAATACTCTTGGCTCCACGAGGAGTTACGGGAAGCTACTACAATGTTTTTATTGATTGATTGGTTGATTTTATTTCCCTGTCCACTGTAGCTCTGTTTGTCCACAGTAATACCAGAAAGCACAAAGTAAGACTAAAGGCCTTGATCCATCTCTGCAGTTGGTAAAATGGCAAGAGATGTGCGAGATAGATAGACCAAGGTTGTACCAAGGAGGTGCTTTAGCAGAACTCATTGTGGATCAGTAAACTCATGAAAGTTTAAAAAACCATCAGAAACATGGCCATGTTTTGGAGGGTCAGTCATTGAAAAAGGTTACAAATAATTTAACACAGCAGTTTCAACCTCACTATGGGGTCCTATGAAGGATTTTGACTGTCTTCTCCGATACACATTTAGGAAATGCTGATTTTCAGCTAACATTTTTCTGATGGCACCTTAAAATGAAATGTCTTTCCTGCAGAATATTGGTCAGTTTTTCCTTACACGTTTCCACCTGAATGACTGACTGGGCTACTTGTCATGACCTTTGCCAACTTGTTAAAACCCTGAAGGTTTTTCCTGTTTCCTGACATTGCAATGTCATTCATTCACCCGCTCATTAAGTAAGTGGCCTTTTCCATGTGATGTAACACCTCTGCTCATTTCCTTGGAAAGAAGTTTAATTATTTATTTTAATATTGCCAGAGTTCATCTCTGGCAAGGCACCATGCTTCTGCTTTGATATGATGTTCGAAACCATGTACATGTGTAGCTGCTTTGATAAGGTTGGTAACGTTGCCCCCTTTGTTTGGTCTTGGGTAAACCCCTCTATAAGGGAGTGTAACACAACAACTAGTCTTAAAAGAATTCCGATGATGATGTTGATACACAGAAAAGTGAAAGCTGGTGACACAGGTTCACGGACGCTCACCAACAACATCTGACAGACAGACACACAGCAGTGAGGACATCATGCGGTCTGAAGCAGCTGTTTGTTTATTAGCAGTGGACTGCTGATGAAACATGTGTGGCAATAACGTTTAGTAAAAAAGAGAGGTCATTGTGTATGTTTGTCCTGCTGCAGTAACGTGTCTAACCTGCAGAATGCTGGCTGTAGTTGGTGTCGATGGCTATAGGCAGAGTGCAGAGTCTTATGACTTTGTTTCTGTGTACATGTGGTAGGCTGCATAATAGATGACAGATTATAATGGAGGGACTGAGAGTTAGGGTGATGGCAGGTTGTGGAACATAAAACAAAGCGAAAGAGGAAGGAAAGGAACTGATTGCCGACATAAAAGCTCGACATTTCCCTCTAGATAAGCAACAGAAACATAGTGGCTTTAAATCGAGGCCGCTGTAGCAGTCGACTGTTGATTTAGAGCAGGAAGCTGCTGACTGCTGACTGCTCCCAGTGCTCCTTGTACAGTGGGCCTGGTGCTTTTGGTATTTGAATGTGTTTAGGGAATGTGGTAAGGCTAATACAGGATTGCTCTTTAAAGATTCAAACAGTTGAGAAAAGCTGCTTACTACAGCTGTTTCTGTATCACTACCGCTGCATCATTGTCAAGACCAGTACTGCATGTTTACATGTAAATCAGCTCAATGAGTCAAACGGGAGCTAACTTATATATTCATTTCTTCAGCTGCTCTTTGTCTTTGTTAAGACTTAAGCTGTTTCAATTTGGGCAGAATAGAATAGAATAGAATAGAATAGAATCGGGGCCTGGTTAGTAGCCTTTTGAATCACGACGTTACTACGGTTAGGAATAAGAAGTCAGTGGCTCTCAGCCGATGGCATTGTTCATCGGCTCAACCCCACACACAGCTATGTACTAAATCCTATTTGAAGTCCAACTTACTATTATTTTCCGGGGGATATTGACTGATTCACAGTGAGTTAACCTGAATTATTTTCAACATAAGCAGTCTGACAGCAAATGGAGTTTTCCCTGTGACACCTGATACCTGTAATGTTGCAGACTCAGGGTGTGGTGTTTTTTACAAAGAGAGGTCACCTGACATGTTGACACTGTTGTCTGAGGCACAGTGAAGTGTGAAGTTGACCTTTTTGTAATGAACAAGCATGTATACACTTTGTCCTACACTTCTCAGACCCTCTCATGGCGCTGATCCTGACTCTCTGATATCAAAAACATGTTGAATGATGTCACCAGGAAATGGCAGGGCCTGCTGTTTGACTTGTAGGATGTGTCTTTGTGTTATCATGTCAGGATGTTTGCAGCCCTCTGCTGTCATATTTTTAGCTTTGTATTCTTCTTCATTTACCTCATGAGGAACATGCTTCTGTGTCCCACTCCGTGTGCCCTGCTTATCATCGTGCTGCAGACAGTCGCTGTTATCTAACGTGTTAGAGACGCTTTCCATGCCACACACACAGCACTTATGGCACTTCTGTAAATCTACTTTGAGATGTTCTTAACGGGCAAACCGTCTGTCTCAATGATTGTGATGTGTGAAATTCTTTCAGTCTGTATTTATGTCCTATGTCATGTAAAGTTCCAGTTCAAAGTCTACTTAAAGGAATGCTCACAATGCCCCAAAGTGTTTTTTGTTTTGCTCATTTTATGTGACTTTTATTCAACCCGGTTTGAACGATGTTGACTGTTAAAACATCCTGGAAGTCGTTAAGCTCCCAAAGAGAAATGATGTGCATCACAATTGTCAAATATCCAAATCCTCCTTGTGCAATTGGATCACACTATTCCTCATACTCAAAGTCCTTTAGGGCAAGTTTTGTCACCCTCCTTGGGCAGTTATTTTGCAGAAAATGCTGTAACTTCACTTTGGGACATAAAACGGTCACTGGAAATAATTAAATTCATATATAGAATCACCAGTCAAATCTGTTGTGTCAAAAAATGTTTTAAACGTAATCGACTTTGCCCTATGATAATGTTTAAACGTGTGCAAGGGTTTACAAGGTAATCTTTTATAGCTGTTGTAATGTCTCTGCCCTACTCTACAAGACAGCGTCCTTAAAATGAATCTCTGTCTGTACCAACTCTTTAAAACGTACAACTTGTCTACGAAAGCACACAACATGGTGCGACTGGATTTCTCCTGGCAACAAAACGTGGTTAGGATAGTTAAGTGTGGGAGCAACATGTCTAGCGTGCTAACCATGGCAGTTCACAAAGCTGAAAATTATACAGTGTTTTTGCACTTCATTGTCATTATTCTCTGTCACTGTCCCTGCAATCACTGGAGCCAAGCTTCCCTCTTTCTCTGGTGCTTCTGTTATTCCAACTGCAGCTCTGTGGAAAAGGATGAAAACAATCAGTATTTCCTGAATAAGTCTGTCCCACAACCTGTCAAAACTTGCTTGACACTGGAGATCCTTGGAATTTTAGTGTACCAATCTATATTCAGTCCGATTGATGCGGCAGGTTCTTTACATTTTCGATAGAAAATATGTCTCTTCCTTTGCCTTTAGGATAAGCTATGAGGATTGTATTGTCATTTGAATGACATGTCACATGTCATAATATGTTTAAACTTTTTTATAAGTGGCAGAAATTCAGAACAGATGGATCACAGACTGTAATCGGTCTGTGAGAGATCACATAAACAGGAAACACATGCTTGAATTTGGCCTTTGTGTTTGCTTCAATTGATGTGAATATTCATAGAATAGTAGTGTGGTGAGACAGTGCCTTTGTCCTTACTGATGTTGCTGTCCTAATCTACTAGATAGTTAAGCTGACAAACAGCATAGCTCTGTCTTCATTTGTTCGTTTCATTTCCTCTTTGAGCTTTTTGCTGACATTAAATGGAAAAAAAAAATAGATGAGTCAATGGAAAATCAGACTCTGACAAGAATTTTTAATAAAAATTGATGATCTGCGTAGATCTTCTTGTCCTGTCTGTCTGAACAGCAGCTGTGTTCGATGAAGCAAGGGTCTTTGGTCCGAGGCTCCACCTGTTAGTATGCAGCCTAGAGGAGGTCAGCTGACTCCGACCCCAGCTGCAGGTACTTTCACCTGGGCTTTATCAAAGCGGTGACGCCCCGCCCTCACAGCCCTGCAGAGCTCGTTAGCTGTCGGAGCTAATTGGGAGGGTCTCCACTGCACAGATGCTGACGCACTTCAAAGGAATTCCCCTTCAAAGATTTCATAGGTCAGAGTGGGAATAGGAGGAGGAACATGAATAAATGTATGAATTCATGTTAAATAGTTTGACTCTGAGGCTTCTCATATAGAACAGAATGAAGGCATGGACTTAACCAGAAAAGACGAAGGCTTGCACAAGTTCCTCTGTGTTAAACTCTAAATACTAGTTTTAATATTTTTTAGTTGAGGTAAGGAAATTCCTCAACGCCAACTTGAGTCTTCATCACATATTACCCAAATTACAGTATGTGAATTCTGACCATATTAAAGTCATAGTGAAATGGCAGTTAAACATCACATGACAGAAGTTGCTATATCAGTTTAAAACAGATTATGTGGGCTTGCATATCTGTCAAACCCCTCAAAATGCTTGGAGCTCTCCAAACTGGCCCTGGCTTATTTACTTTTCCACAGAGTGGTAGAGAGATACAGACCTGTGGAGAACTGATGCCTCCACCCAAACCTCCACCACTCCATTTTACCAGCAAAGTTTTTGCTAACTGACATTAAGGCAGTACAATATTGAAAAAAGCTGCCACTGCGATATTTTTGTTCTCTGCTATATATTTATTTTGCAGTATGAGGAAAATGCAGGACTTGTCACCTGATAGCTTTTTATAGCTCTATTTGGAAATAATTACTCATTGTAGAATGATCGGGGTGATCTTGTAGAGGAACAACAGGCCCTGCTTTGTTTGATAAATTGACGAACAATGGTCGGTGCATGTTCGTTGTGCATGCAGAACCAGCATGCCACTGACGAGCAACAAACTCCCATGCACTCAAAAACCCAGTTGGACAAATCATCTACTATTAGACCTCTCTCGTAGATTAGTCATGGAAATGTTGTAGCATGACATGTTTGAGTTAATTCGCTCGACGTGACAATGGACGTCATATGATGTGACTATGTGCCCACACTGCGATGTTGATGCTGAATCAATGTATTATACAACCCCAAATGATGTCTAAACATCATATCTGACACCAACTATGATGTAGCTGTTAACTGTGATGGCCCATGAGTGTTTGTGGAGTTTGATATGATGGATGGAGTTAAATTTCTAAACAGGGCTGTCCACATACATTTGGCCACATAGTGCACCAGTGACTTTTAGGCTCCACATCATGTTGCGCAGTCTGTCTGTCTTCAAAGGGCAGTATCGTCATTCCGGCAGTGTTTACTGTTAAACATGGACCAAAAAAACACACACTCTATATTAACATGCAGGTTGGATACACATCGTCTGACAGTGTACGTATGTGAAGGACTTCATCTCAACTCCAGCACACTCATCATTTTACCAGTTCACACAGAAAAATACCATTCCCTTTAAAAATACTAGACACGTGCCAGTGATTGGATGCAATGTTTCCAGGTATCATGAAGTTGAGGTGTTTGTTGCTGCAAAGTTAAGCTGCGTTTACAGTAAACAGGGTCGACTGGTGGGGATGTCAGACCAGAAAACACCTGAGACCTGCTGACTCTGCTCCTCATCAGTATCAGCCTGGGCCTGTAAGATTTGGGGAAAAAACTAAGAGCACGGCACTTCTGATTGTCGAACATTACTGTCAAACTAGGCATGAATTTGTAAAACCATTGACACACTTGTTTTAACTTTGGTTAGATGCACACGTCCTGCAGCAAAATTAATCACAGCCTCTGCAATTTGTTAATCGCATCGTTTCAAATCGAGATTTCAATTTAAAATTGATGAATCATTAAGCTCTATCACAGCCATTAACAACAAACACCACTGACTGTTGGGACCTCTTGGTGGCACTTCAGTGATACATTTTCTCCTTGCATTGTTCTGTTACAATGTTGTATGCTGAAAATCAGACTGAATGACATTTTAATTTCTTCTTCAGTCCAACATGTTGTTCATGTCTGCTGTTTTCTGTATTGGAGAGTGTGTTTGTTTTTTTTCTTTACTGATTGCTCTCAGCTGTATCAGATGTGAGAAGTCGCTGCTGATGCAAATTAAAGCTTTTTTTTTGATGTTGCTGTTTCACATTGAAAGCTTCCCACTGTCAAACCTGCAGGAAGCTTTCATTATGTAGATTAGTGGTGTAACACTACATGAAAGTAGTAAATAGAACCGCTTGGTTAAATTCTTGTTTAGGAGTCACAATATGGTGCATTACACATACAACAAAATGAGTGCATGTATAAGTTTCTTCTCACTTATTTAAAAGGGACAGTAGTCTCAAAAACAGACAAAAAACCCTTGCTTAGCAAGCTTTTTGGCAACGTTTTTTATGACTTTTTTCATCATCAAAATAAAGAATGATTGAAACTGGTCGACTGACTGTGACTGACTCACATGCTTCTTCATTGCATGCATACAGTGATTTTGTGTGCAGCTGTGTGTACCGGACTGTGACCCCCAATGCCTTAACTGTTTTAACGCATGAACGTTTACAGCCATATTGAAGATGTTACAGGAAATGCAATGTGTTTGTCACTAAGTAAGCAGAGCTTGATTATCAGTGCTATTCTTCAGTAATAATCTACCCCATATATGGACATATTCAGCCCTACCTGGCCAGTGGATCAGGCCATTCCCAGCTTGTCTCAGGGTTTTCTCTATGGCGGGGTGAGTAGTCGCTCTAAGGGACAGTATTGTTTCATGAAAAGCATCAACATTAAAGAGACAGCGCTCTAAATCTCTCTGCTCTGCTGTGTGTTTTGATTTTTGCAGCATGTTTTCCTTCATCTGCTGCAACAATTGAGGCTTTTATCTGAATGCACTTCTTTCACATTCACACCTGGGGACTGACCAGTGCCACCAGTGTCTGTTGTGACCCCCCCACCACACACACACACGGGCTGCTGCAGGTCTGTTTCAGGGTATTTGGGTTATGATCAGTGTGGATCAGGACTCGGTGATGAACAAGCTGAGCTTCAGGCTGTAAACAGGATTATTGAATCTCTGGACGCTCTCCAGATATTGCTGCTTTGTTGGTTCAGATCTGTCTTCTCCCCGGTGCCTTCTCTCATGAAGGACATGTCCTCTGTGTTGCCGTCTCCTGTGTCCTTCTGAGTTTAGAGTTTATTAGCAGTGCCTCTTTCTCCACTCCGTTGCCTCTTTGGCTTCACCCTGTCCACTCACCTTGTCAAGGGGAATCATCTTCAACAGGCACTCAAATGCAGACAGTGTTTTACATCAATTGTCTGTGTAGGTGGATGTATTCACACATTCGTCAGTGTTTCCAGACAGTGTGGTCCTGAAGTTTGGGCAGCATGTAGACGGCTCATGCAAATATGCATAGATGAGCAGATTACTACATTTACCCAACAAAAGCCAATGCATTAACATAGGTTTGACATCAGATAATCCCAGATTTTAACCTGTTGAGAAGCAGGAGTTTAAAAAAAAAACAACTGAAAAGCTGATATAGCATTCAGCGTTTCCCCCAATATTTTCTGAGACTGTGGCGGGGGGGGGGGGGGGGGGGGGGGGGGTCAGTTTGGGTCATCATACTGTTATATTTACATTACTTATGTCATAGGCTACTTAGGGAAAAAAAATGTCTCTGGTTATAATGCTCTCACACAGCCATCATGAACTCTAATATTGTAAAGAACTGCTATTTTTATTATTTGTTTCAAGAGAGGAGTTATCTAAGTCCTGCACGGATGAAAAATAATGTACTGTGTCCGACACAGATGCGGGTCGGGTCGGAGGCCTGGATAGACGGGTCGGGTTTTACGATTGCCATTTTCAAGGCGTCACTTATCATCAGTCATTATTAGCGACACAAATGATAAGCATTTATATCTCATATGAGCTCATTCATGCGTGCTTGTGCCCTCCCAGAACTCATTCCCTCTACGCTGTCTTACTTTCACTTTTAAAAATTGCGTCCGTCCAATTTTCCTTCGGGCGTCGGTATCAATTTATAGCGGGTCGGCTCGGGTGCGGAATGTAAGTTGTGTCGGAAAACTGGGCGGATGCGGTGACCCGTGCAGGACGCTGCTCTAAGTGACCATTTTAATCCTCTAGCTAATTATCAAGCTAAATATCCAACATGCTGTAAACGTCAAAGACTGCAGTGGAAGACGACGGTAAAATACTTCCTTTCTCTAACACTGGATTTATTTATGCCAGAATTTTGAAGGTATGGCGGCTTTTATTTTGCCGTGGCGGTGCGCCACAGTCAATTACATGTAGGGGAAACCCTGGCATTTATACGATATGATCCGCCAATGTTGGCCTTTCACAGACGTATACATATCAGCATATCTGTTGATCTGTATAATTGCATAAAAAAAGATGTCAAATCACATATCGAACAAGTGAAGAATGTTATTTAGACAAAAAAGTGTATTCTTAAGTTGTAGCATATTTATATCTTTGTCAATAGTATTTGATAACATTTTAAGGTAACATCACAAAAATTTGTATATTGGCTGATATATTGGTGTCACAGATTTGTACCGTCCAGTATCTGCATCAAGTATTTGGGTAGTAACCAGAACAAGAAGCTATAGGATTTTAGGACTAACAACAGAGCAGCTTTGTCTTCCACTGAAACACGCCGCACACACGCATGCATACACGCACATGCACACATACACACACACAAACGCACACACACACACACACACACACACACACACACACACACACACACACACACACACACACACACACACACACACACACACACACACACACACAGCACAATAAACTGGGGGGCCTCAGGTTGTCTAAACTGTCTAGTCATCCAGCTTGTTCATCAGGAATCCCAGGAATGAGATTTCTACATAAAGCCAAAGACTTTGTGTGTGTCTGTGTCTGTGTCTTTGTGTGTGTGTCTGTGTCTTTCTCTGTGTGTGTGTGTGTGTGTGTGTGCGTGTGTGTGTGTGTGTGCGTGTGCGTGTGTGTGTTTTCATATAGCTATAACGTGAAAGCTCACTGAACAGATTAGATTCTGTTTCTACAGGTTTATCACTCTTCACCGTCTCAGCCGTCCTGTCACACATTAGTACAAGAGCAATTATCTATTAAGAGAACCTATATTGTGTCAGTGGCAGCCAAAATGCTCAAAACTGTTCCTCCAGACTTGATGTATGTCAATAATGTGAGATGAAACTGACCATTGTTGTAGTTAATAGTTCAGTTTCGAAGGCCTGTTTTTTACATGTAAATCTATATCTCCAAAGCTTGTGTATAAATGATGGCACATAATGGCATATAGCCAGTTTCCATATGTATTTGCAACCTCATTGTATGTTTGAAGATGTCCGTTGGAGAGTCTTTACATGCAGCTGTGTGTGACCTCACCTTCATCACAGTAACACAGTGCAGTCGGTACCCCAATGAGAATATTGATCACTAAGACACCAGATGAACCTTAAAAAACACTGACAGCAAATTCAACAGCGTTCAGTCAGTCTGAGTCTAATACTGTTCAGGCTTTCAACCAATCAGGATTTATCATTGAGAAGAGTTCAGGCCTTTTCTGTGTGTGAGATTGATATCCAACGTATAAAGTTGAACTTGAAAGACCAGAACATTAAAAAAAATAAATAAAAGAATAAAACTCTGTCCACCCCCACCCATTTTTAATTTCTGTGATGTAGCCAAAATCCCTCCTGTTACATCCAATGCAGATGGTAAACGCCTTGTACAGAACATGCTATCATAACATCCAGAATGAATTACTGCAGTGCCCTTTCTTTCTGACCAAACCGTGGCAGCAAGAAAAGGTCTTCATTTGGCTTGTAACCTCCAGACCAAATCTGAGAAAGTTTGATTTAATTTGAACTGTCCTGATGTTTATTTTGGCTCTTCAGATTTCATAAATCTTTAGAGGGGAGAGCCTTTGCTCTCCCAACTCCACTGCAAATTTTGGAGTCCAAGATGAAAATCCATCTTTTTTTCTCTTTGCCATCGTTAGTCCAACTGGTCAGGTAAACGTTACACTAGTTTCTGCGTAAGCTTTATTTTGGAAAAATTTACTACAAAATTCCGACTGGTGTCTTTGGAAACTTTGCAGTCTAATGTATGTCCAGAATTGTAAGATGATCCTCTGAAATGGTCCTTACTGTACCTTATGATCCGAGTGCACCATTGACACAAACTGATCTGAAACAAGCAGCATTGCGTGTTTGTGTTGAAAAGTCCTGGAGATAATTCCTACATCGACTTGGGTTTCCTGTGTGAGTGTGTGTGACTGTGTGAATGAGTCCAGACCTCTGCCTCGTCTCTCTGCAGTGTGGGGATTTCCTTTTTCCACTCTGGTCACATGACTGCAGATATGGGTGTGGTCTCCTGCATTCTTGGCCTCTCTCTTTTTCTCACTCGCTCTCTTGTTACTCTGTCTGGCATTCTGCGACACTCTTTCTTGCTCTCTCTCTCTTTCTCTCTCTCACACACACACACACACACACACACACACACACATACATCTCTGTCTAGACCAAACACACACCGGCTCAGTGTTGCAGACTGCTTGACGTGCCCTGCATGTAAAAAATGTATGTGTGAAGCTACCTTGACATGATTCAGTTGGATTGTGTGTGTGTGTGTGTGTGTGTGTGTGTATGTATGTCATGTTATGTTGCTGGGTACAACAAGAAAAGTTCCTCTCTGTGTGGAGGGTGTGGCCACCAACAACTTTGCATTGTGGTGTGTGTGTGTGTGTGTGTGTGTGTGTGTGTGTGTGTGTGTGTGTGTTGGAGGAGGGCGGTGCAGGCGGCTGGTTTAGTATGCAGAGCAGGTGTGTCTGCAGAGGCAGAGAGCGGAGAGGAGGAAGTGGAAGGAGGGTAGCAGCAGCTGAACAGAGGGACGGTCTGATTGAATATAATGAAGAACCACAAACCTTTTTCATGAACTGAAACTGATCCTGAGTGTCTGTATGGTAGCGAGGGAGGAGATTCTGCAGTTCTTTGTCAAGTCAGATTTGCTGTCATGAGTGTAAAAACAGTGGTCTAGATAAATGTCAGTGAAGCCACTGTACAGTGTACAACTTTGTGGAATGCTCTTATTAGCATGCTGGTCATTCTGGCTAATGTAGTTTATATTTTCTATCCTCAGCTGCTTATGGAGGTACCACATTAAAAGGTCCCCAGAGACAAATGAATGTTGGAAAACAGCTTGAGTTTAGAGGATGTTTAGTTTCATTTACTGGATTATTAATAACAGCTGACTGATGCCGTCTTCCTGACAATTCAAGTGAGAATTTTGTACCCTGAAATGGAGGCAAAAAATTCGAAGCCATTCTAGCATTTAAAAGTTGAACTCTATGTGAATGTACACCTGATTTCATAATGACAACAACATGGTGGATGTGACGTTAGTCGGTATGACTCATTCTACTTCTTGGATTTGTTTAGTTTAACCAAATGTTAATTGACAAGTGCCAAAACACACATCATGTCCTCACTGAAATTGATTATTTTTGGAAAGCTATTTACATGGGAAAATGTGTGTGTACATTTTATGTTGCCAGGTGTTTTTGTAACGGTTTCAATCAACACTGAAACACCAAAACAATAGAAGTGAATCTCTTCTTTTTCCTAAAATTCTTCTGCCACCAGCCTCAGCTCCACAGAGAGATGTTGTGTTATACTAATATATTCTAATATAAATATATTAGAATATGGAAGGAAAATCCAGTGACAATGAACATTTATGACTTACGCCAGACACACAGGATTTTTTCCATCTCGAGATGATATGAACCCAGCATGAGACGGGATGCTTATGGGCAAGATGTACAATTTTCAAACAACACAAATGATCTCACATAATGCAGAATAAATCCTGCATAGAAAGGAAAGCATTAAAACATGTCTAGAGAGAGAATCCACAGATCCAGACACACAAGGTCCAGGATTACAGACGGTCCCCCCTGCTGGTTCACACACACACACACACACACACACACACACACACACACACACACACACACACACACACACACACACACACACACACAGTTTGTTCTTCTTGGCCTTTTTAATATTTTTTTTGCACACACAGACACACTCAAGCTGAGTGGCTGGAAACATGGTTGCTGCAGCTTAATTTCATCTGGACTCAATAGCAAACAGACAAGATGGACAAAGAACAGGCACACTGTCTCACACACATGCGTACAGGCACACACACACACACAGACACAGACTGAAACTCCCTATATATAGAGGCAGCTGAATTCCTGACATCACTTCCTGACACTTCTGTTACTCAGAACAATCTCTCATTGAGGCGCATGGTAGAAAAGTTGTGCTCATCATGTAGCACAGGTCTAATTCAGTCTGCAGCGTTGTTCTACTTTACTAATAAGCCACAGAGTTTGTACCTCTTCCTGAGTTCTTAACTAGGTAGTATAAAACTAGTGTTTTACTAAACCAGCTTTCAAAATCAACATTTAGGAAGTAAAGACATAAGAAATGTTTAAATCAGCTGCTAAAAAGCACTTTGTTTATAATTAGAACGTGCTCAATCAACTGTGTGAACAGGAAGTCACTGCATAATGATCTGTAACATAACATCCAAATACCAGCTTTGAGGCAGTTCCTTTTGACTGAATAGTTGCATGATGTTGCTTTAAACTTGCATGACATGCAATATATATCATATTTAAATCTAAATGTGTTTCAGTGTTAGTAAATGCCATCTAAACTATGTTATTTGGTCATATAGTCTAAAGTTTTTAGGTTAGGGTCAAACAAAGAGAAATTTAACATCCTTTCCATCAGCATCTTCACACATCTGCATGATTCAAAACAGTATTGGGATCAAGTACCTGGCTCTAACCCATACTCTTTCAGTCTAAACCAGCCATGTATTACATCTGTTTTAGTATTAGTTCTGTCAGTCGGTTCAGTCACCAGCGCCGCCTGTCAGTTGGTAGGTGTAAATATTTAATGATCAATTGCCTCCTTGTAAGAAGTAGTTTGTGTGGTTCAACTGGGTTTGATTTAGTGATGTGTTAATCTCCACTTCGTAAATGTCAGCTGACGTATGTTGACACATTCGGTCTAACACTACGATGGTCCAATTAGACCTGCGGTTTGTCAGCAGCATGGAGACAGCAGCTTGTGTGTAGTTGTGACTGACCTGTCTCTGCTTCACTTCAACTTCCTGCAGTTTTTCATCTCATTCACAAGTTAAAGAACATTTGTTTTCTGACAAAGCAAAGTGCCCAGCTGTTGAAGCCTGATGAGCGTGTTGCATGTGTATTTCTTTTGAGGTTACATAATCTATTATATTATGATTATTAATGATGAATGTGTTGACAGCAGCTGTATCAGAAATTCCTCATCTGTGTGACAGTTACACAGCTTAACACCATCACCATCAATCTTAGTTCTGCCCCCACAATCCTGATTGGCTCTGATGGTTCTCCAGCAGCGAACAGCAGACCTCTGAATCGCTCAACAAGAGTTCTGGTGTTTGGACCTGGTCGACTCTGACAGGAACTGAGTTTGAAACTGAAAATGGTCAAAGATAAAGCCATGGAAAAAGGGAGTAGTGTCTTCAGTATAAGATGAAGATCAGCTGTCAGAATTCACCTGTATCCATCGCTCGTCTGTCTTGTCTCGTGCCTTTACAAATCTTTTTCTCTCAGACAGGCATCATTAATTTCTCTCTCCTCTGAACAGATAGATGTGTGTCGAGCAAAGTGCTAAGTAACACTGTGACAGAGGTAGCAGAGTATGTGTGTGTGATCAGTGTGGTTGTGCACATATTAATCAAACAAATGCTCGTTAAAGCATACAGTAACAGCCACATGCGCACTCTCAAAATGTGAGAGTGTGTGTGTGTGTGTGTGTGTGTGTGTGTGTGTGTGTGTGTGTGTATTTTCTGTGCGTCAGCAGGTGTGTCATTAAGGTCTAAAGATAGGAATGCTCACCTTTGGACTGCGGTGGGTGCGTCCGTGTAGTTGACAAAGAATAAAGGAGTGCGTTGAAACAAGCAATCTGGCAGTTGTGTAGCTCATTCTATCTTAAGTCTCCTAACTCTTCTTCTACTCTCCCCACAGCTCATAGTCGGGATGTATCAAGTTGTCTTGCCACAATTATAAGATAAGATGATCCTTCATTGATCTCCCAGAAGTGAAAGTCTTGTGTTACAGCAGCACAAGTATAGAAATAAAGAAATAAAGAGAACTTATTGTGGCTGAAAATATCAGGTTAAATGTTATTATCACAATTATCATAAAACCTTCCTTAAACACTAGTATTTGTTCTTAAATATAGCAAATTTACTGAACACCATGGTCACCTCCGAATAAAACCAACTAATTTGTGAACTGTATATTGTTGTTTTTGAACTATGCAAATGAAATTAAAGAAAATTGGTTGTTTCAAGTTTTAGATGCATTTTTTTAGTCCCATTTTAAATCTAATTCTGTTGGAAGTGTTCTATTTTCTTTTCTCTGTTAAAAGCCATGAAAGAACCAAAAACTCCGTCAGAGTTTATGATTCAACCAAAGAGTCTATATAAGACTTCCTGGAGTGCAAGAACTCTGTAGTGTTTTCTGTAGGTAGTAATAGACCACAATGGACCGCAGGACAGTTTTCTGCACCATAGTCTCCAAATTACTACTAACAAGTACAACAACCAGAGTTAAAGCTGACTCATCAGGAGTCATGTAATGTCATGTCTTATCATGTCAGTCATGTAAACTGCTTGCTCTCTCAATGTTACAACCCAGCACCCAAGAACTAGCTGTGCACATTAACAAACTAGTACAAGTATAGCAAGTCATGGCTGGACTAGCTAGAGCTGGTGAGACCAGGAGCCATGTGTGCTGGGCCTGCAGTGACCGCTTTGTCTTTTTGACTGCTAAAAACAGCGTTTAGCTGTGTTACCTGTGGGCTTTTTGCTTCGCAGCTCTAAGCGCCACTACACACTACAAGACTCTGCTGCTCTGCAGCTAACAACTAACTAGCTCCCCTCCTGCCGATTTCAACCCAAATATTGTTGTTCACATTGCAGCATTAAATGGAAAAAGTATTGCATTGTGGTAGTTTGTATTCACCCTAGTTTACACCGTGACATTTGGAAGACTGGGTTTGTTTCTGTTTTATAAAGTTAGGGGGAAAATACAAAGAGTGAAAAGAAAAACAAGTGACCATTTAAAGAGGAACAGGAAGGCCATTATTACAGCTGATATGACTTGATATAAAATTGCTGTTCTCAATAACACTAACCACTTCTGCTGCTTTAAGCCTATTAATTTGTGTAGAATTATATTCCAATTTGGTCTGTTACGGTATAATGAAATACTTGCACATTTCCTCCTTAGTGCCTGTATAATTAAGTAATCTCATCATCTGTAATTAACAGATTCCATCATAATGACATCACCAACTATTTGTGTTATAGTGTACAGCAAACATTCATGTGGAGGTTGATTTTATTTCTCTGTTGTCTTGTTGTGTAATAATGACTCAACTTCTGGTCAATGAACAGAAGGATAATTACTGAACACAGACACAACATTTGTCCCGGTTTAATCAAGAGAATACGCACATACACTGATAGGGCACTCGGTATAGCCTGATATGAGGAACGTTTAAAAAAAGAAAATCTCTGAGACAAATAACTGAAGAGGGTAGAAGTTAACAGATTGATCGATTGATATAACGGTTGGCCTATATTAGTGTCCAGTATTGGAGAAAAACATGCTTGGTGTAAATTTCCATCGATCTGTAATATAAGTAAAGAAAGAATAACACAATAATTCTACTGTTGGGCTCTTGTGGTGTCCAAAAGCTGCCTCAATCAAAACTGCTCTGGAAACACAAACATCAATGTGCTCAAGCAAAGTTTAGTATAAGAGTTTATATCTTTTTTGCAGTTTGTTTAATGAATAGTTAATGAGTTCTGACTCGACTTCCTTATTTCATTCCGAGGGTTTAGTTCCTGAAGGACCTCAGAGAACCCTCTTAAAGACGCCACAGAGGCTCTGAGGTACAAGCCGGTGTACCAACAAAGCACATCACAGTCCCCGGGATCCTGGATCCCGTGATCATAGTCCCGGATGTTTTGTAGCCCGAGGTAGAAGACTCATTCTAATTCGGCCACTCAGAAAGGCACTAGTTTTTGTATTTAAACACATTTTTTATACAACTGTATGTTCGCCTGCACCGTTTTAAAAACACACAGGAAATATCTGTATATAAATGACTAATAAATTGCCATCAATGTTCCAGTGAAATATTAACCATGTTGATAGAATATTTTGAGCCTTAATTCTATCAAAATGGACTGATGATGCAAAACAACCAAAAATACGAATGATTTCTTGTGGATGCATTGAAAGTGTGATTTTCTTAAGGCATAAAAGCTTGAAGAATATAGTTCTGAAGTGAGCGGAGCGACTTTTAAGGCCCATTAATTTTAACCACAAACATATTGCGTGACTGACAGTTGGATCTCTTAGAGGCTTTAATGGACACAGAATAATTCTTGGTTGAACCATCAGCACAAAAGATCGAACCACTGTGTAAGAGATGAGCAGGCCGGATAGAAACGTGTGGGTGTAAAAACTGAAGGACAGAAGTCCGCTTAGTGTCCACGGTGCATTTTGGCTCGTGATGTGAGACCATAAATTGGCGAACATTTTTAATATGATTATATTGTGACATGGAATAAGTGTTGTCTTTTTCCTTATTTTAATGGCTGGATTACTCGAGCTCACGTGTTGGACTTTTAATACTCGTTCCATATTACTGATGATCATCACTGTGTTGGTATTTTGTAAAAGAACCAATGGTTATAATGGCTGAAATATCGTTATCTAGGCGTTTGGTCAAAAATATTACGATATTTGATTGTGTCACAAATGTCACAAAGCCCTGCTATGTGTGAATGATGAAAATTCAGCTCTGTTGCATATTCAGTGTATGAAAGGGAGGCTCGCTGTCACTTTGAGACCCACTGACCTTGACGATTGCCTGTGTCACCGATACCGCTAACCACCACTCAGTAGGACCCTGACTCGAGCACTAAAGGCAGTACTTCTCGTGTGTGTGTGTGTGTGTGTGTGTGTGTGTGTGTGTGTGTGTGTGTGTGTGTGTGTGTGTGTGTGTGTGTGTGTGTGTGTGTGTGTGTGTGTGTGTGTGTGTGTGTGTGTGTGTGTGTGTGTGTGTGTGTGTGTGTGTGTGTGCGTGACAGAGCACTAAACAGTGAAAAATGGAGGACAGCCTTTGATGTGCACTTACATAATCTGTGTTGATGGCTTGGAATGCCACACTTAGACCCTACAATCTCACACTCACACAAATACACATGCACACACACAAGTAACTCTCTTTCACACACACACACAGGCTCACACACGCTCACACACACACACACACACACACATGCTCACACACTGACCCAGTGGAGTTTTCCCTTTCATTGGTGTATCATCCTCTGCTTGGTGTTGATTGGCTGTCAGGCTGCGGTGGATTCAGTCCTGAACGCTGGTTTTTCATCTGCAGGACAAAGTAATCTAGCTTCCTTGTTACTGTCCTAATTTATTTTAACAATGGCTTTTGTCTTGTTCATGGTTTCGTTTTTCCTGATCATTCAATCATCAATTCCATTCGTTTGCCAATACTGCTGCGTGTGTTTGCTTCCAGTAATGAATTCAAAAGCCAATTCCTGTCTCAACCTGTATTGGAAGTCTGTTAAGCTCACTGTATATCTGTGAGAGGAGATGAGTGAGGATTTATAATTGTACTGTAGAAGGGATGTTGAACTGTCGGGCAGGTTTTTCATTATTATCACTGGTGCTGCTAGTTTTGTCTCTTTTTTACACCTCTGATCTGAGTGTTGGATCAAGGTTTATTAACTTGAATTAAGCAGATTGAAATTGATGTACTGATCCCTGGTCATGCTCTCTAGTTTGATGTGGTAAATAATGAAATGTGACTTATCCGCATGAGAGAAAACTCTAATTTATACTCAATACAGAATTGTACTCCACAGACAGTTCAGGGAGTGCAGATATTTACCCACCAATTGTGTCCCAGAGGAGCAGCACAAAACCGATAATCAGTTTATGTCATAATGACCTCGGTGATTCAGCGGACTACTTTAATAATCTGAGACTCTCATCTAATTGGCCCAATTAGTCTCTGTGCTGTTAATTAGTAAAAGTCAAACAGTCTGTCTGCTGCTGATGATGTTAAACTGTGGTGTGTTCCGACGGTTTCCTGGTTCTGGCTTATAAAAATCAATTTTCCTGTTTCTGTTTCCTCCGCAGCCGCAAGAACATGTTTATTCCCCGGTTTCCATGGTAACCCGAGACGAGCATGTGCGTCCGGGTCAGGAGTTAACCTCAGCGCTCATCTCCTCCGCTTGCCTCTTGTGAGAACTACACTATTCACAATTCCTGTGAACGGACTACCCGGTCTGGCATTTAGATCAGTTTAACGAGAACACTCAGAGGAACGACAACTACAACAACTACAACAACAACACTGCTGTGAAGAGGACCAACATGGCCAACAACACGGCGGACCACCCTCCGGGGAATTCGGTTGCAGAGGGCAACCATGATGGGGACTTTGGGGTGACGGTGGCAGATCTGAGAGACCTGATGGAGCTGCGGAGTGGCGAAGCCGTCAATAAGATACAAGACACGTACGGAGATGTGCAGAGCATCTGCCGCCGCCTGAAAACATCACCTATAGAAGGTAAGACATGTCCAACACAACAAACCAGACTGCATCAACAGGTTTATTCCTTGGTTTAAAAATGGTCAAAATTAAGTATTTTGCTGAAAAAAAACACTCAAAGGTTAAAAGAAATGTGATATGTTTGGTTAACTTGAGGCCTTTTTATCTACATTCAAAGCTCAGTCAAACTCATTTTTACTGTCGGCTAAGTGGTTGATGACTGACTGATGATTGTTCAAGGTTATTACCCCACACATGATACCATTGTCTTATTATCATTCACCTTTTTCCCCAAATGACATTGTTGAGTCAGTAGCAGATGTTTTGTGCTCAGGGTCCGCACACCAGGGGTTGGTAATCACTACTTTAAATGAAAAAATTCAAGCAATCGATTTTGATATTGATTGAAAAGTCAGGGAGCTGCTAATGTATACCTCATTCAGTCAAGTCATTGGCAAGGTTGATTTACAGACCAGGAAAAGCTGGGAACTGCCTGGAGCCCCCAGACTCACAGGGACCCCCAAAAGCCCCAGGTTCATTGGTTCAATAATTCAAATTTGTTTGGCAATTTGCACCACTAATGAATCAACAAATTCAACCTGTCTTGCCTTGTTTAGTAAATATTCAGTTATAAGTCCTTGACCAGGCCTCAAGGGGGTTAGGGTTAGGGTTAATCAATGGACTCTTTGTTTACACAGATTGATATAAAATAATGGCATGGCAAGACATTTTAAGATTTTATTGGTAAAAGGTGGAGAAGCATCTCAGAGCAGCTTGGTGAAAACCTTGTTGAAGGAATCACTTCACTAATAAATAAAATAATTGGACATTCAGATTTGGAAATGTCTGATTTGGGTTCAATAATTGCGCACAGAAACATATATACAACACATACTAGGAGGCGTATGAGCCATTACACAGTGACTAAGCATACAAACACACACACAATTCTGGTAAAAGATACATGTGCGTGCGTACGCACACACACACACACAGTCACACGCATACGCTTACACTACACACACCTTATTCTGTGGTGACAGACGATCAGTTTGGATTTCAGTCAGAGCTTCGTGTGAGTCCAGAAAATGGCCGACATGCTGCTGTTTGTTGTTTCTCTCTCCCTCTCTCATCTTTTGATCTGTGTGTGTGTGTGTGTCTGTGTGTGTGTGTGTGTGTGTGTGTCTGTGTGTGTGTGTGTGCGTGTGTGCGTGTGTGCGTGTGTGTGTGCGGTGTGTTTCCAGCCATCGGCCCATTCCAGGATTGAAATTAGTTCCAGCCCGTTCCCCTAATGGCTCCATAGATCATTGCTCTGTTCCATTTAGTAATCAGAGGACAGCTGTAGTCGCGTCCTCCACGCAAGAAATTACTCACTTTAATGAAGAAACTGTAATTATATTTTCACTGCAGAGAGGAAGGGAGGGAGGGGAAACAATGAGGGAAACCCGAATGTAAGATTGAGGGCAAACATACACTGTGATTGACTGTTACAGTGAACTACTCTGAGTGTCAACCCTATTTTAATCCTGGCACTGTTTGCTGGCTTTGTTTTTTTATATCAGTAATAACACGTCCGTCATCAGCATTATTTTCTGTGTTCTGGGTCAATCTGCAAAACCACTGGATCCTACATTTCCCACAATTTGAGACTCTTAAAGAGACTAAATTAGTAGTTGTAAAGCCCAAGTTCATATAACCCATGTGACATCACTATGGCGCCATCAGGGTTATTGTTAGTCCTCGAGAAGCCACAAGAGATGTTATATATATTTTTTTGTTTTCATGATTAATTGATAAATTGTTTAGTCTACTGTAATGAAAAAAATTTGATCAAAGCCAGTGTCAAATTCTATAATTCATCCAATCAACAGTTCAAACCCAATCACTTTTCTTCTCTTATCATAAATTACAAAGAAAAGGAGCAAATGCTTGTGTTTAAGAAGCAAATACAGTATGTGACATTTTTTACTTGAAACAATAAATCCGTTATCAGTTAAGCTGGCAATTGATTTTCTTTCTATTGATGAAACAATTAAGAACTGGTATATCTGTTAACAGCGCAGCGAAGAAAACTGTGGACTGAGAGGACTCATAGCCACTTATTGATTTATAAAAAAAAAAAAAAAACTGAAGTCAATAATTGCCTTGTGGCTTTTAATTGGCCATATTTCACGCTGTGCACAGCAGCCTGAAAGGACTTGTTTGCCTTGACGATGTGTTGGGGGGTGACAGTGTGCTGGCTCTCAAAAACCACCGTGGAGCCAGTCTTCTGCAGCTTCTCTACAAACGGCTCACTCTCACAGATCATCAGAAATGATTTACTGACACAAATGGCTGATGATGATTTAAATGATTTATGACCTGATGTGAATCAACATCAGCTAGAAGTATGTGTTTGCATTAACATTACCTTTTACACAGCTCTGTTTCCTGTGAATCTCTAAGACATGTGAAGGCAATTTCAATTTGGTAACTCGGCCTCTAAGAACAAAAATTAGTATGTAGACAGATAATTACAGAACAGATTTACAGAATTACAGATTGTAAAAACATTGAACAAATTTTAAACATTAATAGTATTAAAAATGGGGAACTAAAATAATGAAAATCTTAAGGATTTGAATATGTTTAAAAGTATTTTCATTGGCATTATAAAAAACTGTCTGTAGTCTGTACCTGACATAAAGGAAACCTGCTTATAACCCTGAGCTTCACTCAGCGGGTTATCTGTCACCTAAATCCGATTTCTGACACTGACTGTCAGTGTCAATCCTCACCAGAGGCTGAGATGAATCATGTTCCTCACATCCTAAAACACAACAGAAAACTTATTCTGCTGTCTGATAGCCAGTTGATGGTTAGCTAAACTGATTGGCACAGTAGCAGTGGCAATATGTCAGCAGTTAGCGACCTCGCACAGTAACATTTAACTGTGTTTCTGTATCAGCTCACTGTTCTGGCTGTGATGGTGAGATGCTTCTTTCACAGCTGCTTTCAGTCCGTAGAATCAGCCTTTGATTTAACACTGATCTGACTGTGTGTGTGTGTGGTCAGGTTGAACTCAGGACAATGACAGTGACAAAGACACACACACACACAAACACAAACAAGGCTCAGCTGTAGCTTTGCGTCCTGCTGGTTAATGTGTATTGATGAATCTGTCTGCCACCTCTTTGGAGGTCATTGATCGTCCATCTCATCATTTTGCAAAATGTATTTCATGTTGTGAGGACGCACAGCCTCAGAGCAGGAGAATCAGAGCCGGATGTAAACTTATTCAAACACGGCCTGGCTAACAAAAAGCTTCACAAAGTGACACATGCAGACCTAAAAATAAATTACTATATTAGGAAATGCAAATGAATAACATGTTCTGTCACTGTTCAGAAGAAGACAGGAGATGATTTCTTTTTGTCCCTGTAGTGTCACTTTTATTCCTACATGTGAAATAGTTTGTATCTTCAGAGAAACATCGGGGACTGAGAGCTGAAACTAGAAGATAAAATTAGATCTGAATAGTCACCAACTGTGTCAGGTGATGATCTGATGATCAGTTTTATGCTGATTTAAAACAGTCAGATGTTTTGTGCTGTTAAGACACTATACACAAATAGGATAACAAAATGCTGTAATACCGATCATTTGCATATTTATTGATAACTAATAAACGACAAGCCACAACAGACCGACAGCACAGCGTCCCTATCAGACTGAGTCAGTTGTCAAACCTGAACAGCAGCTGCTGCAGTGTGTTAAAAGTAGTCGGCAAGAGACCAAAGATTTCGAGACAGACTAAAATGACATGAGCAAAAGGTCCAACATCAAGTCGTTGAACTTTAATTGGTAAGTTTACATTTGTTTAACTGAATTTTACACAGCTTTTTATTTAAGTATAAGCTATAATGAAAGTGCTGCTGTTGTGCAGATGATACTTTTTCAAAAGAGAATAGATGACTACAGAGAAAACATCTTGGTTTCAGGCCTCTCGGCTGACCGTTCACATGGCAACTGCTGACTGACATTTGAAACCGTGGAGAGAAAGAGAGAGAGTGTGAACTGTCAACTTCCATGATGACACCTGTAATACTGGCTGCAGAATGTCAGACTGTAGATCCTCCAAACATTGATACATGGACATTATCCCCCTGTTTTTCGAGAAGCGTACATAGTGTTAAAAATATTACAATATTTAAGGTTTTGGATTATTCAGAGAGCTGCTGAGTTTGTGTTCTACTCAGAAAAAAGGGAATGAATACTGATTACCATCACCTTTAACACGGTCAAATGGTTAATTTTATTTTTTTAAATCACAAGGGTTTGAAAACCATTATGATGTTTGAGTCCTTTCTGCTACATCTATTTTAGAAAATGGAGTGTTGATGATGAATTGAGGAGTCTTACAGCCAGGGGAATGAAGCTGCTCCATAGTCTGGTGGTATCGCAGCAGATACTTTATCTGTGTCTTTGGCCACATGGCGGCAGGGTGAACGGACTGTGGCTGGGTGGGTGTGTGCAGACATCTCACTTCACTGATGTCACTGATGCTCTGTAGACAGGAACCAGTGAGCCTTCCTGTCCTGGACCATTTGTTCATTTTATATACAGACACCTCGTCATCAGCAGTGCCTGTGTGTTTGCCCTGCGTCATTAAAAGGAGCAGCTCTAGCTTGTTTTTAACCCTGCAGCCTTTCATGGGTTTAAATATGTGACGGTGAATAACCAGACTTTGAAAATTCACAGCGGTACGTAGACCTGTGACCTCAGATTCAAATCATGCAGGGAGTTCTCATATTTCAGATGGGAGGAGGCCAACGTTGGCATCCCAGCTGGTTAAATGCCTGTGTGGCTGTAGGAACCACAGTGATATTCTGAACATTTTGAAAGCCCGCCCACACAGATAATACACTAATTAAATTACTGAACCAAAAATTCACTCACATCTAAAAGGACTGTTGGGGTTGTGGAAAATGGTTCGAAACCACTCAAGTCTATAAAATGTCAGAAAGCTGAAAAAAAATCAGCTTTTTTTACTATAAAACAGAGAAAGCAAATAGTCCCAGTGCAGAAGAAGAGCTGGAGTTATTGATTGAAAAATTACTTTTTCATATTATTATTGGATTGATTATTGGTTTAACTGTCGGAGCACGCACTGCTCAGTGAGTCTTCTCCTTCATTTCTCTCCAAGATTTATACTGAGCAAACAAGTAATGATCAGTCAGGGTTACATCTAAACTCTGAAACCGTGTATACACACACACACACACACACACACGCACACACACACACACACACACACACACACACACACACACACACACACACACACACACACACGTGTAGTGGAATTATAAGTAGGTCCAGAGGTTTCTCGGCCTGCTGGCGTGTCAGATCTTTTCAAGCACTGTGGTGTGAGAAGTCGGCAACCAATCTGAGATTCAGCATGATCTGCGTGACCCGAGTGTCATTCACTGTAACTAACACGCACACACACACGCAGCCTCAGGTCATCCATGCCTTTGCCAGTTGAAGCAGAATGATTCTCTAAGCGATAAGTAAGAGGGAGGAGGCCAACAAGACATGCAACGCTTTTCTTGTCTTTTTTTTCTTTCTCTGCATGAAGTTATTCACCCTGTCACAACTCTTATCATAAAATGAATATATTTCATATTTTTATTTAAAATTATGCCAATGTTTGGACTATCACAGAAAGGTGAGCAGTGTTATTTCTAGCTACCTTGAGATGTGACTAGTAAAAAGATGTTTTTTTTATGATCAAGAGGACAGAATAATTTTTCGGCCAAATGGTTGAACGCCTTTTAGAATTCTTATGTTACGTGCGTGTGACCCGTGTGTCCTCACATGTTGCATGATATAACACGTCTTCATGCATTTTCAAGCAGAATGAAGGGACTTTTTTGTCCAGAAAGACCAAAGGGAAAATTTGAATAAAAAAAAAATAAAAAAAATGACAAACAAGTTTGTTGATCATCAGCAAACTGCCTGTTTTCATGCAAAATTAAATCTGTTTCCCTCTGTGAACTGTTAGTTTAAACCACGTTTTATTACATTAAAATTTAATTCAATATGTCAGTACGCTGGCGGCCAGAAGATGTACGGAACTTGAGGTGACAGTTTTAATCACTAGCAATATATGTTCTTTACAGCTCTGAGCTTACACGAACCAATGAGCAAGAAACATGATGTTTTTGTCACTTCATACCTGCCTGTCATTGTCTCTCTTTTTTACTTAAGGATATCATTAGTAGAAAAGGAAAATGTCTGGGACATGCAGGGCTACATGAGGCTGTGTACCAGATTCAAATGAAATAGAAACCTCGTCTTCATTTAATACTTTACTTTCAAATCTCATATAGAAACCTGACCATCAGTGGTCAAGGCTGTGAATTAATTTAAATTCACACACATTTTGCAACAGTTGCAGCAGATTAAAATGTGTTGTAAATTGTCTATCATATTCCACTTGGCTCGGGCTGCATTATATAATGTTTCAGCAACTACATCACACAGTCACATAACATGACGTGGTATCTCAAGTAAAGCATAATTACTCAAACACTTCTTGCTGCGACTTAATTGCTGCTTGATGCAAAAGCAAACTTGAACAGTTTTCATATTCCATCATTTATTTACAAGAGGCGTCTGTCTAATATTACACACCGTTATCCAATTTAAGTGTTCTTGGATGTATCAGTTTGTTTGTGCAGCCCCATTAAATCACCCCCATCATTATATGATGATTTATTGTAATGAAATAGATGTAAATTATCTGCAGGAAATTCCCATATTTATTCATATCGCACAAGAGATTCCGTGAAAAACAAAATCGCAAAGTCAGTTTTTTTCCCAATACTGTGCAACCCCACCACCGTCATCTTTATATTGACTTTATATGAAGTTGCATTGACTCTAAAATGTGCCTTCTGTTCTGTTATAGCAGTTTATACCGCTCATGCTGAACGATAATATTGGCGTCATTCGTTTATGTGTGTCAGTGACTGGAACAGTGAAGGAAGAAAGCGCTGCAGGATGATAGAAAAGATGGAGGGAAAGACAGAACTGGTGGATGTTTCATTGAGATGACAAGGAAAGCAGGAAGCAGTTCTGACAACATGGAGGACGGAGGAGAAACAGTCATCTGTCTGTGTACTGGACATAAAACATTCTGAAGAATGAGACTAGACGTTAATACCTGCAGCTGTAGCTTTTTTTCTGCCAGAGGGAGACTGAATAAAAGTGTGAATTGTGTTGGGTAAGAGATGTAGCTGCCCGTTGGCTGATAACGCTGTGAATTGGAAGAAGCCTTTTTTTTGGACCAATGAAGTCTATTTCTGCTGGAAGCTGAAATTCATAAACATCTGTGACAGGCGTGTGTGCAGCTGACTGCTCCTCTGTTACTGGAACATCATCTCAGAGCTTTAATCTGCATCTCTTTGGGGACGTTCACCTACACAACAGACCGACGCCAGGCACCAGATGAAACCGGCGTCACAATCTCGACATTGAACCAGAAAAAACAGACTTATCGATCAAACAGCTAGTAGATGTGCCCTGTGATTCGTTTTTTCTTTTTTTCAGTGTGACAGTAGCTTTCACGACAATCACCGGCTTAAAAATGATGAAACCAAACTTTGAACTAAACCGTATGTGATGAAACATTGCCGATGATGACTTTGACAACCGGTGTATTTTTAAAATCTCTGTTTGTGCACTCTTCATGAAAATGTTTCAGCTTCTGCTCAAGACTACAAAGGCACTCAGTCAGACATGTTCAGGCGCTGTACTGCTGGTCAGATACACGGCTGTTTTTAAGAAGACGTATCTCAGCCATGGTCACTTAAATGTATTCCATTTTACCTAATCACCTTGAATCTCAAGCAATCTAATTCCAATCTAATTCAACCACCTAATCTCATCTCACTTTACCTCATCTGGCCTCATCCAGTTCGCATAATCCCATCTCATATGAACTCATCTCAGTTGGTCACTTGACTTTATTTAATTTTGTTCTCATCAAGATTTTCTTCCCACTATTATTAATCTGGCCTTCATCCATTTGACATCCCTTCATCTCATCTCTGCTGATCTCATTTCGCTAAAGACCACACCTCATGTCATCCCACATCACCTCATCACATCTCATGTTGTCTTTTCTCATGTCAAATGATGTCCTACCTTGCCTCATGTCCATCAATTCTTCTCATCTCATCTCTTATCTAATCTAAGTCACATTTAGCTTTCGATTGTTAAATACAAATAATACCCTATTGAAGCCATCCAATTAATTTTACATGACATGAGTGAATTGAACCTATTTGTGCGCTGTTGTTGCAAGTAACAGCGGACACTTTTTTTTTCATATTTTGAAGCTAGCGAGCAGGAGGAGGGGAACTCTTCATTCAGTCTGTCTGGAGAGAATCATTAGAGAGCGAATAAGAGGCCATTATTAAAACATATGTTAGCAGAAACATGTTTGAGTATGCTGACTTGCAGAGTCCCTCATTGGGAAATTTCCTGGCAGTGCGGTCTATTGACATTCGGATCACGTTCCACTGCACATCTCCCAATTCCACCAAGATCCACAGCAGCCATGTTGTTGCCCACACAGCCGTGCAGAGAAAGTCACACATTTTTTTAGGTTTTACTGAAAAATACCCAGATTCATTAAAAGGAGGCAGATGAGTTCAACTAATTTTCATTTAGACTTGTCCTTGTGCACCCAGAAGTTGCTGCAAGTAAACACTGTTTACAGAATTTAAAGTAAATGAGGTCCTGTGGTGATGAGCTCAGCCCAGAAAATCCTCTCTTATAAGAACATAAAGTCAAATACGAGCGGCTGATTATCCTCCATTAAGAAATACCCTTTGTTAATAGTATAATAAATGAAATGCAAATGGTGTTTTAAAAAAATCTGATTATCTGATTTTTAAAATTAAAACCAAAGATAGAGTCCTCCTGCTCTGCCCCCGTGAGAGCATCCAGGCCGACTCTTTGTTTGTATTGTCCTTATATAGAGAATGAATGAGCAGAGAGACATGAGTCACTGCTGGAAAATGACAGTCACAGCTCTGGAATCAATAACTCTGCGATATTGTTTGGTCTTCAGTTAGCAGAAGTTAGTGAGAGATCTCTCTGCAGAGGGGCAGGAAGACAAAACATCAGGCAGATTTATTTTTTTATTAGGTGTACTAATCAGTTTGTCAAATAAATCTGGCGACTGTAGGCAAAAATTATGTTCTTCAAACCCTACTCTTTAACTTGATTTGTTTTTGTTGATGTTTGTCTGGGAAATAAGGCTGCAAGTAATCATTATTTTCGTTATCAGTTAATATGTTGATTTAATTTATTTATTTATTTATGCATTTGAATCTTGATTTCCGAATGAGCTTTTAACAGAGGGATTTTCTCCGTGAGTCAGCTGATCGGTCTAATCAGGTGGTGTTCTGTTGACATGGAGCATTTTGGCTCGAGTGGAGCAGCAGATTGTGCGTTCAGCAGGGAGGGTTCGGGTCAGTTCAGGCTGCCTTAGACTCATCATTACCACGGACAACAAACACCAGTGGTTTTTCTAGCCTGAAGATTGGGGCCCACACAAGAGGCCACAGGATGAACCTGAAGGGTCGCAGGATGATTGACAGGAAAAGTAAATCACAGAAAACTGAATTTTTCATGTAAAGGTTCAAACTTTTCCTCTTGATATTCATAAGTGTATCATTTTAGCATGTCAAGCTTAAGAAAGTGATCAAAATGAAACAAAAAAGAGGTTGCAAATGAAAATGTGTGGAACCAGTGCTGCATACAACAAATGGATCGGTGAAACCCAGAGAACAGCACTGCTACATTCAGATGTTAGAATTCATCTCTGACGACGGGACAGATTTTTCCCATATGTGTGGCTGCTTTTGAACGCACCCATATGCCTGACCTTACAGTCAGTTTTATTTGTTTAATTTCTTTCTTTCTTTTATTCTTTTTTTTTTTACTAAATCGACACTGAAAGGAAGAAATAATGAATCCAGAAATTCATAATTTCTCTGGGCGGAACAAATCTGTGTTGGTAATTCGCCCAAGTAAATACTGTATATGGAAACACTGCAGTCTTTCATGGCAACAAAAAGTAGGTCATGTTGCAAAATTACTGTTTATAGAAACATGCAAAATCCTGACTTTTCATAACTATGGTGTATCTTCTGCCTTCACTGTGTGTAGGTGCACAGCTATGCAGCAACCGGTAAAGGTTCAAGTCAGTAATCAGCCTTTTTTCTTTTTTTTTTCTGGAGGCAATTCGATAATAGTGATTACAAGTCAGAAAATGATGATAAGATTCCATAAACACAAGTTAGACCAAAGGTGTTCAGATTCAGATTCAGAGTACTTTATTAATCCCGGGGGGGAAATTGTTTTTGTTCCAATGCTCCGTGCAAAGTAGAGATAGAAATACAGCATGAATGGAAACGAGAGATGAAGATATAATAAAAAATATACAATGAAATGGTCGTAGCATTATAAATGAAATGAGAATGAGTAGTTATATTGTTTTTTGTTTTATAACAAAAAACAATATAACATTTCAGTTCGTGTAGCAACAAGGAAACTAAATCAAAAAGTACTGACTAGCTTGTGAAAAAGAGGTAGTTGTGAGCTTGAGGACTGTCTTTATATTATGAAACTCAAGAAAAACACGTGCTCTTGAAGAAAAGGGTCGGCACAAGGGAAGAAAAAAATCAAACTTCAGTTACTTGTGTGGAGCAGGAACTAATATACTTGAATTTATTCTGTGCTGACTAACTGTCTGATAAATTACATAGTGTTTCATACTTTAAATAAACATCTGGATCTAATAGTGATATTTATTCAGTATTTCTCTTTTTTTAGAGGCCTTTAACAAATGCTTTTTCCCATAAGCCCTAACATTCATGGGATAAACATCATGGCTCAACAGAAGAGACGAGTTCATTGGCATGTCTGACAAAGACCACTGAACTTTTTAGATGTTTTTAGACAGCAGAGATTAGTTAGTTTATAAGCATGTGTTGGTGAGTTTTATTAATATGGATGACGGATTATCCTCTGCTTCTTCAGAAACTGCTGCAGTAAATGCTGTCTTTCCACACCATATGAACATTAAATTCCAAGATCATCTTTTTTTTTTTCTTCAGCAAGACAGATGAAAGAAATACTGAATGAAAGACTGCATTTAGTTACAGAATCCAGTGGAACAGAAGCCAGCTCGGATGTGACATCATGACTTTGGCTCTCTATTGTGCGTTAACATCCATTCGAATCCGTAATACACGAGGGGCAAAAGTACATCATGTTTCTGTACAGCTGCCGTTGCTATGTGAGGATGTTTTGATGTTATGATATCTTGGGACCTCAAATAAAAAAAATTAGTGCGTCGCAAGAGCAGAAGTGATTTTTGACTTCATAAGAAGAGGAGACAGACTGTCAAAATGTGTTCAAAGGGAAATATTTTGGATTGCAACATTTAAAGATACAACATGCACAGTACTTAATGAATCCAGTGAGTTTTCTCATTATTAAGTAGAAGTTCAGGATGTCTCTCAACATTTGTACATCACTAGGTTGGTCTGTTGTCTCCCCAATTTGCAGTTCTTTTTTAAATCCCCTGTGGTGTGTGTCATACACATATCGTTGTCAAAATGTCACACCCCTGTCCTGTCCTGCCGCTCCCCGGATCGCTCTTTAGTACACAGATGTTGATACTATTACTGCTTCCACTGCCAGCTCATAGGCGGAACAGCGCTGCTCACCATTCCAACTTAGGAAATTCCTATATTGAACATACTGTGTTAATAAGGTTTAAGTCTACACTACATTCAGTGATGTGAATATCAATGTCTTATGTTAATGTGTGCAGGTCTGTCTGGTAACCCCGTTGATTTGGAGAAACGTCACACATCATTCGGCAAAAACTTCATCCCTCCCAAGAAGGCCAAGACATTCCTGCAACTGGTTTGGGAGGCTCTGCAGGATGTGACCCTAATCATCCTGGAAATTGCCGCCATTATCTCGTTGGGTCTGTCCATTTTCCATCCACCAGGGGGCGATGGTGAAGGTTGGTACTGTCAGTCCGAACTGTAGCAAGCTTTACACTTTCAAAATAAATGCAACGAATGGGCCACAGGAAGCTGTTGTCATGCTGTTCATTATCCTATATGATTTAATTTTATTCTATTTTATTTAGTGTTTTTTGTGTAAATTTGGTGATTCTACCTGATCATTTTCTCATCCTTCTAACAGCATGTGGCCAGGCTGCAGGCGGTGTCGAGGACGAGGGCGAGGCCCAGGCAGGCTGGATCGAGGGCGCCGCCATCCTGTTCTCAGTCATTATTGTGGTCCTGGTGACGGCCTTCAATGATTGGTCGAAAGAGAAACAGTTCCGCGGGCTGCAGAGCAGGATCGAGCAGGAACAAAAGTTCACAGTCATCCGTAAAGGCCAGGTCATCCAGATACCTGTGGCCGAGATCGTGGTGGGAGACATCGCTCAGATTAAATATGGTACGAGACTGCAGACACCAGACTGAAATATCAAACCTGTAATGTCACCCCCAAAGGTTTTAAGACACACAAGCGGTACCTTTTGAGACAGGCAGATTTATTATTCTGCCTACTGGGTGTGTGCCGTGGATTTTTTGGATTTGTTGTACTTTTGACTCTGTAGTTGTATTTTATTCATAACAGAGTGAGCAGATTAAGTTCAAATTCCAGTTCTTTTAAATTAAAAAAATTATGTATTTTACAATGCGATTTGTTTTAATATTATAGGAGAGATAAGCAATTCCAACTTAGTTTGGATATTTTTGATGAAACTTTTCTGTTTGACTGTGGAAAGGTCAAAAATATGTCTACACTGACTTTGTTTCTTGATATAAATCAAATGTACCCTCTGACGTTTGTGCCTGCAGGAGACCTGCTGCCTGCCGATGGAATCCTCATTCAGGGGAATGACCTGAAGATAGACGAGAGTTCTCTCACTGGAGAGTCCGATCAGGTCCGCAAGTCTTTGGAGAAGGACCCCATGCTGCTTTCTGGTAAGTGCCTGCTCAAAGTTTCATGACATGGACCAACACTGATGGTGGTTTTTGAACTTAATCATCTGATATTAACTGATTTTTATTTCTGTCTGGAAGAAGAATCCTCTGAAGCAGGATGTGGAATCAGATCTAATTTTTAGCGATGTGTATTATGTCCATATATGACTGGACCAGCTGAGAGGATAGTTGAACAATCAAGTCAATCAAGTGTTATTTGTATAGCACCTTTTTATACGGGTTAGTGCAATTCAGAGAGCTCTTCAGGTAGCTGACAAGCTAATGATATGACGTACAAATATAAACAATAATTGGAGAGTAAGAACTGCATCACTGAAAGATGGCAGCACTACACACCAGTGGACAAGTGCTTTGATTTGTCTGAGCCTCAGAACCTTTAACTGATATTTCTGGTCCATCCTTGTGAGCTGTTAAATGTTTTCCAGTATCGCTTATTTCTAAAACATACATCTAATTAGCAATAATTGATTCTGACTCATCAGGAGACTCAGCCACATAAAGCTTAGTGTCATCAGCATAGAACGATATGCCATATCTACTGATGACGCCACTAAGAGGTTACATACTCTAAGATATAATAGTGGTAGCGCAAAGATTAATCTTTAGGGAACTCCACACGTTGATAATATCAACAAACTAACAACTCTGAAGAAAAGACAGTAAATAACTGACAGTTAAAGCTCTCATTGTAACTTTCTTTGTTTTTTTTTCCTTTCCTAAGGGACCCACGTAATGGAGGGATCAGGCAGGATGGTGGTGTCAGCTGTTGGACTCAACTCTCAAACTGGTATCATCTTTACTTTGCTGGGCGCCAGCGAGAATGACGAAGAGAAGAAGGTCAAGAAAAGTAAGACACAAGACAAAGCTTCTCAGAAAACACACCATGTTGAAGTGTTGAAGGTCATACGAGGGCACTAAGTGTGAAGTGTTGGGAGGAGTTGAGTTGTAGAGAAAGATGATTTTTCACCTTGTCAGCTTCTTAATATTTCTATTTGACTGTTTGAACAGTGCAGATTGGAAATATTTGCACGTTTTTATCAGCTGGTGTTGATTTGACGTTTCTCTCGTTGCATTCGCTGACTCTGTCAGCAGGTAGTGTTCATCCAGTCCGAGCTGATAACAGCTGAGCTGTTTGAAGGGTATAACTGTAATATTTTAACATCAGTGAGCTTCAGTCTGATCAAAAAAGTCAGTGAATCAGTGAAATCACTGACTTTGAAATCAGTGAATAAATGAGACCACAGATGAGTTCACTTGTAGTGATCATATCTGCTGATCATCTGAAGACAGCTGACATGAGCTTTAAGTGTCTGACCAGAAGAGATTTGTACAACAGCAACAGTCACGACTTTACGTTGGACCGTTCTCCAAACCCCTCCTCTAGACGGTGATGGTCCAATGATAGCTTAGCAAACATAACAAGGTATGTTGGGCCTGTCAGTGTTTGGATTTCTCATCATGTTGAAGCGGTGTACATGGGGTTGTAAGAGGTATACTCTGCATCCAAAGAGCTTTGTGGTGGTGGTGGTGTCATTCATTTTCAGCGTCTACTGCTAACGTTAGCATGCCCGGCTAACTAGGTTCTTACCCACATTTGTAATCAAGGCTGTGTCTTTAAGAATTATATCTGATCATCCATTATTTCTTGTCAAACTGTGCTATAAGTCTATCATCTGGTGAGGATGCTCAATTTTGTCAATTTGGGACATTTTGAGCTTTCACCTCAGTCTGTTTTGCATCAACATGTGATGCTAAGTTTTCATTATTACTATTTGGCCATCAAATACGTATTTAGGAGTCTTTTACAGGGTTCTCAAATGTAAAGAACAGTTGAAAACTTTAAAACCTCAACTGGAGACTAAGTCAAATGAAAGTTTTTAAGTAACTCAGGCGAGTTATCTTTAGTGACCTGGGTAGCTAGAGCTGCCCAGGTCACTAAAGATAACTTTTTTCAATCAAATACCTCTTGTTTCAAAAATAATTAATTGTTAACCTGCATCATAAACAGAATAGTTGATAGCTGGGAAGCGTGATAGCAGTGGTACTCAGTTTTCTGAGTGCACACTTGCAAATTGATTCTTTCTTGTGAATATTTCAGTCAGTCAACACTTTGAACTGTTTTGAAGTGCAAAAACTGGTTGGTCACCTGAATAAACACTACATTTGTGGTCTCATTTATTCATGGTAGTTAATGGCCACTGTACTGAGTTAATGATTTGACAGTGATGTAATGTTGGGTAAAAAATGCCAAACGTACCTTCCTTTGTTTACATGCAGTTGCTTTTTGAAGTGGAACCCTTCAAAAGCCAAAGTCCCGATGATCCTCGTACTATCACAGAGCAGTTTGATGTAAACCAACAGGCTTCTGCAGTCGGTCTCTATTGCTTTTTATTTGCTTGTGATCATGCTAACCCCCTTTTACTCATGTGTTTTTCTTGAGTTTGTTTTTGTCTGATCATTTGTTTTATTGGCTAAAGTTTGAGTTTGTCAGGCATTCATTGTGAACTGGCTGAATGTACCAGCTCAGCGGAGAGAGACGCTCAGGTTTACATTTCGGCCTCCAGTCACTAATTTTAAAAGCTAAACCCATAACGAGTTCCTAATGGGGAGAACCACAAAATTTATTTTCTGAATCAATAGAAATTAACTGAATATAATCAGAAGAAGAGAGCATTTAGATTAGCTTGTACAGGCATCTCTACTTCTATACACATCAACATAATAGATTCTTTAGGCCTTAGCAGCAACTGTAATCTAAACCAAACTGTAACCCCATAATCCTAAAACCAAACCTGAATCCTCAGATTACCTTCTGAAATAATGAGGACTGGATACAATGTTCCACTTTCCGGATCATCAACCCACTGTACACACACATAATCATGCATCATTCATGTAAAGTCACACCCATTGGTTGTCTTACAAGCACAAGAGCCCCCAGTGTTAGCGAATGCAAACGCAGTTCAGTCTCTGTCATCGATCACAAACTACCAGCTGAATTACAAAGAGGTGTGTGTGGGTGTGTTTGTGCATGTGTGGTTTTAACCTTGCCACACTCCCCTTTACAATAAAAGCAGAGAGCTCAATATTAGGATGCCAGGAAGTTGATGTCCGCTTCATAGAGCCCATATACTCAAACTTAGAACCAGTGGCTGGTTTGTGAGCAAATATCTGTAAAAAAAAAATGGCATTCTAGACAAATAATGTGACAGATTAATATTTGGACAAATTCTTGTAATTGTGTCAAAATGTCTTGGCAATCAATCTGTTGAAAATATTTCAGTCTAAAGCAAAATGGTGGACCAACCAGCCAGCATTTCCATCGCGTTAAGTTTGATTTTCGCAGCAGGTGATGGTGAGAGTAGACTTTATCATTGCAACATTACAATGAAGTGTAGCATCTAACCAGAAAGTATGAACAGTAGTAAATTACATAAAGATGCGTTATGACGATGAATGGCTACACGAAGAACTGTAACCAATATACCTTCTTAACAATAAGATAGTGTTTATAAAACTGTCACAGAATTATAGCGCATCAAACCAACTATGTATTTTTGTTTACTACATTATTGTTTAATCTTCAACTATATTTTTTATTTGAATTTTGATTTTTAAAATATAAATATATTGATTAGGTCTGCTGTCAAACATTGTGGCTATTGGTTCTCTGCAGCAGGAAGTCGTGCGTCTCTCTCCTCTGATTGGTCCATTCCTGCCCACAACACACACACGACACACACACACCTGTGGGTTTCTATCAGTTTGAACTTTGTGTTCTCCCTCAGTTTGATTTGATCTTATTTTTCCTTTGAGCCATCTTATCAGCATTCCGCCCTCTCTCTCTGTCCGAACAGGTAAAAAACAAGGACCCCCTGAAAATCGCAACAAAGGTAACCCCTCCATTCATCCATCTGTCCCTCTCTGTCTCTCCATCCTCCTTGTTACTCACCCCCTCCTCACCCTCCACCAAGCGGCAGAAGGGGAGTGTCCAGTCCATCTCTCTCTCTCTCTCTGCTGTACAAAGGGGGACGTTCTCTCGCCTTGCTTTACCTGTAAAAGGGTGCAACTCTCAACTTTCAAGTCTTTGACAGCCAATCACAGCATCTACAGTTGTCATGGTAACTGTCATAGGGTGACCATGGGATTGTTTTTATGCCTTAAATTCTGAGAGTATGTTGGGACATGTTGAGCACAGAAAAAGTTCCTAAACAGAGAATATAATCTGAGAGAAATTATAACTCGGAGCAAAATGATTGGCAATTAAAATTTTCAGAACTATCGGAAGTTATTTATTCTGTCCTTGATCCAACCACCTGAGTGAGGTTAATTGTATATAGTGAGTCAGATATTCCTTGGTTGTGTCAGGTTACACAACAAGCTTAATTAGCTCCTGTGTCTTGCTGCTCACCAAAATAACTATGCTGCAAGCCAACGAAGTACACAACAACTTCCAGACAGAATTGAATACAGGTTGAAAATCAAGATGAACGCGCTAAACTGTTTCAGTGGGCATGCATACAGACAGCGCATGGCGCAGGAAAATAAAGAGAAAATCTGTATCTTTGCTCCATTTATTGAGTACAAAATAAAATGTGTTTGCTCAAATAAGATTCTCTGAGTGATAATCTCTCTCCAATATATAATTTATGTGCTTGAAAATCTCTTTTAAATGTCCCGCCGCACTCTAAGACGTGAGACACAAATACACCCCCATCAGTGAGGTTGACTCTTAAATAGCAGTCTGATCCTTAAAGTGTCTTTCGTTGGTGTTGCTGTGTTGAAATCGAGCGCTCCCTCAGTGCCTTTAACTATTTAATATTTAATGGATTTGATGTGTGTTTCTGTTGATGACGTCATTGTTCCAACCTCCAAATTCGACCAGCCAACCATTTTCTTATGGCCCGTTTGATCCAACACATGTCCAACTTCCTCTGCAAGCTGTCACCAAACACACACACACACACACACACACACACACACACACACACACACACACACACACACACACACACACACACACACACACACAAAGCTCCCCTCCTCCCGACCTCCCATAGTTTGAGCATCTGCTGCAGGCAGAATGCTTCTTGATGTACACAGAAACACACACACACACTCCTTGCTCTTGGACACTCATCACACTTTTGCACACAGAAATATTTCACAGGGCTGCAGTAACAGATGACCTCCGATAAAAACACCTAGAGAACAAAAACTGCAGAAACACCTTCAGTAGCTGTGGACTGACTTTTAGAATTCTGAGACCACAGAGAATTCTCACCTCCTCTGCAGCTCTTTTAGGTTTACTTGCCTCCTTTAGCTCCTAGTTTTGGTTTCACAGCACATCGACTGTGCAGTTTTAGTTTGATCGCTCTCGTCGGCAACGTTTTCACCAGCAACAGGAAGCTGTTTTCACCTTACTCCAATGGATTGATGTGGGTTCTTTGTGTCTGCGGGATGTAGAAGTAGACAGTTGTTTGTACACCTGTCAGCTTATGGTGGAGTTCATATGCCTCCTAGTGGCCAAAAATTCTATGCACTTTGAAATTAGACACACCACAAGGTATTAATACTTTCCTGATACCTTTAAACGATTCTACTGGGCTGTTTTTTCTTTCACTGTAAAGCTATTAGTGAATGTCAGCATCTTCTGCGGACGGTTTGCTTAAAGCCTAAGAGATGTTTAGGGCTTTAACAGAAAACTATTTACAGGTATGAGTAATCACACTTCCTAAAGCCCAATTTGACATTATCAGAATTGCTCGTCATTTTTCCTGCGACAATCTAAAACCAAAAAATGTTGTGTTTGCGATCGCATACGACGAAAACAACCAACATAATGGACAAACATAATGCATAAATGCATTTTTGTTTGAAATATCATTTAAACAATTAATCAGTTGTTAAAAGAGTTGCCAAATACTGTAATTCTCAGCAAGTGAATTATTAGACTAATCATTTAAGCTCTCTGGGAATCATTCCTTTTGAGCTGCTGAAAAGTTTTTAAAGTGAAACATTTGTGCAGGAAGTTATATATGTCTCAACAGTGACAGAAAAACAGCAAAGTAGAAGCAACTGGGTGTGGTTAATATATGAAAACTGTATTAGTGTTTAAAAGTGAAAGTGAGAGCAACAGAGTTGTTCAGTGTCTCTGTTGTTTTACTGATGGAACAAGTCCTGTGGAAGTTTATCGAGACAACAGATGGCACTGGACGGATTTAGTTTGTATCAACAATAAATTAAAGTCGGGGTAAAAAAAAAAGGTATCTTAAAATGAGTTCTAACTGTACAACAACAGAGTCATGATCACCACTCTGCTGCTCAAAAACCCCCACCCCCCCCCCACACCCCCCCACCACACACACCAAACCCCCCCCACCCCCCACACCCATCCTTCAAACCCCCAATTCCCCACATCACACCCCCACCACACCACAAACACACCACCCCCACACACCCAACACCCCAACACACCCCACACACCCCCACCCCAACCCCACCACCCCACACCCACAACAACCCACCCCCCCCCCCCCCCCAACCCCCACACCCCCACCCCACCCCCCCCAACCCCCCCCCCCACACCCCCCCAACACCCTCCCCCCCACCCCCCATACACCACCACACACCCAACACCCCCCCCCACACACCAACACACCACCCACCACCCACAAACCCCCCCACCCACCAACACCACCCCCCACCACCCCCCCCAACCCCCCCACCTCCTAACCCCCCCACCCCCCCCACAACCACACAACACCACAAAACCACCCACCAACCCCACCACCCCACTTCCCCTCCCCACCACACCAACACCCCCTCCACACCCCAACCCACCTCACAAACAACCACCACACCAACCACCCCAACCACTACCCCACACCCCCCCCCACCCAAACCACATCACAACCCCAACACCCAACCCCCAAACCCCCACCCCCCCATCCACAAACTCACAACACACACAACACCACACCCCCTCCCCACATCCTAACCCAACCACAACAAAAACTAATCTCCAATCAAACAAAATCAATACATCCCCCCCCCACCCCAAATCCTCCCCTATCTCACCACCCCATTAACCCCTATCATCCTCCTTAACCCAATAACATATTTAATTACCCCATATTTTCCTCATACCTACTGTAACAATATCAACTCCCATATACCATTAATATCTATTTTTTATTCCATCTCCCACTCCTCCATATTTTCTCCACCCTTTGCCCTCTTCAACCCCAAGCTTCTCATCCCTACTGTATTATCAACATGCCTCCCATCCCCCCCAAAATCATTACTCGTTTCAAGGTGTGATGTGTGTGTAGGTCCAGCTCGCATGCGACTCGGCTCTCGCGCGCTGTGTCCCTGGGGTGTTGGAGCCAAGTTGTATGGTGGGGAGTTCTCATTATGTGGTGCGGTGACCACGGAATTCAGGAGGAGGTTTGCCAGAGAGGACAGAGATTGAGCGAGGTGGAAGGAGTTTTGGGATAAAAGCGTCTAAAAAACACACAAGACATTAAAGATACACTCCGTGCTTTTTATGCACCCAGCATCCCAAAACCTTTGAAATTTGGAACAAAATATGAACAGTGAGCTAATGTTCATCTTTTTGTTGTCGTGACATTGAACCCCATGCAAAAACATTTTAGTTTTCTTATCTTACATCTCTTACATATTTCCATCAGCTAGGTAAAGTGTTAAACATCCTCGTTTTTAACCTGAGGGATACCATCTGAACATTAGGTGGTACACGTTTTGTGACAAATGGTCGTTAGCAATAATGTCCCCAAGTTCATTTCTAATGGATGAGAATAATTTCATTGGTTTGCAGACTACTGTTGTTGCAGCCTCAGATTATAAACGGCCAGAAGTGAACATACTTGGACAATCTTGGAAACCATGCAGGTTGTTGTTGAAGCGCCTTGTCAGTCACAAGGTAGCCACGGCCTAATGCAAACCCTACTTTATCATTTATTTTACCTGAAGTGGGACCATAACTTCACAAAATAAACATCCCCTCTCCATCATGCTGCATCAAGAATAATTGAAACTAGCGCTTGAGACCATAAACTCATTGGAAACTGTGTACTGAGGTAACAGCTCAAGTAAGAAGTGGGGAACATTAAAGGTATCACCGAAATAAACTTTATGGCAGAACATTTGTATTAGTTTGTACAGTTCAGGCACAGCAATTCTATTTGTATTGCAACATTCAACAACCAAGCACCTCAGGGAGCTTTAAATAAGACATAAGATATAAAAAATACACAATGCAATATAATAACTGTATTAAAAAGGATTTGAAAGGATTAAAAACAGAATAAATAGAATTAAGTGGCCAGTAGTGTAGGTTTCGTGCACCACTTATTACCATAAAACTTTGTAAACAACACATTCCCCCAGGTAAGCCTCACGGCATCCCCACCTACACTCTGTAGACACACGGATAATACAACACAGACAGCTTCTTCCACATGTGTCTATCTAGCTGTACATCTATCTGTACATACATCAGGGTAAATACTCATTCTGTTTGTGATAGTAGCTCTTGCATGTGGTCCAAGTTGTCACTTTTGTTTCAATAGATTTAGATTTAACTTGAAGCTGAAAAAGAAACAGCATTAAAACGGACTGTAGAGTTTCCACTCCCACGCAGTCCAGATTCTGACATTCATTGTTATTATGATTGACTTTATTTTGCGTTCGGCTGCTTCCAGTAAAAGTTTCTCTAGATGAAACTAAACAATGGAATAAATGTGATCGCAACAGCTGCCTTCACTGACCTCAGTAGGTATGAAAAAAAACAAGCTGCATGGGAGGACATTTTGAATGTTATTTGAATTGCATTCAAATTCCCTTGTTAGATAAAATATTAGGTGAACACTTGAAGTTTCTCTTTGTATTTAGAAACTTCTCATTGGTCATCCAGGAATCTAAACCAGGAATCTGCTTTATGTCCATGATCTGTTGGTATTGTTGGTTCCAGAAGTGATGTTGAAATTGTTACCAGCAGTGGCTCTCCAGTAGGGTTTAATATAGGAAAATACAGTTAGCTTATGGGCAATATCTGAGTATATAATGACCCAATAAGAACATTTCCTGTATTTAATATTATGACCGAACAACAAATTGACAGAATTTTGAGTTAGAGTCATTCCAGTTGTCAGTGTTGTCAGCTCAGGTGTTCATGAGGGCAAACGGCACAACACTCAGTGTGTCAGATTAGAGCAGCTCTGTTCTTTTTCTATTCATCACCTGCTCACATTTCTTTGGTATGGAAATATGACGAACAGACAAACAGATCAAAAAGCTCCACATACACTACTACAGTCCAAACAGGATACCAGCTGATGAAGTGAAATGCAAATACAGTTTGTTTATGCAAATGAGGAGCAGAGCCGCCGAGCAGAACGTGCAACCAGAAGCCATGTCAGACTTCAGAACTCAGCCTCGTTCCAAGCTTTGAGCTCGGATGTGAAACAAACACAGTGTGTGTGATTGACAGCCTCCGGTTTAATCCTCTCTGTTGTATCTGCTGTTCTCTGTTCTGTCTGCTGCTCTTCATTATGAACTGCTGCTCCCAACTTGTCTGTGACACTCTCTAAAAGCTACCTGGACCTTTTTCATGAATGTTCTGTGATCATAAATTGATTAAATGCTCCTCTCTGCATTCAGCCAAAGGTCACCATGTTATTGATAAAGAGTCAGAGGTCTTTTCTGATTTCTGAGATAACTCGTCCGATTTTCAGCTTTCAGTCTGACTGAATCTTTAACGTTTTCTCTGCCTCTCTACCCTTCATCCCCAAACCACTCCTGAACCCTGCTCCGTCCTTCTTTTTGTTTTGTTTTATAATGTTTTATTATTTATGGATTTAATTCATTCACCTTTTTCACCCCATCCTGCCTTTCCTCATCCTCCAAACTTCCAACTTTTTTCTCGTAAACACAACCACATTTCTCACAATCCATTTTCTCAATCCCATCTATCACTCTGTCTCATCCCTCTCTCTCTCCTTCTCTCATCTTTCATCTTCACCTCTCTCTCGTCACAAACCTTTTTCTTATCTCTCCTCAACCTCCTCATTTCTCCTCGCTCTCCACCCCGGTCCCACCTTCCCTCTCCTCACCCATTGTCCCCCTTAAAACCTGCCTCCTCCTCCTTTTACCCCCAAACCACCACCTTATCCCCCTTCCCCCACAGCCAAAACGCAGGATGGCATTGCCCTCGAGATCCAGCCGCTGAAGAGCGAGGATGCCGCTGAATCAGAGGAGAAAGAGGAGAAAGAGGAGGCCAAACCAGTGAAGAAGGTCAACGTGACCAAGAAGGAGAAGTCGGTGCTGCAGGGCAAACTAACCAGACTGGCTGTACAGATTGGGAAGGCTGGTGAGGAGCACACACAAGCACATGAACATGCACATGCATACATAAACACACATATTATAATGAAGTCACCAGCATCGGCATGTTGGTATTGTCACTGCATGTAGACATTAAAAATAATATAATGTAATATAATATATTGGTCACCCCTGCATTCAACAGTTTTCATACGGAGGACCTTTTTCTCGCACCTGATCACGTGACTCTGAAGGCTAGCTAGGATAGCAGTAATGTCTCACTGCTTCCAGTCTTTCTGCAGCGCTAGATTAACACTTCCTGGACTTATATCTGCACTGGACACACAAAAATGAAACTGATCCCAACCCTTACCATCTGACACTGGGGAAGACAATAAACAAGAGCATTCCCAGAAATGTGGGGCTGTTCCTTTTAATAGCTCACTAAGTGAGCAGGCAGTAAGGGGACTGAGAGGCTGAGGGTCAGAATGCACTCAGTTTTATTGGATACATGTTTTATTGGGAACATGATTCATCCCGGAATTGAAGGTATTTTCTGTGTCATTTCAATTGACCTTAATACACTGAGGGGCTTTCAGGACAAAGTGGAGGGGAGGCACCAGCGACCAGCCTCCGTAGTAAACTGCCCCTCATTAAAGGACAGAAATAGAATTTGGGCCAAAACACTTTGACGTGAGGTGACTGACGGGAGAACTGAAGCAGAAAAACACAAGCAGTGGATTTGTCTATTTCACCTGTCCTCACCTGTTAATGATTTTGCATTCAGAATATTGTCTCACTTACAGACTAATAACTTTTTAGCAATTTTAAAGCTGCAGTATGTATGAATTTTGCTTAAAAAACATTACAGTTAACTAGAATTATCAGAATGTGAACAATTAACAATTTTGACCTTTAAGCAAACTATATTTTTCCACAATGTATAACTGATGTTCCCACTGAAATTGTAGGATGACCAGCACAAAATCGTCATTCCATGAAATTGTCTATTAATTGGCAATGTTTTGTTTATTTGAAAGGGAAAAGGTACAACGTTGAATCATGTTTTAACAGTAATTCATCATCCATGGACACTTTCCTGACATGGATGCACCATGTGACGTAAAATTTTACCATGACAAAAAAAGTTCAGCTATTCCCTGTAATGGAGTACTTAGAGTAACATGTAATTGATGTTTCACACTGTAGTAAAATCTGTGGAATTAAGTGGCCATGACATGAAATTGACTTGACTTGAATAAGACACATGCTTATATTTAAACCCTGCTCGTTCTACTCATTCTAATCAGGTCTGATCATGTCGGCTGTGACGGTCATCATTCTCATCCTGTACTTTGTAATCGACACCTTTGGGGTCCAGGGCCGCTCCTGGACGGCCGAATGCACTCCAGTCTACGTCCAGTACTTTGTAAAGTTCTTTATCATTGGCGTGACTGTGCTGGTGGTTGCTGTTCCCGAGGGGCTGCCGCTCGCTGTCACCATCTCTCTGGCTTACTCTGTCAAGGTAAACAGGATGAGAAGCAAAGGGGATTAGAGGAAATATAAGATTAGTGGATTCAGTTGGATTTTCTTACACTTTTCAGAATATTTCTAAAAGCAAATGTCAACCTCTAACCTCTTTCTCTATACTTTAGAAAATGATGAAAGACAACAACCTGGTGCGTCACCTGGACGCCTGTGAAACGATGGGCAACGCAACAGCCATCTGCTCAGACAAGACGGGCACGCTGACCATGAACCGCATGACAGTAGTGCAGGCATACATCGGCGACACGCACTACAAAACCGTCCCCGAACCGGAAGCCATCAAACCAGAAACTCTTGAGATTCTGGTCAACAGCATCTCCATCAACTCGGCTTACACAACCAAGATCCTGGTGAGACCTACACTTCAGCTTCATATAACCACAGTACAAACTAATAATGAAGACAATCTTAACATTAACTCTTAAACTCTAAAACAGCCCATTGAAGAAGTGAGGACCTGACAAAAAGTGTTCTAAAAGTGCCCTCAGGTCAAAAGCCCATCGTCACAAAGATCAAGTTGAAGAGCAGACAAAAACAAACAAATAACAACTGTTTGTATAATACTGTTTATAAAATACTCAAAACCCTTCATTTTTTATTTTACTGTTCATGGAAACTCTTCACAAAAGGAGTAGGTCACTGCTTAGATACCAAGTTTTCCATTTATGAAGTTTATGTGGTTCATGATGAGTAATATCACATCGCATTCGCACTTTTGTCCCCTCTCAGCCTCCGGAGAAAGAAGGTGGCCTGCCCCGCCAAGTGGGAAATAAGACCGAATGTGCTCTACTGGGGCTGGTGCTGGAAGTGAAGAGGGACTACCAGCCAATCAGAGACGAGATCCCCGAAGAGAAACTCTACAAGGTTTACACCTTTAACTCCTCCCGCAAGTCCATGAGCACGGTTTTGAAGAACGCTGATGGAGGCTTCCGCATGTACAGCAAAGGAGCGTCAGAGATCGTCCTGAGGAAGTAAGAAAAGAGAGCAAATAAACTGAAAAATATTCTGTTTGAGAGAAGAGGGGTGGTCGAATGGGGTAACAGATGAAAAGGTGAGGTGATGGATGGCATTTCTTACCCTACTAATGATCACCCTCCACTTCGTCTGTCCCTCTACTCTTCTCTCCTAGATGCTCCCGTATCCTCGACACCCAGGGTCAGCCTCGTGTCTTCAAGCCGAAGGACCGCGACGAGATGGTGCGTAAGGTGATTGAGCCCATGGCGTGCGACGGACTGAGGACCATCTGCGTGGCTTACAGGGACTTTCCAGCCGAGGCCGGAGAGCCGGACTGGGACAGCGAGAACGACATCCTGGGCGATCTCACTTGCATCGCTGTGGTTGGCATCGAGGACCCCGTCAGACCCGAGGTACAGAGCAAATTAGATATCCAACAGAAAATAATTTCAGATGTCCAGAATATATCTGAAAAGTAGGGGTGCTGCCGATTATTTATCAATCATCATTCGATTTGATTTTTCAACAGTGTTAAATGTTAATGCTTGAATGTCATCACACATATTATTTCATCTTCGATTCATCCCTGCAGAAGTTTGTTTAATTTGTGTAAAACAGAACTGATCTGACCAGCTGCTCATATAATTATGTGTGTTAGTTGTGTTATAAGGAAAAATGTGAGTGTAGAAACACTGAATAGTCAAGTAGTATTTTCCTGACATAAAAACTAAAACGACCCCTGCTCAGGTGTGCAGAGTGCTGATGCTCTGAAGTGTTAAATGAAGCCTGTAATGAAGCCCAGAAAGCATCACTGCTGCCTGCTGCTTTAATGTCAGAGCACAAAGATCACAGACAGGATGGAAATAACTGGAGAGCAGCAGGAGACAGTCAGCGGCTCTGTGTTTAGCTCTACCTGACCTGTGATGTGTGGACATAGGGACCTGGCATAAAATGATTCTTAATTCTGGACCGGCTCCAACACAGTAAATGTTCCAAAATGGGGATTTGAATAATGTATTTAGCTAATGATGTGATCACTTTTGGCTGTGGAAGTAATGCAACAATACTGCGGTAGGTTGCTTTTGAAAAGATTGTTAGGTAAGATGCTGCCCACAAAACTCTTTGTCTCTCTGACAATTCAACCCATTCATGCTTCACTCAGGTCAAAGCTTCCCTCTGCATGAATCAATGACATGATGTGTGTTTGCATTTGTAAGCAGTATCCTGTTGGTCTCTGTCAAATGCCACTCGAGTCACCAGATGAGTGGAGGAGGTAACCATGAGCTTTCTGATAGTCAATTATGTCAGCATGGACTCCTCTTTCTACACAGCCTCTCTTTTTATTCACGCTGTTATTTGAGATGAATGAGAGCTCCATTAGGATGATATAAAGAGCAGCAACAGTTTGATCTCAGGTAGAAACTGCTGCTGCTATTGCAGGGTGAGCGTAGTCGCTGTGTTGGCACCTGCACCTGTTTTATTACGCATCATTTCAGCCAAATAGACCCAAACAAAAATATCAGCATCAGACAATGTCACATTTCCAGCCATTTAAATCACCTTGAAACCAATGGATAGATCCGCACACAACCTTGACATCTATTTCTATTTCAGGTACCTGAGGCTATCACTAAGTGCCAGCGTGCAGGCATTACTGTACGTATGGTTACTGGAGACAATATCAACACCGCCCGCGCCATCGCAACCAAGTGTGGCATCATTCAGCCCGGGGAGGACTTCATCTGTTTGGAGGGCAAGGAGTTTAACCAGCAGATCAGAAACGACAAGGGAGAGGTGAGTCGAGTGCAGAACTCTTTTAGCCCTCTGCTGCCAGCAATTGTATGTGTGTACTGTTCTACTGATGTATTGCTTGAAAAGAATTGGATAAAACTTTTTTTCACGGTTTACATTTCCAGGTGGAGCAAGAGCGTCTGGACAAAGTTTGGCCTAAACTCCGCGTACTGGCTCGTTCTTCCCCAACAGACAAGCACACTCTGGTCAAAGGTGGGTTCTTTCTCACAGTGACTCTGTGTTGTAGGATGTACTATACTGTATTCTGTTAGCACATTCAACTGCTGCTCACATGTTTATTTGTTGTGTGCAAGGTGATATGTGTAATTTAAAGCAACATACCATATTGGTGGGATTCCGTGTTTGTGTTTGTAAAGATATGACAGAAGGGGAAAATGAATTAGATCATCATGTCTTTTCTGAAAAAACGCAGAAAATTCATAGACTTATTAAAATGGAGATTTGTGTTTTCGTTCCACTCTGTTGATCAGGTATCATTGACAGCACAGTGGGTGAAACCCGACAGGTGGTGGCAGTGACAGGAGACGGAACCAATGACGGCCCCGCCCTCAAGAAAGCTGATGTTGGCTTCGCCATGGTAACCACTCCTTCATTTTTATTTTTTTTTTACTGCTGTTTTTCCTCTCACAGCGCTTCACTCATCTGCTGCTCCAGTTCTGCATCATTACCAAAAGAAAAAAAACCCTTTGACTTAATTACATTTCTAATGCAGCCATGAAATAGGTATTTTCTCTAAACGTCATTCACAGTAACTCTTGAGTTTAATACCATGGATTCATTAAGATAGCTGTGAAATGGAATAATAAATCAATAAATGTTGAGCTTGGATGCCTCAGCTCATCAGCACAGTCTGCAGCCATGTTACTGCACTTGTTCTTTACAGAACAAAAGAGAGAGAGACAACAGGGAGTCTAGATGTGTCTTTTATATTTTTGGATTATGTCTGTCTTATAAACAGTAAATAATATCTTAATAAAAAGTGCTACATCTCAGTCACAGACAGTTATTCATACATAAGGGTCCTGAACTCAGCTCTTTCTAAGGACCATGTGGTGAGTGTGAAGGTTAAATTCTTCAAATCGTGTACTTTATATCCCTACCAACATTTTTTCAAGCCATGAGGTCTGCTTTAAGCGTTTGGATGTATTTTTTTGTAACTCACTGGTGTGGCCCTTTTTTTAAATAGTGAATATCTGCTGACAACAGGGAAATAGTGCAGTAAATAGTGTAATTAAAGATATAATTTAAAAGATAAAATCCGTGGGTGTTTTTTTTATCTCATCAACAAGGTTCTTTTATCCCTTTAAGTCTGCAGTTTTTCTCTATCCATTCATATACAGATAAAACAGATGCCAACCTGCAGCAGCACTTGGTGTACCTGAGAAATACTGTGGAAACAAGCTTGGATTATCTCGGTGTCAGTGTTCGTTATTGATGAATGATTCAGCTGCTCCTGACATTGTTCCAATCATTTGTTCTGTCTGATCAGAAAATATTCACAATATCTGATTTCTGCCAGCTGACATCATAGCACAAAGAGCTACACTGAGCAAAGGATCAGCTGATTAATGATACTGATCAATTAAAAACACAGTACAGGGCCTGTGGACGAGCTCTGTAACATCAGCTGCCTTCTCAGTGTGTTGTTGTGACCTTATTTATTAAGGAAAGTCATCTGAACAGCCGCGTCTCCTGCAGGCTGCTGAGCAGCTGCTGTGCTGTCAAACGGCACTCGGACAGTAGTTACTTTTCCTAAACACATCACAGAGGCAGCGTGGGGATTGAACCAGTGTCCTTCTGGTTCTAATGTGTCCCAGTTGGAGTATTTTCAGTTTGCACCCAAGTGTCCCTGTTCAATTATCACCTCAAACAGAGAGCAATCCACCTCCGTCTGTCGGGGAGAGTCGGAGTCTGCAGAGAGAGACTGCAACTCACATCACAGCTTCTTAATGGTTACTGTTAACACCAAACTGGTTTTCCTGTTAATTGGGTTAAAAATATTCTCACTTAAAGCTCTGCCCATTTTAGCTGCATCACTCTTTAAACCAGGACTGTCAGACTCCATTCACTTGGAGGCCAGTGGCCAGGTACTTCTCTCTCAGAAAACTTTGTAAAAACTGTGTTTCTTCAACATTAAATCTCAACTATATCCACTCTTCACCGAGCAGCTGGTCTCTCCCTCTGCTCTCCCTTGTTCCCGTCATACTGCTTTGCGGATTCAGAAGAATAATGTTGCTGAGGCTGTTGTCCTGAGCCCAGCAGAGACAGGAAGCAATCATATTAAACTCCTCAAAAAATGATCACTTGTCCACCTCTCATGAAAGTCCAGCAGCTCCAGCAGGTTAAGAAACAGACAATTTTATGTTATGACTTTGCAGCTTAACTACAAAAGTAAATGACGGGGCAAAAATAATAAATGGGAACTGAGGATCTGAGAGAACAAAAGACAACTGACAGTCATGTTGAATTTAGAGAATGATGATGTTGCCTGAGGTTTCATTTAGCCTGAAGCTGCAGCCCAGATATGTTTGATTTGGATTCAAAATTTGATTTATTCTGCTTTCTAAAAGCAAAGAGGGCATATTATTGGTGGATCAGATAATACTTAATAATGATCAAATACCATGTTTTTTCTTGTAGAAACTATATTTGACCTTTTAAACAGCCAATCCTATTTCATATTGAGGTCTTTGTGATACAGTGGTACTTACAGACTGAAGCGAACACACTGATTCCTACATTTAGATGCATTATGACATAAGAGCCATATTTGAAGCTCTCTCTGCAAAAAGCAACAAGATTTATTAGCCTTTGGATAGACACGCAATATTTATGAGTCAGGATCAATTCATCATCGTCCTTCAGATAAGCTAGTCTTCACACTGCCCGCACATTTAGTTTGGAGTTTCCATCTAAAGTCATAAACCAGGATCTGACCGTTCCCCTCTGCTTCTTGTCAGGGAATTGCTGGCACAGACGTGGCAAAGGAGGCGTCTGACATCATCCTGACCGACGACAACTTCACCAGCATCGTCAAGGCCGTCATGTGGGGAAGGAACGTCTATGACAGCATCTCAAAGTTCCTGCAGTTCCAGCTGACCGTCAACGTGGTGGCCGTGATCGTGGCGTTCACCGGCGCCTGCATCACACAGGTAGGCTGAAGGCTACACACACACTGGCTCTGATGCTAACGGGGGATTACAGCACAAGTTCCATCGCTCAGGACAGAAATTAGAGCAGTGTAGTCGTGTCCTGTGTCTTGTGTGATCCAGCAGGTTTTACTGTTTTGAAAATGACCATTAAACAAACATTTTCATTAGAACTGAATTCAAATCAGAACAGAATTCAAATGTTAATCTAAATTTTCATGTTGAGGTTTCAGATAGTCGGCTTTAGCCTCACAGCACACTGATTATTTTCAGTGTATTTATTTATTGACTTTTTTCATTCCGTTTGGGTTTTGGACAAACTTTGAGACAAAAATGACTTTGACAACAAGAAATCTTTATATTTTCTCAATTCTTGGACCCTCTTGCCTGAAGATGTAAAAACTAAAAGATTATATATACTTTTTTCTTTTTTTTTTTTAAATTGTGTGCTCAGTCCAACAACTGAGGTATATAACAAGTCAAATTTTCCTCTACAGACTATAGGCTTTAAGATCATCAGGTCTAAATGTTAAACGCCCTGCTGTCAGCCAGATGATTCACATGTTTCAGGATTTGTTTGATAATTTGAAAAGATGACGTTTTAAGAACAAAAAAAGACCAAAGTTTGAGCTGTGTAACATGTGGTAGCTGCACTGCAGCCTGCTCTGCTGTTGGTAAAACAGTATTTCTATGTATGTGTGTGGATTTTGATTCCGGAACAGGAACTGAAGCTTGTGAACTGTCATGATAATTATATTACATTTTGAGGCTAGCCGTTTTGATCAAATCTCCAAAGACGCAAGAAAAAGCGCGGCATTTTTTTTTTTTATTTCGATGTGACCGTCTGAGAACTGTGAGGCACTTTTTTTTGTATCGTAATGTGTCTCTAATCAGGAAACTGAACTCCTGACACAATGAAAAAAGTGACTTGCGGCTGTGTATTAATTGAAAGGCTCACAGCTGGCAGGACAGATAACTAACTCGTCTACAGAGTAGAGAGCGCAAAGTAGGCTAAGATACAGCCTGAAACCATGGCAACACGTCACCATCATAATCCTGAAATATAACAGGGACCCAGCAGGTCTGTGGTCTCGACGCTGTGTTTATTCTCACTGATCATCCATTGCTTGGTCTCTGTTAGGCCACTGACATGTTGGCACAGATCATTAAAAGATGGTAAACTGATTTATGTCTTCATTGTATACACAGAGGAATGTCGCATTGGCGTAGGTTTGGTTTCAGAAGTGGAGGGAGTCCTATGAAGTGTGTGCGTGTGTGTAAATGCTGCATTTTTATGCATTTGAATCAGTCTAGCAGAAAACACACTGTGATATAATTGGTCATGGTGCTTAATGATGGCAGTAAAACCAAACAAAATACAAATGCAATGTAAATCTGTACATTGTTAGAACACTAAAATCGGAGTTGCCCTTGAAGTAGGTTAAACATCAAAGTCTCTTCACAGGCATTGTGCTACTGCATATTTAATAACACTTGTAATTTGTGGCTTTAGAGGGAGCTATCAAGTGATGTCATTGGAGTCTGTCTGTTTGGTCTTAAAGCTACAAGTCTGAAATTGGTAAAAAAAACCAAAAACATTGCCATCATGGAGTTAGAAAGAAGTAAGCTTAGCATAGCCATTAGCCACTACTAGCATAACACACCTGAATCTCCAACGTTTAGACAAGGAAGAAGGTTGTATGGAGTGAAAAAGACAATCTGTAGTTCTGCTGCATCAGTTTTCATCCTTCTTGCAGTAACATTGTGCCCCACCCGTATAGTCAGCGTATATGTACATACACAACTCCGAGTCTGTCTGTGTTGACCCGGCTGGTGTCCAAAGACAGACACCATAGGAGGCTGCAGACATCACATCATCATGAGGTCTGAGTGTACTCGGAGTCTGAGGTGAATATTAGAGTTGATGCAATTTTGTGTAAAAGCGAGATGAACTGAGGCAAAGAGGCGTCTGTGCAAGTTGAGCATCATTTAATTTGATTTATTTATACGATTTTGCTCTTATCCTACATCTGTATCACTCATACTGAGGCCAGAAGAGAAACGAGAGAAACTGGTGGGAACCAACTGAGCAAGAACAAAATGGAGTTGTGTTTGCTCACTCAGATTTCCATTCCTCCCTGTAAATTAAACTCCTGAGTTGTCCTCCTCCTCCTGCAGGACTCTCCTCTGAAGGCCGTCCAGATGCTCTGGGTCAACCTCATCATGGACACTTTGGCATCTCTCGCTCTGGCCACCGAGCCGCCCACCGAGTCTCTGCTGTTGCGTAAACCTTACGGCCGCAACAAGCCTCTCATCTCTAGGACCATGATGAAAAACATCCTGGGGCACGCTGTGTACCAGCTCATCATCATCTTCACCCTTCTCTTCGCTGGTGAGTGAAACAACACTTAACTCAAACTGTAGAAACCAGACAAGCCATACAACCAACTCAAGCAGAATTTACCTGCTCGGTTAAATCGGTGGAAAAAGCATCAGTTTGTTTGTTCGGATTTGTGAGATCTCAAAGTTTTGAAACTGCAATTCTGTTTGGAAAAATCTGTATGTAAATTATTTTCAGGGAAAATACATGGATATAAATAGATGTGATTTGATTTGTGAATCTTTTCCTTTATTGCACCCCAGGTGAGAATTTCTTCGACATCGACAGCGGCCGCAACGCTCCCCTGCACTCGCCACCATCGGAGCACTACACCATTGTGTTCAACGTGTTCGTCATGATGCAGCTCTTCAACGAAATCAACGCCAGGAAGATCCACGGAGAGAGGAATGTTTTCGAAGGCATCTACAGGAACCCCATCTTCTGCAGCGTGGTGCTCGGGACCTTTGCCCTGCAGGTAACTCCATCATCATCATCATTGTCATCATCATCATCATTATCGTCTGATGCAGCGATTTCCAAATACCCATTGGGTGCTCTCCTGCAGCAGGACTGTGCTGTGGGATTGAGTCAAAATAAATTAGTGTGTTCACTGTAATGGAGGAACATGTCACCCAGTGCAACAGTGTGACTCACTGATGTGTTTTTAATGGAGCTCTGTGGTGCAGAGGAACAGTTATATCAGGCTGTGGATACACAGACTTGTTTGTAGATCAGTATATTGTTCTTTTGGGTCTGTACATAGGATTTACTGACTGTAATAAACATTTAAATGCAGAATATTATTCCTTGAAGACCATAGCAGAGTTCAATATGTCTTGACCAGTTAAAGTCCAGCTAATCTTCTGACCTGTCCTGTGTTTTCTTCTCCTTCTTAGATCATCATTGTCCAGTTCGGAGGAAAGCCGTTCTCGTGCACGGCTCTGACCATCGACCAGTGGCTGTGGTGTGTGTTCATCGGTGTGGGAGAGCTGCTGTGGGGACAGGTGAGACCAGAACCAGAACCAGCTGATGATTTATTCTGAACTAACAGCATCACAATGAAAAATCTGAGTTCTGAGAACTAACGACATGTACTGAGGAGAAGATGAAGAGGTGGATACATAAGGTTTGTGGTAGCAAACTGTTGCCTGTCACACTTGCGCTGCTGCAGGGTTGCCATCACAACCATCGCCATGGTAATGAGCTCAGCACATGAAAGCAGTGCGACTCCTGTTTACGAGCACAGGGGGAAAACAAACCCAGCGTGTCAGTCCCTCTGTGGATACACACACGCACTCAAACACGCCGTCACATGCATGATCCTGTTAACACACACACTCACACACACGTTTAGAAAGCATACATTATATAGAGAAAAGAAAAGTTCAGACGTGAGAAGCCTGGTGGGTTCAGTTGGAGGGCAGAGACTGAGAAGAGAGAAACAGAAAGACGCTGACAGAGACAGACTGATCTGACGTCTGTGATTTATTTGATAGGTAAAATGCCTTTTGTTAGTACCGGGGGGAGAGAGAAGGTGACAGATACATAAAATGCTGAAGTGCAGCTGCAGGAGGAAGTTGGGTGCGTCGGTCTCCTCTCTTATTTAACTAAACAATGAACAAACAACAATACAAAAGCCAGTAAAACTACACAGGTAATCTGCCATAACAGGCCATTACGTCAGATGTGTGTTTGATTTAGAATAGAATAGAATATGTAAACATAATGTAATAAAAATAAACCGGCAATAGTTCAATGTTTACATAAAATAATATTGTTTGTTTTGATAAATGATGTTTTTATTTTCCCCTAGTATTCGTGTATTTTGAGATTTGAGCTTAAGTACGGCTTTAAGGGGATGATGGCTTGGTAGTACTGAAATTCAGCCAAAAGTTCATTCATGATGTTGATCATCGTCTCTCTTAAAGGGCCACGATGTAGATTTATCTCTCCACTACAAAAAAGAGACTGAGATTTATTTTTATTTTTTTTAAATGAAGAATAAAGGAAGCAATAGTCAAAAATCTGAAAAAGCACTGCATCCTACATTTCCCATAATGCAACTGGATAGCATCTTTGGTCAAACCCTCTTTCAAATTCCATGAATATTTCCCCTAGCCAAAGCTGAGTAACCCTGATGACATCACTGTGACATCATCAGGGTTATTTTTTACCATCAGCAACGGAAAATATTAAAAAACTAATCTCGCAGGCCAAGTAGGACCAACAATGACCAGTTAAGCCCTTTAACAAAACAATGGTTGTATTCTCTTTCCCAAACTCAGCTGATCTCGGCCATCCCCACCCACCACCTGAAGTTCCTGAAGGAGGCAGGTCACGGCACCACGAAGGAGGAGATCCACGAGGAGGAGCTGACGGAGGGCGCCGATGAGATCGACCATGCTGAGATGGAGCTGAGGAGAGGCCAGATCCTCTGGTTCAGAGGTCTGAACCGCATCCAGACGCAGGTACGACCGACGTGCCTCATCCTGAAACCCGGCACACTGCCAGCTTTAACACTAACTTTACTTTTGGTGTTCCCAGGTTGTGTTTATGTTAATAACTTGTCTCAAACATCTATTGTGTAATGATAGCTGCAGGAAACACCAGTTGCCATGGTGACACAAGGGGCTCTGGAACAGAAACGGTTTCTTTTTGGACTCGCAAAACAAACTTAAAGTCAAGTTCAGCCTCCTCCTCAACTTCATTCTCCCAAAGTCAAACAAACGTCGGCTGAACTGAGGGGAGGCAAATAACTGAACTCTGAGTCGAACTGTCCCAGCAGAGTTGTTGTGTTTTATCAAGAATATGAGCAGAAACTTTATTCACTACAAACATTTCAGTTTGTAATTGTAAATGTCTGCCATGTTGGACTAATGTATTTCAAAAGCGTCAAGCATTTTTTAACTCAAGATGCAGAAATGAGTCAACAGAATATATTGTAAATATAATATTAATGAGGCACCAACAAATTATTTTTCATAAATGTTTTACTACAACTAAAAGTGTTTAGAATGATTTCCTGAAAAACTTGGAACCTACCGAGCTAAGTGTTAAAGGGAAAACTCAAGAGGTCAAAGCTACGACAAATTATCCTACTTGGATTTTAATCTTCACACATACAACAGAGTCAGACTACATGATTACAGCTCCAGCTGTCTGACCCGACAGACGGAGGTCAACACTTTGCTGGTGTCGTTCTGTGTCTGTCATGGTGGAAGACAGCAGACGAGACGGCATCTCAGAGGGGCAGCGAGACTGATCACTCAATTCGATGAAAGACTGACTGAACATGACACACAGTTCCAAAGTTAACCTGCAAAATTCAGGATTTGCGGAAAGATGTTCACGTCGAATGTCATTATCAAACAATACTATCATACAGTATTTATCAACCATCCATTGTGTTAAAGTAAGGATCTGCCTCGCGCCCCGTTTCACCCTGTTACACTGCTAGTTTACATTTTATATTTATTTCCACTGTGTTGTTTTTACTTTAGCTTTCTGTAGTTGTGGCACAGGTCCCCAGTGAGGAGCAAACACTGTTATCCCTCGGAGCGAAGAGAAAAACGAGTCATGATTAATGAATGTGACAGATCAGTGATAAAAGTCCTACAACCTTTCAGCAAAGTAGATTCTCTGTGGGTTAGATACCGAAATAAAAACAGCTTGTAAATAAATGATAAATAAAAACCAGAAGGGTTTGATAAGGGATTCAAAAAGCTTCATGATACAGTGCTGTCAGACCTCATCCCGAGCAGCAGGAGAAGAGATGCGACACAACAAAACACATCCAGTCACTCCTGAACACATCCGGACAGAAATCAGAAACGATCACACACGTCTCTAAAATGATCCAGAATGTAATGCAAAATTTAAAGTTACTCAACGCGATGAGACTGTCAAGCTTTACAGTCCTTTATAATTCATTGCATTTATAAGGTGCCAGGTACTAGAAGGAAGTCTTCCCAAATGTATTATTTACTGGGATAACTGGTGTTAAACTGTCCTGGGATCTGCTCTAATCAACAGTAGTGTTAATTTTGAAGAGAAATTAAACTATAATCACTGAGACAGCTTCAGTTGGAGGCATTTAGAAACGAAAAACAGATTGTGTGTAGTTTTTCTTCCTGTTGCCTTTGAGGATCAGCCCACTCTATCATGCAGTGAATGAACCACAGGGCTCAGCGGTTCACTGCAGCAAGCTGTTTTAAGGTGGAATGAGAAGTTTGAGAGTGAAGGATGTCTCCAAAGTCAAGCATGGACAAGATGATGGATTGCACAATGGTTTTCCTGTCCTCAATGGAGAGAAGGAAGCATGTGTAAATCTGTATACATAAACCAAACTCAGCAGCTGATAAAATGTCCCCATTTAAATCTGAGTGAACGAACATAAATGTATTTTGGATTATGTGCTACGACTTTAGTGTGGATTCATTTTGCTGAACTCTGCTAATTTTAACTCTTGAGTACTTCCATAGGAAACTCCTGAACTCTGGAACAGGAAAAGGAATTTGTGACACACATACACACACACACACTTGAACTGCTGTCTAGTTAATTTCACACTCCGCTAGAGAGCTTCGGTACATAACCACTTTATTAAAGCACAGAAATTAAAGATGGCATCCAGCGTGGGACAAAAAGCTTATTGGATGTTTTTATTCTTCAGCGGAGGTAAACAGCAGCACCTTCATAGGGTGCTCTTCCCCTGTGACTCATCTCACAGTCTGGGACTTTGCTCTGTGCGTGTGTGTGCGTGTGTGTGTGTGTTAACATCCTCCTACAGGATAGATCAGCACTCACTGAGCATAAGCATGTCCACGAGCAGTCCCATTCTGTCCCTATGGGGTTCATTAGCCTTGATGCTAACACCCACCTACAGTAACAGCAGCCAACGTTCTGCTCTCTCTCTCTTTCTCTATCCGTCTCTCATGCTCGCACTCTCACACACACACACACACACACACACACACACACACAGTCGGTTAGAGAGGTCAGGTGTTTTCCTGTCAGCAGTGGACTAACTTATTCAGATTTTTGCCGGAAGGTAAACACGTCTGAATTAATAATAACTAATATCTTTTTCTGTTCTCTGCCTCTTCACACAGACTCTGAAATCTCTCAACAACTCTTACTGACAGAAATATAAGACTTTTCTGCCATTTTTTAATGTTTTTTTCAAATGTGACATTTCCAGAAACAACTGTTAATATCTTTTTCTGATACTTAAAGGGATATTCCGGTGTAAATTTAATCCATGGTCTAACTCACCGTGACACCGATTAAGACCCCCCTCGTGAGATCAAGTTTGCAGACGGCTGGCTTATGTAGTATTAGCAACCTCAGAAAAGACCGCACGATAACAATACACTGCAGTATACGCCTCCACCAAGAAACCACCATCAATAATGTAATGTAATAATAATGTATATACAATATACTCATACTGTTAATTTCAAACTGCTGTAACAATGGGAAAATATGAAAGAGGTTTGCTCGTAATGATGAATCTACAGGTTTTACTTGAATCTGCAGCTCCCCTCAGCTTTGTGGAGCTTCAGCTCATTGTTTAGCTGCCTGGATGGTAACTTAACTGTTATGGTTCATTTTCGATGCACTCATAATGTCGTTTTTGCCGCCTCAAGCGGCTGTTTTCGGAGAAGAAGCTCTATAAACCCACCACCTACCTGCTGCCTCCCAACAGCAGACACATACAGTTACAGGCGTGCTTGTGAACATAGTGGAGCATTCAGCAGTCAAATATTTCCCATTTTTCAATATTATATGGATGATTTCTGTTACTCTGAGATATTGTTTATACAATGCAATTAATTGAATTAAATAATCATCTGTAATGGGTCTTAGTTCAGAAAATGACATGACTTTATTGTAATGCAGCCTTTAAAATGCCCAGCCATGCCATAACTTATGATTACGGTGCTCCTTGACTGCCGAATGCATAAATAAGTAAGATTACCATATCAACTTGAAAGCAACAATATGTCAATGTCATTGCGTCAAACACATTTCTGCTGCCTCCAACTGGCCAAAAGTGAGTTACTGCAAGTTTAAAAGCTGAGCATTAAATTTCACTCCTAGCCAAAAAAAGACAAATCTTTACTAGCTGTATGAATTCCTGAAAGTGCTCAGAAAGAAATGTAAATTTAAACATCTACAATTCCATTGTGACCTTGCAACTCCATCTGCTGATTGGGATCATGTGATATGATCAGAAGCTACTGAATGGAAAGCGGATGCAGGTTTGATTTCACTTAAGGTGGAAACATGATGCCGATTTGTGGAGTGTCGGAAAATAACCTTAGTGACTCCTTCGAGCTGCAGAGCGACCACGAAAGAAGGACGAGATGCGAGCAGAAGCATCTTGACCTCTTCTCTTCCAAATATCAGACACACTGGAAAGAGAAGAGGAAGCTCTCGCCTTTCTCTTCATGTCTGTGTATCTGTAATATCAGTCTGTCATCCTCCTGGGATGGGAGGATGGGAGGATCGAGGGGGAGGCAACGAAAGGCTGCAAGCTAATTAGGTTCTTATCTCTCCACGCTCCTCTTCCTGTCCTCCTCCTCTCTAATCCTGGTGGGCAGCGTTGTGCCGCTCAACGCCTCGACAGTCAAACACAGTGGGGGAATAATTGGTACAAGCAGCACCTCGCTGCCGAAACTTTATCAGTCATTCAAAGTGACACAGTTTCTCCTCTTCCTCCTGTCTTTTTCTCTCAAAGTGCTTTCAGTCTGATTCAAAAGCTCTTTATTCGTTGTACCGTTACTTCCTTCATCCCTTCGTTCCATCAGAGCTTCTTCTGGACTTTCACATTTTGTCTTTCACTAAGTGACAGCTTTCTCTCTCAGTGGTTCTTCTCTCAGACTGCCCTCTGCTCATCACTGCTCGTCCACTTCTTCTTGTCTTTGCTCTGTCATGTTCTTCTGTGTACCTTCTTTCTTTCAATTTGATGTTAGTGTCTCTCTGCTGCAGAACTCATCACTACTGTGTAGATGATTCTATGGGAACATGGGTTGTTTAATAAGTGCTGTATCATAGGCAGCTGGACTTCTCGAAGACATTTCACCTCTCATCCGAGAGGCGTCTTCTGTTCTCTTGTGATGAGAGGTGAAACTGAAACGTCAAGAAACGGAAATAAGTCCAGTTGCCTACAATATAGCAGAATTACATACTGCCAGATGCTACCAAGTCCTACATGTATAACTTTAATTCTCCTTTGAAAGGAATAAGAATCTTTCTTACTGTCTTTAAGCCTAAATGTAGCATTATTTAAATCTGGAATGACTTCATCTTCACCTAGTATCGACGCGTGATCTTAATCTGGTTGTTTTATCTGGTTAACACTGAGTTTCATTGATGGCTGATCAACTCAAATCAACTCATCAGGATTCACTACTGCCCTGATTTAATGCATCACCCCTCCAGAGTAGCATCAGTGTTCTCGCATTTACTCCCAACCTGGCTTCTGAATCTGAACTACTTCTCCTGTCCGCCTGGTTTGTGCTGCACTTGATACATGAAATATGATAATCGACCTTCAAAACCCAAAAACTTTTTTCCATCAAGCTTCTTTAAAACTATTTCTAACCTCTCCAGAAGTCTTTCCTGTTTCTGCCCTGTCTCCTCGCTCTGTCTGTCTGCTATCTAACACTATGTTATGGCTGTCCTTCCTTCAGATGGATGTGGTCTATACCTTCCAGACGGGCCAGGCGCCGGTCCCCGGTGCCCTGCGCCGCCAGCCGTCCGTCGTCAGCCAGCACAATGACGCCACTGCAGCCAAAACTCTCTCTAGCCCCACCCACGTAGGGCTTAGCGCCTCCTCCTCTCTCACCAACTCGGCCGGGGCTCCGCCCCCAGCTGCTGCTGCTTCTTCCTCTACTGCAGGCAGTGAGTCGGTGACGGGAGGCCAGCTAACACCTCGCTTCACCCGGCTGGACTCTCTTTTCTCTGTTTGATCTGCATGAAACACTGAATGCTGCATGACTCACCAACACTAAATCCTACACACTGCGTCTGTCATCAGCAGGTGTCTGCACATCCTCAACTAATCTGAAATGTCTGAACATAATCTGAGCTGTTAAAAAAAACAAGATGGTAATTTAAATAAAGCTGGAACTGAAGTGGTGTTATACATTATATAATATTACTGAATATTAATAAGTAAATGTGTCCAGCAGTTCGACTTTGGACAGCATTGAAACAACCACTTAGCAGCAAAGATACTGAATCAGGATTATTATGTCATCATTTCTGCTCAGCACTTCACTTTCACGTCAGGAGATATTTAGTCGTATTGTTCTTTAATCGGTGGATATTCGCACCAAGCTAGCTCTGAGCTTTGAGAATAGCGCCAAGCCCAACAAAGCTCCACTAATCTCACTGTCTGTTAAATATCAGGAAAATATTGCAAACACAGTCATTCTCCTTCCGTCTGCAAGTGAGATGAGAAGGTGAATGTCAGTCAAGATTCAAGATGCTTTATTGTCACTCTGGTTGTACAAGTAGACTCGTGTGAAAATCTTGTGCTTGGAGACTCCACTAGAGAAATGGTAAATCGTTCGAAAAACGAAAAACAGAGTATGCAGAATAAAGATATGATGTGCCTAGCTTAGCGTAAAGACAGGAAGCGGTAAACATGCTGTTCAACATACAGCAAGGCACCTGTTAAATGTAAAATCCACCGTTGTTTTAAAACATTACTGAGGCTGTTATAAATGAAATCATACATATGTGAGCTGTTTTTAAAGCTTTACATCTTCAGTGGGCCTAAGACTGACCGGGTAGGGAAGTGAAAATACTGAGAGACAATTTAGCACATTATTTGTTTTGGTCTTTTCATTATACATGTTGACAAAAATTAAAATATAGAATATGTCCAGCTTTATTCTCTGACTGAAAACCACCTAAAAGATCTAAAAATGAACTTGCAGACTCTTGTTTCCGATCGCATCATCAGTTTCCATCTCCAACCTCACGCTGGTTCTGTTTCTAAGTGCTTCCTCCTTCTGCTGTGGCTTTTTTCCCCTTCATCTTAATCTCTTTCCGCTCTTTCTTTTTAATACCTTTCATCAGTTCTTTTCTCTCAGCCTGCTGCTTTTCCTCCTGCATGTTGTGGAGATTTAAACTCTGAACACGCATCTATTAACCCTGATGTGACTTGCTGCCTGACGGGTCGATGAAAGATCACAACTGTTGGCACACGTGGCCAATGAGAAGAGAACAAAGCTGTGAAGCGCTCTGATTCGTGACCGAGAGGAAAAAAAAATCCCTGCTCTATTTTCTTTGTTGCTTTTTTTCCTCTTTCTCGGAGGCGACAGCCTGGGCACCAAGATAATTTTATGGGTTAATCCTGAGCAGGGTTAAATCTGTCAGGCTCAGCAAGTCTCTCATGGTTTAACAGCCAAGAGCTTTTTAACTTGTGAGCTTTGTGTGTGTGTGTGTGTGTGTGTGTGTGTGTGTGTGTGTGTGTGTGTGTGTGATGGTTGCATGGATGCTCTAAGCTGCACTGCGCAGCCTGCAGCTCTCCTGTGTTTCAGTAATCGAGAGCTTTGAACTGCGGGGTTATTAATTATGATGAAGAGTGTCTGCTGGTGCGTATAAATCAGTGTGATCAGCTGCAGCCTCTGTGGATTCATGGCAGAGGAAGCGACTTAAGTCGGAGAGAAGAGAGCGGCTAGAGGACAAAATGATTCTGACTGTGAATGTGATTATAACAGTGTGCATGTGTTTGTTGTTTTTCCCAAGTGTGTGTGTGTGTGTGTGTGTTTGCGCGTTTGTGTTGTTTACTGGGCTGAGTATCGTTTCAGAATAATCTATACGAATGCAAACACCATCAAGGCAGATTAACCAGTTGGCAAACAGAGCCCAGACCCCGAGTAGCTCCTGAAGTCAGTTATCCACCAAGTCAGTTGGTTTTTGATATTCATACATCAGAATTTGGCAGATTTTTAAGCACAGTAGAAAATAAACAAAGACGCGTCCTGCTTTATTAGAAGGCCCTGTGTTTGTTTGCAACACAGTCGTCCACACCGTCCTTGTCTGATTCACCACGTGCTCTCTGAGACTTTGATAAGACTTCTTTAAAACGGTTTAATTCTCACCACTGTGACTGACTCAGAGATATTCTATGTATGACTGCAAACACTGAACCTTGAGGTCGGTATCGTCACAGTTGGGGGCGAATAAATGTACCGTTACTCCCCGAAGTATTCCTGACTAAATATGGATCCAATCAAATTAGCTAAAAACGATTAACACAGAGAAGACCTCGAGGCTTTCCCACTGCCTTGACTTAAATCAGGAAATATCTGATCAAAGAACAGACTGAAGACACATTTCAGATCGGACAAATAAAAGCCTCGGGTTCGATTTCAGACCTTAATTTTCACTGCGTGTTCATGGCCGTCACATTGAGAGGACTGAAGAGTGCGTCCTCACAGACTGAATTTTGACTTTAGATTGGTTCAGGCTCAGGTCAGACAAATGTTAGGGCATTCTGGGTAATATGGAAAATGACTAAGTGGTAGGAAGAGAGTTGATTGTTCGACCTCCAATTCCATTATTTACCATGAAGCTATAAATCAAATTCAGCACAAAGAGTACTTTAGATGTGGGTGTGTTTTCCTACGTCTGTTCTTCAGGCGCTGTAGTTCCTAAGAAGGGAAATCTTAAAGCTTCAGTAAACAATTGTATCTTAAACAACAGTTTGCATCTAAATTTGTGTTATCAGAGGAGAGTCGATTCCAATAAGGCAGCGACCAAAGAATAAAATGCACAGAGCCCCAACCACAACCCCACCCATCCGACACGACCAGGATGAACTGGAATGCCGACTGTGAGACAGATCTGTGCGTGTGCGTGCGTGTGTGTGTGTGTGTGTGTGTGTGTGTGTGTGGTAGCGTTGGTGATTTGATGCTTCCCCACATTCGTTGGTGGATTTTTTTAGTTGCAGTTTGTCTTCTTGCGTTCAGCTGCATCCGACATCATGTTGACCTTTATTTTGACCTTTTTGTGTTGATGTGTTGTGGTTTTTGTTTTCTTCTCCCTCCATCCAGCCTGTTATTTTTTTTTTTATGTTGTGTTTTGTGGTTTTGCACCTCCCCGCCCAGATTCAGATGCACGACCACCATGTGTCCCATCAGCCCCTGCTGCCTGTTTGACATCACACCGTCATAAAGTAGTTGTTGATCTGCTCGTCCTCTGACGTTTTTCCTCTTTCTTTGTTTCAGATTAAGGTGGTGAACGCATTCCGTAGCTCCCTGTACGAGGGGCTGGAGAGCCCAGAGTCCCGTAGCTCCATCCACAATTTCATGGTCCATCCCGAGTTCGTGCCCTTGTCCGAGGAGGAGGCTCGCATCCCCGAGGAGGAGACTGGAGACGAGATCGACTCCCTCCCCGGCGCCTCCTCTGGGGCGGCGGGAGGAGGAGTGCCGCCCAGCGCCTTGCCCCACAGCCGCGAGTCATCCATCTGAGCTCCTCCTCCCTCCTCCTCCTGCTCCCTCTTCTTTCTCAGCATCATCTGTCATCCCACCAACTGAACTGTCGCACCGAGGAGGGTCATCGCTCTGCCCATCCCTCCATCCTGCACACACACTCATGCCTCATATCGTCATCACCCCCCCTCAGTCATTCCTGCCGCGTTGTGTTTTTCATACTCACTTTGGCGTCGTTCTGCCTGTAAGTTTGTCCTTCCAGCACCACCTCCACCGCCACACATGTATCAGTAGAGGGTGGAGTCCAGAGTCTCCACTGTGGAAGGCCTGTCCTTGTCCATTCATGTATATTTTTTACTTGATGATCCTTTTGAAAAGCTTTTAAAACGATGTTGGGTTCGATCCTTTGCGGGACTTGCAGCAGCATGTTGTGTTCTGTACTCGCTTCATTCCTGCGTATCGCTCTCAAAAATGGCACCGAACTTTTCAAAGAGTGCAGTGATTCTCATGTACATAACGCTTTCGCTCCTCTACACAGCTAACAGCCGGGTTTGGTGTTCAGAAGATTTTTAGGCAAATGCAAAAATGTAATCTTTTATTTTGTTTGTTTTTAAAAACCTCTAAAGATTGTTAATTGATGGTTGATTCAAACTCCACAGAATGTCTTGTGCGTGTCACACTACAGTGTTCAAGGTTCAACTGTTAAAAAAAATGTTCTTCCCTTTATCGTGTCTGTATGTGTTGGTTTTTCTTTAGCTGCTGTGTTGCATGTGGAAGGACAGAATGTTTACGACCCAAAAATATCCAACGTGGCGGCGTTCAGAGGGCGCTCGCTCTTTGCTCTGTGGGGCTCTGACCTCAACTCATCCAGTCAGGGTTCTGGTTCTCTCTGCCCCTCCTCCCCCCCAGTACGTCCACAGTGTCGATAGGAAACAAGAGTGTGGTTCGAGTTCCCCCCTCTAGTAGGATGCATGTTTTGTTTCATTCGTGTTGAGTGGCATGATAACTTAGGAATGAATATTTGGGATTCTGTTTAGACAACCATATGTGTGTTAGGCTGCGGCAGCGTCTGTTCAGAGCGCCGTGAACTTCCTGACTGCAGGACTGAACATCCTGTCGCCACGACGGGACAGAGACGGGCTCATCAATCAGGTCGCGGAGAGGGAACTGCAGCGGGGACGTTAAAGCCCTGAAACTCTCCTCCAGTGAACGTCTGCATACGTGTTCCACACATCAACACACTTGTGGACGAGAACAGTCTGTTCCTGCGGTTCCTTAAGAAGCGCTGAGTTCTCCCCAGCGCGCTGATGAAATGAGGCCAGAACGTCCGCAGAGTGCTTTGATTGTCACCAGTAAGAAAACTGACTTTGACTTTGGTTAACGCAAAACCAAAATACGTGAAGGATGAGGGTAATCATTCATCGTCCCCTTCCTCTCACTGTCTTAGCATCCCTGACGTCTCCCCTCTGACAGGCTCATATTAGCTAAGTCCCGCCCTCTTGAAGTCTGCCAACCAATAAAAAAATAACCTGTGACCGTGACACTGTGAGGTGACCTCCGCTAACCACTGCCCCACTGTGCCGTCCTCACAGATGACCAAATTTACGTCACGTGAACATGAAAAATGTCGTTTGGGCTCTCCGAACTGAACCGTACTGCCACAGGGTGAGAACTATTCGTCCCTTTGCCTCTTCTAAATAAATAGTTCTTATCCATTTTACACACACCAGATCTGGGTTGCAGTGGACCCAGACTAAGACAGACAGCCCCAGCTTACCTTGTCTCCTCCCCAGAGACGCATCATGTTCGTCCTGGCGGATCCCGAGGGGTTCTGAGAGTCCAGATAGGACTTACGGTCCCTGCAGATTACGTCCACAGGGAGGCGTCCTGATGGTCAGCTGAGTCCTTTCAGCATGAAAGAGCAGTGTGTGTCTGATCCACCTCATTTCACCTCCCAGGGACGAGCCTTTGTCTCCGTTTGCATCACCCGGTTCACATCTGTTGGTGCACACATGTGTCTTTAGTTGGACTTTATGTAATCTCTCCCCCCCTCTAAACTTTAACTTGTGTTTGTAACACCGTTAAAAGGGGAATGACTTTCGTGTCGATGAGTCAGTTCAGTTCAACAAACAGGAAGTTCATCGATGTCTGAACAGAATCTGGACAGTCTGTCTGTGTTCGAGACAAATCTTAGTACCAGTTCTGATGTTTTTGTTCCCTCGTTTGTCAGATCTGACGAACAGAAGCTAAATCATCTGTTCTTATTGAAGTAATGTGCTACTACTGCCATATTTCCAACTTTTTGTCATGACTAGGTTCTTCCTCCCCTCTGATGAGCTTTTTCTATGTAACTCAGAGCCATATTTTATAGGTTGTCTGTATTGTTTTTTATCTCATGGTTATCGAGGTTTCCTTTGGACTTTCTCACCCCCTCCCCTCCCCTCCCTCCCCCCCCCTACATCCTCCTCCCCGGCCCTTTACTCCAAACATGACCAAAAAGCAAGGAGAAAATCTTCAGTCGTCACTGCCGAACCAAGTTTAAAGGACCTCTACAATGTTTACATGAAAAGCAAGTGGGTGGCAGTTCGCCTGCGCTTCTCTCATCCGACCACTTCCCTTTCATTCCCTTGCTTTCCTGAATCTTAGAGTTACTATTTAACTAAATGGGGAATCTTTCTTGCATGGTTTTCATATAAAATTCAATGTTTTGCTCATTTTTTACAATTCTTCTGTATTTTTATATTAAGTACTTTTTAATATTTTGGAGATATATGAATATATATGTATAGGCTGAAGAGTTTGGTGACAGTACAGTACATGAATGAGATGAAACTAACGTGGACTTTTTACAGCTCTCTAAATATTTATGCCACGTGTGTCGTCTTGGTCACCTGATGTTAGGGCTCAGAAACCTGCAGTGACTTGTTTACTTCCTGTTGGCCGTTCAATTGGAATTTCAACAATCTCGTTCCATCAGCCCCCTTTTACATGAGTATATTCACCTTATATAAGATGTTGTGATACACTACACGCTATGTGATTACGCAGTTATCCAACTCCATTAGAGTTCAGCAAATGCAACGTGAATACAGCTAACTGTATCAAACATTAAATGGGAGTGTATAATTATTTATCCAACCTCTGGGTTTCTTTGTTTCTGTACTTTGAAGATAATAAGACTGATTTCTTTGAACGAGTGGATCGAAGCTGTTTTTCCAACTGACTGCTGTCGGAGCCGACGACTTTATAGAGGATCAAAGCTGTGTCCCGCCTCAGGCTCCGCCTCCTTTTGAGGCGGCGTGTCTGCTCTCGTCCAAAAACGAGCTCTGATCCCCAAAAACTGAGGATCAAAATGGAGACGGTCCAGGCAGTGAGGGTCTCTGAGCCTTTGACTCAGACCTGAACCCAACATGCTGAAAGTCCCCGGGACTCGAGGACAGTTTGAGCCCGCTCGTCTCAGTTCGGGTTTTAGTCACCCGTTACGACCTCCTCGAGGAATGAAAAATGTGAACTCTCTTCGAGCTCTTATGTTGATTTATTCGTCACAGTTTCAGTATTTTATGTACGACAGGGAACTTTTAACTGGCTACGACACAGTCTCAGTTTATAACTGATGTAACTTTGTGACCTACATAAGCAAACGAGGCCATCAGTGGAAGATTATAGTTAATCTCAATGCCTGTCACCAGGTTGGATAAGTCCTAGAATTAAAACTTGTGTTCACGGTGAAGTGTTGAGGATGAGTCGAGGAGTTTCAGCCTGAAGAAAGAAGGCGCTCTGCAGTTTCTTGTCACATTATAGTTGTTAATTTTACGCAGTTACATCCTGCAAATAGCTCAGATCAGGTAGAAAACAGGTCGTCTCTTTCCTTCACTCACTTCTGAAACCGATACAGGCTAGATCATGATCCCTAGAAGAGGAGGTGGTGTTCATACCACTTTTGTCCACAGGGGCCGCCAGAATCAACAGAAAAACGAAAGTACCTTGCAGCAGCTTTAACGTTGTGATAAATTGCTTTGGCCAGCTGCTGAAAAAACTTGGAAGATAAACTTGTTAAACTTGAATATTCTTCTGTACATCCTGCTGTACGTGTTTACATGCCTGATCGTGAACCACATGTATTAAATCCGGGAAACAAAGAAAGAAAAGACGCCGTATGTTTCATTTAGTCGTGAAATTCAAGGAGGCGGAGCCTGTGGCGGGACACAGCCGCAGCTGTAGATGTCATCGCCATTTTATACGACCGCCAACTTTCAGAAACACACCGCGGGAAGAGAGCAGGACTGTTAAAGCGCTCGTGACATCACTTCCTCTTCCTGCCGTGTGTGTCGGTTGCCTGTAAATGAGACGCACCTCCCAAACGATGACGCGTTTCCTGTCTTGTTTTTGTTCGACTGCTGATTCTGACAGAACAGCGGCGCTCCTACAGTCAGTACAATGTAAATATTGTCATATAAGTGAATGAAGTGTACCTGCTGTCTGTGTCGGTGGCGGGTAATGGGAGAGGGGGCAATCAGCCAATCATCACCCAGCAAAGCTTTAAGAATGTTCTGCCAAAGTCGATTTTTTTTTTCTTCTTCTTCTGCACAAGTTTGCCGTCACCCCCCCACACACACACAACACACCGACCCACTCCCTCCCTTCTGTCTGGATAAGATTGTCCCTCTGTGCTTGCCATGGCCTCGCTGTGGTGACCGTCTGTTGGACTGGTTGGACTGGTTGCCCTCACGTCTCATGCCAGGCACACAGTACAGCCCGGCCACCAGAGACGCTCCAGAACTGTTTGTGCTTCTGGTTTACGTCACAAATCAAAACTCAGCAGCGGACTGACGAAATGAAAAAAATCTTCACCCGGGTTTTTCGTTTTTTCCCCGAAGTTTGCCGCAGTTTTCCCAACCGGACTTCTGTGTGGAAAAGGAACTCGCTTCTTATCCAGTCATTGTTGCATTTTGACTGCTTCCTCCTTCAGAGCACTGCCTTTCTCAGAACAGCTTCCTGTTGCCGGATACTAAGGAAATCTTTGGAGAATCTTCACATCCACTTCAAAAAATTCACAAATCCAAAAAAAAAAAAGAAAAAGAAAAAAAGAAATGGTTAAAACGAACTGGAATATCACAGCTGGAAAAGTCATACCCACTTAACATATGTATCTATATATTTATATATTATCTCTATATATTTATATCTAGTCCAGTGGATATAAATACATAGATTTATATATGGTTTCTCAGTTGAACTTCATTGCAAAAAAGACTGAAAAAGATTTGTTTTCTGTAATTACTATGATACACAGTAATAGGCGTTGGTGTTATTTTTGTATAAACATAATATCATCTATGTGGCATGCATGACATATATACAAAAATTTGGTGGTTTAAAGCAATATGTCCAACCTGGTGCGATTGGTTCCGTCGTGTTCTGTGTAGCCTAAAAGCCACTCTGTGCGAGAAAAAAGAAGTAAAACAAAAAAACAAAAAAAAAGGAACAAAAAAACAAAAAAGAGAAACTGCATTTGGATAAAAACTTAACTGTTCAGTATCTGTGTTCAATGTTCTGTGTTCTGCATGTTTTAGTATGGAATGAAACATCCCAAAATGTTGACTTGTTTTTTTTTGTTTTTGTTTTTTTTTTCTTTCCTCAAATGAATCTCAAATACACGCCCCCAAAACACACATGCAACACTACACACACACACACACACACACACACACACACACACACACACACACACACACACACACACACACACACACACACACGTATTTGCACTGTGAGGTGAAACACACTGAGGAAATTAAAACTGTGTGACTTCTTATGGATGGATTGATGAAAGATGACGATTCCTCTTTTTTTTTCTTTGTTTCCATCGTCTTAAACTTTTGATCTGTCCGCTCATCCACCTCTCCGCTTTTTTCATCCACCAATCACAACACACACACACACACACGTACGTAAAAACACACAGATTTTTACAGACGCTCCTGAACTCATCACCCACTCATCTGTGCAGTGAGAGGAGGAGGGAGACGGTGACAGTAAACAGGCCTGAATCATCAGCGTGTGGTTCAGGTGGGCTTCAGCTCCGCAGGCGTCATCATCTCACCGATCGCATCCATCGATCGCCATGATCCATCATCCTCCCGACAAAACGAGGATGATGCAGTTTGTTGCTCACCTGTAAAATGTTTTGTGTTCATGTCTGATTTGTATCGTCCTGTCAAGTCTGATCATGTTAGACGTTGAGTTTGTCGACCAGAGCGCACTGACGAGGTTATTTTCAACTGTAAAATGTGTGACTGCAACAACTCAGTATCGATTAATCTGTAGATCCTTTTTTTTTGATTGATTAATGTACAATTTTATAAAATATAAAATATCAGAAAATGCCTGTTACTGTATAATTCCTCCCCCCCCCCCGACCGTAAGATGACGTCTTGAAATTCAAAAGCAGGAAATCTTCACGTTTGAGACGCTGAAATCACAGAACATTTAATCTTTGATTAATTGATCACTGAGAGCTGATCTGCAGCTGCTTTCACTAATTGTTTTCACTCCTGTAAAATGTCCTGCTCGTCACTGATTGTGGCTGTAATTTGTGAAAAAAAAACTAATTTAAGGCATCTTTAGTTTAATTATGTGTTCGTGTAGAAGATCTAATTGTGCATCGGTATTGATCAGGATCACGCTTTAATTTACATCGCTGCCAGTCGAGAGCAGAGTTGCTGATGATGGGAAAAAACAAAACATCTCATTGTTTGAACTCTGAATTTACATTGAATCAGATCATCACTGCCATTAAAGTAATGTTTACGTTGGATTTTAAAGTCCAAAACAACTTAAAAATAAGAGACCAAGAAACGAAAAAAAAAAAACTGCCAAAGCCGCAATGACTCCTTTAGATTTCTATTTGTTCTCCTCAACACCTAAAAACATTTAAATCAGACAGCTGTGGGGTTTCTTTAGGCTAGCAGTTTCCCTCTGCTTCCAGTCTTTGTGCTAAGCTAGGCTAAAGATGGCTCCAGATGAAACTGAAAATCTGCCTGTGGAAAAAGAGAAACAAGAATATTTTCTAAAATGTTAGAGAAGCGAGACAGGACGTGAAGCAAAGCGAGTGACTTTGTGTTTTAATATTCATTCGACTGAACATTCCTCCTCAGATTTAATTGCGTATTTTCGATTATCAGGCTGTAGAAATGTCGTCGCGGTGACTGTCGGCAGCGTTAAGGGTTGAATGTTGGACTGTGCCGTCATGTCGAAGTGAGCCGAGTGTGTTGTGTGAAAGTTTGGCAAATCTGTCGGCAGGATTCAAGAAATACAGAGGTCATAGATCTAAATCGCCACAAAAATGAAGTCACGCTCTTAAAGATTTAAATTTATAACATTTTTTTATCTACCTGTACACATGTTCTGTATAGTTTAGTAAAGAGGTCTGGGTGTTGTACCGTTCCTACTAAAATGTGAGTTGTGGGCCCAGAAGTAGTCTGTTTAATAAATGATGTATCTTCAGTATAAACGATACAGTGTCTGATTAGCTCAGTATGTCTCTTAAGTTCAGACATACGGACGTCCAACTAAACGCTAAATATTACAAAGTACAAAAGTGCTAAAAAGGACAAATTAACATCACACATCGGTGGGTTGCCGATATTTTAGTGACACACCGACATGAGATTGACTTGTTTCAACGTCTATTTGAAAATTTGCTGCAACCATTCAATTCTCACAAATAATGATCACAGTTACTTCGATGATCCTCTGACTTTTCCTCCACCGCCAGATTTCTGACCAAAAACCTGAAAAACTGACGGCGTTCCCATCAGCCTCAGCTTCATCGCGCTCAGTGGGGATTAGTGGATCTTAGTAAGCTAAGATGGTGAACATGGTACAATCCAGATAAAATAAAATAATAAACTTGAGACGTTGCGTAAAACATAAATCTAAATAGAATCGAATAATTTGGGAACAAACTGTTTCCACTCTCAGTGACAACAGTGTTTTTGGAGCATTCCAGTCTTTAGTTTGAAACATGTCGCTGCCATCAAGTTCAGATATTTACAAGAACATTAAATATGTTTAATGTCTTATTACTGTTTTCAATTGAGTTTATCTCAAAAAGGGATGAGCACATTATTCTGATTTATGTTTTACGCAGCGTGCCGACGTTTCTCTGCTCAGCATCACCGCGTTGTTAAACCCAGAGGTCGTGACCTCGGCGCCTTGTGTCGTGTCTGTCAGACTCTGAGCCTCAGCAGTGATCTGTGTGTGTGTGTGAGACAGAACAAAACTTCCTGTGCTTCCCTGTGTGTGTGTGTGTGTGTGTGTGTGTGTGTTGGCTCGTCGAAGGTGTGTTTCCTCAGTGTGTGTGTCACCTTCTCCCTCGCTCGCTCTCATCCTGTCCGTCTCTCTCCGCCATCCTCCTCCTGTTTGCTTCAATCTATGCAACAGACTCCTCCAGTTCGACTCCAGTGGTTCATCTTCTCTCTCTCTCTCTCTCTCTCTCTCTGTCTCTCTCTCTCTCTCTCTCTCTCTTTCTCTCTCTCTCTCTCTCTCTCTCTCTCTCCCCCTCACACTCTCACTCTGTCTCGCTCGTCCTCGTCTTCTTCTTCTTTACCTGCTTTTTTTTTTATTTTCCGGTCCTTTCTACAAACAGAACCACGATTACCTGTACATTGATGTGTGTGTACGCGCGTGTGTACGACAGGTGCGCACGCTCATGTTGGTTTCTTTACTCTTTTGTAAGATATGATCGTGTGGAATGCCTTGGTCTTTAGTGTCATGTCGTTTGAACTTAAGCTGAACAAAAGATGATAATCAAGCAACTGAGTACAAGTTGTGACATAAGTATATATATATAATATATAAATATATATAAATATATACAAATCTATATACATAAAATAAAGCCATTGGAATTTGAAATAAATCTGTGTCCATTTGTGATTTTTTTTTCTCATTCTTGTTTCTTCTGATGTCGCATCCAAAATGTGACCTGAAGACTTCACAGCTTTTATTACGTTACACAACACAGACCTGCAGATTCAGTCAAGAACACCAGCTAAAAGACTTTTTATGGAGCAGCTTCAGTTCTACAAGATCATGATGAAACAAAGACTGTGTCTCAGTTCAGGGTCTGCAGCCTTTGTGGTCTTCGAAGGCGAGTCCTTCGGAGAGACCTTCAAAGGCCGCGTCAGCCGTTGTTAAATAGGACGGTTTAGCCTTTGGAGCATCTCCTGGTCACCAGATGTTTTACCCTTACATCACAATTTCTGCCGCCCAGGCCCTCAAAAGTGACAGTCTACGCGACGTGATGTCACCATTTTCTTTCTTTATTTCTTCTTTTTCTGGCACGCAAAGAATCTTGGGATATGTGAGGCCATGATAGTAGAGGTGCGTCCTCCAAAAACAGGGAAAAGAAGGAGCATTTGGAGGAGCCTTCAAATTGGGACAGCCTTCGCGTGGCGTTGTGACGTAATCGGCCTTCAAATGCTCCTCCAAAGGATGCGGACACTGAATTGAGACACAGCCGTTTAAAGGACCACAGACCTTAAAAGTTGAATTCACCCAAAAGATCATTCTCACCCTCATGCTGATGGAACATCTGGTGAAGTTTTGTAGGATGGAAAACATTTGTGGAGCTTCACAGCAAACCAGTGCTGCAGCTTTCTCCTTAACAACTGAAGTAGATGGAGACTTGTTTTAAAAAACAACTGAAAATAAAAATAAAAGGGCTCCAAACAGTTCACATCAGCATAATTCAGGTCTCTGTAAACCCAGAGATCCCAGATTGATTTGATAAAAGACATTATTTACATCACCAGTCGAGCTCGTGCTCCCACCTCAGACGAGGTGAGTGTTGACGCTTGTGAAGAGTTCAGCTGAAAAAAAGGGTGCAAATAACTTAATTAATCACCTATCAGTGGTGTTTTTCTGTGAAGCTCCAGAAATGTTTCGTGTTGACGCTGAACACACTGTTTCAAATGATTTCACTTTTTACGCTGAATATTAAAATACAAACACTGACGGTAAACATGTCAAGTTTTACAAATCCAGTGAAGAATAACAAATAAAGGCTCATCGTTTGTCATCCATTGATTCGTTGCCAGACTCCCTTTAGAAAACGATCAATTATGAGATTCGTTGCCTTTGAGAAACTTTATAAACATTGTGAAACGCTGACGGAGACACATTCTTAATTGTTTGGGCTTTCTCGTTAATTCGGCAGATGTTATACATGAAGATATTTTTTTTCTTTGTGTAAAAGAAAAGTTACTTTGTTTCAGTGATGTAGGTTTATATTAGCATTTAATGCATGGTGTGAATTAACAGGCTTGAGGCGGTCCACATGTGATAGGATCACTCAGAACTCCACAGGTCAGAGCCACATCTGGACCTCCATGGATCAGAGTTTCCCAGCTGTATGTATACAGATGTGTAGATCTTCAGTATTAGGTTAGAAAAGTCATCGTGAGTGGAGTCGATGCCTGTAAATCTGTTGTATTTAGGTGAGAAACCAGTGAGGGATCCTTGTTGTTATAGTAACATTTATATGTTATATGTATTATATAAAAACCCTTCAGATTTGAATGACTCCACATAAGAACCATCAGGACAAACTTCACCTGGTTGTAATAACCTCTGCTGCCTCCAGGAGGCGCTCTCCATCAGTCCTGGTGTACTTTATATTACACTCTTCACAAATGTTGCGTTGTTTTTTTTTAAATTCTCTTCCTGAATCTAAAGCTCCAGTTGTGGTGGATGAAGACTTCCTCCTCTTCCTCCTCAGCTGCTCGGTGCTACACTGCCACCGTGTGGCCAGAGGCGGAGTTACACCTGAGCGATGACACCAGGTGGATGGATGTTAGACCTCCAGGAGCAATTAACACTGAAATATACAACAAACTTATTATCATGATATTAGATGAACAGATTTAATTAAGAAAGATATTCTTAACTCATCATAATAAGAACAAAATAATTCCCACATCCTGTTGTTTTCTGCTTCGGGTCCAGAGGAAGTTTCTGTTCTCAGTGTTTAACTAACAACCTTCGTAATTCTGCTGTGTCGTCAGGTCCGGTGCCATAATTATGTTTGATTTGAAAGCATGTTTGGTTTTAACAGGATATCTTTCAACCATTTTTAGCAGCTATAGCTCTCCTTTAATTGTGCCGGTGCTGCTGGATGAATTAGTAGATGATGAAATAAGAGGAAATTGCCTGAAACAGAAACCTGAACTGAAGCGGCAAAGAAATTCTGCTGATGGCAGACAAAGAACATCAGAGAGTTCGTGTGAGGAGGAGAATTAATCACAGAGACGAGCGCGACGACGCAGCTTCATCTGCAGTCTGAAACAAGAGAAGAAAAAAGTGATGTAACATCTTATCAAAGGTTCAAAATACATTCATGTAGCTGCAGCTGACATTATTATTAATCATCAGGACCACTGACTGTAGAACTCAGTGGGCGGAGCCTCCAGGTATGAGAAGTGAAGCCGGTGATGAAGTGCCTTCAACCTGCGTTCTTTGTACTGACCAGCAGGGGGCGACTCCACTGGTTTTAAAAAATGTGAGCTTATGAGAAAATGACCCGACTTCTCACCTCAGTAAACAGTTTCCTGATGAGTTTATGATCTCAGTCTCTGGTTTCGGGTCTCCTTCAACACAGCATGATGACATTTAGTGAATTATGTTTAAGAGAGATAGACAATAAATCAGGGTTTGCTTTAGACACAGCAGCCTTCTGATTGATAAGACACGACCACAGCGGCTGTGTCTTAATTCAGGGTCTGCATCCTTCAGAGGAGCATTTGAAGGCCAAGTATGTCACAACGCCACATGAAGGCCGTCCCGATTCGAAAGCTTCTCCAAATGCAGCCGTCTTTTCCCTTTTTTTGGAGGATGCACCGCTACTATCTTTCACGGCCTCCCATATCCCACGATTCTTTGCGCGCCCGAAAAAGAAGAAAGAAAGGAATAAAAGGGCGACATCGCCTGGCATAGGTCGCCACTTTCGCCGGCCTGTGCGGCAGAAATCGTGATGTAAGTGTAAAACATCTGGTGACGCAACCAGGAGATGCTCCAAAGGCGAGACCGTCCCATCTAACAACAATTGGTCTCTCCAAAAAACAACGAGTGACGTCATAATGGGTTGAAACTTGATCAAGACATCAGTTCAATTAAAACATGCCAGAAACACAAACACCAGCCCTCCCACTCCCATTTCCCATGAGGCCCATGAGCTCCAGTTATCGTGTCACGTTTTAATGTTTTAATGTTTGAATGTTTGAATGTTTTGAAATCCTGTAATGTTTTATTTTCCTGCCGAGAAACTGCAAATGTACATTAACTTTTAGCTAACTCTGGTACAGCTCATAAGCTTTGCACTGTCCCTATCAAATAAACAAACTGAATAAATAAATAGATAAATAAATACTTAAATATCTATCTAGAGTGTTTACAGGTTGGGAGCAAAACATGAATGAATGGATGAAAAGTGACAGATGGTTTATGCCACAGATTTATGCAAGTTTACGCTGGAGGGCCAATTGTTCCGCTGTTCTCTGCCAATTAAAAGTCACATTAAGTTTGCTGTCATACGTTTGAATTATTGATTTGTTATTTCCATTCCTTAAATGTCACCTGAATGCAGGAAACGCGGCCTGATGCTCAGATATTTGGAGCGTATTTTTTGAGGCCTCGATGTTGGACGCTGTCCTGGATCCTCTCTGAACCCGGAGCTCCCCAACATTTAAAGAGGCTCCTTGTTACAATATGTAGTAATTTAAATGTTGATCTCTTTCTTACTGGACATGTGTTAGCGGATTGTAACGTGACGTGAGACCTTCCTGTCTCTCGGTTGTCTCGTCCAGTGTTGTTCGATGCTGCTGGACTGTGGATTTCTCTGTGAAGGACTAACGGATGTGACTTCAGGCCTCAGTGCTTCTCTCTGCTCTGCTGACCGAGTAGCTGAATTAACTTTATAAAAAGGAGTCTGCGAACTTAAACTAACGACTGCAGACGACTTTAAATGTCAGAAATGTGATAACAACCTGAATTCCCCTTCTGCTGATTAGTTTTGTTTGTCTTTAAATGTCTTCACACCTTCATCGTTTACTCTCTAATGGACTGAATCACTCGTCCACCCACGAGCCTCCGACAGCAGCCAACATTTCTCTCTGATGGAAACTCGTCCTGGAAGGTGTTGTCAAGATGGCCGCATTTCTCCCCTCGACTGTGGCGACGCCGCAGCAACCAGAGGCCTGCAGTTCGCTTGGCTTCATTAGTGTCGGGGAGGGGGAGTCAGGCTGGCCGTGATGTCGAGGAGCTCCAGGCGACAAGCATGTTAACTACAGGCCCAGTGAGTTTAGAAAAGTTGGAACCCGAGCTGACAGACAGTTTGCTGACTCCACACTGACTCACCGCTGTGTGTCTGCAGCCTCGACATCAGTGGAGCCATTCAGAGACGTTCCTCTAAAGTCTTTCCCTTTGTCAGGCGCCCCAATCTCTCTCCGAAGGAGAGGAAACGGGGCGGATTAGACCGGGAAAATAGAGAATTGATAATCCCTCAATTGAATTTCATCCACCTTTTGAAAAGCATCAGATTATGTAAAGAGAATGTGTGAGAGTGTAAACCTGGTCCTCTGTCACGGCGAGGTGCACAAACAACCTGCCAGACGTTTGATATTCTCGCTCCACAGAGCCGCATGTCAGAGAGACGACGCTGCTGACGTGCTTCATTAGCAGATCAAGTGTGTGTGTGTGTGTGTGTGTGTGTGTGTGTGTGTGAGTGTGTGTGTGTGTGTCGGGGGCTCTATAAAAGGGCTGGAGGTCGAACCTGAAGTCAGTTTATTGTCTGACGATCAGAGGATCAGCTGTCAACAACAAGGTGAGCAACTTATAGACCGTCGTCACCTCACGAAGCTCAGAGTGAGATTTTTTATTTGATCTCATTTTGAATTTGATTTCACAGTTTTTGTATTGTTTTCTGTCACGCTTCAGTAAATCTGTGTTTTTCCTTCTATTCCTACTAATGGAATTAAATCTCTTTAAAGGTGCATTACGTAGTTTTTGGGGAAGAAATTTCAATCAGAGATAAAAATGCATGAACGGATTTTAACTGAATACAATAAATAATCTGAACAAACAAACTGACCTTTAAGGACAAAACAATTTCAAATAGTTTTAATTTTGTTTGTATGTGGCGGACCCTGCCACCTTTCTAAATTTAACCAGTGTTGTGGGACTTTATTGTCCTCTGAGAACAGCTTGTTTATTCACTTATAGAATAAATAAATATGTCTGAGTTTGCATCATTTTCTCATTAATATTGCTGATATTAATTATGAGTTGTAATTTCTTCCAAAACTACATACTGCTCCTTTAAATGTGTCTCCTGTGGAACAAACAGATTTGTGACAAAACGGACACATTCTTCCAGTTAAAGGTTCATTATGTAGGTTTGGGGAAAAAGGTTTAGACAGAAGAGAAAGATTGTTATTGATTTTTTTAATGCCTTAACAAACAAGATAAATTATCAAAAAGTTTTCATGACTGAACAAACAAACAAACTGACCTTAAAGGTGTTTTTTATAAGAAAAGAATGATTTCTGAGTCTCGTTCTCAACTCGTCAAATAATGATGCTTTTGGAATGAGACTCAAAAATATATCTTTCTTATAAAAAGCACCTTTAAAGAACAAAACAATTTCAAACTGTTTTACTCTGTTTATATGTGGCGGACCCTGCCACCTTTCTATCTTCAAACAGTGTTCTGGAACATTTTTTCCTCTGAGAGCAGCTCGTTTATTCAGTAAGGGAAGAAATTAATTCTTAGTTTTTGCATTATTACCTCATTAATATTATAAATATCAAAAAGCTTGAATTTCTTCCAAAACTATAAAGAGCCCCTTTAATAATAATCTTTAAAAAAGTATTTTCCATTGAGAAATACAACATTTGTAACAAATTATGAATATTAGAATATATCAGGTAAATTTAGGAAATTAAAATCTGCATAGATTAAATCTGTATTTGTGTTTCGCTGATTGACTGAAGGATGGATGAAGTGGTGGAGTTCACCATCCGTTCAAACGTTTCCTTTTCGACCGGTCAGTCGTTTGTTGTCCTGCAGATGTTTATATGTATTTTTGAAAACTGTTTTGCGGTTGAACAGTAAAAGCAAAACATCCTCTATGTCTTTTACGAGACACTTTTCCTCGATCTTCTTCTTGAGGTCAGGAAAGACGTGAAATTAAAGGCGACTGCGGTGAGAAGAGAATCCAACTGTGGGTTAATTCTAGTATTTCCTCGTTTTCTGTTTTTTGTTAAAGGAAAGTTCTGGTTAAACCGAACTGGGGTAAGAAATGAAGTGCTGACACACATTTAATTCATTTAAACATCTCTTCTGGGTTAGGTTAGGAAGCAAAGAAAACGCCTCTAATTCCATATTACTCAACTGTCCCGTCATTAAACCTGCTGATCCAGAAAGAAATATGAATTTCTTGCACAATCCGTCTTAACGAATGTTCAGAAAATGTTTAACTTTTACAATGTCATCAGGAAAAATGGCTGAAATCACAGCTGACAAGACTTTAAATAGGCTCAAATATAAAAAAATATCTTGTTGACGCCATATTTGATGATAAAAACTCTTAAAAAATATCCGTCCTTAATTAACTAAATATCTGAGAACATCCATAGAAACACATCAGACCTCCTGCAGCAAGATCCTGCAGAAACAAAGTCGATTGTTCATCTGGAGGAGTTTAAATTCGACCGTGATAAACACACGTGGTGGCGTTTTTTGGATGAATCTAGTATATTTAGATTGAATGGGGGGATGTTCTCTGTGGATCTGAGCTCTTTATAAGTCCAGCTGTCATTATTTATGAAAGAACAATAACCGGGGTGGTAAGAAGGAGATGTTCTTCCCGCTTTTTCTTGAGGGGGCGACGTCACTTCTTCGCTTAAAAACTCAAAATGTTGTTCAAATATAAGACTGAAAATGAAAATGAGCTCATCACAGCCAGTGCAGACGTGTTTTATGATGTGATTGTTGTTGCAGAAGATGCAGATGTCCCACCGGTCCGTGCAGTGGCTCACCGTCCTGCTTCTCGTCGTCTTTACAAGCGTCCGGTGTCAACAGAGCGAGAGGTGAGACCAACATGGTGCGAGCTTTCAGTGCTCTGACACAAAACTTCATAAATATGTTAGTTTTCAGTGTTGCTTAAAGGAAAACTCCGCTGAAAATGACTCTGCGGCTGACAGATGTTTCCTCTCGTCCTTCCTGCAGCCGTCGAGCTGTGACTGAACACCAGCTGATGCACGACCGCAGCAAAAACATCCAGAGTCTGAAGAGACTCATCTGGCTGTCCAGCGCCATCCGAGGGGCTCCACACGGCCCAGGCCCGCTCCGCTGCTTTCGAGCCAACCACAAAGGTTCTGGACCTGGGCCTCTCAATCCAGCGCTGGTCCCTAGCTGCCGGGAGCCTCCAGACCCGGCCGGGTGCAGAGCGTCCTGCAGAGACTTCTTAAAACCCCATACATGAATCAGCTGCCTGACAGAGAGTCCTAACATGAACCGCCTGCTCAGCAGCACACACACATTAAAAATCATCATTTAATTGTGTCCGTTCGCTTGAACAAAGAGACAAATGAAGCACAAAATCACCTGTAGTGTCGAGAGCATTCAGCGGGGGACAAAAAAAAACAACCCCTCAGCTTCACACAGAAAGACAATGTCTGTTAGTAGCGATAACGTTCTACACTTATTACAATCTCTTTAGAGTGAGTCGCAGTCTCCCAGCGCTGTTTCTGCCACACGCTGTCTGATCACGCGTGTGTTTAGGTACATCTCAAAACCTTATACTGCGGGTAAAGGGTCTAGAAACACACACACATAGTTCTGGGCTCACGTACAAATAGCGATGAGGTAGCCGACGTTACTGGCGCGGTTTCGACTCTTAAGGGTCTGGCGATGCGCTATGCTAGTTCTTTGGAGAGCTCCCGTCAAAGCGAGCGAGGGGTCTTTCCGTCGCACTAGGCTAGGAGTGCTCTCTGGGTTACGGGGGAGCTGCGTAGCTAGTGGAATGGGCGGGCTAACTGTCAAGTATTGATAGTGACCAAGTCTTCTAGCGTCACCCCACACTGCGCTTATGACCAGATCTGAAAGTGTAGGCAGATCCGCCACTTATCTACAACCCAGGTGAACATCACAGGCACTGGAACTTTCTCCACTCTACTCTCACACTGTCAGCATGCATTCCTCATTCAGCACAATATTCTATTATCGGAGCACGTCAAAGGAGTACATCTGACACAAGGAAGTAGTCTGTATTCACTCGAGGTTACATCCCGCCAAAACACGTACAACCAGCGGCAGAGCTATGTAAGATTTGTACAGAGAGAGGTTAGGTGAGTGATTGGTATGTTCTGAGTGAAGATCTCTACTCTCTCTATGGGGAGCTCAAGTTGAATGATGGATCACGGGCGATACGAGAGGCGCGCGACGGGGGGATACATAACAGGGTTAGCACACAAGGTAGTATTCCATAGATCGGGGTACATTGTGACTTCGCGGATCGTACAGGCAGTAGGTGTGATATATCTGTGGGACGCTAGACGTACTCGAAGTATATAAGGGTGTGAACTGTGTATGGACACGATACAGACGGCACGGATATGGGCACTTTTGCTGTTAGCGACATACGACTATAATATCTGGTATAGTACTATCAGGGTAGGGAATGGGAGTGTGAGTGGTGGGAGCGAGTCACTGTGAGGGATGTGGGGAGTGCGACAGCAGCGGATGGGAGGAGATAAGGGGGACGGTGTGAGTGAGAGAGACACAACATGTGGGGGATAGCATGGTACATACAGATGGTGGGACTTCAATCTAGTGAGGTGGGACTGTGGTTGTATTTTTACAAATTTTTCTATATTTATTGGGACTGGAGATAGAGTTATGTGTTATATGTACTATGTTTTCATATTTAGGGTTCTAGAATGAGATGGTGACACAGATGGGACATTGGGGAGGATGATAGACGGAGTACATTATAGGGACACTTGGTGTAGGTGGCGGTAGTATGGGATGTGTGTGTTATGGATTACTGGATTATAAGTGGTAGTGGGACAACAGGAGGTATTGTAGTGTAGAGAGGGGGACGGAGGAGTGGTGTGGGAAGGTGTATCAGGTGGGGGGGGATAAAGGAGATGGGATAGTAGAGTGGGGGGGGTATTGAGATACGATAGTTAGACTGAGGAGCGGGGGTATTTAGACATGTTGGTGGGTCATACTATGGTGGGTGGTGATAGGGGAATGTTAAGAGGGTGAGTATGGATAGTGGGGGTGGGTATATAGATGGTGATATGAAGGAATGAAATGGGATGATTGGGGATAGTTGTGGGTGTATTGTTTTGTCGTTTTGTATTGGTTATGGGTGAGGAGGGGGAGGAGTGAGGGATGGGGTGAGTATTTATCTCTACATCACATGAGCTTACTTGGGTTGATATCTCGATCTAGACAACGGGGGTTAGAACAGGGAGATTACATTTAAGGGAGGGGACTACAAAAGAGTAGGGTATAACTATCATATCGTGATTTGGATTAGTGCGGTGATAGTAACTGATATTGGAAGTGATGGTCAGTTTCTAGACACGGATACTTAGGAGAGAGGGCTGTTTGACAGAGGGATGGTATGGTGCGAGGAGAGTAACTAAGGATAGGTGAGGAGAGGCGGGTGGAGAGGAAAGAGAGATCGACAGACAAGGTTGTGATAAGGTTATAGCATAGGAGGGAGGGGGAAGGGGGAAGGGGAGTTATGAGGATATATAGGGATGGATTAGGGGTTTAGTGTAGGGGGTGGATATGAGTATAATAAGTTTTTTATAGGTGGAAAAGGGGGGTTTGGTTGTTGTATTTGGTGGTGGTATGATGATATATGAAATTAGGTGAGATGAGTTGTATTTATGAGGTAATGGGTTTTGATTGGAGGGAGGGGAAGGTTTGGGGAAATATTAAGGTTTTGTTTGAGGATGTGGGTGAATGAGAGAAGGGGGGATTGTGATTTAGTGAGGGATGGGAGGTGGGTAGTGGTTAGGGTGTATTGTTGTATTTAGGATAGGGGGGGGGGAGGGAGAGAGGGGAGGGGGGGGGAATTGTTGGTGGATAATTTTAGTGTATGAAGGTGTGTTTAGTTGATTTTGGATAGGTTTGGGGGGTATTGGATATTGTGTTTTTATGGTGGATTGGTGGTGATTATGGAAAGTATGTTTATTGGTAGTTGAATTATATGGTAAGATGTGTGTTATGATATATGTAAGTGATAAAAGTGGCTGTCATTGTGTAGTTTGTTTTTTTTGATGTTTTTTTGGTAATTATAGGTGACTTTGAAGTAGTGGTTTGATTGGTGTTTGAGTTGGTGTTTATTATTTCCTTCATGTGGACAAGCATAAGTTGTTCTTCTTTAAGAGTCAGAAACCTGTCAGAGAAGAGAAGGAGGAACCTGTCTGCCTGCGAGTCCTTACTCAGGGACTCAGAGTCCATATTTATAAGACAGCAACGCGAGATTTCCGTGATGGCTAACGTGAACTAGCTTCCTGTGACAGCCACAGTGACACCGGTCGTGGTGATCCACCTACATCTGCAAACGTTTCTCCGGCATTGTAAGTCATAAGGAGACAGTCTCAAACTGTCCACCCACAGAGGGGTCCTGTCTGCCGGCTTGAAGCGCCCTCACCGCCCCTCGGACTGTCCGCGGCTCTCGTCCTTTAATCGGCCAGGTCAGTCGGTGTTACATCCGTCAGCTCAGCAAGCCTGCTAGCTGTCTTCGGGGTTAGCTTGTCAAGCTAGCCGAAGCTAGCCGCAGTCTTCAAGGGAGGTGTCAACAGTACAGTGTAATTTAAACTGTCTCATAAATGATAAATGATATTTTTCAGACGTGAAAGTATGAATAAGTAATAACGAGCCAACAGCAAGCGAGAAACTTTAAAATTTCCTAACTGACACGAGTGTTTCCGTAGCGGCTGAGCGGACGTTACAAACCACCTCGGCTAATGCTAATCTTCAACATCAGCAGTACTGATGTTACTTCGCTAACAGCAATGAGCCGTTTTTAGGCAGCATTAGCAAACCGCTGAGGCAGATTGTTTGTTTGTTTTCCGGAGCTCATGTGTTGCTGACAGTCACAAGAAATGGTTTAGCAACACAGACACGGTCCATTAACAGGAACCAGGACTCTGTCTTTGATATACACACAGTTAGCAGTTAGCTGATTAAACACTGATTAGCTTGTCTGAAGATATCTGAGATATTCTAACATGTCATAGTCACAGATATCAGGCAGTCTGGTGGCAACAGTGCAGGACTGATGTTGTCAGTGTACAACAGCAACACGTGTCACAGTCCAGGGCTGCTGCTGACCATCATCATGGGATGTAACTGAGTACTTTTACTCGAGTATTATATCTTGAGTACTTTCTGTTGCTTAATACTGACACTCCATTACGTTATGGAGGCCACTATTGTACTTTATACTCGACTACATTTACATTTTCAGTCAGTCATTTGCATCAGAGATTTTTCTGTCAGGATACCAATAAAATAAACTAATTTAAAAATGTGCTCCTTTCTCTCTGATGCAGCATCCTCTTGCACAATGTCCTGCCTGCAACACTGTATGATTGGTAACACAATTAGCAGACTATTAACAATAGAATCATCTAAATCTGCAGAGTAGCTCGTTACTAGACGTAGCAGTTAAATGTAGTAAAGATGTTCTTGAGTAAATTGTCCGTTTGGTTTATTTCATCACTGGAAGTTTGAAATTTTGACAGGAAGATTGTAATTTTTACTGCTAGTGAATATTAGTCCCAAAATATTGATTTTTGGGTTCCTTGATATTCTAATAATCGGTATAAGCTCTAAAAAAAATCCTTATCAGTCGACCCTGACTAGTTACTTTGCAGATTGATGCTACGTCGAAACCGAAATAAAGTATTTTTAAATTAGTTTATTTCGTCTGCAATCAGAAAAAAAATCACTGATTCAAAAACATATTGGAGTTGATCAGACTAATAATCGGTTGACACTTTATATGTAAATATATGTATGATTTATGTGTATTTTTTTAATACTCAAGTTCATTTAATATGAGGTACTTTTAACATTTTAATCAAGTATTATTCACATAGGGGACTTTTACTTTTACCAAAGTAATAATTTAACATCATATCTTAACTTTTACTCAAGTACGACTTCCACTGATCATTTTTGTCGTTGAGTGCTGACATCCACCGGCACCTCTGAGGAGTCTGATCTTTGATTTCTATTGATTAACAATTAATCCTGTAAGTAATTTTTCGAGCAAAAGAAAACACAAACCATTCTCTGGTAGCAGCTTCTTCATGTCAGGATTTGCTTCTTTTCTGTCTATTGTTATTGGAAGATGAATGTCTTTGGGTGAACGGCGTGATGAGCAGATTAATAACAAGTGAATAAACAGAGAAAACGTATTAATCATTAGTTGAAACGTAATTAAGCTGCTTCACTGGTTTTGTGAAGCTGTACTCATGATTTCTGTTTCCCAGGTACTGTCCAGCCTCATCCAGCCCCAGTGTGGATCTTTAGCCCCTCCGGCAGGACAGTGGCAGAGGCAGAGCCAGAGCCATCAGGGACCAGACCAGCAGGCAGCAGGGCTCCATGAGCACGGCGGGGCAGCAGCAGGCGGGGGGCCTGCGTTCTCGTCGAGCCCCTGGCCGGGACAAGGACCCTGGACAGGGCATGGGCATGGAGGCGGCCTGCTGGCTGGCCCCCGGAGTGCTGCGCAGGCTGATCGAGCTGCCCTCGCCCCCCCTGTCCAGACACCAGCTCAAGAGACTGGAGGAGCACAGGTAACAGTGATTCTGACCTACAGACTGAAGTACACCTTCATGTGGTGTCATTTAAAGCAACGGTATGTAGCTTTCTGGAACAAGTTGTCAAATGCTGATGCTGAGCTGAACTCAACAATAAGCCATCTTTCTCCAGCACTGCTTTAAAAGCTACTGAATGTTGCTTTAATGTTACGTTCAGGAAGTGCATGTACTTATGTGGCTTCGCTATAGTATGTATAAAACTATACAGAGATGCCCAGAGGTGAATCAGTCTGATATAGATGGATCAGTGTCTGTGTCGACCAGATGGAGTCATACGTCGTTCTCCTGTATGAAAGGGTCGTTTGTAACATCATGAGAATTTGACAGAGAGCGCACTTCAAAACACAGTTGCTCTCCGGGTGACTGTGGTTCAAACAGTTATTTAATCCTGCAAATTAAGTGATTATGTGATGAACGTTGTTTTCAACAAGACCTGATTGTACCAAAAATGTTTTCACAAGCTTAACTTGTTCCCACTTGAATAGACTCAAGAACATAATGCCTCATTATGCAGTCATAATGATTTCATTATATTTAGTGACGACAGTTGCACAAGCGTCTGGTTGTCAAAATGACAGAATGCAGGATTATCAGGTCTGACAGTGATTTGTTTGGACTGTTGTCACCTAACTTGAACTGTTGATGATTCTGCTCTGTGGCTGCTTGAGCTAATGTTTGCTGTTTCACAGTTTTGAGTCTTACAAGTCTTCATTCAGAGAGTTTAAAACGATAATATGAGTTTTAACAGGTGAAATATCTGTCTGTCATTCACACTCAACAACCGCTGACCTGTCTGTAGTTGATATTACGAAAATTGTTTATGTAGAAAAGGATGTAATATACTTAAAAGCTAAACTCTCTCCTTACATTACCATCCTAACATGAAACTACAAAGAGCTCCCTACTTCTTCCTCCCATTCTTATAAGCATGATATCTCAGAAACGCCTTGAAGGAGCGTCCTTAAATTTATCACAAATGTCCACTTGGTCTCCAGGATGAACTGAGATTTTGGTTGGTCGAAGGTGAAACGTCATCGTGACCCCACAAAACGTGTTTTTGTCCATAACTCAAGAATTCATCAGCTTATTACGACACATTTTCACACTAATATCTAAACGGATAAAATGATGAAGTGAAGACATTTTATATCCAAACGTTCAGCTTCACTGTGACAGTAAAAATATTTTTTCTGGTAATTACTCAAAGCCATGACTCAGGAGCAGAAGGGATGACTGTGACTGTATTTCACATGTGGTCGGACTCTGAACTGGTAACTGACCTTGAGTGCTCTCCATGAAACTGTGTGAGGCTTCCAGGTTTTGGTACTTGTTGCTTCCCTGCTGTAACATCCATATTTGATGCATCGTCGACTGTCTCAGCTTCAACTTCACGTTCTATCGGAATCAGCTTTGTTGGCTGTACATGTGAACACATACAAGGAATTTGACTGTTTTTCTCTCAGTCAACTTGCACTTTAATAGACGTCCAGCAGAACAGGAACAACAACACTGAAGAAGTCAATTCAAATCCATTTTGTATCCTGAGTCTCTTCAGTCAGAACCGTCTGCTCTGTCTCTTCCTGAGGAGGGCTTCAGTGTGACGTCTCGGCCAGTCAGTTATTGATTTGGGCCCCAAGGTCTTTTTTCGCTTCCTCTCCCTGGATGACGAACATGAAAGGAGACCTCCTGTTCCTCTGGTAGTCGACCACAAGCTCATTGGTTTTGCTGATATTGTGCTTCAGGTGATTGTGGTTACACCATGTGATGAAGCTCTCTGTGCTCCTCTGTGAAGATGTAGTCTGTTAGTGAAGGAGGGATGTTTCTCTCTGCGATCGTACATGTCATGACAGTGATTTCACCAAAAATACACATAATACTTTTTTATTAAAATCCTTCACTCCATATTTTGTGAGTCATAAGGAAAACTGTAACTTGACTGTTTTGCTGAGACAGTAATTCTTATGCACACTAACAGAACTGACCTTGAGTATCTGCAGCTGAGGTGACAGTTTCTATTGTAGCTGATTCAGCTCAGATCTCAATATTTTCTCACTTAATTCATGATTTCAGTGTAAAAACAACGAATAGTTCAGTCCTGATTAAAGTCCGCATCAGTCAGGTTTAGTGTCAGCCGGTCCTGTGATTCCAACATCATCATCAGAGGTTCAGGTGAATCACCAGAGTAAAGCCATCATGTCCTCACCTGGCTGTCTGTCCCTGCAGGTACAGCAGCGCTGGACGCTCCCTGCTGGAGCCTCTCATGCAGCGTTACTGGGAATGGTTGGTGGGACGAGTTCCTGCCTGGATCGCCCCAAACCTCATCACCATCATCGGCCTGGCCACCAATGTCTTCACCACCCTCGTGCTCGTCTACTACTGTCCGACTGCCACTGAACAGGTTGGTCGTCCTTCAGAGACGTTACACAGAACAGGCTTTATGTTGAAACATGTTCAACATGCCTAATTAAATCTAGCTGGTTCTACTTTGTTGTTTTTGATCTGCTTCTGTCAATGAACCTTAAAAACGTTCAGCAAACATTTCAGTTGAATGATGACAAGTAAAGGAAGGCTGGAAGGATTTTCATTTGAATCTGCGGAAATTTTTTGTCATTTGGTGTTTTTTAATGCTAACCTGGCAGTGATTTAAAACATGACTGAAAAACATGGCGAAGGAGAAGAAATGAATAAAAGCTAAATAGGTTACAAAGACGGCAGGAGCAGCAGAGTAAAGAGAAGTTTTGAATTTGAATTTAAAGCGAAATTAAAAAGAAGTAGATCAATAAACGGGGAGGCTTTTCATTAACACATGATAAAATATTGTTAAATTAGAACTAAAGGTCTGGTTTAAATGAGATGAGCCTGTGCATGAAGTTTGTGGAGGTGCTTCTGCCTCCACAGCCTGCGTGTGTCACTGTGATGTTTATTGACGGTATTTTTATCAATATCTGTTTCCCTGGCTGTCGTGCCAGCAGCCAGCTCCGGGTATATTTGATTACAGGGACTATGACAGCTCCATTAATGGGGCATTTTCGGGGAACTGACCTTCAACATAACAATGACGAGGAATATTGAAATGTCTGTGTGAGATCATCTGTTCGATAAGTCAAACAGGGCATGGGAAAAATGTTTGATGTAAGAGAAGGTTTAAACTGTCTTCTGAGTGGACGTTTAAAGAACAAGACAAGAAAGCATAAAGAGCCGTACATCCCCCTCTTTATAACCTTCTCCTCTTGGCAGCCTGGAGGGTTATCAAGCTGATTAATTGATTAGTCAGTCACAAGAACTTAAATTCCAACTATTCTGATAATCGATTCATCACGACAGTCATTTTTCAAGCAGAAATCTCAAACATTAGCCGGTTCCAGCTGCTTAAATGTGAAGAGATTCTGCTTTTTCTTCTGTCATATTTGACAGTTAATGAAGAATCTGGAGATCATTTCATTCACTTGTATGAGCCGACCCCCTGCTTGAATGTGTGTGTGTTGTTTCAGGCTCCTCTCTGGGCGTACCTGCTGTGTGCTGTGGGTCTGTTTATCTACCAGTCATTGGACGCCATTGACGGGAAGCAGGCCAGACGCACCAATAGCAGCTCTCCGCTGGGCGAGCTGTTTGACCACGGCTGTGACTCCCTCTCCACCGGTCAGTTTATTCCTGTTTGTTGCACTGTCGCCCACTGAATCTGCCAGCCTCTCCTAACACTGACTGTTTCTTGTGTTTGTCCCTGCAGTGTTTGTGGTGTTGGGAACCAGTATAGCAGTGCAGATGGGAACCAATCCGGACTGGATGTTCTTCTGCTGCTTCGCCGGGATGTTTATGTTCTACTGTGCCCACTGGCAAACATACGTGTCAGGAACGCTGCGCTTTGGCATGTGAGTCGACAAACTGCTTGTTTTTCTTTTAATTTTGTTGTTTTGAATGTTTTTGGAAAGCAACATGATCATTTTCAGCAGTTTGTAAAGTCATTCTTCTCAGGAAGAACAGTTGATTCCTTACCAGGTCTGAGTGTTTATATTTCACCACTGCCACCAATACGATGCCGATAGTTTCAGCACTGATTCAAAAACCTGTTTTCCTACAGAAGCCCCTTTTTCATATTTAAATAAATATTCCAAATACACATCAAATGCATCAATATTTAAAGTTGTCAGGAGATAAAACAGAATGATGGTTTAAATCAGGAAACATCTGAAACAAAAAAGTAATCATACAAAACTAAAACGTTTTGATTTACCTCCCACTCTCTGATCACTTGCAGTGTAAAAAGGACTCATGAGTGATTGTCCTTACAGTCAGCACATTCACCTTCATGCCAACAGGAAGTACAGTTCAGCTTTGACGAGACGGCACTCCACCTTCTTCATACTTTTAGTCTGAGTGAAGTAGCTGAGTCACCTCCACATACAGACCTTCAGCATAAAGTCTTAAACACATCTGGTGGACGTGAACAGGCTGAAAGACGACAACAACAACAAGATCAGTGCATCTATCAAATCTGAAAACACATTTTCATTCACCTTACTGATTAAAAAGCGGAGCAGTCGTACTGTAGAGTCGTAGTGTTGTTGGATTACAGCAGAGCAGGCAGATGTCCAGTTCAGTTGTAGTAAACGTGGATGTGTTTTGTGTGTAGATTTGACATAACAGAGGTGCAGCTCTGTCTAGCAGGATTACAGATGCTCACAGCCTCTGTGGGTCCCTGCCTGTGGAACATGATGGTAAACCTCCTGCTGCGTCTGCTGCTGCTGCTGCTGCTGCTGCTGCATGGCTCACTGCTGTCTCCTTCCACAGCGACCGCTGAGCGTCACGGAGTCACTGGGAGAATTTAAATTCAGTCTGTCCTGCTTAAAGGTGCAGCCAGTAAAATAACAGCACTTCAGTTACACCAGCAGGCGGAAAATAACTGAATAGTTCTATTTTTTTTCATTTTTTAAACATTTAAAATGTTTTTATTTATATTCTTTTGTTTTCTAAATTCTAAATCAGGATGCGTCTCTTAACTTGACATCATTATGCATGAGTGTCCCGGGGAAATCACTGGGGCGTTTGGAGAAACGGTCATGTGTGATTCTTCTGTGTATCGCCTTTCACAAAAGTGGAAGTGGATACTTTGTTTACTAACTAGTGTGAGTAAACGAAGTATAATAATAACTGTCTACCAGCTGCACTCTCAAGGTTGTAAAAGTGTCAGCTGAGCAGTAATGATAATTGTGTTGGTAGAATTCAGTTGATAAAGTAGCTAAACCAGATCTTCATTAGGTAATTAATCATATGAAGGATTATATGCCGTTCAGTCGCTCTCAGAGAGAGGTTTAGCAACCTAAAAAAAGCTGATTCTGGTTAAGTGACAGGATGCACCTGAGGTAACACCCATAATCCGTGCAAAATATGGGGGGTAGGAATTAGGTGGATATAAAATACCTGTGTGACTGACTGGATATAAATACAAAGATGAACCTTTGTCTCAAACACCAATACAAGGCACAGAGTGAAACACCTGAGTGTGTATAAAATGTTACTGAACAAGACGATGTTGAAATCTAACAGATGCCATGTTGCAGGAATTTGCTAGTTATGTAAATGCGTCCATCAAGACAGGAGGATTTTCTGCTTTTGTCTATTTTATATCACTGTAAACTAAATATAATTGTGTTGTGAACAAACAAAGGAACTTTCAAAAACTTTTTTCAAATGATTTCTTTAAATTATCACTTAAAAATAACAATCAAAAGTGAAAGTCAATGAGATAATGATAGTAGTTCCTGTAGTAAAGACAAATATATCCAGAGAGGCTTCACCTGCTGAGAAAAGCTTTGAAAAAACATTTAACATTTTGGAAAAAATGCTTACTGTAAGTAAGTTACTGTACTCATGTGTTTAGTACAGATCTAGTGTCAGTATATGGTTAGCCTAGCTTAGCATAGACTGGAAACAGCTAGTCTGGTACCACCATCTGAAAAGCCCTCTGATAAAAATGTCGTGTCTCATTTGTTTCATCTGAATTCTAACAGAAATGTAAAAATGGCAGCGTGTTGTTTTACAGGGAGTTACGTACCGGAGCAGTTTCCGGTTGTCTGTCAGTGACCTTTTTTTTTTATTTCTAGAGCCAGTGAAATATTACTGACTGAGTCTTTAATGCGGCGACGCTCCTGCCGAATCTTTAACCTTCAGATCAAAGTTGTGAGACGCAGAAGAACGGATCATCCTGTCAGCTCCGTGTGCAGCCACAGCGTGCCGTGGAAGAAGGCTGCAGGATGACTGTGCGCTGGTTAGACGTCACTAATCCTCACTGTAAACTCTCTGCTCTCTCCTCCCACTCAGCATTGATGTGACTGAGGTGCAAATCTTCATAATAGCCATGTATTTGCTGGCCGCCGTGGGAGGATCTGCTTTTTGGCAGTCACTGGTAATTGTGATTGGTTCTAATTCGTATAGACTGACATTAATGACACTGATGATGTAATGATGAGTAATTATGTAAAGATGTTTATGTTGGAACTTAAAATGCTGCACTAACATTCATGTTTTAACAGTTTTAATTGTTATCAGAAATACAAAGTCTGTCTTTTTAAATGCTTTTTTATTATTTTCTAACATTACTGATGATGCTTCTTTGTGGATCTAAACATAAATCTACACATAAATTATAAAAAGATGGAAGATTACACTGTGATCGGGACTGAATTTGATGGAAATGTCTGTATTTTATTATCTCTCCTTCATTTTTTACTGTTTTCCTGTCTTCATTCACAGATTCCGATCCTAAATATCCAGATGAAAATGGTTCCTGCCATCTGCACTTTTTTAGGAGCCATCTTCTCCTGCACCAATTACTTCAGAGTTATTTTTACAGGAGGCGTGGGCAAAAACGGATCCACAATAGCAGTAAGTCTGGAAACTTGAGCTCAGCTTATCAGGATGGATGTTGTTTATATTACAGATGAATCTGTGCGTCACTATGACAAGTGCAAACGTGCAGCACGGAGGAAAACAAACCAGAATGAACGAGAGCTTATGAAGAGAGAAGGTGTTGTTTTTGTGCCTTGAGCAAAGAAATTTGTGAGGAAGAATAAATGTTTATTCTTTAATAGTTTTTCAGTAAAACATGTTAGAACTAACAAACACTTTGTCACCTTTGTGTTCATGCAGACGATATCAAAACACATCAGTTCATACAGTGATGTGTCAGCAGTCATCTTACCAGGAAACAAACACCATGAATTTTTAGCAGTTGCAAGAGTTTATCAACCTTAAGATTTAGAGAAGAGTCGCTCTCTCCAATCTTTGAGCGAAGTCTCAACATCCAGTCGGTCTTTGTTGCAGTTCTGTAAACATTTTTTTTTTACATTACAGCTTTCTTGCTGGCAGCATATAATATAGTTTGTAGATATTTGTCTGGGAAGAATGACAGTTTGAAGTTGGCTCACACTTTGTGTTTATGGCTGTTTTTTTATGAGTACTTCATTTATAGAATTTTATCCATAGTGAGCCGTTCTAACTAGAGCCTGACTGATACTGGACTTCTGGGCCTGATACACAGAATATATATACATTTTAAACACATTTGTTTCAATGATCACTCAGATGTGGTTCATGCACTTGCAAACAACATCCTGCTCTGATGGAATGGAAGCAGGAAATTTTACAGCTTAACAATAAACTTTTTGTCAGAGGAAATTGAGGCTTCACTGGGAATTAAATGAATATAACCTAAAATAAGGATCTTTATTGCATTATGTTATATAAAAATGTGTTTCTGATTGGCACATATTGGAGAATATACATGATAAAACAGATACATATGAGATGGACCAATGTCGTTTATTATGAATCTCCATCAGTGACTCGTCTCTGCTCCTTATTCTCTCAGAACAGTCAGCTGGCTTCTCATTTTACATAATATTCACTTAGTTGACCAAACTAAGAATTAAACAAGACGGCTTCTGTTTAGCTAAACAGGCCAGTGTCTGTATGCACCATCACTCTGTATCATTTCTAAATTTAGAAATGCTAAAGATCCACCATTTATACAAATACTTACAACCACAGTTTTGCCAATATCCAATACCACTGTTGTTTTAGTTTGGCTTTGTTTTTGGCCAGTGAGACCAAAAACTTCATAAAACACATAACTGAAAATAACTTTGACAGAGCGCAGAGTCGATCATATGAACTCATGAAACAACCTTCAGTGTATAAACCTTCTTCTCATTTCACTTTAGCCGCTTCAACAGCCTTTTTAACTCAATGATAAGATTTCTTCAGTGCCTGTGGAGCCTTAAACACAGATGGCAGCACGAATGTCACGAGCCAGTAGCTCATGAATGTGCAAGCGCAAAAATTGATGACACATATCAGATAAACATCAGCCGCTGACATCAGTGAAGGCCATTTTCTTGCAGATAGGCTGATAGCAGTCAACAGAAGATTCGGCTGTTTGCTGTCTGGGGATAGACGGATATATTGGCCAAAGTAGATGACTTTATAACAATAGTTGCTAAATATTATAGTACTTAACTGTATGGAAACATAATGTGCTCACAATTAGCTTAGAATATTATTTCCACAAATATGAGCAGCTTGAAGTTTCAGACCAGAATAAGCAGGTTGTTGTTGTTCAGACAGATTCTGTCACTCTGCTGAATGTTTCTACTGACAGTCTTAACCGTCTGTGTCTCTTGTTTTTGTGTCTGTGTCTTCAGGGAACCAGCGTCCTCTCTCCAGTCTTACATATTGGTTCAGTTATAATTCTGGCCATGATGATATACAAGAAGTCTGCAGTCCAGCTCTTCGAGAAACATCCGTGTCTTTATATCCTGGCGTTTGGCTTCGTCTCGGCCAAAATCACCAATAAATTAGTTGTAAGTTGATCCTGTTTTTTTTTTTAAAGCCGACTGATCTGTTTAAATTCTTCATATTTGGCAAATTATATGAATTTGAAACCAGCAGAGTGTCGGCACGACACATAAACCAAATACTGAAGCGGTCTTAACATCTGATAGATTAATAAACATATATTTTATTGTGAAAAAAAAAGTTCTTAGTGGAATATTTAGACTTTTGGATAACTGTTAGTCACATCTTATAAAATATGAGACAGATTTGTTAGTTTGTTAGTTAGTTTGGACTGCTTTGCATCTTTATGTTTAGTTTGCGGCCTGTGTATTCCACATTAGTTATCATGAGATTGAGTTTGTTTTGTTGCCGTCACAGAAATCAAAATCTCTGAGAAACCTGCTCAAAGTTCTGTGTTTCTTTCTTTCTGTCTGTCTGTCTGCAGGTAGCACATATGACAAAAAGCGAGATGCATCTGCACGATTTAGCCTTCCTGGGGCCAGGACTACTGTTCCTGGATCAGTATTTCAATAGTTTTATTGACGAGTACCTTGTGCTGTGGATTGCATTGGTGAGTACACACAAAGTTAAAAAGTCCATTTTTACCACAAAACCAAAAATAATACTTTAAATGTCTGAATTGACAAACATGAAAGTACTCATAGTAATAATGGTAAAATTACGAGAGAGAGTAAATCTTTATTATTAAACTAAAAGACGTCGGGTTGATGAGATGCTATATGAATTTTAGTTTAAAACATTCAAGAATAAACTGAAAATATCAACAGAAACTTTTGTGATAGTGATGTAAAGATTCATTCGACAGGTGGTCACTTATATATTACACTTTTTTTTATGTAACATTAAAAGTATTAAGAGTACAAAGAGTAACTCAGCCACATCATTTTGATGTTGCATTGTCAAAACTATTAATGAGATAAAGAAATAATGTTAATAGCTTACAGTTTTATAATGTTGCCTCGTAAAGACATGAGATACTGAATTTAAATTCTGATACACTAATATTACAATGTTTATACTACTACAACAGAAACTGTGCGAATTATGAGACGCAAATTATGACATACAAAGTTAAAACTATGACGTCATAAAGTAAAAGTTATAGGGAATGAGAGAATCACATTATGAGACTGAGATAAAAAGTCAAAACTATGAAATATTGAGTCAGAAGTTTGATTTAAAAGGTTGAAACCGCGAGATGTTCTGTGTTTCCAGTGTGTGTACAGCTCCTGTTGTCCTGCCTGTAAAGAGTGACGGTGTTTCTTTCTCTCCTGCAGATCATTTCCTTTTTTGACTTGGTGCGTTACTGTGTCAGTGTTTGCAACCAGATTGCCTGCCACCTTCACATTTTTGTTTTCAAAATCAAGCCTTGTTCAGTGCTCAGTTCCGCTCCTCACTGAGGACACGCCGGCCATTACTGACTCTGTCCCTTCCCGTTTAGTCGCACTCATCTTTTCTTCCCTCTGTTGTCCACGTAGAGATGCAGGGGATGACGTGGTGTAACGTATGTGCTTCTGCCAACTGAATGTGAGGACAAATAATATATATTAAGATACTGGAGTATTACTGTCATTGTTTCTTTTTCACCAGTGCAGAGTTGAATTTGTACCAGTTTCATCTTCTGCCCAGTAATAAGAATCTCCTTCTGACAAACTCATGGTCACACAGAGCAAATATTTCAGGAGAGTACAGGTGCTACTCGGTGTGTTCAAGGAGAGAAACTTACGTGTGTTTTAACTGTTCTTGTGCAAAGAAAAATGTATAGGAAACGAATCAAAGTCTTTGCTTTTCATGATTATAATTTTTGTAATATTTGCATAACGTTACCTTTTGCTATTGTAAATATCAAACTGTTACGGTGTACGTGCTTCTCTTTTAAGTTAAAAAAAAAAAAAATCCCACTTTGACACATTTATAAATCTTTCTTTCCTTCATGTATTTGGTTTTAAAATCGTCTCCTGCACATCGCACGACACGCTGCCGCTGCTTCACGACAGCAGAAATGCGGTTTGGGAGGAAACTGAATGTCGACTTTGTTACATTTTTCTTTTATATATCAGAATGTTCAGCAAAATAATCACTGCCAATGTTTTTGTTTAGTTTGTCAACTGAACCACTCGCTTAAAACTGCACATGGGATTATTTTGGGGGTTTTGGATTTTTCAGTGTATTTATTGTCGTGTGTTTAATGTTATTTGCTAATATATTCACTATAAAGTTTAGAGTTTGGTTAACGCTTTATGGAGTTACACTTTAGATGCACGTTCTTTTTATTGTAAATAGAGAAGGACACGAGGACACGGCAGCAAAAATCACGCACAGAAAATGTCTAAACTCAAAGGTCCACGTGTTTTTAGAGCGATGCAGATAAAAGGTACGGACGCTTGTAAACAGACTCTGAGGTCAAGAATGAAACTCGCCGCTCAGATTTTCCAACATTTTGCAATTATTTGGAACAAAACTCAAGAATTTTAGAATAAAAGCAACGTATTGTGAAGTAGAGCTGCAATGATTAATCAATTTCTTTTTAACTGTTAAACTCATTGCCGATTATTTTGAAAACAATCGGTTTGAATACTTTTTTTTTTTTTTTTTTTTTTAAGAAAACTATTAAAGATTTCGCCTTCGTTATGACCGTGAACTGAATGTCTTTGCTTCGTGGACAAAATATTTGAAGACGTCGTCTTGAGTTTTGGGAAACACTCACCGACTTTTCCCACCATTTTCTGACATTTTATGGACTAAACTAATGGATTAATCAACAGATTAATCAACAAATTAATCACCAATGAAAATAATTGAATGTATCGACGTCTCGCCTTTCTTTTCTTTTTTTGAAGTCAGTGCTCAGATCAATCCGCCGGCCGTCACTCCTGTCACTCCGCTTCCTGTCACTCCGTCTCTACTTGGTTTTATTGTTCTATATTTTTCTTATCGTCAACAAAACCCACAAAAGACCAAAACAGAGTGTTAGTTTGTCTCTGTACTTTCTGACTCATTGGTTCCTAACGTAGATGTAAATCATTTAGAATACTTCACATAAATATAGTTTGACACTTTATGATAAACATTATTACCAAAAATTTTAAGTTCATAGTTAATTAAATCCATATATTTAAGTTGACAGTAATTTGACTGTTAATTAACAATGATGAATGTTTATGATATTGTAAATGGTAAATAAATACTGTGTAGTTGATCTCTAACATCTCTAACATCTCTAGCATTTCATTGTTTAACAGTGAAATAACCTTTAACTAAAGATAAATTAACTATGAATTTGCTATTTATTCACGATGAATGTGATGAAAGTGTTACTTGTAGTTCAATTTCCTAAATCAGCTGCTCGCTGTAGTTTTTATCCAACAGTAAGAGAAGGAGCGTTTGTTGGGGACTATTTTCAGCGGTGGATTAATCCACTTTTTTTCTGTTTAAGGGGAAATTTCCTGCAGTAGGATTTTGTGTGTGTGTGGTTTGAGGCTAAATAATGTGTGTGGCTCATTGATAAGCTTTTTTTAAAAATAGTTTTTGGACAACAGTTGAGCTCTGTGGCAGAGAGGAAACTGAACCATCAGGCTTTGAAACACACAGTACCTGTTAGTGGTTCGGTCCATTGTTGGTTTTGGTCTTTTCGTGGGATTTGTTGACAGTAACGAGACTTTGAACGACTCCCTGCGCACCATCCCGCGTATTTTCACGAACGCCACACTCCTTTCCTCCGGTGTTGTCAATGGCTGCAGCTACTTAGAGACTTTATTCACAACAGAACCTGGTTGACATTGTGTTTCCTCTTAAATCACACCTGCTGAGGCAGAACAGGTGCACCGGGGCTGAATGTGCAGGAGACGGTGTCGCAGGATGACATGGCAGTTTTTTTAAAGGTGGTGACAGATCAAACTTTTGTTCCTGACCGTTAATAAAAACCTGTTTATGTGAAGTGGCTGCTGCTCACTCCTCCTCCTCCTCCTCCATCCTCTGCTGTTACAGCTCCTCACACTGACTGAGTGGGTGTTTTAATGTTGCTGCTTCTCAACAGAACCTGTAGTGACGGCCTGTATTAATGTGGACAACATGTTTAACAACAGAGATTAGTTTCTTGCTTTTGAGTATTGTGCCTGTTTTTATTTATACTTCTGACTGATTTACTGTAAGCAGCCGCCACAGTTTGTTTTTATCTAATAATGCAAAGTGTCGACTGTAGTGAGAGTCGCTGATGTTCAACAGCTTCAGAGCAGCATCGCTGTCTTAACTGGATGAGTTCAGGTTCTGGATGGATTTATCATAAAACTACTTTTACCTGAACGCTGCTGGGGAAAAAAAGACTGTTGGTCTGATTTCTGTACACAAAGCTTTAAAGGGTGACTTCACACAATTCACAGACGTCTATGTCCTTGGATGTCCTGTGAGATCTTAAAGGGAGATTCAGGTATTTTTTTAAACCAGGGCGTTTTTGTTTACATGTTTTGGTGTGTAAATAATTCATACCTACCAAAAGTTTTTTTGCCGCCGAGGATGTTGTTCTAAGTTTCAGACAACATTAGAGAAAAGATTAGTTAGATTTGTTTAAGTGTAAGATCGTCGTTTTAACCAGAAACAAACTCTCGTTCAAGTTCAAGTCGAGTTTTGAAATCTCGTTGTTTCAGTTGTTGCCTCTAAATTGTCAGAATCTGTTAAACACTCATCACGACTCTGAAAAAAACTCTTACCGGCGACTCGCGTCTCCACCGTCGTGTTCCTGCAACAACTCGCCTCTTGTGAGATTTCAGAGCGAGACTTGTATTTCTGGTTACACAACTGATCTTATTCAACAAAAAGGTTAATCTATGTTTTGTTTGTTTCCCGTAATGTTCTCAGACAGTTAAAATGACACTTTAACCTTTTAGTGGACGTTACCTGGATGGTTCAGAGTTGCCTCAGCTGCCGGTCGTGGCTGATTCCAAAACTTTTGCCAAGTATGAATTATTTAAACACCAGAACATTTAAATAAAGGGCCCGGGTTTAAAAACACCAGAATTCTCTTTAAGATGGAATATTAAAGAAACATTAAGAATATTATGAGACTTGGAGTATTAGTTTTTTTGTAATCTGAGGAAAAGTTTGCATATCATTGAATTAAAGTTGTTGTTTTTTAAATCATCGCTCAAATGTTGGAATTTATAAGAAAAGGTAATTAAATTAAGTAAAGTAAGTGTCTTCAATATTTGTTATATAAAGTATAATGTATTGAGAATAAAGTTCTCAATCAGCTCACTGTAATTTGGGAAAATAAAATTAATGTTTGACAACACATTATAGTCTAAAGTACAGTTTAAATTTATGAGGGAAATAATAGTAAATATTTCTGTATTTAAAAGAATAGTTATATTAGGAAAGACGTCAGGATTGTTTCTGAGAAGGCAAACTGCCAAGAGGAACAAATTAATCTGTAAGATTTTACATCATATTTGGAGACGAGTTAAATTATGAGAATGGCGACATTTCACAAGACAGTTGCCGTATTTAGAGTATTTACAGTTGATCATGTAAAGTCTTGAGAACAAAGTTTTAAGTTTGTGATTATTTCAAGGCTCAAGTAAGTATTTTAGATCGTATTATTAGAAGAACATAGTTTTGAGCACCACAAACTAAACTCCATCCACATTATATTTATTTCTCGGAGGCAGAAAGTTGATAATATTCTGTACACGTTAAATACTAACTGAGGTTTGTAGGAGGAATTAAGTTTGTGATTTGTGTGAACTGACCCTTTTAAAGAACAGCTTAACGTTGATATAACTAAAAGTATATTTCTGTTTAGAGATGTTTTTTTGGTGTAAATGATTACAGATGCATTTAAAGTGTTACTGATGACAAACGGGCGTTCCTTGAATGTCTCATCTGTCTTGTGTTCAGTCGTGTCTGAGTGAAAATGGGGAAAAGAAGCGACGCCCTCGTCTGCATGTGTACGATACCGCTGTACAGTTTGTACTATAGCCGGAGATTCTTTGTATAACCCACAAACCTAAAAGACTTTTCAGAATAACTCTGTGAGATTCAGCATCATCAGCTCATGTGTGCGTAGTTACTGATGTCAGGTCAGCTCTCTCATTGTTACCAGTGAAGTTTGCCTTAAACACGTTTTGTTTTTCCATTGTTCCGTGTGGAGAAGAGCCGTCTCATGATGTGCATGTCGTCACTGTGTGTGTGTCTCGACTCCGAGGAAGCTTGTGTAAAAGTTTGTCTTCTGTCGGCCAGACTGCCAAGCTCAGGTAAATCACCAGTGTGCAGAACAGTGTGTTCTTAGACGTAAACAGTAAACAAGATCACCTGACAATCTCTCCTCCACCTTACCAATGCAAATAAATTTCATATTCCCACCTGGACGCAGCTTTTTCTTCTTCTTCTGTGTTTTTTTTACCGTTCGTCTGCAGAAAATCACCGATGATGCAGCTGAAAAACAACGGATGATATGTTTCAAATACACCAAATCAATGTGAAGGATTTAAGGAGATCTGCTGGCAGAAATGGAATACAACGATCATTCATTCCACCAAGGAGGTCATGATTTGTGTCTGTGTCTGTTTGTTTACTGGTTTTAGCTGGATTACACCAAATATTGAAAAGGTTTCCACAAAACTTGGATGGAGGATCGATCTCAGCCCAGAGTAGATCCTGTTAGCATTTGGTGTTGATCTGGATAAAAAAGATGAATCCAGGAATGATTCACCCTTTTTTAAGTGTGAGAATAAAGTGTTTTTTAGGACATGTTCATTAATTTCTCAGGAAATAATGCATGGATCTTAATGACATTTCTAGGGGGGCATATTTAAAATTCAGAGTGATACAGGGCATTTGAACTTCATATTTGATGGGCTTGGTTGAATTTAAGGGGACTGCTTGGCCTTCATGGAGGTATTGGTCTCTTGAAAGCTACTTTGTTTTGTTTTAATCTGTGTATAATCACCTTGAACTAAGAATTGTGTTTTGTTTCTTTCTTCTTATTGTACATCCTGAACATAAAGTTGTCAACCTTCTGACTATTACATTTCCTCTCTGCCTGTCAATCCTACACACTGGACCTTTAATTTCCGCTGTGTCACTCACGTGCTGCCTCTCACCTGCCACGCGCGGCGCTGTTCTTCCAGACTCACCTGCGAGGCAGAACTCAGGACACAGAGACACAGGTCGTCTGTCTTGTTGCTGGTCTGCGCATGCGCGCTTCACCTTTGACCAAACCACTACAACGACGCTGTGACAACTGCAAAGTTAATTTTGTGAATGGAAGTGCGGCTCACAACTCCCGCTGCACCCCGAGGATTAGTGACATTTAACGGGTGTCTGAACACCAGACTCGCGGTTGGAAACGAGTGATTTAAGGAGTGTTGCTGCCTCAGAAGATTATGGTCGTTGGAGGGCGCGGATAACGTGAGTGTCATTACGATCAGTTCAAAACTGTCAGGGAGGCTAGTTCACATGACGGGACGGTGTTTCCTCAATCAGGCAGCTGTGTAGTCCAAAAGAAAAACTACGAACTCTGAAAATGTAAAGTTAACATTGGCTAGCGAAGACAATCTTGTACAGCTAACGTTAGCTAGCTAACAGTTAGCCAGAAAGATTTCGATTTAAATACTTTTACAAAAACGCGTCGTTGATATATTAACTGTTAGCCGTTTCATGAAGTGTTTGGCGTCAGATAGTTTTTCGAGTAGTTAACGTTAATGCGCAACATGTCTAAGCTTTACTTGTTGAAAAAGCATAAAATGTCAGATTTTTGAATGGAGTTTGGTTTGTGCGACCCTGGTTCCGAGAATAAGTGCGAGTCTGCCAGATGTACTTTAGCCTGACTCTCACTTTCACTTCCTCTTAACGATCTCGGGAACTGAGTAGTGAGAGCAGCGTCACTGTGTAGTCATGAGAAGAAATTCAAGCTTCAAACTTTTAATATTTACAACAATTAATGAGCTAACAATACAAACTCAGATATATTTATTATTCTGAACAAACGAGCTGTTCTCAGAAGAAAATAAGGTCCCAGAACACTAAAGACAGAAAGGTGGCAGGGTCCGCCACACATAAACAAAGTAAAACAGTATGAAATTGTTTTTGTCCTTTAAGTTTTTTTCCGTTTGTTAGGCATTTCCTAAATTACTTACTGCACCTTTAATCAACATTACAAGTCCCACACAGTCTTTAAACAGATTTTAACTGATGTTGTGTAAAAGTTCTGGATATTTAAATGCTCAACACAGATAATCACGATAATGTTTATTCTTTCATATCATATTTATCAAATTAATATCAGAAAATAGTGAAACACACAGTACAACATAGAAAGATGATTTTTTTTTTCCAGGATCCTAAGAGCTGATATTTATTCTGTTAACAAAATAAAATGAAACAGTGAAAAAAAAGGATGAATGTGATTTTGTTTTTAATTGATACGTGATTTTATTCATTAAGTAATTGAATTAAAAATGTTGATTTATTGGCCGATTAATCGTTCCAGCACTACAGTGGTAATAGTTCGAGAAGCCAAGTCGTGAATTTTAATAAATATCTTTGATTGTAAATGTAGAAATTGTGCAGCAGCACAGATGATGATCACCGCTGTCGTCTGTATATGAGTGTTTGTTTGTGTGTTGTGTACAGGACAGAGTGAACCAGCAACACACCCACACACACACACACACACGGAGGCGGCCATGTGGTGGTTCCAGCAGGGTCTGTGCTTCCTGCCAGCAGCGCTGGTCGTCTGGACGGCGGCGTCCTTCATCTTTGCTTACATCACAGCGGTGGTGCTGGGACATGTGGACCTTCTGGTGCCTTACATCAGGTCTGGACTCACACGTTTGGTCCATGATTTCAGATAACAAAAGCATTCCTCTTATTTTTAGGCTGTCATTTGTAGGGATGGGTACCGAATTCGGTACTTTTATTGGTACCGACCGAATTCCCCCCGAAGTACCGAGTATCGATTCACGTGAAGTCAATCGGTACCACATTTCGGTACCTGAACGCACCTTCACGGGCGTCAGTTAGAGCGGAAGTTTTTCTCAAGTTCTCTTAAGTTTTATATTGGAGTTCCTTAATGTTATTGAGAAATAAATATTCAAAATTCAGAAGTTTTGACAATTTTTTTTATATACAAAATAACTTTAATTACCACACATACACGCAAAAAAGTACCGAAAACAGGTACCGATATATACCGGTACCGAGTATCGGTACCGTATCGGTTCAAATGTGAATGGTACCCATCCCTAGTCATTTGTATGTATTTGAACAGTGATGCCAACACATGACTTTTACCAAAACCTTCTGTTGTATTTAACAAACTAAATAAACTTCTGTTTAATGAAGGTTGTTGTGTGTTGCAGCGACACAGGGACGATGGCACCGGAGCGGTGTGTGTTTGGCATCATGCTGGATGTGTCGGCCTTCTTAGGTAACACAGACACAACACCATCTTTCATATGGTTGCTGGACTTTGATTATTTCGGCTGATGTATTTGTGTGTGTGTGTGTGTGTGTGTGTGTGTGTGTGTGTGTGTGTGTGTGTGTGTGTGTGTGTGTGTGTGTGTGTGTGTGTGTGTGTGTCCGCAGGTATGGCCACGGTGTACGTGCGATACAAACAGGTGGAGGCTCTGACAGGTGAGGCCGAGATCAAACTCAAGAGACTGAACCGCTTCGGGCTGGTGCTCGGCCTCATCAGCTCCTTCGGGATGTGCGTGGTCGCCAACTTCCAGGTGAGTGCTGCTGGTCCCGGATCAGTTCACGGCTGTGGAGTGTGTGAAGTGTGTGAACGTGTCAGCAGTGAATCTGTGTGTGTGTGTCAGAGCAGAAGACCACACTGTTCTCCATGCACCTGGTGGGGGCGGTGCTGACCTTTGGGGTCGGGGCGCTCTACATCCTGGTTCAGACGCTGCTGTCGCTCAACATGCAGCCTCACATCCACAGCAAGAGCACCTACCTGGCCCGCCTCGGCATCGGAGTCTGGACAATGTGCAGCATCATCAGCAGTATCCTTTACCTGTGACAGCTGGACACATGCAGTCAGTGAGGGAATGTAACTAAGTACATTTACTCAAGTCTTGTACTTTACTTTTTCTGCTGCTTTCTGCTTCGACTCCTACAAGTTTGAGGCGATCTTTGTACTTTTACTCCACTTTAGTTATTTGATAACCTTAGTTATTAATTAGTTTACAGATTACATGCTGCATATAAGCCAAAATACTTTTTAAATTAATTGAACTTATTGGCGATCGGATTACAAAAAAACGAGTATTGAATGTGATAATGGTCAGCCTGTATTAAATAGTTTATACATACGTATGAATAAATATAATTTACTTTATCTCTGATTCTCAAGTTCATGTGTCGCCAGAAAGTTACTTTTGATTCTCCCACACATTTAGTATCTTATACTTAGACTTTTACACAAGTATTATTCGTATGAGTGAGTTTAACGTTTACCAAACTAATACTGTAACATGATATCTTTACTTTTACTTGAGTATGATTTTTGGGAACATGAAAAATTCCAGATTAATCGTGTGACTGTTTGCTAAAGGAACAACAGTTTGTCATGTTTTTCTTTACGTTAGCCTTCTCTTGTTGCTGGAACGCTTTGAGGTGGAAGTCGGAAATTTCACCTGGGAAATTACGACATCCAGCTTTCACGTGAAAGCATCACGAGAGTCAGGAACAGGAACTGGAGCCTCCTGTTATCTGAACTTTAAAGATCCTCTGGCTTTGGTTGTAGGTTCCACCATGTTTTTTTTGTTTTTACAAACCAGAATGTTTAGTTTATATGTCACATATGGACAGTTGTTGTCAGTGCAGTTGAGCTGTGGGGCAGACAATAATAGATTGAGCTGTGCTACAATTGATTTTCTTTCCCATTTAAACATCAATATTGTTTAATTTATGGAATTACTCTTCTTGCAGTCGGAGGTGGACAGATTGATGGAGAGGCATATTAACTCCTGTACAGGAACTTATTGACCAGGTACTTAACATTCAGTCGATGTCACAGGTTCTACATTTGTTTCCACTGTTCACCACCACCTGTAAAGACCAGTCACTGGAACTGAATTAGAGCATTGCACAGGAGAAGATTCTAACAACAGCTCGTTTACAACACAGCAAACACTTCATGAGCCTTAGAGGATGATTTAAGTTCAGGTTCCAGGGAGCTTCCTTCAGGACAGGTCGGCTGCTCAACACCCTCGAATCATGTGACATTATTTTGAAGATACCAATCAATTTGTAGTGTACTCCCCAACGATGTGCACACAGAGTATATGGAGAAATAATGACCAATAACAGACATCAATGTATGATATCAGCTGTATATTGTAACGCACTCTCCTCGCAGTGTTTAGCTGCTTGTTGTATTAATGGCGTGCTAAGAGCTGCGATCCTTAACAGCATCCTGTCAGTGTTCATATCGTCAGTCATCATGTACAGCAGCCTGCGGGGAGTGGACGTTCCTCACAAGCTGCACTGGACTCCTGGAGAGACGGTCAGTATCCCTCTGCTGTCTGTCTGTCTGTGTGTGTTGATCATGTTCTTTGCATCATTACATCAGGATTAAGGTTCGTCTCTTTGTCTTTTTCAGGGCTACACGGCTCACATGATCAGCACTGTGTCTGAGTGGTCTCTGGCCTTCTCCTTCATCAGCTTCTTCCTCACCTACATCAGAGATTTCCAGGTACTCCAGCTCATCTTCTCACCCGCACAGCCACTGTTGAAGGTTTCATCCGTTTTAGTTTGTTTGGTATATTTACGTTAAGGCGCGACTAAATATCTGACCCACGGGAATCATCAGAACTGGAGAGAAAACGTCAGATCAGGAGTTTAATCTATATTTGTCGTGTACAGACATACTGTAGGTGTAAGTTAATGATTTAAAGGATAGTTTGACATTTTGGGAAATTTCTTCCTTGCAGACAGTTAGATCAACACCACGTCCATGTCTGCACAGTAGAGCTTAATTTATTATACATATTTATTTAAAGGTGCCTTTTATGAAGCATTTACATCATAAAAATCATACAACAAAGCACTAATAATAAAATAACTGTATGACATATAAGAATAGAAAATAAGCAGCTTAAAGACGATGATTGCATTTTCTGTGTCACAAATACCTTTTGTAAAATTGTATTCTTGCAGTTAAATACATTTAGGAACGTCTGTAAAAGCAGTGAGATTAAACTCACACGTGTGTAACTTTATGTGTCTGTCTTTTTTGTTTTCTCTGTAGAAAATTAACCTGCGAGCAGAAGCCGTGCTGCAGAGCAGCCACCTGTACGACTGGGCTCACGCAGGCGTCGCAGCGTCACAAAACCACAGACGTGAAGCCTCCGAGTCGTCTCCACTGCTGGCGGGAGGAACATGACCAGATGCAGAAGGTCCCACTAGATCTGATTTTACAACAACTTTTTCACGTTTTCTAATCGGTTTTTATCACGGCTGTCTTAAAGCCGGTGTGGTGGCGGCTTTTTTAAAGGGCCGGTGCGCACAAACATACTCTCTCCTCCCTGCAGTGTATTGGGATGGAGACAGAAATATCAAGACATGTACACGTAAAACCAAAAAAAAAAAAAAAAGATAATTTAAGGGGGAAGATATTTTTAAATTCAAATATGAAGCTTTGCACTTTTATCCTCCAAACTGCATCAATCCAGCTCAGTGACTTTGTAAAGTTCAGCGCTGCACTTTATATCATTTACACTTGATATCACATTTTAAAATGCTCCACTGTGATTTACTTTCAGTTTTAAATTCCTCCACAAGTCTGTGAAGCCAACAGGGATCATATGGTTAAAATAACTAAATAATAATAATTAATATTATTAAACTTTGAGGGGAAACTTGTTTGTTGGATCAGCTGAGTTTGCTGTCAGTGAAGGACTGTTTGTATTGTTACTATTATTCTGATATCAGACTCCTTCAGTACCTGCTGTCCATTAACTGAGAACACATCTACAAACAAACATTTTTAATCTGATCCAAACCTGCTTAACTTCTAATCCCAAGCTGTTTCTGTACATTGTTTACATTATTCATGTTTGGACTAATAAAGATTTATTTCTTGTTTGTTTAAAATTCATATTCATGGTATTTAAATAATTCAGTGCACTTATCTAGACTCGAGGGTGGAACATTTAGTTAAATATTGGGCAAACATTCATCAGGTGGACACATCATGACTGTAATACACTGATACTGTTGCAGGGTGAGTAACTTTAAACTGAACTTTAATCTTCGATGTTTTCAGTTTGTTATACTGGCCTCAAATGACATAAACATCAGCTCTGATTAAAAAATATATATTCATCTAATTTCTTTGCATATTTAGGCTTCAATAAAAATCTGATCTGAGTTCAGATTTACTTACCACTCCAACCGCTGGAGATTCTTCAAGTTTGTCATCCACTGTTCTCTGATCTGCTACTGATGGTTCTGACCTGAAACAACTTTAATTAACACACATTCTGATCTGTATGTGACCTGAATGTTAAATTACCAAAGTGTTCATCCTCCCCTGATGTCAAATCAACTTCATCTTGAGAGGTAATCATGACTTCAAAAAACACTGGAGGTCAAATTAATTAAGGCCTGTTAATTACAAAAATGTATTTACTTTTAAAGGCCCTGCAGGCACCTTGTAGCAGGATGTTGTATCAGACCGAGTTCACTTTAACTTAAAAACTTTGTCAGTACGCAGTCAAAGGGGCGACTTCATGTTAGCTTTGACATGTCAGAAAATATGTGTTAACTTTCTATACGATTTATTAACTGGAGCAAATAACAGTTTTTCTCTCTCTGGTCATTTTTTAACACCAACTGATCGGTAAAAAAAGCAAACAGTTAAACACTTTATGACAAATTATCCTCATCGTCCACCACTGTGCTTCATGGCACTAAAAAATGAAAAACAAATCCCACACAGATGGAAGCATTTAGCATGACAAGCTTTAATTGTCTCATGAAACTGACATTTCTATGCAAAGCGAACGTTATTGAAAGATTCACTCCCTCGTTCTGGTCTACCGCTCCCGACTGTTGACGACGTTTGGGAGGCAGAGCGTCTGTTAAACACTGCGATTCGACCGGCATCTACTTTGGCAAACTGATTTAACATTTTAACGACCCGCTGAAACCCTGATTACACACAACGTGTCTCCTCCACTGTGATGTTCAGCTGTGTACTGATCAAAGTATAATAATAACATTACAACACATTATTATTATTATTAAAATGAATGGCTTGAACATATATATACATACAATCATAATAAATAACAACACTGAAGTTAGAGAAGCAGCTTTGTCTGTTTAAATGAGTAAAATCACAATTAAAAAGTAAATCTGATCCTGATGAACGACATGAAGGATGTGTGTTAGGTCAGAGAAGTGAGAGAGTGTTAAAGGGCCAGTTCACCAAATTACAAAAGTACATTTTCTCTTCTCCTTCCCAAGTACGATCTCTCCAGTCGGATACTTTTGGCTTTATTAGTTGAGGTTTTGAGATTTGCCTGTGTTTATAAACTATTTTAAACATTCACCTGTTAAAAAACATCTCCATTATCAAATAACAATTTCCAAGATTGCAGTTTTTAAGTCGTGAGAGTTGAAATCTCAACATAATTTAGATATTTTTTGTTACAAAAAGTTTACTCAAGGTTTATTCTCCAAACACCAAACTGTACTCAAGTCAAGTTAACACCAAAAATACATTGTCAGCTGAAAGGTGGTTTCCCAGAGTTAGCAGAGAACTTGAGAACCTGGAGATAAATTTATAGAAAATAATGAAAGTTTAAATCACAATGTACATCAGAAAAACTTCAATTAAGTCCTGATGAGAACTGTCAACAGTGGGTTCTAGATAAATCATTTAGTCTTTAAAATGCCAAAAGAAACTGTAAAAAAAAAAAATCTCAGCATAATTTCCAAGAGCTCAAAGTGACGTCTCTAAATTACATCTTTTGTCAAAACAGTCCAAATCCTAGACTCGTCATTTACCGTCACACACGACACAGAGCAGCAAACCCTCACATTTAACGAAGCTGACACCAGCAAATGTTTAACGTTTTTCGCTTGAAAATGGCTGAGGGGATTCAGTGATTATCAAAATATTGTTCGCGATTCATGCTATTTATAGGTACAACCTCAGACAAACTGTTATTTGTGTAAATTGGTTGAACTGGCCCTTTAACATCAAGAAAAAAGCAGATGAGGAGCAGAAGATGAAGCTGCAGGCGTGTCTCACACCTTCAGGAGGTAGTGAGCGTCCACAGCAAGAACCGACACCAAAATCATTTAAATCCCTAAAAAGCTCCCAGAATGCAGTGCAGAAAGAATCGGTTGCAAGTTGAATGAATGCAAGATGAGAATGAATCACGTAATCGTAACATCAAGACCTGCAGGTGCCCTGATAATCCGACTGAACGTCCACTTTACTCAGTCTGATATCGTGTTCATGTTAGCTTTGTTCTGTTTTGGGGGTTTTTGTTCCAAAGTATTCGCAGTGACCGATCCGTCCAATCAACATCGTCTCCATCAGACACAGAAGCTGCAGTTTGTTGAAGCAGTTTACTTAAAGTTGATTGAAGAATTGTGGCGATTTTAGACTTATTTCTGTCAACCTACAAGCACACCTACAAACATTTCATCCATAGTAATGACCTGATTCTTTATCCCACCTACGAAGTTCCGACTGACTGCTAACAGAGGAATACAGGCATCATTCACCATGGATCAGTGATCTGGCACCAGGATAATCAACAGTGTTTCACTACCTTCTGAAAGAGAAACACACCCAACGAATTCAAGCGAGATTATTTTTAATAGCTAGAGATCTGCTTGAAGCTATGGCACGAGCACATCCAGCACATCTGAGCGCTGCAGAGAGTTTAGAGACCGATGATGCTGTTTTACAACAAGTCGAAAAGTCATTTCTCAGTCCTCTGACCTCGACCCCTGAAGTCATGTGTGCAGTGGTTTCCAGTTCTCTGAGGCCACTGGGAGGAGTATCAGAACAGCGAGGCGTCAGAACAAAGATCCGAGGGTTTAAGGCATCAATGGACGGGACCACAGAAAGGCCAATGAGCTCTGAAAAACGCCTCAGCAGGAAGTCAAACATTCACAGCCGCTCTGCATGTCACAGTCCTGAACTGCATCCTCCTTCGCTGAGGGTTAGAAGGCCGATCCGTCACAGATGATGTTCTGGCCTCGGCCCGGGAACAGCTCCATCTGCCAGTACCGAGGGTCAGCGTACACTGCACGGGTCAAAGGGAGAAAACCATCAGCTGAGTTGTAGTTTCAAATGAAAAGTGTATAAACAGGTATGTAGGTGTGTTACCCATGTCTCCAGGTGTGAGCCACAGGTTGAAGGAGCTGCAGTGTTTCTGACAGCGTTGGACGGGCAGAACTCGAACTGTTGGCAGACCCTCGCCCACCACCAGCCAGCCGAACACCCCGACACCCTGAAACACAGACGACGATGATTGTTAATTGTTGTGAACAGCTTCTGAAAACACGTCAGCTTACAACTGCACATGACTGCACCTATTCAGCTTTCAACCAATCTGCACTAACAGCAACACCGTTTCCCATTTGGTCCTCTGACCCGTCAGTGCGAGGACGTCCGGACAGGTGAACTCACCTTGCTCTGGGAGTTTGTGCTGTGGGTGACGAGGCAGCGCTGCACAATGGTCCCAGCACTGTCCAGCAGGGGGCAGAGCTCAGCCTTCGGGAAGAGCCACCTCAACACCTTCTCCCTGGTCCCTGAGCTGAACCTCCTGCAACATAACACCCACTCATCAGTCAAAGTCAAGCCCACACAGTCTGTGTCCCGATGTTTTAGGAATGTACTTTCAACGGGAATGTGTACCAGAGCAGAGTGAAGTTGGCGGGTCCTTGTGGGAGTCCGAGGTTGTGGTTGTGCAGACCGTCGTCCTCCTCCAGCAGGATGGACATGGAGCCTGAATGTGCCAAGTAAAGCTCCTCAAGCTGCTGCCTCTGCACACTGAGGGACTCTCCACCCTGCACAGACCAGCGTGAACAAACAGAAACCAGTGTGAATGCACAGGGAATGACTTAACGGGAGGCCGACCCTGTCTGTGTTGACCTCTGACCTTCAGCAGGACGAGCTGTGGGCCCCGTCGCAGAGTCACGGTCCCTCTGAGGCTCTCTGGGACTTCCAGCACCGAAGAGATCTCTGCACATCCCGAACAGTTGACCAGGTTCTGCCTGAGAGAGCCGGCACTCCACCATTCATGGAAACCTGTGCAGCACACACACATTTTCTGTCTCAATTTTTAACAGTTGATGTTTCAGGTGAAGATTTTGATTTTGTTTTGAGACTCTGACAATGTGTGTTACACTTCAGTAATGTTTTCATCCTTTTGATCCCCCTTGCTTTCTCATTAGTGAAAATCTCTGTTGGTGTGTGTTTGTGAGAGAAATCTGAAACTGAAAGACAGACGGTGATCATTCTTCAGACCTTGTAGGTTGTACTTCTTGGCGATGGGCAGTGACAGCAGGCGGACGTGGCTGAGAGGGGACGACCAGTTGTAACAGCCCAAGTTGACCAGACCCAGCTGAGGGGCGCTCTGAGGGTACGTGAAGGCCAGCACCGCCAACAGCAGGAAGCCAACCGCCACCACAAACTGTAGAGACAACAGGAACATTACCAACACTGAGAGCTGTGTCCTCCCTCACACACAGCCTAAAATCTTTGCTCTCTAAATAGTATACAATAGCAAAGTTATTTATTTTACAGCAAATTATTTTATAGATATTACATTTCTACAACAGTTAAGCAGTCAGATTTTAGATCAAGATCAAGTCAAGCAGATATCTTAAATATTTGTCTTTAGTCTCTTTAGTGTGATCGTTTTCTTGCTGAGCTGGTCTATAAACCACAATAAAAAACAGAATTTTCACAGTTTAAAGCACAAGAATTAAAGTCTAACCTTTATGGTGGCCCTGAGGATGGGGAACTGTGGAGGCTCTCTCCTGGGCTCATTTGTCTCCAGGACCTGCTTGATGAACTTCTCGATCTCCCTCTCCGACATGCCGTAGCGGTAGCCCGACTGTCGGAGGATGTCGATGCTCTCGGACAGCTTGTCGTAGATACACGGCTCACTCATCGTTGTTCCCATGACGGCAGCAGTGACGGCAGCTTGTCAGTCAATCACGTCGATCTTCAGCTGCTTTGGGCTCCAGGAGCATGGCGTCACCTATGAGGTCATCTGAAACGTTAAACTGCCACTTCAGAACTTTGAAAACCAGCGAGCGATCATAACTTACATGAGCAAAAGTTTTGTCCAGGTGAGCATCCTGACACTGCAACACACAAACCACATGGCCTACAGTGCTGTCTCATCTCATTTCCTTCACTATCAGTCAGAGCCTGATTGCTTCAGCCAGAGCCTGATTGCTTCAGCCAGAGCCTGATTGCTTCAGCCAGAGCCTGATTGCTTCAGCCAAACGAGTTTTAGCATCGCGTTATACTGCAGCTGTATTGATATTTTCTAAAATGTTTTAGATTCACTTACATGACAACTGTTTAAACTATATATGATGCTCTGGCTCTGTTCACTGACTGGTGAAAATAAGTTTGTTTAAGGGGCCCTGTGTAGTTTTGGTGAAGACATTCAAACTCAGAATTTCACAACATTTACAACATCAATAACGAAACAATACAAGCTCAGAAATGGATTATCAAAACTGTTCTCAGAAGAAAATAAGGTCCCAAGAACACTGTTTGAAGCTAGAAAGGTGGCAGGGTCCGCCACATATAAACAAAGTAAAACAGTATGAAATTGTGTTTTCTTTTAAGGTCTGTTTGTACACTCAGTGTACTCTGTCATGAAAGCAAAGAGTTTGTTTATTTAGTTTGTTAACACATTTGAAAAAAAAAAAACATCTCTCTCTTCTGATTAAAATGTATTTCCCATAATTACATGTGCACCTTTAACTAACACTGTCCTGGAGTGAACTGACTACAAACACAGATTTTAAACATGTAGGGCGAAGTAAACAAAGTCGACCTTGGCAGTGGACACAGCGGAGACAATATGGACTCTCTGGTTTCCACAGAGAGACGACAACAAACTCCTGTGTGTGCAGCCCGTATTAAGACAATAATAAGCGGCTCTCAGGTGTCCACATAAAGACAATAACAAATCTTCAGGTGTCCCCTGAGAGACCAAAATAAACCTGTCGCGTCTCTAGCGGCATAAATACAATACAAAAAACAAATCCTATATGTCCACATACTGACAGTAAGAGACTCCCATGTGTCTCTATAAAGAGTGAAAAACGAACTCGGTAAATCAAACCAGTTTATACTCGTCGTACTTCCATAAGTAACTAAGGGGAAGGCAGAACACACGTCTATAATCGTCAACCACGTGTAATGTCACAACAAACTCGGCGACAAAACAGGGAGATGTCACCCTTTCGACTTTGTGAATCTCTAACGGTTACTGCTTTAACGTTAGTGGAGGCAGAAACTAACAGCAGTACACTGACATGTTAGCTTGAGCCTGCTAGCTGCTACGTTCAGTTAACGTCGTTTAAAGACAACTACAAAATAACTAAAGTCTCACCTTAAAGTGACGTCCACCGCTGTAACAGGTCCCTTCTGTGACGTTAACTTCCTCACTAAATCTATATTTTCATTTAAAAATGGCTCGCTAGGTAATTAGCATGGCTGCCATAAACAGCCCGGATAACGACTCTTCTTCTTCTTCGTCTTCTTCTTCGTCGTCGTCTTCTTCTTCTTCTTCGTCGTCGTCTTTTTCTATTCGCGGGTTACGCATAAGCGCCACCAACTGGTGATAAATAAGTACGGCAATTCAGGAAAATATTCAGAATATCAGAATTCGTGTCAAGGATTTTCTCGAAAATAGAAAATAATGTCAACATTTCTATTAACTTCATGAGACCTTGTTAAATCCTATAGCTGTACTCCAAATATTTTTAATCAGAAAAATTTATTCAGGGTAAATGTAGTCATTTTTTTTTTTATATCCCTTGAGTATTCTGTAAGACTCACCAGTTCCTTATATTCCACTGGATTGGGTGAAAATTTGACCTGAACATCCAAGAAACATCAAGGATAATTCGCCATATGTATTCATTTAAATACTTGGTGCAGGATGTTTAGGGAAATTAAATTAATAACAATAAATAATTTAATTAGCACTTATTTTTGTTGACTTTCACCTAAAAAAAAGTTTCAAGGGAAATTATAACAATCTTTCTTTGGAAATATACTGTCAAAGTCTCTTAAAATGTGGCATTTTCTGTTCAAATGCAATATTAAGTAAGATCTCCTAGGTTTTAATTTTTCATCCAAATTTTGCTTCTTTGTATTCTATCATATATAGATTCTTTTTATCATCATTATCATTTTTTTTTATTAATTTGGTCCTGTATAAGTGAGTGCCACATATTTTGCTTTTTTGAAAGATATACTGACTGTATACTTTTCTCAAGATGGATTTTTTTGATTTCCTTAAAACCTTTTTATTTATATTCATTGCAAACGTATAAACAAACACAAGTGATAATTCAATGATTTGTTATAGCTAATTTGATTACTGTAAACATTCTACATCAAGTATCTGAATGAACATATGTTGCAAATTATTGTCAGAATTATATATTATAGTGAGTTTGCATGGAATGACTTGTAGTGAACAATAATTGAATAAGAATGGAACCAGACAGCAGGTTGCCTGTCTGTCTCTTCCTCTGTCTCCACATCTCCCCCTGACCAAACCAAGATAAACAGCCCACTCTTACATTTCCTGTCTGTCTGGTTGTAGACTAATAAATGGACATATTACACATTCAGAACATGTCCGATAAACATTTCAATATTAATGCAGTGTCCTCAAAAACTCACTGTATCTCTGGGTCATTTCAAGATATGTGTGCATGTATATTTGAATCTTAGGAATGTATCTCAAGGGGGGGCTTAAAAAAAAATGTAAAAGATTTGAGGTTAAAGCAATTTTTGATAGTTTTCTTTTAAACACGTGGGATTGAAAAGCTAAAGCATGGGAAAAACCCTCAGTGGTTTAAGAATACCATGTTACTGAGAAGGCGTTCAACCAGACATTTACATGGATAAACCAGATTTCCAAGTAAAAGATAAAGATGTGTGTTTATAAAGTATCATGTGTTCAACTTTCAACCTTGCGAACTCACGTTTCATAAACTTCTAGCTGCAACCAATCAGAGCACAGAGAAATCCCATGGCCTCGCCCACACCGAACCAAAACAACGCATATTGGCCAATGAGAGCGCAGTGTGGTGACAGGAAGTCCCGCCCCCTACTTCCGTTCTTGTGCAACGCTGAAACAGCAGCGACGCTGAGCTGCGTCAAGTTACCGAGTGTCACAGGATACACTTCCGGAAAAACTAAATTAAGTAAAATATTTTTAAAATACTAATGTCATTTTGAGTACAAAATTCACACGTCGTTTCGATGCTTATCCAAAAACACATTCATGAACAAATACAATTAAAAATGATCTATTTTTTCCTTTTAAGTCTAAAAATGTCAGGCTCGACATTAGGATATTTTATTTTGAAAGTCCCCATCGGAAGTGTTTGTTGTTAGCGTGTGTACCTTTGCCCTGACCCGTTCTGCTGTGTGTAGCTGGCAGGCGGCAACGCTTCTCAAACCGAACCAAACTTCACTCACGCCGCTCACATCTACAATTCAATCCTAAATCGCGAATCTTTTTCTACAGAAACCAGCAGGTCAAACTCTTTTAAACCGGTTTACACTGGTGTTGTGGTTCCAGTCAGCGTGTTGTTGTTATCGGAGGTCAGTGGGTCTCCAGGTGAAACCAGCACGCCGTCTAGATGCTTTCCCCGACCAGGACCGTCTCCTCCCGGCTGTTCAGGCCGGGTTCGTGGATCCCTCTCCGGCTGGGCTGCGAGCTGAGAGCCGCCAGCACTCTGCAGAAAGGTACCAGTTAGTGGAGCGAGTCAGCCCGGTTATGTGGCGCAGAGCAGCTAGCATGAGGCTAATCCCAAAGTGACGCAGTTTAGTGCGGAGACGGGAAACTTCTGAGCAGCTGAGTGATGAAACGTTACACAATGAAGCGTGTGGACCTTCTATAACATTATAAAAGGGCAGTAATATTATAAAATCATTTAAGAAACTATAACTATACAGAAACCAGTTGATTGGAGAGAATAATCAACAATTTCACATGATTATTTCTGTATTTTATCAGGTTTGAAGTGTCAAAATTCAATATTCCCAGCACTGTTTAGCTATATATTTAATTTTATTTCATTACCTGGGTATAATGTGACATTGCGTAGAATTTAGATGTAATTTTAATACAATTTTTAAAAAATGTGTTTGTGTTTTCTCTAATTATTTCAGATATTCTTTGTGTTTTGAACTAAACTGGACTTAACAAGACATTTGATGACGTTTGTTTGTTCAAATTTCTGTCTCTGTAAGATGTCATGCCTCTCCTGCTCACTATTCCTAAAGAACATCAATAATGGACCCTTTATAAATCAGCAAATTATTATTTACTGTGTGTATATTAAAAATAAACATACGCTGATGAATATAAAATATGGAAGTTGAGCTTTGTCCTAAAGTTTATCACCAAAATGACCAGATTGAAGAAGCTGGTAATGTTTTTTATTCCAATTTTTTATGGCAGAAATGCAGTAAGTCAGAGTAAAAATGTATTGTTGTTCGCTTCATATACAGTAGATCTTTGCAACTGGCAGCTGTGGGTCTAATGTGGCCCTTTCACAAACCCATTCTGGCACCTGGATCATTCTCTGTTAGTCATTCCTTAACCATGTTTGTTACTAAATACAAAATGTTCTTATTTGATTATACGGTTTAACCCGGTCTTGCTGAGCAGATAGAATTAATGATTCAAACTGACAACCTGCTAAAAGGTGCATTGTCTGTTACTGTAGTTTTGTATATGCAATATTTCCTTTTTGATTGTTAAAACTAATAAACAAAGCTGAGAAATAGGATTCAAAGTCCATTGTTAAACCCACTTTGAGCTGTACGAGTCAGACACAGACAATGTTAAAGTCCGGCCCCTTGGCAGTATTTCAAATCTGGCCCTTCTAAAAAAAGAAAAGTAGTTGAATAGGCCTGTGAGCAACTAATAAAAGAAAAAGAAACAGGGAGTAATAACCGTACCTTACAGTAATATTGAATATTGTATCACAGTTAATTGATGGAAAGATTACTGAACTGAGTTCTGATAAAGATCAGCCTAACAAATAAGGATGCTTGTTGTTTTTGACTCAACAAAATAGATAAAACATGTACAAAAAGGTCACAATACCTGAAGCTTACACATATGTTCTGTAACCACCATGACACCTCACGCAATACCCAATTTTCAGAGCTTTACAGTTTCCACACACGGCTCTACAGACATTGCTGTTGAATGACTCAGCAGATTCTGACCTGCCTGTCTCATAAGTCTGTCCCAGTGTTTTAGTCCAGAATCATTCAGATCTGATTAAACTCCAGCTGACTGCCTGTCTGTTGTCGTTTTGTGCTGCAGAGTTGATAAAGAAGCATGAACTGGAGAAAGATGAGCCCCGCCCACTCTACATGGACTTCCAGGCCACCACACCCATGGTAACAGTCGCCCACCATGTTGCCAATTTAAAATAATAATCTCAAAGATTTTCATGTAAATAAATATCTGTTAAGTCACCGTCTATCTCAAATGAGGAAACACAATGATGATTGAGCCTGTGTCCCATTGATAAAAGCCCTTTGCATTTGCTGTTATACAAAAGAATTACACTGGGTGTTGCTGCAACTTTCCAGGAAAATATCACAAGCGATTAACAGTTAGTTGAATTTGTGTCTCGTGTAGGACCCTCGGGTGCTGGACGCCATGTTGCCCTACCAGGTGAATTACTACGGTAACCCTCACTCCAGGACACACGCCTACGGCTGGGAGAGCGAGAGCGCCATGGAGACGGCCAGGAAGGTAGAGAGACACTCAGTTTGTATATATATAGAGAGAGGAAACAGTTTAGCAAAGTGAAATATTTATATATACTCTTCTTTTTTTAAATAATAGTGCAGAAGTTATGTGTGTCAACCATTAGTTGTACATTTTCCTCGAAGTAAATTCTGAATTTTTTATAACTACATTGTGAACCTTGTACAACAGGCTGTGTATTTTGTTGCTCATCATTTAATTAAATCTGAGTTTGATAGAGATACACTGACTGCGCGCTGTCTCGCTCTCTCTGAGCAGCAGGTGGCTGACCTGATTGGAGCAGATCCCAGAGAGATCATCTTCACCAGCGGAGCCACCGAGTCTAACAACATGGCCATCAAGGTTAGATTCTGCTCCTCCTCTTCGTCACTTTCTCTTTGTAACATCCTCACCATCACGCCTTCCTCTCCCCTCCTCTCACCACCTCCTCCTCTACGCCGTGTGTCCTGGTGAAAAAATGAGGACAAAGTGAAGATAGTCGGTCACAATAGCTCTTTGGGCTGGTCTCTATCTTCTCTGAATTGTGTATTCCGCTATCCAGACATTTTGTTCATGATTGTTGAAAGAAAGGGGCAAATTAAGTTCACAGAGCATCAGCAGGCTTGTCCACTAAGGGGAAAATCGGTGTGCAGTAGGAAGATGCATTTTTACCATTAAATACTGTCTCATAACTGCAGTTTTGCTCTGATAAAAGTGGTTGGTGACAAACAGCTGCAGTGTCTTAGCTTCCTCCCTTTTGAACTTTTCTAGCTATCCAAAGGTCAGCTTTTTATCATTTGCTTGAATTCCTGAGTTGCCGCTCTGCCAAGTTGAACTTGACGTGAATATGTTGTTTAGATTTACTTCATCTATGGGAGCAAATGCAATAAAATGTATCAGTTTTACTGCAAAATTGTTGCTTTAAGTGCTAGTGTGACCAAAGCTTGAGAGCACATCAAGAATAGAATGAGACTGCAGCAAGAGTTTAACAACCCTGAGTTGTGGTGTTAGTAGTGACCCTGCCTCTCTAACTCTTGCAGGGTGTTGCCAGGTTCTACCACACCAAGAAGCGCCATGTGATCACCACACAGACTGAACATAAGTGTGTTCTGGACTCGTGTCGAGTTCTGGAGGCTGAAGGATTCAAGATCACCTACCTGCCAGTCCAGACAAACGGACTGGTGGACCTGGAGGTACACATGTTGAACGTATAGAGTGATGACTCCATAGACGGTTTAAAGTCAACATGTTCAGCCAGAGAAATCATTGTATTAAAACTGTACGTTTGTGTGTTCAGCTGCTGGAGGCCTCAATCCGTCCGGACACCTCTATAGTGTCAGTGATGACCATCAACAACGAGATCGGAGTCAGACAGCCCATCAAAGAGATCGGTAACCATGGAAACACAAACATTTCACTCAACGCGTAAAGAAAAAAGGATTTCTGAAACTTCGCTTATAAAGTGTTTCATCATGTTATATACAGCCTTCAGCGCTTCCCTGATTTGAACTTTTACTCTGATTTGAATCAGTGCTTTCATCAAAACTATTGATTAATCAATTTTTACTCTCCCTGTACACAGGACACATTTGTCGTTCCAAAGGAGTCTTCCTCCACACTGATGCTGCTCAGGCTGTAGGAAAGATTCCCATCGACGTCACCGACTGGAAGGTTGATCTGATGTCCATCAGCGGCCATAAGATCTACGGACCCAAAGGTTAGCCACAACATTACTTTAGATATACTCTGAACTGCTAGCTTATTAGGCAAGGTCATGCTGTTCATTTACTTTTGATACACATGGCAGTTCAAAGTGCTTTATGAACTGAAGGAAGTTTACATTTGCTTGCCTCCGTTGGAATGTTCAATAGCTGAAATATTGAAACAGTTGAAATGCAAATATTAGAAGAAACTGAAATGAGGAGTTAGAATCGAAGCAATGAAAGAAGTGTCAGCCTGAAAAGTGGCCTCACAGCAGTCTGTTTTCATGAAACAGAAGGGGTTCAAGTCTTGATCCCTGTGGTACTCCACAGGTCATGCTGACTGGCTTTCCAATACTTGTATGTGTGTACAGGTGTGGGCGCTTTGTATGTGCGACGCCGTCCCAGAGTGCGTATGGAGCCACTGCAGAACGGAGGCGGGCAGGAGAGGGGGCTGCGTTCTGGTACTGTCCCCACCCCGCTGGCTGTTGGGCTGGGAGCCGCCTGCAGCATCGCCCAGCAGGAGATGGAGGTAAAAACAAATGCCTCCACACAGAAACTCAACAAATGTAACCAAACATCCTGAGACTTAATATGTGTGTGTATGTTCAGTATGATCACCACAGAGTGTCCACACTGGCTAATCGTCTGGTCCAGAAGATAATGAATGGGCTTCCTGATGTCATCATGAACGGAGATCCACAGCAGCGCTACCCTGGTACACACACACACACACACACACACACACACACACACACACACACACACACACACACACACACACACACACACACACACACACACACACACACACACACACATACGTACACATAGGCAGAAGTGAAACTCATGCACACTGTCACATGCTTGAATTTTAACCCACATGAACGTCAGTGAAAGTCGAAGTTCAATGTTTCTGTTGTTTGATGTCTGCATTACCTGACTGCTTTTGTCTTTTCAGGCTGTATCAACCTGTCCTTTGCATATGTGGAGGGAGAGAGTCTGTTGATGGCGCTGAAGGATGTCGCTCTGTCATCTGGGAGGTCAGAGCAATGTTTTTGCAATTGGGTCCCCAGTTTTCGTTTGTGTTATTCAGGTGACTGCTTATGCATGTGTGCAGTTTGGATGATTGATTAACATTCTGCCTCCTGTGTTCACGTAGCGCTTGTACGTCTGCGTCTCTGGAGCCATCATATGTCCTCAGAGCGATCGGAGCAGACGAAGACCTGGCTCACTCTTCCATCAGGTACAAATACTTTAAGTTAGATCGTAATCCTGATAGTAACTGAGCTCACATTGTTGACTAACATCGAGTTTATCTTTATTTGTTTTTTCTGTACAATAACATTTCTTCAGCAGTATATTATAGTTGTGTTAATAGTCCTGATTCTAATGTTCTTAGAGGCAGGATTATAATCGAATCTAGAATCATGCTCAAGTTTATTTGTGTTTTAATTAAAAAGCTCAAATGTAATGAAGACTTTCCTGGTTGTGTGCATCACAGTGACAGGCTGAGCAGCCTCCTGCTCTCTGGTTTGACTTCAGTTAAATTATGTGTTGGTTAATCTAATCCTGTGTTTGTCTGTGTGTTAGGTTTGGTATTGGAAGGTTCACCACAGAGGATGAAGTGGATTACACAGCAGATAAATGCATCCAGCAGGTCAGCAGACTGAGAGAGATGAGGTGAGTTCAGCTGGACTGATAATTCTGGTTCATTCCAACTTGGATCTTATTTTGGTAGTTTCATCCATGATTCCTATCAATTACAGTAAGGCCATTAGCTTTGCCTGACTCCTTGTGTGTCTTGACCCATCATACTTCTTTCTAGTGATTTTGCCAGATCGCCTATATTAACTAGAGTGCGCAGTAGGTAATGCGCAATAACCTGTTTCTCTCTCTTTCTGTCTCTCTGTCTGTCAGTCCTCTGTGGGAGATGGTCCAGGAAGGCATCGACCTGAAGAGCATCAAGTGGACGCAGCACTAGATTCCTCCTACTTCCTATTTACTTCCTGGCTGACGACAACGATGACAAAGCATAGATGTATTATAGAACTAGATACCGGACCCAAAGAAGCCGCCTATTCAGCCCGCCTATTAGAATTGCTTGAGATCTGCTAGATAAAATTTTCTAGCTTCCAGGTTTACTTCCTGGTTATGCATCCCACTAAATATGCACAGTAGTGTTCTTCCCACTGGCCCTGGCCATTAGTTTTCACCCAGCCCATAGATTTTTGAAGTTGTGATGACATCCACAGGTTAAAATCGATAATCGATAATAGTAAGAGTCGTAATTGACCTTGTTCGCGGTTCCAAACACTGCTATACCGCGAGTGGCCACTGGGCAAAATTGAAAACCAATCTGAGCAGTGCGGCTGTATCCAGTTCTAAATAATACATCCATGTGATAAAGACAATGATGATGATAATTCCCAGGGAATTCTGGGAATAGACTAGCGTTTTCCTTCCCGTATACAAACACGCACAAACTTCCTGTCCGACTTGAAGTCTGTTTGTAGCTCTCCTCCTTTAGTTGCTCAGTGGGAGATGTTGCTCAGAGAGTTGACCTCTGCTTGTTCTTTTTATTATGTTGTTCATCTGTAGGCTTCTACTGGCCAACGAGTTGCTTCTGTGTCTGGAATGAAAGGTTGCCAGAGGCTGTGGTGTGTGTGGCTCCTGTATCATGGTCATCTCTGTCTGTTAACGTGATAAGAGAACAGCCAGTCACATGTAACCATGAAGTTGTCGATATAATTTTTTTTTTTTAACTGTGAAACCTGAGTAAATTAAATTACTGTGGCAGTGAAAAGTGATTTACAGTGAGATGAAATATGATGACACAATCACACAACTGCAGTTAAATAGGAAGCTGTTAAGATCAATATCCAAATATTTAAAGTAAGAATAAGGCTTGTCAGAATCCTTCAGAAATGATGGCCCCAATTTTCCAGTGATCTAAGTGGACAAAACTCGTCATCTATCCCGTTTACCATGGCGATCTAACCTGTTTAACAATGAACAATTACTATGTTTAGCCCAAAGATAGCTGACCAAACTGCTAATCTCGCTTTGTGCTACAGACTCTGATCGATGCGTTATGCAACCAAGAGAGGCAACGACCCAAGTGAGAATAAACATCAGGGGAACGGTGGGAAGTCGACGGCAACTAAAGGCAGCAGAGTTAAATTCACTGAGTTGATTTGATGATTCACTTTTAGGTCTTTGAGTCAGATCTTTTCACTCGATGATTCACAGCTTGTCTCCTGCTCTCTCTCTCTCTCAAAAGTCACTCTTGCACTTTTTCTCTCCTCCCACATCTGTTTTCAGTATTCAGCAAACAGCCGCATCATGTCAGTGTTAGCAGCTGCAGTTTGATTATTCTTGTTAAAATCTGGAACACTTTACAAGACTGAAGCCTGGATTTTACCATAAAGGAAGATTTTCAAGATGATGGAGCATAAAAACAGTTCAAATACGGACTGAGAGTGTCACACTTATATCATATGGATGTATCTGAGGTTGCTGATGGGAATCTGAAGGTGACATTAAAAGTCTAAACACAAAGAAAAGTAGCTGAGAATTTGAAGAAACAACAGTTGTGAGGTTTTGCCAAAGATGTTTACTATGTTGCCGAGATTATTACTGAAGTCAACAAATAAGACTTTTTAACTGGCTGAGGTGATTTTCAAAGTCTTGTATTGTGTTCCAGGTTGTAGTCAGCTGAGTTTATACAGGTCATATTTATTAGACTCTTGCATCTACTGTCTTCTACTGTTACTCATCACCTACATTGTGATCCAATAAAGTGTTGCTTGATGATTATGCAATACATTTTTGTTTTATCATTTCTTTATTGTAATAAGGCTTCATGGACAAATATCACAGTACATATCCATCTAACTCTCTATCTGTCTCTCACACAACCGAACAATACAAAACAAAAAAATGCTACAATAAAAAAAATAACATAAAAACTTGTGTTTTACTATTATTGATACATATATCTAAGAAAATATAATTTCAATACTACCGTCCAAAGAACTCCAAGTGCATTAAAGAGAGAAGCACAATTTGTGACACAATTACTTCCCCAGTTGTTGTTTATACTATTTATCCTGCATACCTTTTCGTAAATAACTAATATTAGTGTGTTGAATGTATATATATTATGATGTAATACTAATATTTCTCAATTATACCTCAGTTTTATACTATTATCGTGAGAGTTCATAGTCGTAGAGTCAGAAATTAGTTGTGGGATACTCCTTTTTTTATCAATCAAAGACAAACATTTAGGCTGAGAGTCTAGGGAAGACCTATTTTTCTAGAAGGGCCAGTTACAAAAAATAAAGTGCCAAGGAGCCAGACTTTTACATTCCCTATGCCTGACCTGTAAATCACCTAATTTAAATGTGATAAAACAGACATAACTAATAAATTATTATCAATTGCCTAATCAGAAAATGATTTAAGGGCCTGAATGAGGTTATTAAAGGGCTGACACTTGAATAAGTGTGGTCTGGGCCATCAGAGAATTGCTCAGTTGCACAGTTAAAAGTCCATCAGATTCTAATACTGTGTTTTTATAAGATTTTAATCTCAAGTGTAACTGCATCTGCCTGTAATTACATAATTACATACGTCAATGATCTGTGTGCAGGACAGGTGGTCCACATACTACTCAAAATTAGTTAAGGGTATTGGGATATGGATATGGATGCATATATGTCTGTGCATGGATATGCAATAAAAGTCAAATGAAATATGTCACATTATTTTTGGGAACCAAAACTAGACTTTTTTTTTTAGAAATGTCACAGAATAAACAATCAAGTAAAACACAAAAATATACTTTACTAATTTTGAGCAGTGTAAGTTTTGCGAGGGGAAATTATAACTTCTCCCTCCACAAGTTACATTAATCCTGTTCAGCCGGTAGATGGCGCTGTCGCTCTGACGTCAGGAATCCGCAGTCTCGCGTCATCACGTCCGGTATCGCGGTGTTTACGCCGACATTTCGTGCCGTGGCAACTTGCAGAGAGAAGAGCAGAGAAGGAAAGAGCTTCGTTCATGAGTTAAACCTCAGTGTGTTTGTTGACAAATTTCTCGGTAAGAATCAGGCAGCGGCAGCCCACTCAGTGACGCACTCACACGGGAGCAGAGGGCGAGAGGAGCCGCTCAAAGTGTGCATCCTGCTCGGTTCTCCGCTCCAACACACACACACAAAGCTTCACAATCAGCTAGCAGTAGGTGGCTAACGAAGCGTTAGCTTCCCCGGTTTTTAAGCTAAGCTAAACTAGCTACATTCAGCATTTCTGCTAGGAACTAGCTAGTGATTAAGGAGTGTTAGAGTTTCATATAAGAGGCTTCATGTCAGATATTTGATCATGTAAGAACTTATTGTGTAAAACGTTCATGCAGGTTTGTTTAAAATGGTGTCTTGTACCTAAGTTAGCTGCTAGCTATCTTCAGCTAGCCAACCGATACATTATTAATGCCCTCTTGTTTGTCTTTTTAAAAATTACGGATCGGCGCTAGTTTCATCACTGAATGAACCGATGAGGCTGGAGGTTTGTGAGTTTGATCTCTGAACTGTTTTGTCAATCACGTTAACTGAGTTTTTGTCGATTTCTCCGCGGTTGCTCCATACTGGAGACCACAAGCCACGCCCACTGGTTGTGACGCAAATGTCCACCACGACTTGATCAGAACTGTTGATACCTGCAGGAAGATTGACAGGTGGAGTCTGGGTTTACCTATCAACGAACAGATTTACTAACTAGAGCCCTTTTCAGATTTGTAATCAAAAACTTTTGCCAAATTAATTGTTGTTTGTATTTTACTCAGAGGTCTCTGCAATGTAAATATGTAGATGTGTGCAAATAACATTAATATCTGCTGATATATCATCAGACTACAAAAATCTTGTATCGGTTAGGATATAATGACCTGTAAAAATCTGTAGATCTGTAAATATATAGTGATATGAACTTCATATATTTTAGGTAGAACTTTCTGAAACTTCTTTTTGATGATTATTGTTTTATGATTTATATTTCAACTTCTATGGTCTCAGCACAGCTGTAAATAAAAAAACTTTTAAATAGGTAAGATTAGCAAATTCACAGTGTTTATTTGTTTATTATTGGGTTAGAGTGATTTTTAATTGATTGATTTTATGTATAGTTAGAGCAGTATCACAATGTCAGCATCCCCATTTTCCCATAATGCATCTTTCCCAACTGCAGGTCTTTGGTTGGACTCTTTTAAAACTTGTCCAGCTTTGTTTTGACATTTTTGTTGTAAGAATTTCTCATCAGCCGTCAACTGAAAAGTGTTGAAAAGTGTGTATGCACCAAGGTGGCACCAGACTCATTTGAACTACCCTGAATTTTCTCTACAAGTGATCTGAAGTAAGATTTTTTTGGGGGGTAAATTTGCTGCAAACTCACTTCTTTAGATTTAGATGGCACAGGTACACCCAGGCAGCTATACTTGTAGCAACACGGCTGCATACTAACAGGGACTTATTCAACATTCATTTGACTGTCATATAAAATAATCTCAACATTTATGTAACATGATGCATGTCTGAAAGGGGCTATAGTTAAATCAGTGAATGGTACCTCAGTGGTGAATTCTGTGGACTAAAGAGAATCATCACCTTAGTTAATTGTCCTGTGAGGCAATAGTTGTTATTATTGTGTGCGTGTCAGTCAAGTTCTGTACAGTCACCCCTGAAATATAAAACTGGGTAAGGTCTTGAATACATTGCAAGTAAAGGTTTAATGAAGCGCAACAAAAGGTTGTCATGCCAGATTGTGTCGCATTGTCACGCCTGTCGAGATTTGAGCTTCAAGTTGGCTGATTCATGGAGGTTCCCTGCATCCTTGCTTTAAAAATGGACACTATCTTTGTGTTATTTAGCCTCTGGATGCCGTTCTTCCCTTCTCGTTAAATTCCATTACGTTTGCTGTGATTTGAGGTTGATGAAAAAATGTGGACTGTTTAGTATTCCAGCTTTAAACTGAGAAATTAAGGCAGTTTTTTTGCTTTTAATTCAGATTTTGCTGTGTTTGAAAATTTCTGATTCTCTCAATGTTTGAAGGACATTTTTTTCTGTCTTCTATCAGTCCCGTTTTGTTCCTTGGTTACATGTGAGTGCAAATTGCAACTTCAGTTGAACCTTTTCACCTCTCTGACACTATTAGCTGTCACTGTTCTCTCTTCTGCTGTGTTTTATCTTCTCGCTGTTGTTATTTCGCAGAGATTGTTAGCAGGTTGACACTAACAAGAGGGCTGGATGTCCCACTGTTGGATCTGGATCTGTGCTGTGGTTGTGACCTGAAATAACTGATGATGTTGAAGGTATCCAGCATCATGTGGAAAGCTGTGGTGATGCCCAGATCAGGATTTTTCCACTAGCACATTTTATGAGCTGCAATGACTCCAATGTCAGTTTTGCAAGTTGCCCTTGAAAACATGATATATAGTCTGACAGTCCTGGATCAGCGTTAGGTAGAGCATCTAACCTGAGGATGTGTCTGAGATATTTGTGGAAGCAGTGATCATTGCTACACCCGCTGTTGCTCAGGTGGACATATTTTTATCAGTGCTAGCTAACATGTTGCTCTGCCCCTTGCTTCTATTTGCTTTCTCTCCTAATCAGCTGCTGTCTTTGGTGCTGCGCTGGTAATCAGTTGCTTATGTTGCTCTGGTTCATGTAATGCTAATTTTGCTCTTGTTGATATGATGCTGATGTGGCTCTGGTTCATGTAATGCTAATGTTGCTCTGGTTGGCATGGTGCTCATGTTGCTCTGGTTTACATGTACCCTGACATCGCTCTTCTTAAAATGTTGATTACATTGCTTTTATTGCTCTGGTCGATTGGTTGGTCACTGCTGTTGCTCCTTGTTAATGTGATGCTAATGTTTTGTTGACAATGTTATGCAGATTTGCTGGTTGACATGTTGCTTGTGTTGTGGTTGCTACAGTGCTGCCTGCTGAGTTGGTGCTGTTTAAGGATTCAGGAAAGCAGGTCTTGTTCACCTCTCTGTTGTTGCTGGCCTCCGGGTTGCTGGATAGGTCCTGGGTTTTGCCTGATGAGGGTCCTGCTGGCTGCTTGCCAGGTAGTTGCTGACTGGTTGTTCTTCAGCATGTCCTATCTTCAGTTTACTTAAGTTTTACACTTGCTACTTGCTCTTCAGGAAGTTGGAGTTTGATATTTGATGTCGTCATGGTTTTTTGTTTTGGACAGGTGTGTCTTTCCGCTGTCAGGTAGCAAACCTGCTGCAGTCTAACTCTGAGATTTTTTTCCTGCTGCTAGCTTCACTTTAGTACTTTTTCATCCCTGTGTTTTGTTGAGGTTAAAGACAATCTTTTATTAGTAAGACTGAGGTGCATTATACATCACTCAATGATTTGTTGATATTTCACACTTTGCTGAATCTGATTGTGAACCAGTACAGACACAAATTAAAAGTACAAGCTCTCGACTCCTGAAAACACTTGCTCACATTGTTCACTGGAAGCTAACATCTGTTTTGTGTAAGATATTTTGAACAGGATTGTTGTTTTTTGACCTTTTCACCAGGTGTCAGTGTCCTGCATCAATCCTCTTTCAGTCAAACATTGAAGCTATACACAAAACTTAGTTGCATTGGTGAGTTGCAAGTTGCATGAGATTTATGAAGGTTTAATTTGCACAAAATATTTCGAACTCAGCTGAAAACACAAGCGATATCTTGGTACGTAGCATGGTAGACAACAGTTAAGTTTGATTTATAGGATCACATTGCACACAACTTATTAGTCACACACAGGTGCTAATACACAACGCACCTACATTGATATTTAAGTTCTTCTTAAGCCGAATTGGGTTGCATGACATGTAATCAGAGATTTTATTGTCTGCTAAAGTTGACTAAATGTGCCAGTCTCACTTTTAGATAAAGCACTTTGTTCAAAGCATACTGTAGATGTTGATTTCCAACAAAATAATTTGCAATAGAAATTCTCGTGTAATTACGAGACATTGCATAACCAACCATGAGGTATGTGTAAACTCTGCATTGATTTAAAAATACTTGTTGGACAACATAGAAACTGTGTTAGATATCAGTAAGATCAATCAGACTTCACTGGGAGGAGTTATAGAATGTGATGTGGCCCCGGTGCATGCTTGCTTGCTTGAGAAAAAAAAGTAAAATTGATACTGCTAACTCGCAGAAAATTGGCTGGACTCGGCAATGAATGGTGCCCAAATGGCAGATGTTTCAGTCTGGTTTGCACTGTGAAACACATTTTCCCTGTTTAAAAATTTATCAGTTGGGAGAATGTGTTTTTATGTGTGTGTGTGTGTGTGTGTGTGTGTGTGTGTGTGTGTGTGTGTGTGTGTGAGAGATTTGTCTATTGACATCAGTGCTAATCCTTTATTCCTGGCTATTCATTTCTTTTGCAACAAAAATTAATGAACAGTCGAGCATTGTTGCCCTAATGCTTAAGATGTAATCTAACATAAAGTCTGATATGATTTGATCTGAAAAAAAGGTAATCAAACTTACTAAAAGCTGTAGTAGTCGTGAGACTGATTCAGTTTAGCTTTTCTTTGACGTTTTCCTGCAAATGTTTCACCCCCATCCCCAAAACCCCTCCCCGACACCACTGGTTTCCAAATGTCAGGACCCCAAAATGGTTGTGCAAAGTTTATAAATAGGTCTTTGGGTTATTTTGAACAAACTGCAATGTAAGCAGTGTTGATTGAGCCTTTACTGGCCTGCGAAGTCAGATCTACGTTTCCTGAAGAAACATCTGGAAACCATTGGTCGCCCTCTTACTGCTCTTTATCTGACAGTAGTGTTGCTTTCTCCCCAGGTTGTAGGGCTGTTGTTTAGCAGTCAGTATGGCGGTAGTCATCAGGCTGCAGGGTCTGCCCATAGTGGCCGGCACCATGGACATCAGACACTTCTTCTCTGGCCTCACCATCCCTGACGGGGGAGTGCACATCGTGGGGGGTGAGCATGGCGAGGCCTTCATCGTCTTTGCCACTGACGAGGATGCTCGGCTTGGGATGATGCGTACAGGTGGGTCCATTAAGGGCTCCAAAGTGTCACTGCTGCTAAGCAGCAAGACAGAAATGCAGAATATGATTGAACTCAGCCGTCGCAGGTTTGAGGCTGGGGCAGGTGCTGTGGAAACGGCTGCATCTACAGCAGGAAACGCAAACCGACAAGTGGCTGCCCCCATACCCACAGTTCAGCCAGGCGCGGGTGGGAGAAGCGGTAGCCATGGAAATCAGGGTTTTAGTAACACCCCAGCCTCAGTAACGGCAGCAAGCTCCTCTCAAGAGCCACCAAACATCAAGGCAGTGTCCAGTGTAGTGCCCAGTTTCCCAAACAGCTACAGCTCCGCCCCCACAATCACCACAGCTCTGGCATCACTCAATGCGGGCCCCCCGCCCATCCCTCCACTTCCAAGCATGCCTTCCATGCCACCCATGCCATCACTGCCCACCATTCCAGTTCCTCCCCCTGTGTCCTCCCTTCCCCCTGTCCCTACTGTCTCCCAACTATCCCAAGGACCTCCAGTGCCTCCTATGTCCCACCTCCCCCATATGTCCTCACTGCCTCCTTTCAACCCGTCCCTACCTCCCCCTGCAGGACTGGGCTCCGGCCTTCCTCTTGGAACCCCCAACCCCATGCTGTTCAACCCTCTTTCTCCCCTGGCCTCTCTTGGCCTCCAGGCTCATATGAAGGCTGCTGCTGCAGCTAGTGGAGCAGGAGCAATAAATCCTGATGAGATGTTTATCCTGCTGCAGAACCTCCCCTTCTCCTGCTCAGAGGTAGATATTAGGAGTTTTTTCCGGGGTTTGGGGGTAGATGGGGTTCGCCTGCTGAGGGATGGACAGGGCCGGCCAACTGGCAGGGCTATGGTGAAGTTTTTCTCACCCCAGGACAGCTATGAAGCTGTGAAGAGGGGAGGTGGCATGATGGGCCAAAGGTTCATTGAGATTACTCCAGGCTCTGAGCGGCAATGGATCAGCCTCAGTGATGGCACAACAGGCAATGTTCCTCATAATAGCATCAAATCAAATAATGAATCACAGGACCAGCAGCACCGTCGGGGTAATGTTGGGGCAGGAGGAAGGGATCAGCGAGGAAGGTCAAGATCTCCCCACCGCCAGGAATTCTGTGTGTACCTGAAGGGCCTTCCCTACGAGGCAGACAAGAAACAGATAAAGGATTTCTTTAACAATTTGGCCATTATAGAGGATAGTGTCTACATTGCCTATGGGCCCAATGGGCGAGCCACAGGAGAGGGCTTCCTTGAGTTCAAAACAGAACAGGACTACAAGACTGCTCTGGGTGCACACATGCAGTACATGGGCACCCGCTTCATCCAGGTTCACCCAATCAGCCGGAAGGGCATGCTTGAAAAAATTGACACCATCCGTAAACGTGAAGCTTCACAGGGTGATGGCAAGAACCAGGATGGCTTGAAAGCTCCAAGGAACTGTGCCCACATCACCAACATCCCTTACAATGTCTCCAAGAAGGATGTTCGTGCCTTCCTCGAGGGGGTGGGGCTTTATGAGGACACCCTGAAGGTTCTGACAGATAGTCATGGCAATGGTCTGGGCCAAGCTATTTTCCAGCTGCGGACTGAGGAAGACGCCCGCAAAGCTGAGAGACTGCACCGTCAAAAACTCAATGGGCGTGATGCTTTTGTCCACCTGGTGACCTTTGACCAGATGAAGGAAATTGAGAGGAATCCGCCTCCCCAGAATAAGAGAGGCCAACGCAACCAGAACCAGCTCAACCAAAATCAAAACCAACACCAGAACCAACATCAACAAGCCCAGCCCAGTCCCCAGCAACCCCAGATAAATCCATTTGCTGGCATTAGTGGTGAGGAGTTTAACTTTCTCAGAAACACCATGGGGAACCTCAACAGTGCCCCTTTTGTGAGTCCATTCTCAGCCCCAGGGAATGGGCTGGCAGGCCCTCCTCCTCTCCCTCCTCTGGCAGCAGGGTTGGGGGATGTGAATCTGGGCGTGGCTCCTCCACTTGTTGCTGGTCTTCCTGGGGCTCCGATTCTGGAGCCACCAGGATTTCGGCCAGGGGCTGCAGGAGGAGCTCCTTTCAGCCAGGATGGACTGAGAGGGTTGGCCCCCTTTGACAATGCCAACACTAAAGGAGGCAGAGGAGGACAGAATCGAGGAGGAGGGGCTAACAACAACCAAGGGCGTCCAGGGGGCGGAGCTACTGGTGGACAGCAAGTGTTCAGTTCCGGACCTGATGGTCTCCGTAACCAGCCAGCCCCTGGTGGATCTAACAATCCTAACGGTCAACGTGGTGCTGCTGGTCCAACAATTGTAAAGCTTCAGAACATGCCATTCACTGTAACAGTGGATGAGATAATGGACTTCTTTTACGGTTACCAGGTGCTTCCAGGTTCAGTCTGCTTGCAGTTCAGTGAGAAAGGCCTGCCAACTGGCGAGGCAATGGTGGCTTTTCAGAACCATGAAGAAGCCACTGCTGCTGTAATGGACCTGAATGACCGACCTATTGGAGCACGCAAGGTCAAGATAAGCCTAGGTTAAAAACCCTACCCAAAACAGACTGACTGCAGATTGAAAAAAAACTTGAAACTACCTTAATCAACCATCCAGGCAAAACAAAGCCAGCATAAACTATACCAGATTCTGGACTCAACTGTAAGCAGCTCAGTTTAGACATCACCCACTGAAGCCCCTCCCCCTGTGTAGATAATGTCAGGTAAGCCCCCACCTCCCCCCACACAGTCTGTTCAGTAGGGAGACTTTGATCCAGACATTGCTCTTCTCTGCAGCTCCTCCACTGAGTCTGAGAGCACAAATTGATGATGATGTTGTTGGCGGGATTGTGGTCCTTTCTTACCCTGTTTTCAGTGCAGCTTTTTGTCAACTCATGTCCAGCGTTGACACACTGAACATATTTACCTGTTTTGTTGCTATGGTAACATGATGATTATAATGTGGCTGACAAACACTGTTGCTGTATGTGCTTACGTATGCTGTGCTGCTGGGGTTTAAAGTGTACATGCTATGTTGCTGTGGTGAAATAATGATAAAATGCTATGTTGCCATGATCAAGTGTTTATGCTCTGTTACTATGATGACATTTCTTGCCATGGTAAAATCTGTACATGCTCTGTTGCTGTGGTAAAGTCTTCACACTCTCTATTGCTTTAGTAAAATTATGATATAAAGCTATGTTGCCATGATCAAATGTTTATGCTCTCTTTCCACTGTAAAAGGCTGACACTCTTGCTATGCTAAAAATGTTGACACAATTCTGTGTTGCAACAAAACGCAGTTGCTTTGTAGAGGATGCGGCAGATTGCTTACTGTGTTTTGTTTTGTAAATAATGAACTTGGCCCGCTGAATCTTTTCCTCTGTCACATTTTTCTGATGTTGCTGTGTTTGAACAATGCCACCCCCAACCACCCCCCACCCCCCCTTCCGCAGCACATGCTCAATTGGTTTTTGGACTGTAGAGCGCTGAGATGAAGTAGAGTTTTTTAGTTTGATAACTCTTTTTGTTGTATGTATGTTCGATAGTGTTTTGGATGTTTTCACCTTAAAGCTCATTTTTATTTCTATTGTCAGTGTGAAAAAAAAACCTTGTATGATCGTATAACCATACATGATGTGGAGTCTCCTTTGCTTTGGCTAATAAAAGGACATTCCTGATGCACAATTGCTCACCTTTAATCAGCTCTCTCTCACTGTCTGCTCTTCACTGCCTAATGATGCAAACTTTATGATGAATTGGTTCATTTGATTGAGTGAATCCCTTGTTTCTTAATGTTGTAAAACCTGAATGCAAGATGGGGTTTTCTTTAGAATACAGATTGTCAATGCTATACAAGGTACTTAAAATTTAATTTTGACCCAGTAAATGGCTCCAGGTTGTGCCTTGAGTAATCATTGCTTTTGCATTCTGTGACTCCGCCACAGAATCTATCAAAATTAATTCAAAAAGAAACTACCACCTCTGTTACCAGTGGGCACAGTGTTAAATTGTTCTCTGTATTTTCCAATGAAACAGTGGCTGATGTCTGTTCTGTAGAACCACAAATGTAGATTATTTTTTTCTTGCATTTCCATTATATTTTTTAAGCGAACTACTGGTAGTAGATTTTCGTTATATTCAGACAGTGAATCCTGGCATATTTAATTAACATTACCAACTCAGTTGATCAGTTTCATTTGTTTTGTCTCCTAGCTCATTTACACTTATTGTAACAGCAAGGCTAGTGCACAGCTACCAAAGTAGATATTGGCTGACAGGCCAGTATGGAGTCAAATCTTGCAAATTGTCATTGGATTGATTTGGAATTATTCACTGTTTCATGTCATAAACAGACAGAAAAATTGCTGGTGCTTGTCAATTCTCAGCATGCTGAAAGTGAAATTGGATGGAAACATTCGAAAACTATTGTGAGCTAACTTAAGAGTAGTGCAAACGAAGGCACAAGTAGTTAACTTGGACTGTGAGGGGACTCAAAAGTGATCAATCTAGTTTAATTTAAGTGAGTAGTATGTGACTAATGGCTCATGTTACGCTTTTCCTCAGTTATCCTGAGGAAATGACTTAATGATCAGGTTTATGTAAATGTGGTTTAATAGTTGGCAGGATGAAAAAAGAGTCTTGATCTCGGCATAACTGCTTTCTGTCCTTCATGTTTTATCCAAGTAGGATTATTCATAAAGAGTCTTTCTATGAAGAGGAAAGACTCTTCAGGAAGTGGTTAACCTCCCAACAGGTACTCTGTTAACATTCATGGTTGTGCATGCAGTTCTGAAGTGTGTGAAAGAAAAAGGCCTGAATAAAGTGAAGTCAAACACTGTCTAGCTAAATTGTTGTTGGTAAAGAGATGATTGTGTCTGTGTTGTAGACCTGGTGTGTGGTGAAAAGGAAAAAGATATACTGGAATAAAAGAAAAATTCAGATGGCAGACATCTGAATAGTGAGTCTGTATGGATGGTCGTGTGTGTGTGGGACTGAGCTAATAATATCACTGAATGGCTGAAGCTGAGCTGTCAATCACCCACTGAGATTCCTCCCCACGACTGAACAATAGACAGACAAAGGCAGGACTTGCAGGTGAGTGTTAAAAACATGAAAAATGACAGATACTGTATCAACAGTAGCCTGGAAATAACCTGTACACCATCATCATTGATCACAATTGTAGATTCACCTTGAATAACCATAGAGGATAGGAGTAATGAAAGGGAGACAGTGGCTGCCTGTAAATGATAATTGGGGCATGGTACACTGTAGATGGTATACCTTATCCTGTAGATGTTAGTATGTAGGTGCTATGTAGGAGCCAATAAATGGTACATGGTAAATGGTAGTATTTAGATGGTAGGTAGTGGTATGTTTTAGGTAGCATTTTTATAGTAAATGATGTCCTCTATATGGCAAATATGTCATGTAATAGTAGCTTTTTTGTTTCAAGATGGTGACCAATAGGTGGTATGTTTGATGCTATCTGGTAGCTGGTATATGGTGGCCTCTAGAGGGTAATGTTAAGATGGTAACTTGTGGATAGAAGATAGTGTCCTACAGTGGGCAGATAGATGCCTGTAGATGGTAGCATTTAGGTGCTATGTGATGACTAATAGATGGTAGATGGTGGTATGTGGATGGTGGCCTGTAAGTGGCATTATTTAGATAAGTTGTGGTCTGAAGACCACTACTTATAGAGGGTAGATAGTTGCCTGTAAATGGTAGCATTAGGTGCAATGTGGTGACCAATAGATGGTAAAATGCAGCCTGGTAGCTAGTAAATGGTAAAAAAGTGGCCTGTAGATGTTGGTATTCACATAAAAGATGGTGGCCTCTATATTGTAAATGGTGTCTTGTAGATAGCGACATTTTGGTGCAAGACGGTGGCCTGTGAATGGTGGTATGTAGATGTTCTGCCGATGGTAGTGTTTTGATGCTATCTGGTCGCTGGTAGATGGTGGAATCTGGTGCAATGTGGTGGCCAGGAAATTGGTTGAAAGTGGCTAGTAGATGGTGGCATGAGGATGGCAGTTTGTAAATTGTCACCACTACTTATAGAGGCCAGGAAATTGGTTGAAAATGGCTTGTAGATGGTAGCATGAGGATGGCAGTTTGTAAATGGTCACCACTACTTATAGAGGGTAGATAGTTGCCTGTAAATGGTAGCAATTAGGTGCAATGTGGTGACCAATAGATGGTAAAATGTAGCCTGGTAGCTAGTATATGGTAAAAAGTGGCCTGTAGATGTTGATATTCACATAAAAGATGGTGGCCTCTATATTGTAAATGGTGTCTTGTAGATAGCGACATTTTGGTGCAAGACGGTGGCCTGTGAATGTTGGTATGTAGATGTTCTGCCGATGGTAGTGTTTTGATGCTATCTGGTCGCTGGTAGATGGTGGAATCTGGTGCAATGTGGCGGCCAGGAAATTGGTTGAACGTGGCTAGTAGGTGGTAGCATGAGGATGGCAGTTTGTAAATGGTCATTTTGAAATAATAGAGGGTAGCATTAAGATGCTATGTTGTAGATAGTAGTCTGAAGATGGTAGATCTGTGGTACATGGTTAATGGTAGCCTTAAGATGGTGGTGTGTGGATTGTAGTAGTTTATATAGTGGATGGTGGCCTGTTGCTGGTAGATGATGGTGCCAAGGACCCCTTTTTCAGCATTGATTATTGGAAGAAATTCAAACTGTGTAATTGTATGCTTTACAGTTTCTTTATTATGTATTTCTAAGGGAACAATAAAAAATAGACAGTGAACCTGTTGTCTAGTTTTTGGAACTCATCCCATCATAACTTCAGTGCAGGTTTCGACATGTGCAGTGGCTCAACCCAGACTTGTAGTTTGGATACCGTTGCAGTTTGAGGAATTTGATTGTTTATTAACTGAAGTGATATATTATTGTTTAATGTGTAAATTAATATGATTAATGTAATAACAATGAATATAATGAATCAAGTTTCAAGACAGCGTGGGGTAGTAAAGGTGGACACAGATGGATGTAAGCAGTTTTCACAGGGAATTGGCCCTTCAGAAGATGAGGATGATATGATGATGTCAAATACGGGTGAGGCAGGAGGAGGAGGAGGGTGTGAGTGTGTGTCTTGAGTGTGGATGTGTCATACAGGGTTTAACACAGCACCATGGTTCTGTATACTACACCCTTTTTCTCCTCAGGACTCTATTGGTCTGCCTTGTGGGCTTCCTGTTCTGTTTCCCTTCTATGATGTGCCGCGTTGCTGCTTTTTCTGACACCACTGTGGTTCTGCTCCAGAGGATGAATAAAATGACCCTGTATTGGATGTTAAGGTGTGAGGATGCTGCCTCGAGCTGTTTTCAGTTTTTTTTTCTGTTCCTGCTCTGCTCTGACTGATCTCACCTGTACCTTTTGAGAATTGTTCTGTTTTCTCTCTGATCATCCCATACAGCCTAAGGACTTTGGTACAGCTCATCTTCTGACTCATCAGACACCTTGAATGGGTTTTTGCTTCAGCAAGAGTACTTCCGGCTTCAGTGTGTGCCTTTCAACATAAAAGCACATAAATGTATTTTTCAACAAGTGAATGGATTGTGAAGGGTCATTATTGTCATTTGAAACTTTGATTTAAAAAATCTTAATTTAAGTTCAGCTTACTAGTACATTTAGTAGATTTTATTTGCATTTCTCAATATATGCTGCTATTTATTATATATACTTGTTGCTATTTTGAGCAAAGGGCATCTGCTGAGAAAAACCTTAAGAGGGGGTTATAAACCTCAGCAATTTCACCTTGTGTGAAGATTTTGTTTGGTCATGGTAATGTGATATTTAATCATGATACAATTTAAATTCAAGTAATATAAAGTAACATGAAATTAGATTTTTGAATGTAAAAGCTGCACCTAAGACTAGACAGTCATCCAGTGAGAACAGTTTCTAAGTTAGAAATTGAGCAATTAATCTGTTTGTACTTCAGGTTGTGCATTAACAAACACTGGTCTGCACTTTATCATTTAAATACAGTACTTTATAAAGCTGCTTTGATTCGGTTACTGTGTGAATTATTTGTCAGAATAGTCATAGCTAAATACATATGTCATCTAAAGATATGGTTGTTGCAATTAACCCTGGCTCAGGAGGTAGAGCGGGTTGTCTAGTCATTGGAGGGTCACTGGTTCGATTTCCCCGACTGCGATATCGAAGTATCCTTGAGCAAGACACTGAACCACTAATTGCACCCGATGAGCTGGTCAGCACCTTGCATGGCAGCTTCTTCCGTCAGTGTATGAATAAGTGTGTGAATGGGTGAATGTGACAAGTGTTGTAAAGCGCTTTGAGTGGTCAGTAGACTGGAAAAGCACTATATAAATGCAATAATTACCATTAATGTGCTCTCCCTTTTATCTAATGAATAAATCATGTTAATGCACATGATATCCGAGACACGTACAATAACAACAGCTGAAAGACTCTTCAGACTTTTGGACTGGAGAGGGCAAACTCAGTGGGGGTGTGGGGGTGTTTGTGTGGGTGTGTGTGGGGAGGGGGGACTATAGGCTGTAATTAGATTATATGAAACATCCCTAATCCTTTCCGACTTTGGCCTGTTTCTTTTTCTTACTTGTGCTATGCTCTTTGGACATTGGCTTTGTGGAAGTAAAATGGGCATTTTTGTCAAAATGAGCCCATCCTGCTTCCAAGGTGAATTGAGAAAAAAACAACAACAATAAAGCTATTTTTTATGCTTACTGTGTTACTGGAGTTTTGACCTGTTCTTATTGGCTTTATGGCGCATTCACCTTGCAGGCACCTTGCGACTGAATGTAATAAATTGATGCCACATTGACCGCAGAGATTGTATTTAAAATGAAATAAGTTGATATTGTGTGTATTAATGATCAATGGTAGCAAAGCATTTGCCTTAAGCTATGCTGATTCACCCTGCTGTAAGAAACAGAAATGAAAGGATTTGTTGTGATGCTGCTTTTATTCTGAAGGAGCTAAGCCGGAAGTACGATCTATTGTTGCTGCTACCTGCTTTAGCGCTGGAAACGTCATCCAGTTGCCTGGGGCCCAGAGGGCGTGACTGACAGTCGCCTTGTCCAATTAGAACGCGGTTGTGTTGCTTCCTGTCCAATCAGAGTGCATCCTGTTTATGAGCCGCTCCCTGTTAGCTTTAACTGCCGAACGGAGACAAGCGGCTTCATTCTGTGCTCAGTAACAGTCAAATTATTAACTCCAGTAGCTTTTAATTTCAGTAAAAAGTGCACAGAGTGGTCAGGTAGCTGTTCGGACACTCTCTTGTGTGTTTACTCTCACTGAAAAGGTGTCGTTTCCTGTTTCGGACTGTGAGTAGTTTGCCTCCGCCCTGGTGTTTGCTCCTGTGGTCTGTGGAAGATAACAATATAACGGATCTGATAAGGTGATTTACAAAGTTTATGTTGACACAATGATGTGTGAGTGTGAGGGAGAATGAATGAGAGAGAGCTGGTGTGTGTGTGTGTGTGTGTGTGGTTGTGTACTGTGCTGGTTTTACTGGTATACTGGTGTTGCCTTCAGGTGCTGCTCGCTCAGCTGATTCATTCTGAGGAGAAAACAGTTTCAGGTACATCAGCTGTCACCTGAAAGCTTCAACATTTGATAATACTAAAACAGCAGACAGGCAAGTGTTCTTGTATGATCCCAGCAGGGGTTTGGGAAGAGAACTGAAAGTTTGGGTTGAGTCATTAAAACTGCCTGTTCAGGTGAATTTATTAGTGGTTGCTGCTCCTTTCCATTGCTGTGCTGTGGATCATTTGATCCACTTTATACAGTTGGGTAGTTAAGCAATGCATCGAATTTATTTGCTAATTGTAGACTGCATAAATTGAAAATGCCAAATCCCAAATCACATTTTAAAAGTTAAATCCTGCTAAGTAAAGTATTTTATTTCTAAACCCTCTTAAGTTTCAAAAAATATCATCTCAGAATCTTTCATAACTTCGAGCTGTGATGTATTTAGGTCACAATATGTTTCGAAAGAAGAACACAACTAACCGCAACTCATAACGAAAGTGTTTTCACCACAAACTTGGCACGGAGCACCCAGCCTGAGTTTGTAACTGCTGATGAAGGAGATTCTTTCGCTGTAGATTAGTCAGTTTATTCAGTGTCAGTTTTAGGCTTGCCGGCCTCCTTTGCATGTGGAAAAGATACATTTGTGCAGTCATACCGTGTTATCTTAACAGCCTCACCATAATATAAAGGACATTTAATGTTTAAGAGTGAGACAGGTTGATCATAGAACCAGTCAGCAGACACATTATCCATTATAACAGGTTTATGACTTTATTTCTGCTGTGCATCAGTGAAGTAATGATAAGAGTTGTTTTATTGTGGACTGAAGTTCAGAGAATTCTAAAGAAAGTCTTTGGATTCATTGTTGAGCAGCAGATGTGGCGTTTGATGTTTACAACATTTGTTTTACAGTCCAAAATCCAAAGATATTAAATGTAATATTCACAGAAAACAAAGACTCACAGCTGGGAATCTGGAATCTTGCCATTTAATAATTATCTAATTTTTGCTCTACAAAAGACACTAATGATAAGTCAATTATCACGGTTGCTTAATTACCATGATCCACTAATGGACTTACAGTTTCAGCTGTAATCGTCTTTAACTCCCTGAGTCTCAGGAGCTGTGTGTTGTAGAGGCGGTGGAGGACGGAGGCTCGTGTTGGTTGTAGTTCTTGTTCTCGCTGTTGAAAGTACCGAATATAAGGCTTTACTTGAACGTCCTTTACAGAGCATTTTATAGCAGTATTTATTTATAAATGAATAACACTATAATGTAGTTGTAAGCAGATATAAGTGTTTACTCACCTTTTTAATACTTTTAAAATGTCCTTATAGCGCCAACCAACTACATTATTGTGTGTTGTAAACTACTTATTAAATGTTTACAATAGGGCTACAACTAGTGATTATTTATTAATTGTGGATAAATCTCTAGAGCTTTTTCTTGACTAATCAATTCGTTGTTTGGCCTAAAAATACACAGTTTACTGTCATAGAGGAATAAAAACAACAGAAAATATTCACATTTTAGAAGTTAGAATCAGAGAATGTTGAACAAAACTGATTAATAATAATAATAATAAACTCTTTATGAATGATAAAAGAGTGGAGGGCAAATGTTAGTGTACATAATTCGTTGTTGGTACAAAAGAAGTACATTTATGTTTTGTTTACTTACAGCAAAACCAGTAAACTGACCTTTATTATACACATTAAAAGGAGATAACACAGAAGCGGTGGCAGTGACTGCATGTTGTGTTTCTGTTGGAGTTCCTGTTGTAGAGAATGTTGACCTCTGCTGTCTGTCAGACTGAAGCTCCTGAACAGTTTTCTGACAAGTTGACGCCTTTGTTTTAATGCAACCCGACTGTGCAATCTGTTTTCATACTGAAGTCATTCTGACCTGAATCCCGATCTCTCTCTGTCCCCCCTCAGATGGCGGACTGTGTCTCTAAGGTGGAGCTGAGCGTCTCCTGCGCTGACCTGCTGGATAAAGATGTCGGATCAAAGTCTGATCCTCTGTGCGTGCTGCTGCAGAAAAATGGAGGAGACAAGTGGGTCGAGGTAACGCGGCAGTCACACTACATAACACATGGGTCTTTATTTTACTTTTAATTTTATGTAGGATAAATTCAACATCCTCCTCCCTCTCTGTCCGTCTCTGTCAGCTGGGTCGTACTGAGCGTTTGAAAAACACCTCCAGCCCGTCCTTCAGTCAGCGTCTCAGAATCGATTATCACTTCGAGACGGTTCAGAATCTGAAGCTCGGGATCTACGACATCGACAACTCCTCTGTTGACCTCGGCGATGATGACTACCTGGGAGGGGTGGAGCTAACACTGGGACAGGTACACAACAGACCAACTTATATACCAGACTCAGTTAAAATGTGTGTGTTTTCATTAGAGTCCAGTTCAGATGGGTCCTCTCATATTCACTTTCCAGTGGACTGGACAAATCTACATCTGTATGAACATCTGTCTTAACTTTAACTCAGTCTCATCTTCATCTCTCGCCTTCACATCTCTTCTACCTTTTACGTTTAGAGTTTCCCAGAAATATGTTGACACAAGAGAGAACAGAGCCTATCACTGAAAACTTGATTACAAACTGTAATTCCTGAAACGTCACATTTGAGAAGCTGAAATTAGAATTTTTTGGCACTTTTAGCTTGGAAAAAATAATCAAAACAGCTGCTTTAGCTTGAATAACTTAATCATTTGCGCTCATCTACATGCAGAAGATTTATTTTTTCTCCGTTTCTCGTGGGTGATGTCCAGAGGAGTGTGAACGCCCTCTGGAGGTCAGATGTAGTCGTGACCCTCTGCCTCTCCTCTCATTGGCTGTTTTTAAAAGTCAACAGTGTGTGAATGAGATGTGTTGGAGGAGGTTGTTTGAGTCACAGTAACTGCAGGAAACTGAATCAGACTGATGCTGCAGGTTGGAAGCAGATTTCAACTGAGGAGACTTAAACATTCATTCATCATAAATAGTAATAATGGTTCACAGTGTTACAGCTTTTACATGGACTCATAACCAACATGTTTAACAGTGATTCTGAATAATAATTGTTTATTTACAGAGTTGTTCTTAGGGGGCAGGAAAGTTTCTCACTTCCACATGTTGGTTTCAATGTCACACTTCCCTCTGCTGGAAAAACTCTGTAATCACAGTCGCTGAATTTAAAGGACTTTGTTCAGTTTTCTCTTTTATTCGAGCTGCTTCACAGTTGATGCTGTCACTGCAGAACTGATACAGTATCAGAATGTGATTCATGGATTCAGCTGAAGGCAAAACCTCCTCTTTGTGTGTTTCAGATAGTTTCCAGTAAAACTATATCCAGACCGCTGCAGCTGAAGAAAGGCAAACCTGCAGGGAAAGGAACCATCACGGTATGACCAGAGTTTAGCTAAATGTCCTGTTCTGTTGTGTCTGTGAAGAATCCATTTCTGTGACGATCAAAACAATATTCAGATTGTTTTGACTATCAAGTAAAGCCTCTGTGTGTGTGTGTGTGTGTGTGTGTGTGTGTGTGTGTGTGTGTGTGTGTGTGTGTGTGTGTGTGTGTGTGTGTGTGTAGATCACTGCAGAGGAGATCAAGGACAACAGAGCCATCGTGTTGGAGCTGGAGGCGAAAAACCTCGACAAGAAGGTAACTCAGCTCCTCCTCCTCATCTTCCAGATTGTCTTTATTGTCTCCCATTTTGTTCGACTTTCACTGAGTGGATGTGCCCATTAGGCCAATAAAAACACTAATTTACTGTATTGGGAATTGTAGAAATCATTATTACAGGGTGTGTCATCGTAATTACGGTCCGTACAAAATTACACCAGCCGACAGTTGGCTGTAATGTTGCTCTCAGGGACAGTTTACAGTTTGTGATCACTCAGATCAATATTTATTTATTACCCACATCAGAAACCGTCTGAAATGATTGTGGGACTGTTTCCTCAAATGAGAATCACTAATGTGATCAGATCTTTATTCTCTCTTTATCATACACATGTCTACTCCGAAGAAAAACCCCAAATTAGAAATCTGGTTTGGCTTTTTCTCTAAACCTCCTCCTCTGTGACTGAAACCACGCTACTTGATAAGATGATGTTAAAGAAATCAGCTTACTGGAGCAACAGGGCTGTAAACTGCATAATTTAAGGCCACAAATGTTCTTAATAAACTCATTTAAAGATGTGATGAGATGAGATGACAGCACACTTTCTTTTCTCTGTTCAGGATACGTTTGGGAAGTCTGATCCATTCCTGGAGTTTTTCAAAAAAGGAGACGATGGAAAGTGGCAGCTGGTGCACAGAACAGAGGTGCGTACACACACACACACACACACACACACACATACACACACACACACACATTGAAATCATAAAAGATGATGATAGAGGTTTGTGTGTTTGTGTAGGTGGTGAAGAACAATCTGAGTCCCACCTGGAGGAAGTTCACTGTTCCTCTGCAGACGTTCTGCAGCAGCGACCTCGACAGACCGCTGAAGGTTCCACCAATCAGAATCCACCTCTATTCTTAACCACCAATCAGAATCCACCCTCAGTCGTAACAACCATCACATAAATCTCTTCCTTCTGCAGGTGGATTGCTCTGATCATGACAGCGATGGATCTCATGATCTTATTGGTTCTTTCACCACTAAAGCCTCTGATCTGCAGAAAGCTGCACACGGTTCCCCGGTGAGTTCGCTGATGATAAAACATTTAAAGTCTTTACTATTGGCTCGTCGAAGATGATTCAGCTGTGTGATGTTTTGTCCCCCAGGTGTCGTTTGACTGCATCCACCCTGAGAAACAGAAGAAGAAGAAGAGCTACAAGAACTCCGGAGTCGTGTCTGTGAAGAGCTGCAAGGTAGAGACTACGTTACCCAGAGTTCCCTGCTGGGAGTTGCCCTTCTGGTGGACCTCATGGGACTACAAATCGCACAGTAGTCAATGAGGAGAGACAAATACATTTTCAAACCTGTTTTAAGTTGCGTCATGAACTAAACATGATGTTTGTCGATTTAAAAGATAATTTTCCGAATCAAGAAAGTGGAAGTGTCTTTAATAAAGTAAAATCTCCTCATCTCTCCAACGCCAACATGGCCTCCAACTCAGCATAGAGAAGGCAATAAAAAAAGATGAAAATAACAATAAATCTGTTCACATTGACAACTGCAGTTATGTAAAAGCAGAATTTCTCACTTCTGCTCTACACTGTTCAAGTTATGGGTTTGTGACTGTTCAATGAGCCGATGTCATGAACAAGACTGTTGGCTGTGTAGTCTTTATATTTACGTATTTTCAGCTTCTTTTATACCATTAGTTTCATGACAAACTGCAACTTTCTTTAATTGGAAAATTGTCTTTAAAATGACAAACATACGTGTGATTCATTCAATTAAGATGAGATCGAAAACTTATTTTATTCTCTCCATTCACCACCAAACATATTTTTGTCCAAGTTGAAGTCCCATGAGGTAAACCGGAAGAGGTGTGACATCGGTTCTCTATAAAACTAAAAAAAAGAACTTGCTGTTGAGTGATTGTTTGGCTCACACCGTGTCTTTGTGTTTTTGCAGCTGGTGGCTCAGTACACTTTCCTGGATTATGTGATGGGAGGCTGCCAGATCAACTTCACCGTAAGTCAACAACAATCAACACATTTTAACTGATTTATTTTCGGCCACCAATCTGCAGGCCTCCTATTTATTAATCATGACATCTTAATGATGATGTATCAAAGACACAATGTATTGACTGCTTGATTAAATTAACATGTAAACAATGTATCTCAATAACGAATGGATGTTTGTAGGTCATGAATGAATGAATGTTGTATGAACACTGTAGGTGGGGATCGACTTCACCGGCTCTAATGGTGATCCTCGCTCGCCCAACTCCCTCCACTACATGAGTCCCGACGGGTTGAACCAGTACCTGTCTGCTCTGTGGTCTGTGGGCCAGGTGGTCCAGGACTACGACACGTTAGTACACACTCATTGACAGCCTACACCTGGAAAAACTACACCTTTAAAATATTAAACAAATCCTCAGACACACAGACCTCAGGATTTACATTGCCGCACTGTAATTCCTACAAACCTACATCCTAATCCTCAATTGTTTATGTGACTGTCACGGTGGTTACTTTCTGTTTCCTCTTTCAGGGATAAACTCTTCCCAGCTTTCGGATTTGGAGCCAAACTTCCTCCAGACTATCAGGTCAGCTTTCTCACCAGCCAATCACATCGCAGCTTTCTTCAGCCTCTCAAGTGTGACATCACTTTTTAGCCCCAGCCAGAGTCGTCTTTGAGTCTGTTATTTTGTACATTTTATGATTTTGGTTAAACTGAACAACCGATTACAAAATCTGAAAGTTGAAATTACATCATCAGTTTTCTAAGCAGCCAATCAGAGAAGAGCTTGTAGATTTATTTATGTATTTAATGTTGTGTTGTTGATCTTACAGGCTGCACACCATGAGTTCGCCCTCAACTTCAACCCCACCAACCCCTACTGCCAAGGTACACACACAGACGCACACACACACACACACACACACACACACACACACACTGATTCCCTTCTTTCCTTCCTAACTACTAAACTACTCAACTAAACTTATTTGAATAGATTGTTTTAGCTATTTAACACATATAAAATATTTTCTTTATCTTCACTAACCTTCTTCCCTTCTGTCTCTCTCAGGTATTCAGGGGATCGTTGAAGCCTACAGGCAGGTTTTGCCTCAGCTGAGACTCTCTGGACCCACAAACTTCTCTCCCATCATCACTCATGTTGCTTCCATCGCCGCGACCGCTGCGCAGACCAACACTGCCTCTGTGAGGACACACACACACAAGAACACACATGAAAAATTCACCAAAAACACACACTCACACTGACTCTCTGATCTGTCTCTCTGTAGCAATACTACGTCCTCCTCATCCTCACTGACGGGGAGATCACCGACTTCGATCAGACCCGGGACGCCATTGTTCGTGCGTCGCGGCTGCCGCTGTCAATCATCATCATCGGGGTGGGGCCGGCAGACTTTAAGGCCATGGAGCTGCTGGATGGAGACAATGGCGTGCTGAGGTCGACGGTGGGGGAGGCGGTCGCCAGAGACATTGTCCAGTTCGTTCCGTTCAGGCAGTTCAAAGATGTAAGTATTTATATCTTGAAGTCGACAGAGTGTGCAGTCAGAGGAAGTCTCAAAGGATAGAGGCACAGTCTGTCTTAAAACAGCAGTCAGGACCTTTTATATAAACGCTTGCTTCCTGTAGTCATTCCTCCAGTTCATACAGATAATTCAAAGATTCCTTTCTAATATGTTTTTAGTGTAAGTGAAGTCGGACAGAAATCATCAGTCTTCCTTCTTTGCAGAATTGTGCTGTAGAGTCTGTAAACCATATTCAAATGGCTGCCATTTTCCTTTGATGTTATGCACTTCATAGCTAACATTACCATTTGATAGTGTTACACAATAGGAAATATCAACACATCTTTATATATCTGGAACTGAAACACACAGGATGAAATCAAACTTGAATCACGACACAACACCAGACAGGCACTTACATGGGATCTCTCTCTCTCTCTCTCTCTAGGCTCCCACATCGGCTCTGGCTCAGTCTGTCCTCGCTGAGGTTCCCAACCAGGTGGTGTCTTACTACAAGATGAGAGGCCTTGAACCACCCAAACCAAAGGATGCGCCTAAAGCCTAAACTCCCCCCCCAACACATCCCGACTGTGCACTCCTGACACCTGACCATGATGCTGAAAGCCAACCCCTCATCTCATTCCATGATCAGAGACCACGCCCCTCTGCTCTGGCCCCGCCCACACAATCGCCCACTCTTCAGGGGGACCAACCTGATGTGTTGCACTGAATCCCAGCCAATCACAATGCAGCACTGAGCTGTTCGCCAATCAGGAGGCCATGAGCGACCACTCTCCAGTTTTATAGTTTTATTTTATGATAACTTAGTATAGGTGATTGGTTATTGATTCCTTCTGCTGCTTCCACACTAACTATGCATATCACATGTGCTTACCAACATGTGTTTATCAATCACAGAGACACACACACACACACGAAGGAAGTGTCCGCCATTTTTGGCACCACATTCTGAATGTTGCCATAGTAACAGAATATCTTCTGAGAGTTAAATCTGTTAGAGTTAGTTTGTTGGTTTCCCATTCACTTCAATATAGTCAGCGCCTTGTGGACATTAGATGAACTGCAGCTGCGTTAATCTCTCTATAGCCATTGGTTTCTACGTTGCTATGGCGACTCTTTGCACGCTGGACCAGCTCTGTGTGTATGTGTGTGGCTCTGATCAGCTGAATTGATCAGGTATTGATACTTTGCACTTTGCTTTTGCTCTAAATGCTGGAAAATTATATTATAGCATTATATATTCTATATCATAGCTTTAGTACTATAGCCTTTCTAACGAGCTCCACTGTAGCCTTACTGTAGACTTTAGCGTAGCCTCAGCACGCTTCAGCTGCTTCCGCCTGAATGTTTCAAGACTGTTCTGTCCCGACTCTCAGTGGTTTGTTGATCTCGCCATGTTGGCTCCCAGTGCCAAACTCATTTATTCTATGAAGCCGTGTTTAGTCTGTGTTTCCCTGTTTGAACCTGTAAACACTTAAACCCGATCACCTGCAACATCCCCCACATGATGTCAGTAGTATACACAGGTCATGCTGCGAATCGAGTCGCCATCAGTTAATCTTTGCAGCCCTGTTGCATCTGTACGAACGCAGCTTGTCTCTATTCAGAAGTTATATATAATCCTACAACGGAAATCATATATTCCTCAAATGTATGACATGAAAATGACAACATTTATATCATGCAGACACTTTGCCACCATGTGAATGTATAACTCAGACTTCAGACAGTAGAGGCACCGATTAATCTCTCTACAGGGAAAAAAAAAACATCGAAACAATAAATGACAAAATTAAAATAAATAAAGAGCAATAAGAGAAGAATCATGGAGTTGAGTGAAGTCTACAGAGGACAGCTTGTTGCTTAAAGTAAAGATCATGTCCCAGAATAAAGTGCCTTTCTGAATAAAACCTCTGAAAGCTTCTGAGTGTTCAGAATTGAATATTTGCTGGGAGCCAACATGGCTGACTCAGTCATGATGTTGTAATGCTGCTTTCAGGTCATGTGGACGTTATCATAAATACTATAATCAACTAAATCAGTATTTTTCAGTTGTAGGTTGATCACATGTTCGTGTCTGAAAAGTAACAAGGTGCCTTCAAGTTGATGATTTAACTTAAGTACATTTGTTTGGAGTTAAACGGGTGACTGATTCTTACATACTGCACCTGTTAACCGTCTCTCTTCAGCTGTCAATATTTGAACAAAGCAGAAATGCAAAAACAATCTTAAAAGGAACATGACCGCTGTCTCCAGTTCACCGGGAAGTCGTAAACACGGTAACCCTTCGTCCCACATGACCACAGCGGGGCGTCCAACATGGCTGAGCAGCATCACACTGAGAGTCTGACTGCAGTCTGCTCTGTTTAAATACCAAATACTATTTCCTAATTAATGTAGCTTCTCCTATTGAGCACTCTGTAATGACCTGAACACTCACACACGTGTCAAAATGTGTCAAAACTCATGTTTACTGAAGCAAAGCCACATATAATGTTGTCAAAATGCTTATTAAAGAGCTTCTGCCAACACGTCATCTGCAGCCACTTTACTTACAACTGCTGAGAGTTAATTTGAAATCAGGTTTTAACCTCTTTAAATCACCACTTTTGCTGTTCTATGTCATAGAAATGATAGAAAGGAAAGGATAAGTTTTTTAAAATCATTGTGAAGTTATAATTTTGGCTTTTTTGTGGGTCCATTTTATATTTGTGACATCTTTAAATTGCATTTTATTTGTTACACTGACATTTTTGGTTTTGTGACATGTTTGGGAACAGTTTGTGCAGCAAAATAATCGCTTACTTGTTTTTGTAGCTTGGAACGGCATCTGTAAAACGTTTTGAATTGGGGAAAAAAGTGTTACAGAAATACTGTGCAGCTACATCTAATGGTGTTAATCAGCAAATGGAGCTAAAACTGCAAAACGTGTTCATTTATGCAGCTGTTTTCTAGAGAGACCGACCGAAGTTCAGGAGAATGACAACTTTGTCCATGTAATCAAGAGTTCTGAAAGCTCCAGAGAAAAACGATTAAATGGACTATTGGATTACTTTTTGCTTGTCGTTTTAATTTTAACTTCCTTCGATGCCAACCTGCAAATCATTCTCTATCTTGAAGTCGCTGTCAGTCTGCCATGATGATAATGAGTTGTTGCCAAAACGTGTTTTAGGTTCAAGTTGAAGGGAATTCTGTTTTCACACACGTGGTTTAAAATGCTTAAAAAAAAGAGCCTCTGTTGTTGGAAATTTGAAAAGTGAAAACATTGGTTCAGCCTTACCTGCTGTAGCTCCGGCTGTGTGGTCACATGATGCTGTGATGTCATCAGGTACAGCAGCTTTCTGAGAAGGGGAAAAAGAAAAGAAAAGAAAATGCTGCCTGTCTTAGAACTACACCTCCCATAATGCTTTGCTCAACATTTGTTGGTTTATTCACAGCGTCATGTGACCACAAGCTTTGCTGCTCACTAACTCATCTTATCCCAGTACATCGACTAACCCAGTATAACCAGTAACATCATGTCTGTATGAATGCTGCCTGTTACAACACAAAAATAATAAAACAACTTTGGGAAAGAGAGAAAAAAAAATGTCTTTACTGTGTTTCAGTGTGTGTGTGTGCATGTGTGTTTTAAGGAGGAAACTAGTTGAGCAACTCTATTTGCTTTCTCAAACATTAGAGAGGACCTGCCCTAACAGACACACACGCCTCCATGTACAGTTACACACGCACACACACACACACACACAAACAGGTGCCTCACATCACCCTGTTAAACCGACGACAAACACACAGCAGTTAGTTTCCAGTTGCTGAAGGAAGAAGACATAAGAGAGCAGAGGAGACGACTTCAGAGAGACACGATGTAGACCAGGTGAACGGGTGAACAGGTATCAGGATCATCATGTCCATCAGTGTGAATCTGAGGAGGATCTCCAACCTGCCGGGACGATCTGACAGAAAGGTGGAACTCTCCTTCAGAGGTCAGTAACAAACACTAACCGGTCTGTATCCACCTGGATAAAACACCTCGTTACGTTATATATTATTATATAGATACTGTACACTCAACGCCCCAAAGTCTGTATACTTCCCTTCTATAGTGAACTTTAAGTCACCTTCAGTCTTCCTGGTTTGTTCTCGGCTTCTTAACTCAGCATACGAAGACATTTTACACAATAGCGAGCGTCTAACTTTGTGAAAGTCTTTAAATTTACACTGTATAAATGCTCCATTACAAGCAAAACTCCTGAATTAAAAAATATATATAAGTAAATGTTGAATAGTACTAAGTGGCCTTCATTTAGCAAAAGTGAAAGTACTCTTAATGTAGATTGTTTCCTTTCAATTTTTGTAACAGCCTGTATATGATAATGGATTACTGATTATTGATAAATGAAAGAGTAAGCAGCATTTTTAATGTTTGACCTGCTGTTGGTCACTGGAACCAGTTTATATCATGTTTGCTATGAATTATGTTTGAGCTCATCATAGTTTTTATTTACTCTGAAACACAAACTCCCTTAAAATAGATTCTAGTTGGGTAGAAGAGTCAAATAACATAGAATAGAAAGTTCCTGAAAAGCTGATACTGATGTTTGAATGAATGACTGTCCCCCACTGCAGCTCAGCAAATGATTATTGTCCAGGAAAACACGAGGAGGGAACTTTACACTTAAATTTCCTTAACTTTGGAAGAAGTCAGACTGTGTGAATATTTCAGTGGGAGCATGTTGGAAATGTATCTGTTGGCCAGTGTAAACAGGAGGAATGATTACAGGAAGCAAAGATGTATTTAAAACAGTTCATATCAGCACATGACTATTGTGTTATTGACTTTTTAAAAAAATGCGAACCTGTCCTTTAAGTACAGGCCTGTCGTATATATTTACTCCAAATCTCCTGGAGCCCCGAGATCGACTTCATTTACACCCTTTTTAGCTAAAATCTCGATTGTAAGCAGTCACCCCATCTGAAGGTGGGTGCTCGATCTCAGCAGCATGTCGAGGGTGTAAATAAAGTCTCTTCAGATCAAATTTTGGGATCCTGTGACTTCCAGACACTTTGTGGGCTCCTGGGAGTCCGTCATCAAAGTCTGTCTGTGTTGAAATCCTCCTTCGTGTTTTTAGATGTGTTTGTAGTCAATCTAAAATCAATAGGGATGTTTGTGTCGTCTGCACTGTCGCTATGGTTACCTGTCTGTCTGTCTGTCTGTCCTCCAGGTTTCACCCATAAAACCAGAGCCCTACAGTGTGAGAACTTGGCTATCTTCAACGAGGTCAGTAAACCACCTCACCGAGGACTTAATCAGACCAATCAGAGCACAGGACAGGGTGATGATGTCATCATTATAACCAGACACTTCCTGTAATGTCTGCCGTCATAAGACTGGACTGAAGTGATCGGGAGAAACCAAAAACTTTTCAGATTTAGTCCGTACTTCTGAGTTACAGTTCAGTTAGAAACAGCTGTGAGGCCGATGAGCTGCTGAGATTTCAGATCACATGAATCACACGTGTGTGTTACAGCAGGTAGCTGCAGCTGTTTGTCGGCTTCAGATTGAAACTATTTTAATGGCGCTGATAGGAAACTGTACCACTCCTACTGAACACACACGAACACAGAACCTCTCCTTCAGCACACACACACCTACAGTTGACGTGATTCTGCTTTATTCTGCTGCGCTCCGTGTGACCCAGCGAGGCTCCTGGAGGAAACAGCAACCACCAACACCAACACAAAAGAAAGAAGTCATACTCTTGAATTCTTCTCCTTCTTCTTCGTCCTCCTTTCTTCTTCTTCTTCTTCTTCTTCCTTTTCTTCTTCTTCGCTTTCCTCATCTTCTTCTTCTTCTTCTTCTTCTTCTTCTTCTTCTTCTTCTTCTTCCTATTCTTCTTCTTCTTCTCCTTCTTCTTCATCCTCCTTTCTTCTTCTTCTTCTTCCTTTTCTTCTTCTTCGCTTTCCTCATCTTCTTCTTCTTCTTCTTCCTATTCTTCTTCTTCTTCTTCTTTGTTTTCTTCCTTTTTGTTTTCTTCTCCTTAATTTTCATCTACTTCTTCCTCTTCTTTATCATCATTATCATCATCATCATTGTCATCATCACCATCTTCTTCTTCTGCTCCATTTTTATGTCCTTCTTCTTCTTCTTATTTACACATCAATTATCACACTACTGACTTTGAGGATGCCATTGCTGGTCGGTCCACCAACTCAGTCCAGGCTGAAATGTCTCAACAACCATTAGATTTACCTGCAGACCTTCATGGTCCCCAGAGGATGAACGTTCATGACGGTGGTGATCCTCTGACTGTACTGTGAAATGATTTCCCAAATATTGTAAAGTTTTGCCATGGATTTTGGTTCAGACATTTATAATCCTCAGAGGATTAACTGTAATAATGTTTTATGACCTCTTAATCAACAATTAAATCAACTCCAGCCATTTTTGTAGCAACCAGGTATTTTCGACCAAAACAATGACCCTAACCAAGTGGTTTTTGTGCCTAAACCTAACCAGAGCATAAGCACATTCATAAAATAGAAAATTGAAGTTGCAACATAAAGAACTGTACATTTTCCATGGTGTGCTGAAACAACAGCCCTCTGTCTGTGTTTACGCAGGACACACACTCACTGTCACATACCTAAAATGGAAGAAAGTAGACTTGAAGTGTGAAACGTTGACTGAAACTTCTTCTCTGTAGACGAGCTGTTAACCTGCCTCCTTTCTTCACTCTGTAACTGCATGATAAACCCTCAGTAGTCGACTCCAGACATTAAGATGTGGGGAAGCTACAGATCGCTGCAGAAGTAGTTGGATAAATGACTTTCATTTAACAGTAGCACGTCTCTGCATTACTATCAGAGTGATGAATGATGAAGAAGCAGAAACAACATCACCGTGTCTTTGTTGACACGAGCTCTGCTGACCTGTAAGATTATGTAAATTACAGTAACCTCTGCGTGACGTGAACACAGCCGTGAGTCTCCAAGACATATATCTGTGTGCAGCCACTGAGTCAGGCTGCTGTTTGTTCTTCAGGTGTGACCAGGTGTTTTCCCCGTGTGTGTGTGTGTGTGTGGTGTGTGTGTGTGAGTGTGTGTGTGTGTGTGTGTTTGTGTCCGCACTTAGCACATAGTGATAAATGGTTGTATAGAAAAGTCTAGTTTGTAGTTTCCATGATATTAACGCAGCAGCTGTATCTCAGGAGGTAGAGTGTGTTGGTCATTGATCACAGGGTTTGTGGTTTCATCCTCGGCTCTCAAAACATATCGCTGAGCAAGACACTGAACCTTAAACCTCACATCCAACATCACAGACCATCTTTGTCACCATCTCCTGTGTGTGTGTGTGTGTGTGTGTGTGTGTGTATGTGTGTGTGTGTGTGCACAGCATTTCCGTTGGCCTCACTATGGTAAAGTGATCAGAGATGAAGTTTTGTCCATCAGTGTTTACAACCACAGTAAAGTCTTCTCAAACAGGTAACACCACACACACACAGACATACACACTCATGCACAAACGATACACATGAACTCATATTGCTTTCAGATACTATATACCATATATGTGTGTTTCTCTCTGTGTGTGTGTGTGTGTGTGTGTGTGTGTGTAGACTGATCGGTAAGCTGGTTGTCAGTCTCCAGCATGTTGTTACCTCAGGGAGGCTGTTGCTACGGGAACCGCTTACTGATGCCAACTATGGTTTGACTGATGTAAGTGCACACGGACACACACACACACACACACACACACATACTGTTGTACCACTTAGGTTTCTTGGTCTCACTTTGTCTCTCTGTAGATCTACATCGAGTTGGATATTCGGTATCATCCAGTTGAGGGAGCAGCGGGAAGCTGGGATGGACTCGACTTCCTGAAAGTCGAAGAGGAGGATGAGTAAGATCACCAAGAACTGGAGAAAAACGTCTCCAGTAAACTGTTAAAACAGCTGTCTCTAGTTACGTGTGAAGTGAACCAAAGTTGCCATTTGCATGCTAAGAAAACACTCCAACTTTAATTTACCTCAATTCTCATGTTTCGTGTCTTCAGTCATTTGAGATGACTTCCCTAAATCCAGTACAGAGTTACAATATTTAAGAAATTGCTCATTCAGTCATGTTATGTTACTTAAGATAGTCAAGAAGTAGACAGCTTTGTGGGACAGCTGAATCAAGACTGCTATTGATCTGAGTTTGGATCACTTTGATCTGAACTGGTGTCATAGTCTGTCTTTGTGAAAAGACGTAATCTGGACTCAAAGACTTGTAGCAAAAAAAACTATTTGTTAAACTTTGAGAAAAGAAAGTTCAGATTGAACAAACGATTCTTGTTTCTCGTGTAAATTTGTTTCTCTTCCTTCATCCTCAGATCAGCTCTGATCATCAGGAATGACGGATTTACTGACCCTGAAAGGTGATACTAATACTGATACTTATGTAAAAGATAATATTAGACAAGTTCAAGAATCAGTTGGATTCAAGTCTGAACACCTGAACGGGATCCTCATCCTCTGGATCCTCTAACGGAATCTTCTTTCCTCGACGTTTACTTACTAGCTTTCAACTATATTCCATTGGGGTTTGATTTCCCCCATGAATACAACAACTTATCATGTTATGATCATGTAAGTGAAGAAACTATTAATCTCTCTCTCTCTCTCTTTCTTTCAGTCAGCTGACTGTCACTCGCCCAGGTCAGCTGGACCGAGAGGCTCGGCGTCTGGGGCGCAGTCTGGTCAAGACCGGGGACGACGATGAAGACGACGATGATGATTATGATGATGACCTGATGGACCTGGAGACTTCCAACATCATCTTCACTCCTTTGCTGAGGTCTTGCTACCTTACTGTCTGTTTGTTTATCTGTCTGTCTGTCTAACGGCATTCTGTCAACTTGCCTGTGTGTGTTTTCGTGTGTGTAGTCGTTGCAGGCCAATGACCAGAAGTGCTGCTGCTGCAGCGCCCAGAGTCCAGAGCTTCCAGGTGAGTTCACTCGCCCAGGTATTGTTCTCTCCTGCCCCCCTCCCCATCTCCTCCTGGAGGATCCTGAAGTGATATTTAGCCCCTTACAGTCACCGTCCAACTGGGTTGGGTGACGATGATGCGTTCAATTCCAGTTCTTTGCTGTGTGTGCAGGTGAATGTGAACATTCACGAGGCTCAGAAGCTCATTGGAGTGAATATCAACCCAGCAGTTTTCATCAGAGTGGGAAATCAGAAAAAAAACACGGCGACACAGAAATCCACCAACTGCCCCTTCTACAATGAGGTACGGCAGAGACGAGTACACGAGAATACAGTAATACAGTAGAATACAGTAGAATACAGTAGAATACAGTACAGTGAAGTATAATACAGATGCTTACCTGCTCTCCTCTTTCAGAACTTCCAGTTTGAGTTTCAGGAGAACCCACAGACCCTCTTTGATAAAGTCATCGAGATAAAGGTACTTTGCTGTTTTCTCGCTTCTGTTCTGTTTCCTGCTGTTGCCATGGTGAGAGACATGGGGCGTGGCCTAAGTGAACAAATGTAATGTCACCTCCTCTCAGGTGGTCCACAGGCGGACTCTGGCCTTCCTGATGACCCACATCGGATCCTTTAAGATTGACCTATCCACGGTGTACAACCAGCCAGGTACCAGTACTTCTCACGGTGCAGCACTCTGGTCAAAATACTGCAGAAATCACTGACGTCGGTCCTTTCTGTGTGTCCAGATCACCGCTTCTACCAGAAGTGGGCTCCTCTCACCGACCCAGCAGACACCAGGTCAGGGATCAAAGGTTACGTCAAGGCCAGTCTCAGCATGTTGATGAAGGGAGAGGCTCTGAGCATAAGTCTGCCACCAACATCCTCCAGCGGAGCCAGCGAGGACATAGAGAAGTCAGTAAAAACTCATTGAGAATACTATAATGGATCGTCAACATTATACTTAACAAAAAACAAAAAAACACATGTGACAGTGGTCATGAACTGGCTAGTGCCAAGTGGTTCTGAAGCGTATGTGTTTTTTCTTTCAGGAACCTGCTGCTTCCTCGTGGAATGGCCTCTGAGCGTCCGTGGGCTCGATTTCGTGTCCGGATCTACAAGGCCGAGGGTCTGCCCACTATGGAGTCGGGGCTTATGGCGAAGATGTCAAAGGCCACTGAACGGACAGTCTTCATTGATCCCTACGTACAAGTGACCTTTGCTGGACAACAGGTACTCAGACGTGTAAATTTAATCAATTTTCGACCAGAGTCTAGGAGAAAAGAACCTTTTGAGGAACTCAAACTTAAACCGTGTTTAACACTACATTTAGTCCCCGTACAGAAGTTCCAGATCCCAGAAACATTTGTGCTCTGAGGGTTGTTGGACTGTCTGATGGTTCAGGAACTTTTCAGAGCCTGCTGACTTTTGTTTACTAGTTTAGTTCCTCTGGTTCCGTAGTTTTGGGAACATTTTTGGTTGAATATTTCTTATTATCTAGGAGTTGTTGCCTTCTTTGTACATTTTAGAAGTCAGGAAACTTATCAGAATTACCAATTGAAGAAGAATATTATATTCTACATTATTTGGTATTTTGGAAATTTCGGTTTCCTTGGATTTTTTAGGTAAGATCAAATTTTCAGTGTACCACATTTTTGTATGTTTGTGTGTTTGTCTGTGTGTGTCCAGGGGGAGACATCAGTTGCCAGCGCCACCAGCTGTCCAATTTGGAACGAGGAGATTTCCTTCATTGAGCAGTTTCCTCCTCTGGCTCAGCGAATCAAAGTCCAGATCCTCGATGATGCCAAGATGGGAGACATCGCCCTGGCAACGCACTTCCTGGACCTTCAGCAGATTTCTGATCACACCAGGAACGGTGCGACCTGCAGTTGACACATTTCACAATACACAATCATTGTCTTTTTATTCAATGTTTCTCTACCTCACTGCAGAGAGAACCTGGTCTTTGTCTGAAACAGGTTTTTATTGGAGACGGGCCTTTATTTTTAAATTCCAAGAGTATATTTTCTTGTTTTTTGTTATTCACAAATTAATACAAATTGATTCTCTCAATTAACTCAACATCTCTGGCTCATATACTTCACATCAAAAGTCTTTCGGTGTTTGAAGGGCATTACTACTCTGTTTCCTGATGGGCTTTTAATTTGAAATCTGTCTGAGTTTAACTGGCAATGGTTTATCAGCTACTGAAAAGTAAATACAAGTAACTGGAATAAGTGAGTGAGAATAATGTTTAAAATAATAACACCTTTTTATTTGAAAATCATTGGCCGTCTGCAGGGTTTAACCCCACCTTCGGTCCATCTTGGGTTAACCTGTACGGTTCCCCTCAGAACTCCACCCTTGGCGACGTCCACCAGGTAAACCAGATATTTGCTTTGTAGTGCTGTTTTCATTCCACCTTAAAATGTCTGCAGGATTAGAACAGACTAAACAAAAGTGATCCAGACTGAACTGGACTAACCACCTCTCTGCTCCAGGCTTTAAACGAGGGTCTGGGTGAAGGAATCTTCTACCGTGGTCGAATCCTCCTCGGCCTCACTGTGGAGGTTTACTCCTCCCCCAATGCCGTTACCACGGATACAGGCTCAGCTGCCATGGGAAAGGTACATCCTACTTCCTGTTTTCGTGACAGTTGGGCTGTATGAACATCACAATGTCACGACAGTCTTTAAAGAAGGATAAAATGTCAGTTTACGCAATTTCATGTTGCATGTTTTAGTCGGTGTCAGGATGTTGTTACCCTGGCAACCACAGAATCTAATAAATCTTATGTGATCTTAATGATACTCTCCTGATCTCAGCATCTGATCTCATATGATCTTATATGACTCCCTCTCGTGTGTCCTCGAAGGTGAAAGGTGCTCTGGGAAAGCTGAGGCTGCCGAAGAAGAGGAGCAGCAAGAAGAATAAGAAGGAAGGTCAGTCTGGTGAGGAGGTTAAAGGGATGCTATGGTGATCGTATGAGAATGTTGGTGAAACACAACGGAAAGCCAGTTTAATGGTTTTTAATGCACAAACATCACTTGAAGTAAAGTCTCCTACTGAGATTTTCCTCCTCCACAAAGACTTTTCCTAATACTCACGTATACAAGAAAGTTGGGACAGTAAGGGGCAATAAACATGTCAAATAGATTTAATGATTATTTGTGTTCAGAGGTGTAGACAAGAATGACATGTGTTCTACTTTAATGTAGTTTATTAATCAGTTTGTTTACTTGCTGTCGTCATAGCGTCTCCAGCTGCCAGCGGATTGGTAGACGACTCAGGAGATGCGGGAGTTGAGGTACCAGAGGCCGTTACCGTGGAGGTCGAGGAGACTCATCCTCTCCCTGAGGTGAGTACCAACATCATCATCATCATCATCATCATCATCATCATCATCATCATCATCATCCCCCCTTTAAATAAACTGTCTTGTTTGTGTCTGTGATATCTAATAATTTACACTAAATGACTCCAATTTCTATCATTTCTACATTAATTGGATATTTAGAATCAAAGAATATGTTATTAGTGGTTTATTTTTTATTTTTATTTTCCTTTTTTCTCAAATTATTTTTCTCATTAGCCCACTTCAAAACATTTTTCTCCTTCTCTGCCTCTCCTCCTTCTGTCATCCTGTCAACCTCCCATTTCTTATTTCCTTTCCTATGTATTACAGTTGAAAGAGAAGAGAAAGAATTGAAATGAAAAATAAATCTGAAGGTGTTCCAGGTACAAAACAGAGGAATACCATTGAGAATTTCTCAGATTTATCTTAATGTTTCCGTCTCCAGGGTTACCTGGGAGAGATGGAGGACTTCCTGTTGTTTGCGTCTCTGTTTGAAGTCACTATGATAGATCCGTCTGTAGGAACCAGACCGCTGACCTTTGAACTCTCCATAGGTAAGTAGTGTATTCTATGTGCTGGTTGAAACAGTTGGTTTACAGACACATCAACAACTTACAGCACTTATTTTCATCAATCATCATGATTTATCTTTCTCAGTTTTGGACGCGTGGACTAATTTTGCTTCAAAACGAGCTGATGTTTGCAAGCAACATTTTTGTCTACCTGGAGTTCAGAATTTTATCTTCAACGTCAAACCGTTGCGCTTCATCTGCTGTTCTGCTCCTGGCAGGGAATTATGGGAAGGCTATTGAGGTTGGGAGATCCAAGAAGAGCCAGAGCAAGGAGGAGCTGAGGAGGAGCAGAGAGGAGCTGAGGAGGAGCAGGGAGGATCTTAACGAGGAGGTGCAGGGCCTGCTGGAGTCAGAGGAGGAGCTGGACAGAGAGGAGGTGCTGAGTCCCGAGACGGACAACAGATCTTTGTCCGCCGCCATGAGACCAGAGTCCACCGAGTATGACAGGTAAATAACTACTGTAGCTGCACAGGTAACTTCTACACAATCCATTCAATTACCGCCACTTCTTCAAACTCAAGTGTATTTGTCTGTCTGTCTGTCTGTCTCTCAGGTCGTTCCAGTGTCTTCCTCTCCAGCCCCCCTCTGTAAGGCAGAAGCCTTGTCTTTTTATCTGGTGTCAGTTTGAGGATCACATCTTTCGTCTCTATCAGGCCAACTGGCTCAACAAGATGGCCGACAGGCTGGTGAGAGTCAGGAGATCTTTAGTGGATGATTTGTAGAACACAATGCCTTCAAACTCTCGTCACATTACCTCTTCTGCTCCTCGCGACTCTTTTAGGAGATCGGTCTGGATGAGGTGGAACGTCTCCTGAGGAGGCCGAGGAGTAAAGCTAAGGAGCGTTTGGTGGAGGTGCTGCTGGAGCTGTTGGCCTCCTGCAAGTAAGTCTGCTCCTTCAGAAGATCAGATCAGATTTAGTTTGATCTGATTTGTCCACATGTCTGTCTTCTCTGTCTCTCTGCAGACAGTTCAGTGTTTACTCGGACAGGAGGTCTCAGTCTCGTCCCAACAACCTGGACAGATGCAGGAAGGAGTTCATCAAGAAGAATCTGGTGAGTGTCTCTCTTTCTACCTGTTGCCATTTACCTGTCTACGTGTCTATTTGTCTGACTGTCTGTCTGACTGTCTGTCTGACTCCAGGTCTTGCTGGCCAGACAGGCAGTGAGGGCCCGGCGTAGACTCACCAGGCGAGTGGCCAAACAGCGTTTAATGGACGCCAGGAAACTCCTGAAGAAACTCCGCAAACTGGCTAAAGAGGTCAGAGGTCACCATAGGTCACTACAATGATGTCACAGGTTGAAACATGTTCTGAGGTCTGACACCTTTCCCTCCATCACCTTCTCCCTCCAGCCCCAGACTACCATCCCAGATGTGTTTCTGTGGTTACTGACTGGAAGAAAGCGATTGGCTTACGTCAGGATCCCCACCTACTCCATCATCTTCTCATTGGTGGAGGAGCAGAGGGGGCGGGACAGTGGCCGAGTCACCACCCTCTACATGAAGGTAACCGCTCCAACACTGATGTCCTTTAAAATCTTTGATGGAGCTCATGTTTCTGTCTCTAAAATCGTTGATGATACAAGTGAAGCATCCTGTTTTGCCTCTGGAAATCACTAATCAATGAATAAATAAATCAATCAATCAACCTTTTCTTCCCCAATTATGCCAAATCATTTAATAGAACATTTTTGATAATTTAAGGTGGCTAAAATATAATTTTAAAACAAACAGGTTCGGAGGTTTGAGATAAAATGTCTAAAATGGCTGAAAGAAGAAACACAAACTAATCACTGTGCTTTTATTTTGAAGGGCAAATTCAAATTTCTAAATTGATTTAATGGTGTGCTGTAATTGTTCCAGGAGTCTAATGCAGGAAAATAAAAAGTAGGTAATGTCACTAGCTGTTTGCTATTCTGTCTATAAAATAAAAAGTCTCTCCGTCTGTCTTTTCAGTCTCCAGGAGGTTCTGCCAGTGAGATCTTTGCGAAACTGGAGGTCTACCTGTGGCTCGGTCTGTCCAAGTACAGCAAAGAGGCCATCACCGGCCTGCCAGAGGAGTTTCTACCAGTTTATGAGGAGGAGGAGGAGGAGCAGAGGAGGCTGGTCCAACAGGGGAGGAGGAAGCTTCCTGCCAGTCTGTCCTGTCAGGGTGAGTCAGCTGAAACTCCAGCAGCAGGTTTAGATTCTGCAAGCTGAAGTTTGTCCATCAAAATAAAAGCCCATTGAATATTTGTACTTGTGAGCCATAGAGCTATATCTGGACCTGGTCATGTAAAGGTCGACCTCTCTCTTTTTCTTTTTCTCTCTCTCTGCAGACAGCAGGTACTTCCAGCTACGATGTCACCTGTACCAGGGGCGTGGCCTGTTGGCTGCTGATAGTGACGGCCTATCAGATCCCTTCGCCAAGGTCCTCTTCTCTACGCAGTGCCAGGTCACCAAGGTAGATGCAACGCTCCCTCTGGTTAGATGGTTGTAACTGTAACTTTGTCTCTTATAAAGTAAAACTTAGCTGGTCTACTTTTAACTTCTTTGGAAGAACATACAGCCTGCCAATCAGAAACAAGCATGTTCTGTGACTGCAGAGTCGTAATAACACCAGTAAACTGAACTTCATGTGTGTGTCTGTGTGTGTTCAGGTGCAGTTTGACACTCTCTCTCCAGCCTGGTGTGAGAGTTTGTTGTTCGACAGAGTTTTGCTGGAGGGAACGAAGGAGGAGCTTCAACAAGACCCGCCTCTAATCATCATCAACATCTACGACTATGACTCCATGGTAACGCCGGCGTTCTTCTTACCTGTGCTCCAAATCACATCATTTTTTACCTTTAGTGCGTACTTTACCTCGGGACGCAGATGGATATGCAAACTCACAAAACCCCAGTGGTTCAACCAGTTGGTGTCCTATGAGGAACTGCTAGCAGCTGCAGGTGTGACGACTGTTGACCCTCACGCATCTGCAACAGTCTGTAGCGCGAAATGTAAAAAGAAAAAGCGTACGTAAAGACATCACTCGGTTGTGGATCTGAATAGCCAGAAAAACATTGCTGGCAGTCTGTATTTGACATTTTGCTGTGTCTCAATTCAGGGTCTGCATCCTTCGAAGGACCCGGCCTTTGAGGTCTTTAAAGGCAAGTCCTTCGGAGAGACCTTGTTAACCGCGTCAGCTGTTGTTAAATGGGATGGTTTAGCTTTTGGAACATTTCCTGATTGCGTCACCAGATGTTATACCCTTACGTCACGATTTCTGCCGCCCAGGCCCGCGACAATAACGATCTACGCCACATGATGTCGCCATGTTCTCTCTTTCTTTCTTCTTTTTCGGGCGTGCAAAGAATCTTGGGATATGTGAGGCCACGAAGGATCGTAGCGGTGCATCCTCCAAAAAGAGGGAAAAGAAGGAGCATTTGTGTGCTGCATTTGGAGGAGCCTTCGAATTGGGACAGCCTTTGCGTGTCGTTGTGATGTAATTGCCCTTCAAATGCTCCTCCGAAGGATGCAGACCCTGAATTGAGACACAGCAAATGTTACCAGCCGGTGTCAGCAGGTCCTGCTTGAGTGAATCCGCCATTATGGGCAGTGGGGTACGGCAACACCACTTGGACAAGCCGAATGCTGAAAAGCAGTAAACGCGGAAATGTGTTCAGGCAGCTACTGGGACCTACTAAATGATTGGAACACATCCCATATAATCCTTCACATTTTGCTTCTGTTTCTATTTATGTGTGTGTGTGTGTGTTTGTGTGTGTGCAGGGAGCAGTTAAGCTCCTGGGTCGAGCCTTTGCTGAACCGGAGTTTAAAATTGTGGAGCAGCACTACAAGAAGCCGCCCCTCCGTTTCTATGACATCAACCTGGGGAGAGCGGCCGCTGGCGAGCTGTTGGCCGCTTTCGAGCTCATCGAGCTGGACTACTCTGGGTTTGGAGAGGTGACGCTGCTAATTTTAGTAGTTTTTAAAAACTCTTTAGTAGTTCTGGCCATCATTTTGTTCAGTAACAACAACATTGTCTATAGCTGAGATGGGAACAGGTGATATAGAAAAAATCAAACCTGGTAAAAGTTTGCTCCTCTTGTCTCTCGGTGCTGTTATTCACTCACAGAACTTCTACAGCCACTTCTACGCTGACGACACACATCTATTCTTCTCTCCTCTTTCTCTCCCAGTAGACTCTAAGGTGGTGGCACTAATCACTTGCCTGTCAGACAAAAGTGAAGCAGAGACATGGAGCTTTGTGTCTTCTTTGTGACACTGTAAATAGAGACCATGCTTGGGGATGATGGAATTACTAGCAGCTTATAAAGGACTCGTACCGGGCCAAGAGACAGAACCTCTGAAAAATATTATATATTCCAGTGCCATGAACTAATCTACTAACTGAGATGATTCCATTGGGTTTAACAGATTCTTTCTTAAATACCTGTGGTTCTAAATGCTGGTATGATTGGATCTTTAGATTTTTGTTTAGAGGGATGCATATTTAAGTTTTAATGATCTAGATGCAGTTGAATGCACTTACCATAAGTCACTTCGGACAAAGCCCGACAAATTAGGTTGTTGTAACACAAAAAACACAAGCCACCAGATGATCGGACGGGCTGGAAACTAACCAGGAGGCTAGACAAACTAATTTTGAAGAGAAAGTGAAAGTTAACTGTTTCTTGACTTGTCTGACTTCTTGTGGATGTCACCGTCTTTCTAGATTTCTGCTATTAACCTGGTGTGTACAATGTTTAGTGTACTGGCAGGAATGATGAAGAAAACTCACCAAAAGAGTTGTAATAAACCAGAATTATCCCTTAACAAACCACAAAAAAACAGAATATAAGATTTTTCACAAACAAAACAAACTGCTTCCCCTCCTGCAGCCCCGTCTCCCCAGCAGTGTGGACCCCCAGGATCTGACCTACTTGGAGGAGCAGAGATATTACATCATTCCAGAAGGCGTCCGACCCGTTCTGAAGACCTTCAGGATTGAGGTCTCGCACACACGCTGTTGTTGACATGTTGCAAATTAAAGTGTTTTATGGGTCACCTGACGGTTGAATCTGTGTAACTGAGTCGTGAAGGATGCTGTCTATGCATTTTTGTGTTCAGGTGCTGTTCTGGGGTCTCCGGGAGCTGAAGCGGGTGGAGCTGTTTGAGGTGTCGCGCCCCCTGGTGAAGATGGAGTGTGCAGGACGACAGCTGGAGTCTGAAGAGATCGAGAACTTCAAAACTCACCCCAACTTCAAAGAGCTGGTCCGCCACATCGACGTGGTCAGTGTCTGATCCACGTATCGGACTTAAAGAGATGCTGGTATGACGCAGGATCATGGCTAACTTCCTCCTTCCTGTTTTTTGGCCCATTCAGAAACTACCAGAGCAAGCTTACCTCCACCCTCCCCTGACGTTATTCGTGGTGGAGCATCGGGCGTTCGGGCGACTCGCTCTGGTCGGGTCTTGTGTGGTTCAGAGCCTCATGGATTACGCCCCACCTGAGCTCGGGGGGGAGCCAGACGAGGAGGAGGAGGAGCCAAAACCAAAGGGTAAGAGTGAGGAAGGAAGTAGTGAAGGTATGATTCACAGAAGTACTGTCTACTTAAAGGTTGGAGTTTTTTGTTGATTCATCAGTCAGTTATGTTTGCAAAGGCGAACTAACAAACATCAACCTGAAGTCTGAAGCTCTGTGACTGGATGTTTCTCACAGCTGTGCTCTCCGGGATTCGTACTTCAGTTCTCACCTAAAGATTTTTACAAACAGTTTGTCTTTGTGTCTCTCCAGTGAAGATGAACACGACGCCGCTCACTCCTCTGACATCAATGAAGAAAATTGGACTCAGCGGCCTGTCAATTAAACAGTCAAAGATTCCCCTCAACCCCATGAAGCTGGTTAATGTACTTATGTTAAACTCTCCTACTTTCTCCTCTCTGTGTGTTAAAAACATATAACCAGAAACTGCTCAGATAAACCTAATCCATATTTCACTTTTAATCAAAGAATGACTTGACACTTTGCCCCCTCAGGCTCCTCTGAAGAAGCTGATGAAGAGCGGCGAGGAGCTGGAGGAGGAGCTGCCTGAGAAGGAAGAACTGGACTGGTGGTCCAAATACTACGCCTCACTGGAGGAGATGGAGAGACAGGTGAGACTCTTTGAGATTGAGATTTAACCGTCTGTCTGAATAAATATGGCTGACATTTAATAAATGTCAAGTGTAATGCATGTAGAGTACCGGTGGCTTGAAAGACGCAGTGTATGAACGGTCAGGGAACAACGTCTAGTAACATGTAATATGTCATGTTAAAACTGAATTTCTTTATATTGAATATGTTTTACACGTGTCAGCTTTGAATACCTCAATAACTTATTGATGATGATGTGTTAACTGTCTGCAGGCTGCTGAGGAGATGGAGGCAGAGGAACAAGCAGAGACAGGTGCAGTTTTAACTTCTTATTTGGTATTTCAGCCATAATGTGTATGTTAAAATATTTGTTTGTTTGGAGCGTTGATGGTAAAGCTGCAGTGTCTTCAGCTGCAGTTCCTCTAATGTCCACTTGATGGTACTGTGGTGAAACTCTGACTTTGATGGAGACAACGTGGAAAAACTTGTCTCTGCAAATATAAAGTCAGTCTAGTTTTTCCTGTTTCTGTTACAGATATTCATCCTTTATGGCTCCAAATAGATGCACTTCCTCACCACTGTGCTTCCCGCTGTGCTTGAAAATTAAAAATAGTCTTAAAAAGACACACTTTCAAAACAAATGAATGCACTCAAGATCTTGATTGACAGGGGCAACCGATGAATGAACAACTGTGTTACAGAAAATGTATTTGTTGTCTGGTTTTTTTAGATGGAGGGAATCTGACCATGGCAAACATCGAAGATGAGGAGGAGGATGTTGTGGTGGTGGAGATGGAGCCTCCCAAACGCAAGAAGATTGCCACACTAAAGGTGTGAGGTCACTCTTTACAGTCCAGTCTGTCAGTCCAGGCTGCAGGCTCGAGTCTTGTGTTTCTCATTAGAGAGACTGTAATTCAAACCAGAGCCCGGATCAGAGTTTTGGATTCAGTTTGTGCAGAACATAATTCTCCTGACAGTCTGAGTCTTGATGTTGACAGACAGACGAGTGGAGGCAGAACAGATATGATGTAATCTTCTGTATTTTTGTGTGTGTGTGTTCCAGCTGTATGCAGGCGACCTGGAGTCAGAGTTCAGTCAGTTTCAGGACTGGCTGCAGATTTTCCCGCTGTACAAAGGCAAAGCATGTGGTGAGGATGACGAGGAGGATGAAGAGGAGAGGCTGATGGGAAAATACAAGGTATGGTGGATGGAAAGTTTTCTGTCTGTTACTTTGAAAACACTTTTTTTTTCTCCATACTGTCCATTAGGGATGAACGAATAATAACAAAAAACCACTAGCACCATTTCAGCACTACTTACAGAACAGCCTTGAGCAGATCAATGTTTGTGATCACACGAGTAAGAGAAACATCTACGGACGTTGTTTTTAAAAACCTGAATGAATGAAGCTCACTCAGCTCCCAATCAGGGTTTTTCTTGATCATGAGTACGAGGACATTGACAGATTTTACTTGGACGATCTTAATAACATAAAGGACATCGTCTTTCCTTGACACTCGTTCCAGCTGAGTACTTCTCCTCTCCATCCTCAGGGCTCCTTCCTGGTTTATCCGATTGATTCAGGAGACGAAGAAGACGGAAAGTATCAGATCACTAATGGAATCCCCAAAAATTCAGCCATCAAAGTCTTGGTCCGGGTCTACATCATCAAGGTACCTATCGATCCGGCTATCTATCTATTGAACAACAGCCTGTCTTTGTCTCTAATGCAGTGTTAATGTTCTACTGTCTCTCTGTTTGCGTCCTTCAGGCCACTAATCTGACTCCCACAGACCCGAATGGTAAAGCCGACCCATATCTGGTGGTCCGAGTTGGACAGCAGAGTCAGGACACCAAAGATCGATACATCCCGAAACAGCTCAACCCCACGTTTGGAGAGTCAGTGCCTGTCTGTCTACCTGCACCTGTCTGACGCTCTCTGACTGTCTGTCTGTCTGTCTGACTGACTGTCTCTTATCTCTGACGCTGTCTTTCAGGGTGTTTGAATTCACAGTGTCCTTCCCGCTCGAGACAGATTTGGTTGTCAGAGTTCTGGACCATGATCTTGTGGGTTCTGATGATGTCATAGGAGAGACGCGGGTTGACCTGGAGAACCGGTTCTACAGCCGCCACAGGGCCTCATGTGGACTGGCTCTGTACTATGACACGTTAGTACCACAAATACATGATAGTTCATAATAGTCTCAGAACTATGACACACTGGTACCAGAACTTGGACACACAAGAAACAAAGACTACAAGTCAGAACCAGTACTTTTACACAAAATTAAAGACACCACCACTTCATCAACAGCAGAATTACTTTACTTTATATGTTGTGGACTTCATCAGTACACCACCTGCCTCTTTAAACATTTACCTGTACCTCTGCTTGTCTCTCCCTCCAGTAACGGTTACAATGAGTGGCGTGATGCAAAGAGGCCGTCGGCCATCTTGGCTGAGCTCTGCAGGAAGAACGGCATCCTGTCCCCAGAGTACAGAGCAACTGAGGTCAAAGTCCTCAACAAAATCTTCAAGATCCCACCTGACGCCGTACCTGAAGGTAGGATAGACAGACAGGTACAGTAGACAGACGGACGCAGTTAGTCACTAAGTAAGAGATTAAATATCCTGAGGGGTCAACAGTCCATAATTGTTCCTCTGTGGACACAAATATGCACAATCACATCCCACTACTTGTTCTCTATCACTGCTACTATCACTACTGACACAACAGCACGACTGCAGCTCCCCTCACACTGCAGTAACCTCCAGCTGTGTGAGCTCTAATAAGACTCGCGTTAGTAACAGTGTGAACAGATCTGACAGCGGTGTTGTTGTTTTCAGCTCTGCTGAAGAAGAACCAGCGTTCTCCAGAGGAGCAGGCAGAGATGGAGGAACATGCAGCCCTGAGCGTGCTGCGCCGCTGGGGGGAGATGAACGAGTTCCTCCCCGGAGCTCTTCCTCTGGTCCCAGAACACGTGGAGATCCGGTCCCTGCAGAACCAGGACAATCCTGGACTGCCACAGGTGAGAACAATTACTACAGTACAGACAGTCACAGCAACAGCAATGACAACATATTACAATGTGCATTGCTACATGTGTACATGTGTTTCAGGGTTATGTTCACATGTGGGTGGACATGTTTCCCACGGATGTTCCGGCTCCGCCCACTGTTGACATCAAGCCCCGCCTACCTGAACAGTAGGTGGACACACTCTGAAACACAGTCCAATAGAAAAGAGAAGGAGTTCACAAAAATAATTTACAGTAGTCGATGAGAAGAGACAAAAAATGTTTTGATCCTGATTGAATTGTGCCACATATGATGTTTAAAAGATAATTATCCAAGTCAAGAGAATTTCAGTTTGTCATAAATAAAGTAAAATCTCATCTAGTTTTGTGTTAAACTGCTCAGTGAACTACATTGTCTCGCTCAACATGCGTCAGCAACACAAACATGGCCGCCAGCTCGGCACATTCAATTCAACCGGGATCAAAAAGTGATTTGTCTCTTTCCATTCATTACCATACAAATGTTTTTCTGACATAAGGTCCCATGAGGGGAACAGGAAGTGGCGGGAGTTTGTCTCTCTATATCTAACCTTTATTGTTGTTTCCATGACGACAGGTACGAGCTGCGTGTGATCATCTGGAACACTGATGACGTGTTTCTGGACGATGTCAACCCGTTCACCGGTGACCCGTCCTCAGACATCTACGTTAAAGGGTTAGATTGACAACCACACACACACACACACACACACACACACACACACACACGCACACACGGGGGATTCATATTATGGATTTTTTTCAGCTGATGTAGAGAAGCGATGGCCAATACCAATAAGATAACTTATAATTTCCCATTTTCGTATTTTAAAAATACTCCTGATCTGTAATTTATGCACACCTGAGGGTAAGAAAGGCTGAAGTTCTCATAACATTAAACTCTCCTCTCTCGTTCTTGTGAAATGTGTTGCAAAATTGCAGTTGTGTTTTCCTCCTCTGAAACTGTAAACGTCCACAACAACGACAATGTTTTAACTGCTTTATCTGCTGTAGTTATTGGACAGACTTTCACCCATACGGTAAATAAACAATAATATATACTTCCCAATACAGGGCTGATATTTATTGTGCATCTCTGGTTTCTTTGCAATTAAGATAAGACGGAACTTTATTTATCCAGAGGGAAATTGTCATGCAGCAGTTACAGTTTAGTACAAGGACTAATTAGTGTTTGAGCTATTTGTTTATCTCAGTCATAAACTGGTGATGATGCTGACTTTGTCCTGGATCTGTTAGCTTTAGCTTCGGGCTAATGGACGTAGACGGCACTTGAAAACTAATTAGTCATTTCTGCTCTCTGTAGCTGGATAAAGGGGCTGGAAGGACAGAAACAGGAGACTGATGTCCACTTCAACTCTCTGACTGGAGAAGGAAACTTCAACTGGAGATTTGTGTTCCGCTTCGACTACCTTCCTACTGAGGTACACACCTGAACCTGCCGATGGGTTCCACATGAATCTGACCATTATAGTGACCTCCTGACCTTTGTTCTGGTGCATCTCTACAACCACAACTGATCATTATTTTCCATCTTGATTAATCCATATGCTGTTTTTACAAATGTCTATTACTCAGAGTCAAAGGGAATGTATTCAATTGTGTCACGAGGGGTTGGAGGCAGGATTTTAAACTGTTTGCTTTGTGTAAAAAAATGTCCTCCTCCTGTCCTGTAGAAAGAGGTGGTGTATAAGAAGAAGGAGTCATTTTTCTCTCTGGAGGAGTCGGAGTTTCGACAGCCGGCTGTTCTGACGCTGCAGGTTTGGGACTACGACCGCATCGCTGCCAATGACTTCCTTGGTGAGACACAAACAGACAGCATTAAAAAAAAAATCTCTTTATAAATAAAAAAGGTAAATATCTCCTTTTCCTCTTCCTCCTTCAGGCTCTATAGAGTTACGTCTCTGCGACATGGTGCGAGGGGCGAAGTCGCCCAGCAAGTGTACGATCGAGATGGCGAAGGATCGTGCCAGCCCTCGACTCTCCATCTTCCGTGCCAAGAAGATGAAGGGCTGGTGGCCGCTGACTCGTTTGAAGACAGCCGAGGACTTTGAGAGGGAGGAGAAGGAGAAAGAGGAGGCCAAGAAGAAGGGAAAGAAGAAGAAGAAGAAGAAGGACAAGAGGAGCAAGATGAAACCGGAGGAAATCCAGTACACCGACAGCACGGGCAACACTTTCCTGCTCATGGTAGAAAAACACACAATATATTAATCTTAATCATAATGAGGAGCTGAGCAAGCATAAAGTCTTCCTTTTGTAACCCACGTCTGGTGTGTGTCTGTGTGTGTGTGTGTGTGTGTGTGTGTGTGTGTGTGTGTGTGTAACAGGGGAAGGTGGAGGCGGAGCTTCAGCTGGTGACATTAGAACAGGCGGAGGCCAACCCTGTGGGACGAGCCCGCAAAGAGCCGGAGCCTCTGGACAAACCAAAGTACGACACACACACACACACACACACACACACACACACACACACACACACACACACACACACACACACACACTTATTGATCTGCTTTAGACTCAGTCCAGGTGTGAGCAGGTGTAAACTGTCTCCTGTCGTCCCTCTAGTCGTCCCACCACAAGCTTCACCTGGTTCGTCAACCCGTTGAAGACCTTCATCTTCCTCATCTGGAAGAAGTTCAAGAAGTTCATCATCGCTCTGCTCATCCTCGGCATCCTCGCGGTCTTCCTCTTCCTCATCCTCTACACTCTGCCCGGGCAAATCTCCACCCTCATTATCCACGGATGAAGACACCTGCAGGAAGTCTTTCGTCGACTCGTCCGAGACGTAACAGACCGTCTGGAGTTTTATTTAACCTGATTTCTGTGGAACCAATCAGTAAAACTCATGATTTAACATGTTTACAATGACTGAACCACATTACCCAGAACCCTTATTATTATGAACACAACCTGGGTCATGGAGGAATAATCAGGGATTCATCCGTCACTAGAGGAAATTACTGGACACATATTACTGAAGATCTCAGTCACATATTTATGTTGTGTAAATTAAAGATAGTTTGAGTCAAAACTGTCCTGCAGCATCAGATAGATCAGCAAATTTCTGAAACATAAGCTTTAACTTTGTTGTATACAAGTGTAGGTTTGTTGAGTAAATATATTTGTGTTCGCACTTTTTTATTTTCAAATAAAATACATTCATGTTTTTGTTTGATTTTGCACTGACTCAGAACTGATTCACAAATATTAAATTTGACTTTTAAAGGTTAGAGGAGTGAAAGAAAAGTCAGACTTCACGTTGTCTTCAGTCTGAGGAACAGGAAGTGAGAAACGGTTTGTTTACGGATGCTCGCTCTGATTGTTTCCTCTCAGACTCTGATGATGTTCGAATGTTGCCTCAGAGACTAGACAGGAAAGAATGATGGAAAATGAGTATGAGGTTTAATTGTGCCACAAATATGTCAACTGTCAGATAACAGTGGTAAGTTATGTTGCGTCACATTGACAGCACTGCTCAAACCAACATGTGACATTTTGTAGTTCATGTTCCCCAGAGGATGAACCTTACTGACATTGTTGATCCTCTGACTTTTCCTTTGAGGTTCACATTTGTTGATTTGAATAAAATTTCTCAACGACTTTTGGACGAACTGCTGTCAGATTTGTTCCAGACATTCACGTCTCCCACAAGGTGAATTTAATGACTTCGTAAAACATTTCATTCAAGACTTTCAAGTTGTCCAATATCGGACGTGTGACTCAAGTCATCTGGTCCGAGTCTGAAACAAGTCTCAATAAATGTTTTCATGGGTGAGTGAAGTCCGCATGTAAAGCTCAAAGAGTCACGTCAACCTCCAATGTCACTTTAACACTTTAATATTTAATATTTAAACTGAAAACATAAAGTCTAAGTTCACCCAAAAATTAATTTTGGTCATTACTGCCGAAAGTCAGGTGAAGCTTTTTAGTCCAGGAAGCATTTCTGGAGTTTCAACACATTAAAGTAAGAAGGTAAACATTATACCTGTTAAGCACTGCAAGTAAGCACAGTCATTGTGAGCGTGTTAGCATTTTGCTCAAAGCACACAGCTGGCACAGCTGGAGACATTTTGGCCTCCAAAGAAATAAAAAACAAAACACATTCTAATAAAGCAAATTGTCAGATTATGTTACCTTGAAAAAGAATTTTAAAAATAAGTAGGTCTGGAAAATGTTTAATTACAGTTTATTGTCCTCTCTTAACTCACCTCAAAGAGGAACAACTTTTAATCAGAAGAGAAAATTCTTCATTAACTGATTTTTTTTTCATGACTGAATAAACTGAAAATAAACAAACTGACCTTAAAGGAAAAAGCAATTTCATACTGTTTTACTTTGTTTATATGTGGCGGACCCTGCCACTTTTCTAGCTTCAAACAGTGTTCTGGGACCTTACTGTTCTCTGAGAACAGTTTGTTTATTCAGTTATGGAATAAAACAAATATGTCTGAGTATGTAATATTACCTCGTTAAAATTGTAAATATTAAAGTCTGAGTTTGGATCTCTTCTCCAGAACTACACGGTGCCACTTAATGAGTCGCAATGTGATTACATCATTACTTGGTATCTGGAGGAAGTGTTATTACACTCTTTTCAATTTACATCACCACATTTCTCAGTTCTTCCTTTCTCTGTTTGTGTTATTGCCTCATTAAATATTGTAAATATGAAAATTCTGACTTTGAATTTCTTCTCCAAATCTACATATTGGCCCTTTACTCATGTTTGACATGATCTAATCAGACTCTGGTGTGTGCTGTGCTCGGGCAGCGGTGCGCGCTCCCGCGGCACACAGCCCCGCCGCCGCCGCCGCGCACCGTGAACGCGCCTTTCCATGCGGTTTGAATGAAGAAGGAAACGCAGAAAGAAAAAAAAAGAGAGAGAAAAAGATCAGCTGATGATGAAAAGACATGAAGCTGGTTCTGGAGCGGAGAACAGACACCGGGTTGACCCTCTCATCTGAAGCCGGTCCCGGTGTGCAGGGGTACCGGTCCTCCGCTCGGCCCCCCCGCTCTTTGTGACAGAGACCCGGGCGGGTTTCAGGGTTTTTTCCTCTGAATGAAGCAGCCGCACCGGAGGGAGACTCGGATCCACACGCTGATGACCCGGGAGTGTTTTAATGTTGCGGTTTCTTTGTCGGATCTGCGCGGTGAGGGTTTATTTTCCAGCTGGGTTGAATCACCTTTTGTTTGCGGGCTGATGCTGCGGTTCACAGTGAAGTCACACTGACGGAGCTCATCTTTTCTTTATCTTCCTCATCTGCCTCCTCAGCTCATTCATCTCCAGCGGACTGTGTGAGAGTGCGAACAACACTGATGGGATTATTCCACCTGGAATCATCATTCATATTGTTTTATTATTCATGATATTTGGCTGTGGGGAGCAGCGGTAGGGTTCCGCCTCTGTCTTTTGTGTGGAGCTGATCTGTCAGTCCCCGGACCGTGTTTAGTCCGGACCTGTCCCGGGTGGTCCCGGTGCGTCCCGGGTTGAGGAGCCAGCACCATGCCGGAGTGCGTGTCGGTGCCCGAGTTCCTGCATGAGGTTCAGGAGGACTGGAGCTCTCCCACCACCTCCTCCTTCACCTCCAAGATGATCAGCTGCAGGAACACCGTCTACCTGCTGGAGGAGGTCAGTATGACACAGAGGGTGGTGGTGATGGTGGCAGCAGCAGCATCAATGAACTGGAAATGTAGCAAGTCATTCATCATCTGCTGGGAACATGGGTGTAGATTTCAGTCAGGGAGTCAGTCCTGATTAAGAACATTTCTGGTGACAGTTCAAAAAACAGACAAAAATACGTAAATGCATGATTTAACAACCATGAAGGTGTCAGGAAAGAAAGGGGGATCAGTTCCTTTACATAAATTAAGACATTAATCGATGCAGAAAAAACATCAATGCAATAACATTCTTTTTTTTCAAGGTACAAGTGAATGTATTGTCATTTAAAAAGAAAGTTATGTTAAAAGTCCTACTGCATTTCTTTTTGTGAGCCTGATTGTTGATGATGAGTTCAGGAGTCTCACAGCCGGAGGAGTGAAGCTGCTGTGTAGTCTGGTGGTACAGCAGCAGCAGCAGCATTAATTAACTGGAAATGTTGCCTGTCATTCATCATCTGCTGGGAACATGGGTATAGATTTCAGGCAGGGAACACGTCCCCCCCAATAAGAACAATTCTGGTGACAGTTCAGCCTCCAACAGATGTCACACAATCTGTCATAAAACAGACAAAAAGACATAAATGCATGATTGATAACCATGAATGTGTCAGAGAAGAAAGAGGGATCAGTTACTTTACATAATTTAAGACATTAAATCCATACAGAAAAGACATTAATGCGATTTTCCAGGACACAATGAATTTATTACCAGGAGTCTCACAGCTGCAGGAGTGAAGCTGCTGTCTAGTCTGGTGGTACAGCAGCAGCAGCAGCAGCAGCAGCAGCAGCAGCATTAATTAACTGGAAATGTTGCCTGTCATTCATCATCTGCTGGGAACATGGGTATAGATTTCAGGCAGGAAACACGTCCCCCCCAATAAGAACAATTCTGGTGACAGTTCAACCTCCAACAGATGTCACACAATCTGTCATAAAACAGACAAAAAGACATAAATGCATGATTGATAACCACGAATGTGTCAGAGAAGAAAGAGGGATCAGTTCCTTTACATAATTTAAGACATTAAGTCCATGCAGAAAAGACATTAATGCGATTTTCCAGGACACAATGAATTTATTGCCAGGAGTCTCACAACTGCAGGAGTAAAGCTGCTGTCTAGTCTGGCGGTACATCAGGCAGATACAAAGATGACAAAGACAGTTTCTCAGTGTTGGTAATTCCAAGAAACTTGAAACTGTTCACCTCCTCCACCTCAGCTCCACTGATGCAGACGGGGTGGTGTTGTTATTACCTTTTACTGACAAGAAAACAGTTTACAAAGAATTAAGGTAAACCAACCAGTAGCACATACAAAACATAACTTAAGGCAAACATTAAATAGAGAAAAAACAAAGTTAAAAGACAGACAGACAATGTAAAAATCAATGTAGACATCATGAGACAGATGTTTCAGGGTAAAGATTTCAGAATTACTCATTTTGCACCAAAAAACCACTTGTTTTGTCAGAAAAAGTGTCTTTCGATAACCTGATTGTCATTAGTGAATCTCCTGTCTGACCTCCATCTCCTGCAACCTCGAGCAGGTCGGGATTTCTGGAAATATCAGCAGATAAAAGTTTAATTTCCTGAGTTATACACGTGACAAGGAACTTTGAGCTGGTTATGAAACAGTATGAGTTGAACACTGATGCGTGGTTATGACTTACATAAGCAAACAAGACCATCAGCGAGCAGATCGGCTATTTCTGCATAGTCAGATTCTGACTCATCCAGGTTTGATAAGTTTTAAAATGTAAACTGTTTCTTATTGTGGATGGCTGAGGATGAATTGAAGGGTGTCACAGCCTGAGGAGTGAAGCTGCTCTGTAGTCTGTTGCTACGGCAGGAAAACAAATTGGCTTTCTTTGTCCAAACTGTCACCAGAATGAACAAGAAATTAGCTTTAAAAAGGTTAATAAAGTAACTTCCTTACAGAACCTAAAAGTAGAACCAATGTTGCGTCACCCTGAGAATTTTTAGCCACTAACAACTGATTTCCTGCTGTGTAGCGCTTGATGGCTCATTTTCGCCTCGGGGCCTCCTTGGGGGGTTAATCTGTCCTTCACAGAGTCCATGATGACATCATCAAATATCACGTTTTGGAACGATGGATCGTTTCACAAAATAGTTGTCAGATAACTTTTTGTCCGTCTACAAATCAATTAATTAAATGGTTATTTTGAACAGTTTGTGTCGCTGTGAAGTTGCTCTGCTGCAGAGTTACGTCAGTTTCTGTGTGTTTGGGTGGAGGTGGGGGGTCTCACACAAACACACACACACACACACACACACACACACTGCTGGTCTCTGGAGTCACTGACCCGAAGACTTCAGCTCCTCGGCTGCCCTCTTTTTTTTACCCCCAACAGAGTCGGCATATGTTACCACGGCAACAGATTAATCCTTATTAGTATTCGCTGATATTGTAATTTAATGGTAATGAGGAGGAGCCCGAGAGATGATTATTAATGAGGATATGAGTTAATCTGCAACCTGCACACTGATCCCACACACGCTCCAGTTTAAAACGCCGGCCTTCGGCCGCTTCGTGACAGATTTACTCTGATGAGACTCACACAGGAATGTAGCTGCCTGTTGTCAGAGAACAAAGCTCGTCCTCTGTGTGTGTGTGTTGAGTCAGCAGGTGAATTAGTGCCTCCCAACACGCTCTACATGAACACACACACATGCACACTCGCACACACGTGCACACATTTTCAGCTGATTCCAATTGTGTGCTCTGTGTTCAGGTTCTGGACAGTGACCGGTTGGTGTTGCAGAAGATGAAGAAAGCTGCTAAAGCCAAATACACATCAGGACAAGGTACACACGCACACACACATAGAAACACACACACGTCACTTCCTGTACTAACGGTGCCTCCCTCGCTCCGTCAGACCACGTGTCTCACCTGGAGCAGTACATCAACTCGATGGAGAAGCTGTCGGTCAACTGTCACTCAAACGGAGAGTCGGAGGTCGGCTCCGCCTTCTGCCGCCTGGCGGACTTTTCTAAAGAGCTGCTCTCTCCCATGAAGAACCTGGTGAGTCATCAGTCAGCACTGTGATGTCACAGAGGTCAGAGGTCATGACACCTGCACCTGATAATTACTGTTAGCTCCTCAGTCTGTGACCTTTCTGGGGACAACTTCCAATCTAAAACCATCTGGGTGTTAACTGAATTTACATGTAACAGATTACTTAGTCATTTCCCTTCCATGGAGAAACTCTCTTTAAGATCTCATGATTGGCTTGAAACTGGTAAAGTCCATATTTGTTTGGGCAAACATGAATTAAAAACTTGTGATAAGGACTTAACTTGTCCATTCCAAACTTCACTTGAGAAACCACTGATTAAAAACCAAAGTTCTTAACTAAAAAACCTGTAATTTTTTTGAACGAGTAAGTTCCAAACTATATTAGAAGCATCTCTAATTACAAACTTTACCAGTATCTTCCAAAACTCATTGAGAAATCCTCTAGTTGAAAACCTCTGATTGGAGAACAGTTGAATTCAAAACTTTAATTGAGAAAACCTGTGATTTAAAACCTTTGATCTGTTCCAAACTTCACCGATAAACTCTTATTAAAAACCAATCAGCCTTCAATGACTACAGAAAAAAAAATGCAAATCTTCATTAACTTACTGTTGTTTATGTTTATGTTTATGCTTATGTTTATGCTTGTGTGTGTGTGTGTAGTTAAAGAGCATGCTCCACAACATCAACTTCTTCCTGGACTCTCTGGTTAAAGGAGACCTGAGGGAGGTGAAGGGGGTGAGGACTTCATCTTTACTTACATATAAAACCGTTCAGCTGTTAAGAAGAGTTGGTATTGTCGTACTTGCTCCTTGTGGCCTCAGGGTGGCGCTGTGTGTCACCTGACTGTTGTCATTGATGATGATCATGATCATTGATCATGATGTCTAAAGTGTTAACAGCCTCATCAGTACAGTTTATCTGAAATCCTGTTTCCTCTTCTGTCTCTTGGTCTGTCTTCTTGTAGGATCTGAAGAAGCCTTTTGAGAAAGCATGGAGGGACTATGAGAGCAGATTGTGAGTGATGAATTACCTCTGATGTTATTTTAAATGCACATTTCAAAGTCCTAAATATGTCTGCTGGAGTACTCTGATAGAAACCCAGATACTTTGTGTGTGTGTGTGTGTGTGTGTGTGTGTGTGTGTGTGTGTGTGTGTGTGCAGTAAGCAGGTGGAGAAGGAGAAGAGGGAGTTGGCTCGTCAGTATGGGATGGTGAGGAATGAGGTGAGCGGAGGAGAGATCGCCGAGGAGCTCGAGAAAGAGAGACGCTCCTTCCAACTGAGCATGTGTGAGGTCAGTGACTCTGCCTCCCTCTGTTCCATCTTCTTTTTCTTCTTCTTCTTCTTCTTCTGTTCCTTCTTCTTCTTTTTTTCCCTCTTCTTCATTTTTGTTTTCCACTTTCATCTTCTTTATCATCATCATCATCATCATCATCATCATCATCACCACCACCACCTCCTCCTTCTTCTTCTTCTTCTTCTTCTTCTTCTTCTTCTTCTTCATTTTTATCTTCTTCTTCTTCTTCTTCTTCTTCTTCTTCTTCATTTTTATCTTCTTCTTCTTCTGCTCTGCCTGCTCTTCTTTCTTCCTCCTCGTCCTGCTGCTCCTCAACGATTCTGTCAAAAACACATCCATCACAAACTGTGCAGGCGTCCCTCTATCTGATAAATGTCCTCCTCTCTCTCTCTCTCTGTCAGTATTTGATTAAAGTGAACGAGATAAAGACAAAGAGAGGAGTCGACCTGCTGCAGAACCTCATTAAACACTACCACAGCCACAACAAGTAAGAGCACACACACTAACACACACATACAAACACGCCTACATGCAGTTTACGGACCTGGTTTGTATTTACTGTGTGTGTGTGTGTGTGTGTGTGTGTGTGTGTGTGTAGTTTCCTGCAGGAGTGTGTGTCCACCACTCAGAGGTTGAAGCAGTACATGGAGGAGCTGAATGGAGTCCTGTCGACGGTACGACAACAATTAACAGCAGTGCTATTTAATATTGTAGCTGTAATGAACAGTGCAGCCTCTAGGTGGCGCTAACAGACTGTCGTGTTAATACTATTACTCAAATACTGCCCTGACAGTTTGAGTTACTTTCACTTTACTGGAATATAAACATTTCACGCTACTTTATACTTCGACTTCAACAAAATCAGATGCACAAATTGTATTTTTTTTTACTTTCCTACATGTTTTTAACAGCTTTAGTTACTCATTACTCAGCAGATTCAGATAAATAATGTAAATATAATCAACAAATAAATGATGATGTGTCATTACGGGTTAAATTAAAACTTCATCAATTCTTTGGTTTAATTAACAAGTCCCAACTCCCTACTGTCTTATGTTGCCTTTATTTCAAAATAAGCGCACACTATTGTTAAAAAAAACACTACTACTACTACTACTTATGTAGTATTTTTTAAATAAGAAAGTTACACTTACATCAAGATCTCATTTACAAGTGAGACATGAGTACAGAATAAAATTACATTCAACAAAATTTTGTAAAAGATAATAATGAAAATGGAGAAGATTTAAATATACATAAAGACAACAGCATGACACAATGTATTCTAAACTATTCTTGTCGTAAGTGATAAATAATTAATGAAAATACAAACATTTCTGTAAAAACATGTCAGAAAGACAAACTGCTCGACAGTATAAACAGACGCATTATAAATACATTAATGCATTTAAAAAATGTCCTCTAGGTGTGAAAAGGAAGAAAAAAACATTTAATTAATAAACAGTCACATCCAAAGAAGATATAATGTAAAACATCAGCCCTCTGGATTAGTTGAACTGTATAAGAAGGTCGACTCAGGTGAGCTGTTGTGTGTCTGCAGGTGAAGCAGCGTCAGGAGGAGGAGAAGAAGCAGCTGGTGACTCTCAGAGATCAGCTGAGGCCGGTCGTCCACACAGAGCAGGTCAGGGACACAAACACACACACACTGATGGACGTTATAATGCTGTTCAACAGGTAATTAATGTGTGTGTGTGTATGTGTGTGTGTGTGTGTATGCAGGACTCTCTACCTAAGCAGGTGTACAGTATGCATCAGCTGCTTGGAGACAAACAGTACGGGACAGAAAGATCAGGATTCCTCTACAAGAAGAGTGACGGGTGAAAAACTAACACACACACACTCAACAGTGATCATCAGTGTGTTTAAGTCCGACTGTAATTGTGTCTGTTTGTGTTTCAGGTTGAGGAAAATGTGGCAGAAGAGGAAATGTTCAGCTCACAACTGTTACCTGACCATCGCACACGCTACCGTGAGTTCACCTAAGCTGAACGTTCGCTTGGCCGCTCGTTCAACAAGTTAAAGGAACATGATGTAACTTCATCACATTGATCCTGTCCTACCACTGAAGTGACACAGTGCAGAAACAAGTGACCGACATGTTTACTTCAACAGGTTTTCAACACAAAACATTGTTATGATTTAAAAAGTTTTGTGTGTAGTTGTCAGCTACATTACATCTGATAAATTGTTACAGACCTGGGATCTGTATTAACAACAATGGAGTTGCACTGAGAAACTGTAGAGGGCGCCAAGTCACACAAAATGCAGATTTTTACTTAATGTTTCTTTAAATGGTGAAACTTTGGGAGGCTTTTATTGTGAAGGAGCCTGCATAAAAATACAATATTTTTGTAATATTTTAATCTTTTATTATTCCCTCATATTTTGAGTCAGTTAAAAAAAAAATCACATTTCTAAATATCATATACGTATCTATCTTTTTATTACTTTTACTTGTTTTACCATAAAACTTTAAACTTTAATCTGCAGAAGTTCTCAGCAAAGGGCAATTGTCTCTTTTTTAGCAAAAAGTGCAACATAAGATAAAAACTTGATGTCAGCATAGCATCAATGGAAAAAGCATCATCATCAGCGTAGCACTTCAGTAAAATACATCAATAAAACCCTGAATGAAATACGCATTACAAATAAAGATTTGATTGATTGATTCTGATCACCCCTCTTCTCTCTCTCAGCCTAACAAACCTCCAACCAGACTCAACCTGCTCACCTGTCAGGTTAAACCCAGCGTGGAGGACAAGAAATGCTTCGACCTCATCTCTCGTAAGACACTTTGAAAGTCATCTCTTCTTTTCCCGTCTCTGTTGGTCACATGTGAGATTAAATTTACGTGATTTCGACTGAGTTCCTATTTGTCTGTGTTCATCTCAAAGCTCTTTAGCCTCAATGTTGCTATCATTACTTTATAACCACAAACAAACACATACACATCTAAGTGTCCAGCTACACTATCTATTCTACACCTTCCATCCAATCAGAACCCTGAACCTAAAAAAGTTGTGTCTCTTTATAAAACAACAATAAACAGACTGTGACAATTTAATTCTCTTTGACACATACTGAATTGAAAACGGTATAAAAAGAATATATTTAATATTTGACCTTGTGTAAAGATTTATTGTTTTTGGTTTCTATACTCTTATTCTGACACTTTGTCCTCCAGATAATCGAACCTACCACTTCCTGGCTGAAGATGAAGCTGAATGTGTGGCGTGAGTCAAAAAAAGAAGTCTGCTGGTATCATCCTGTATTTATGATGATCGTGAAATTAAACGTGTTAAATGTGTGTGTGTGTGTGTGTTCAGCTGGATCTCGGTGCTCAGCAACAGTAAGCAGGAGGCCCTGAGTGTGGCTCTGGACGGGGGCAGGAGAGGCGGAGGTGGCGGGGAGAGCAGCGTGGAGGATCTGACCCGGGCCATCACTGACGACATCAGACGGATGCCGGGAAACAACAACTGCTGTGACTGTGGAGCGCCAGGTAATCTCTGTCAGTCAATCAATAAATTAATCTCCATCTCACCTCATCTCCACCCGGCTTTTACCAAACGTGCTGTCGATAACACTGTTTTGATGATAGATGAATTGTGGAGAACTTGTGAGGGACGTATTTTTCTATTTTCTGGCATCTTTTAAGCCAAACGATTAATTAAATAAATGGACAGCAGATTATTTAATAATGAAATGAATCATTTGTTGCAGCTCGAATAAGATAAAAAAAACAATTGTGCTTATTGATGCTGCTGTCATTGAAATCATTTAATGGATAAGACAGTGGCGATAAACCTTAATTCTGTCTCTCTCTCCGTCTGTAGATCCTGGATGGCTCTCGACCAACCTGGGCATCCTGACCTGTATCGAGTGTTCGGGGATCCACAGGGAGATGGGGGTCCACGTCTCCAGGATCCAGTCTCTGAGTCTGGACAGTCTGGGGACCTCAGACCTGCTGGTAGGTCTTGACTGTCGGCTAACCAGCTAATCAACCTGCAGCCCATCCTGTCGTCAGCTGGATTTAGTTTTGACACCTAAAATTGTTCATGGTGTAGCTGAATAGGATGCTCCAGTTACCAAAACTCTAAGATCCAACGTTAACCAGACGCCTCTGGAGCTGCTGGAGGTGGATTTCCCTCTGATGGAGCTGGTTTAGTGTTTTTTTTTGGTGGAGCCACTGTGATGTTTCTCTTTGACTGGAGGTTTTTACTCCACCAGAGCTCACCAGCTCCAGCAGCTGTCTGCCAGTAAACAGGCTCACTCATTAATCCAAAACACCAGCGTCTGTCCCTCCCCTCCCGTCTGTGAGTGCAGCCAGCCTGAAGTGGCCATGCTGCAGTTTTGGGCTCTTCAGCGTTTAGTTTTTCAGTCCTGGATGTTACAGTGCTTCGTTCTGACTCTGTTGTCTGGATTAGGGGGTTGATTTAATACTTTATACTTTTTCACATGGCGGTAACTTTGTTTCCTAATTGAATTTCCTGCTATTTGTACGAGAGCGCAAGTAATGAATTCTGTTCTCTGTCTTTCCCAGCTGGCCAGAAATGTTGGTAACGCTGGTTTTAATGAGATACTGGAGGCGAACCTGCTGAGTCCGTCACTGAAGCCCTCACAGCACAGCCACATGTAAGACAAGCACAAAAATATTGTTGTATTGTATTTTAAAGAAATAGTTTTTGTTATATGAATCTGACCATATATATATATATATTCTTTTCTATATTTGTCTGTGTCTATGTTTGTGTGCAGGGCGGAGCGAAAAGACTTCATCCTATCAAAATACCAGGACATTCACTTTGTGAGGCGCAGCCACAGCTCCAGCTCTGCGCTGCGACTCGGCCTGCAGGAGGCGACGAAGAGCTGCGACATCTACAGTCTGATCCACCTGTACGCTCAGAGGACGGAGCTGAGCCAGCCGCTGCACACACACATACAGGTACACACACACACACACCGGTCATAAGACAGGTAAAATCTCATGACACAACAGACACACTCAGCCGCGTGTTTCCATTACAGGAGAAAGGGGAGACGGCGCTCCATCTCGCCGTCCTATTGGCTGACAGGACGTCGCTGCACATCCTGGACTTCCTGGCTCAGAACTGGTCCGTCTGCTCTGACAATGTTTAAGTGTGATTTCACCCCTGTGTGTTTCTTCTGTGTACACCTGTGTGTTTTTTTTTTACCTGCATGTTATTTTCCCCTTCAGCTCCAGCGTGGACGTGCAGACGTCAGCAGGAAACACGGCGCTGCACTACAGCTGTCTGCACAACAAGAGCGACTGTGTGAGACTGCTGCTGAGAGCCAGAGCCAACACACACATCAGTAATACATACACAACAACACACACACACACGACTTGTGATGCCATTCTTAGAAAGTTAAAGTTACGTTTCATAGTATAGTAGCAGAAGTTCTGCTGATGAAGACGACAGTGAACATCTCTGTAAAACTTTAACTGTCAACAGAGAACGAGTTGGGAGAGTCCGCTCTGGACGTGAGCCGCAAGCTGAAGCACGGCGACTGTGAGGCGCTGGTGAGGTCACAGTGATGTCACTTCTCTACATGTGTGTATTGATGACAGCGTCATTCCATCTGTAACTCTGTGTGTGTGTGTGTGTGTGTGTGCGTGCAGCTGCAGAAGGCCCAGTCCAACCACTTCGACCATCACGTCCACGTGGAGTACGAGTGGAGGCTCCGCCGCGACGATCTCTACGACAGCGATGATGACTTTGAGGAAAGGGTAACCACGGCAACCAACAGCTTCATGCTTTATCTGATACTGTGCAGCTTTTTCATTTAAATAAGATATTATTCACATTTTTAGAATCATTTTTTCATATTTTATTGTTTCAATTTTCTGTTTTCTATTTATGCTTCTTGACTTTCACCACTTGCCTTTTATCTCTATTGTAGTTTTTTTATAATGTTTTTACTAAAATGTTGTTTAGTCCAAAATCTATTATTACATAATCACTGCCTGTAATGTAAATAATTATTTGTGTCGACAAACTAACTTAATTCCTCTTCTCCTCGTTCCAGAACGGTCCAGTGAAGAAGGAGCGCTTTTCCTCTTCCTCGTCCTCCACCTTCACCTCCTCCTTCTCCTTCTCCTCCCGTCCCTTCAGCTTCAACCAGTCCACCTCCTCCATCCCCCCGACGTCCTCTGGAGCAGCAACAGGAGGAGGAGGCGGGGGAGGAGGAGGGGAGGAGGAGGAGGAGGAGGAGGAGGACTGCTCAGTGTGGGGAGGAGGCTCGCCATGGCGATGGAGCTCCACAGCAGGCCCGTTGGCTCCGCCTCCAGCCCCCCGCCTCCTCCGCCATCCTCTCCGGCACCTCCGCTGCCTCCGAGGGTCAAAGGTGAGTCGGATTGTTCTGCTGTTTATAGTTTCACCTGTAATGTTTCCTGCTTTCATCTGTATGGAGAACTGAACCTGCCCAAATTAGAATTAGATAAAGAAATATATAAACGGCCCAACAAATTAATTAATTAATTAATATGCTGCTGTTTTAATCCAACTACTTACTTTCCCATTTAATTTTTCATTTTACTCAATCATTTATTCATTTTTTGTTACAACAAAGGTAAATAAATACATAGACAAATTATAGTCATTAAAAAATTTGTTAATGCCTCCATTTATTTTCAATATTACGTTTGGGGCATTTATTGGCATATTAATTTGTTTATTGAGCAATTTATGTATTTCTTTATTTATTTCTGGCCAATTCAGTCCTCTATACATCTGCTGTCTGACTCAAAAAGCAGCACACCTTTTATATTCTTATTCTCCTCGTGGTTCCACATATGTTGTTCATGCTGAGCCAGCAAGACCCAGCAGCTTGTTATAAAGGTTCGTAATCAAATAACAGCAGAAACATCAAAGTAGAAAGTAATTAAAGTTAATTAAGACATCAAAAAATTCAGATTCAAGATGAGAGGTAAAAATGGAGGTGCTGAGTTTCCATTAACGCAAATTAAAGCGAGAGCAGATCAGAAGAGAGATGTTCATGATTAAGCTTCTTTGCATCTCTTACCTCCTGTCGTCCTCCAGCTCCCAACGTTCCTCCTCCTCCCCCTCCTGCTGGGGGTGAGGGAGGTGGGGAAGAGGACGATGATGAGGGGGAGGTCTTCTTCCCCATGACAGGAAGCAGAAAGTCGACGCCTCCTCCTCCCATCGCTGCCCGACACAAGAGGAGCTGCTCTGAGTCAGGCAAGCGCGGTGACATCAGGGAGACACACTGCGATTAATCAGTCACTGTGATACTATGTTATTAACTCAATGTGTGTGTGTGTGTAGATTATGGGTTGCCAACCAGTCCCAGGATCTACAGCAGTCCAGACTCCTCCTTCAAGAAGTATGTGTGAGTATCTGAGACGCAATCAAGATGAATTTAAAACATACATTCAAACATTTCAACAATGAACCCAATCAAGGAAACGAGGCCTCTGATTGGATCCTTAGTGGCATGATGTCACGCTGGCTCAGGTAACATACAGCGCCACCTGCAGAGGGTCCGATGTGATTATGTGGCCTTACATTATCTGAACTGTAACAGAGTTGTTCTGCTGCCTCCTCAGCAGCAAAACGACTCATCTTCTCTCCATTGTTGCTGTTGACGGCTCAGTGGAGAAAACGCACTCCTACGCTCGTCTTATTGGACAGCAGAGACACGCTGTAGTGTTGTAGAGGGTTCAACAGAATTCAATAAGAATGCCTGACAGCCTGAGCACATAAACCAGGCGTAAAAACCATCAAACCCACTGGGATCGACCAGAAAAAGTCGCCATTAAAAAAACAACGTCATCATAAAATCAGATGAGACTTGTACAAGCATCCTTTGTGGATTCAAAATGTAAAAATTGGCTCTTCCTTTCCTGCATGACTGCACTTGCCCTGCTTACAAGGTGGTGCATTAAAAACAGATTCAAGTAGGTCGTTCTGCATGTGTTGGTTTGCTTGTTATCAGAGCACACATGGGCAAAATAAGGCCTGGGTGCTGGTTCCGGCCCACGGACCGTCTCATTCTGGCCTGTGACGTCCTCAAAAAGTAAAAACAACCTCCAATTAAATCAGTAAGAGGCAACACGTTAATGAATCACGAGGCGACCGACTACAGTGAGTCTGATTCCAACAGACTGTGTGTCGATTGGACGATAGGCTCCAATGACTGAACTTCAACAAGTCACGTTAAAGATCACGACCGACTGATGAACATGTGTCGTCCTCTCTGCTGCCTCAGACATGAAGCTTGATGGTTTTGCAAAGAGATGAAGCGTCTCCGCTGCTCCCATCAGGCTGAATCACGTGTTTTCATTCATAAATATCTTAGTTATTATTCATTCTCATCGGTTAGTTACAGTTACATTTGTAAACATCTGTATTACATCGGCTTTCTCCATTCAGTGCTGCCTTTACTACAGAGAATTAGTTTAACATAATTCAGCATTGTGTGTTTACTGTTTTTCGATTCAGCTTCTCAATTTGTGGCCCTTCGTTTACATTTTGTAAACCAGTGTGGCCCTCTGGGAAAAAGAGTCTTCTGCAGTCGCTGGATGGAGGAAGAACTCCTGACTGTGATTTAAGTGTGTGGAAAGTTTCCAGCAAACCAGCAGAACAGTAATAAATGAAATGATTTGAACAGATTACTAAAGGAAACAAACAAATCGTGTTTGAAAAATGTTTTGCCAGCTTAAGTATGAATTTCACGTGACTCCCAAAGCTTCAAACGTCATTGTTGGTTTGGAAAGCTCCTCTTTAAGTTTTACAGTTTAACTTCTGAACTATGCGTTTGGCACAAAGGGAGGAGAGATGCAGTAATGTAAATTAAAAAGACATGATCATGAGTATAATAAGATTTCCTTGTGATACCAGTTAATGATGTAATCACATCGTGACTCATTAAATGTCACACAGACATAAAGGGGCACTTTGTAGTTTAGAAGACTAAATTCAAACTCAGATTTTTTATATTTATAATAATAGTAATAAAACAGTATGAAATTCTGTTGTCCTTTAATGTCAGTTTGTTTATTCAGTTTATTCAGTTTATTCAGTCTATATCAGTCTCTTCTGATTAAAATGTATCCCTAAAACTGCGTAGTGCACCTTTAAAGTGAGTTGAAAGAGGATAAAACTGTAATCAAACATTTTCCAGACCTCTGTGCTTTCTAAATTCTGCTCATACTGCAACTTTAAAAGTAAAAACATGAGCCCACAGTGTCACTCGACGAAGGCGTCTTGGACTTTGATTTCACAAATATAATTCTCAGGCTAAAATTAGACGTAGCGAGATGTGTCGGTGCTTCGGCTCCAGTCTCGATGGCTGCTATAAGTTATCAAAGCCACTAGATGTCAGTGTGTCTGCTGAGTTTGAAGCTCTGAAGCTTCAAATGTTTTTCAGCACAAATTAAAAGAAAACCCCAAAGTTTCATCAGATGTTCTCTACTCGTCACTGCTTAAAAGTAATTGACGAAAGGTTAAAACTTCTAGTTTCTGGTTCAGCTTGTCTGATTTGGCTGTGCAGGGGAGAAACGTTGGACACTTTAAAGACACTTTGGTCACATAAAAGTAACTATATTTCACATGCTCGTGTTTGGGTTATTCATTTAAAGAAGGTTCCATCAACCTGTTGAAACGAAGCTTGAAACATTAAATATTGTTAATAAAAAACCCCAACAACATTTGGATTATGTTTGAGATTCCAGAGATGCCAGATGTGGTTGGCTTGATACTTTTGAGGAATGCGTCTAAAATGATGCAGCAGATGTGAAATATTTTTATCTGATGGAAAGGTTGACAGTCTTGTTTTTGTGGAAACATTTCAGAGCTTGAGGAGCTTCAGTGAGAGTTGAATCAACACGGCAGACAGCAAGTTTTTCTGCTTAATTTAAATGAACACAACATGTGTCGGGTTAAAGTCAGGAGCTGACAGAGAACACAGAGGCTGTACTGACCTCTGCTGGACTGGAGATGAACTACACCTCAGATAATAAACCTTTCTCTTCTCTTCTGTCTCTGCAGGCCGGCTTCTCCTCTCAGCTCGCTGGCTGAACGCCCTGACAGAGGTACAGAAACATCCAGCTCCTCCTCTCAGACCCAATTCTGTTTTATCTGCTTGGACTCTGATCAATTGTTTTTAAACTGTAGAGAAGTGTTCGCTCACGTGTGTCGACCACTGGAGGACGAATACCCAGGGTTTGATTGTAAATTCTAGTTTTAAATCCAATGCTTTGATCAGATTACCTTTTATATTTTCATTCAAATCATTGTATTTTATTTAAAATATACTTTATCGTAGAGCTGCAATGATCGGTTGGTTAATTGATTATTATTCGATCAAGAGAAAACTACTCGTCGACTATCCTTTGATTGTTTAAGTCAATTTTCATAAAACTCTCCAAACTTTTATGGTTCAAACTTCTCCAAGAATTTCCTGATTCTGACATTATGGTCAACACATGTTTACCTTGGACGTTTCTTTTGACTTTGTGAAGCTGTGGATCAATAACTGAAGGTCAAATTTCCAGTTGCTTCTATTGGATTTTGGCAATCCAATAGAAGCAACTGGAAATATTTTTCTTCTTTCTTTTTCCCTCTGTCTTTTTTTGGTTTTAAAGCAAAAAAATATCAAAAAATTTAAACAATAATCAATTATTCAAACTAACGTGACATTAAAATGTTTTCATTGATTTCTCCCCAAGGTTTTCGGAGGGCGGACAGTGACGGTAGCTCCTCCCACTTTCAGCACCATGTCAGTCAAGCCCCGCCCAACGGGTCCCCCACCAATCAGCGCTCTCAGAGCTTCGAGAGTGACAGAAGAGGCCCCGCCCCTCAGCCGCTTCCCCGCAGATCATTGGTGAGATCTTTAAAAAGTCTTTAACTCCCCAACAACCGTAAAAAAATACTCAAGTACTGTACTAACTGTAGTTTTGAGGTACTTGTACTCTGAATGATTCCATTTAAGCTACTTTTGTCCTTCACTTTGCTACATTTTAAAGGCAAACATAAAATTTTTTCCTTCACTGTATTTATCTTATAAATTAAATCATGAGTGTCTCTGCAGATTTTGATTATTATTACTAATCTAAATTGGCCTTGTTTATATACAAATCATATTTATTTTTCCTTTTCATTTCTGGAGTATTAATCACTTGTGTCCATCAGCCTCGTGGTTCGACGAGTCGTCGGGTCGAGGCTCTGTACGACTGCCAGGCCGACCACCACGATGAGCTGAGCTTCTCTGAGGGACAGGTGCTGGTGGTCCTGGGGCAAGAGGACAGCGATTGGTGGGTACGTATCATCATCCTACGCTCTGATTGGTGCTCCCGTCCCAATGAAGGGACGGAGAAAGTGTCCCGGATGATTGTGTGTACCGGTTTGTTCATGTTAACAAACCCTTTATATCATCACTTTAACAACTGTGACTTTTTATCATGATAATATGAGACTTTTAAAAGCAACAACTATGATGAAATATCTGACAAATTTTGTCACTGAATAAAAAAATTTTAAAAATCGGAAAAATTAAGTAATTACTGTTAAAATACGAAGACGTGTTCATCCAGTATCTGTAAACATTCTGTAAAATGCCTAAATATTTCAAATATTTCAAGTTTTTTGAAAAAAATTCCTGTAGAAGTTTTTTGAAGTTTTTAGAAAAATTTCCAGGAGAATTTTTGAGGAACATTTTAATTTTATTCAGAAAATCTTATTTTAGAAAGATTTTCAGGAGAATTTTTATTGAAACATTTTCAGGACAAAAATTTGGAAGAATTATTTTTTTTTTAAAAATTATTTTTTTCATGAGAATTATTTAGAAACAATTTCAGGAGAATTGTTTTTGGAAAGTTTTTCCTGTAGAAGTTTTTTGAAAAAAAATCCTGTAGATTTTTTTTTAAATTTCTTTTTGGGAGAATTTTCGGGAAAAATTTAAAGTGAACCTTTATAGAAAACATTGTGTGTGTGTGTGTGTGTGTGTGTGCAGCATGGTTACATAGAGGACGAACCGGAACGCAGAGGTTTGTTTCCGTCCTCCTTCGTCCAGCTGCTCTTGGACTGACATGAACCTGGACTGGACCAGGACCGGTGCTGACCCTGGACCAGTTCAGATACAGACCAGAACCTGGAGCCTCAGGGGAAGCAAACCACAACCAAAACAGATCAGCACCGAGCAGTAGGAGCTGAACCTCGGGTCTGGTCTCACCCAGACCGGCTCCAGAATCCTGTGAGTTCACGTGATCACGGTCCAGCCGCGGTTCCTGTTGTCAGCCATGTTACGCCTCATGTTGCCATGGAAACATTACAGATGAGACTGGACCCTCAGGTCATGTGGTAATGTTGCCATGGAGACGGCCTAACACAAACTGATCAGGCTGACGTTGACGATACTTTTATTTATTTATTTATTTATTTATTAAAACTGTAAAATAATATTTTATTAAGCACACAACAATCCACCGGACTTTTATTTTGAAGTTGAACTGAACAACTGTTTTCTCATTTATTTATTCTGATGATTTATTGTTATTGATGCTGTAGAGGTCCCACCACACACGCTGCCTATGTCAAGCTCCGCCTTCATGGAGGGGCGGGGCTTACAAGGTCCAACACGTGACCAGAGCACAAAGGATTGTGGGAGGACTAAAGGACAAACACCTGGAGTGATTTTCATTGTGCCAACTTCCAAATTGTTCCCTCTCTGCCTTCATGGAGGATCTGTTAGAATCACCTGGAGGGGACGAGGAGTGAGGAGGCTTCTGAAGGAGCCTCGAGCGAGGACACACAGGTGTCTCCTTCCTCTCACATCCTCACTGGGAGGAGCTCAGACACGTTGAAGGCAAAAGAGGAGACGGGTTAGCATAATGAAAAACACCCCAGATGTCTGCCCCAGATGCAATCCATTAAAAGTCAGAAGACGATATCCGTCTTCCAATTTAATGAGTTCGAGTGAATCTGCTCGGGAAAACATGGACACCTGCCTGCAGCAAACTGATGTTTTTATGGCAAGTCTCTGAACTTCACAAGTGTTCACAGCTGCTGGTGCAACAGATTAGCACACGTTAAACAGAAAGAGGAGCAGCAGACCGGTACAGCATTAACATAAGACTTACAAAGACTAAACAAGCACAAATCAAAATAGAAATCAAAATGGCGACTATAACATTGTTGCAGCATGTTTCACAACACAAACATACAGTAATAAAGTACATAAAGTAAAAGTTGATGAAAAGGTAAAAGACAGCTGCGTCCGCTGCCGTACTGCTGTGACGTCGTCTGTGTTTCTGTCAGTGACGTGAGTGAGGCCCGTCGGATCTTTATGATCATTGATTTTTGACTTGGATGACCATTAAATTTTCAATGTCTGAGGTAGTTTTCATCCAAGTTTTAAGCACAGTGGATAGCAGCAAAATGTTGCGTTCATGTGCAATCGGAAAAAACATTTTTCATCAGGAAAATTCAAGAAAATGCCCTATGGAGCCTTGTGTTGATCCATTTTTTTTAAAAGTCTGATCTGATTTTTTCCCTCCTGTGTTTATGTGTTGAGACAAGTAAAGAAAAAGTATTAAAATAAAAATTCAGGAGAATTTCTTTTTTTTTCCTCCATGTGTGAAACCAAACATATTCTTTCTTTCTTCTTTACATTTCAGGATTCATAACAAAGTTTACAGGAGAATTTAAAAAAAAAAATTCAGGAGAATCTTTTTTTTCTTTTTTTTTTACATTTCGGGAGAATATAAACAATTCAGCTGAATATTTTTTTCATGTGTGAAACTTTACCATTAAAAACTTTCCCTGAAAAATATTTTGGAAAATTTTCAAAAAAAAAAACCCTTTCAAATTTTTTGAAAACTTTTCAGAGGATCTTTTTAGAAAAATGTTCAGTTGATTTTTTTTTCTAGAACATTTTTTAGGAGAATCAAAAAAAATTGAGAATTAAAAAAAAATCTGAATTTTTTTTTCATGTGTGAAAACCTCCGCACACAAAGACAGTTTTCCTGAATCTTGTTTTCACAATTGAGGGTCTCACTCTCACTTTTTGAATAATGAAAAATAAAAAATAAATCTCCTGAAACTTTTTCCAACCAGATCTCGAAGGGTAAACACAGGAGAGAAAGCAATTTAGATCAGACCTAGAAAATAGATAAACAGAAAAACAAATTCTACAGCTGCCCCTCAGGGCTGTTGTAGAAGTTGGAACAACAACTCGGAAAATCTGGTAAAATTTTAGTGCACGAGTTGCTGATTTAGCGATGAAACGTGGCAGACGAACATAAATGCCTGGCAGATCATTAGAAAGCCACGTATTGTATCGTCATTGTAATGTTTCCTTTGCTCTGCCTTATTACTCAAATACTGGAACCAGTAGTCACGGTGTTATTTAACTGCTCTTAGTGATAAAATGCAAAATGACTTCCATGTTGTTCCCACATTCTTCTGACATGTGGGAACAACTTGAACGCAGCGAAGTAGGAGGAACAACTTCCCAACTTGGGTCATCATACAAGGAGCACGTGAATGCAGCATCTGAGCCGAGTTTCACGCCTGGTGGACGGTTTCATTGCACTTTGTGGTATCCGAGGTCGTTGTTATCAGAGTTCCCAGCACAGTGGATTGTAGCCTATCTTCGGGGGAACATCAGTCGGTCTGTAAAATGTGGTCATCAGAGGGGGCGGAGCCTAAAGAGAGGTACAGCTGATGCTTCCACTGCCTTAAACGTCACAAGATATCATTGCCTCAACGTGTGAGTAAAGTGCTCAGTTTCTGGGTCAAAGGAAAATATTTTTCATGCTGTAGTGACGTTTCGTGTCATCACTTCATACCAAATTAACTCAGTTTCAACAAAAGCCTTTTATAATTCTTAGTAATTTATCTTGTTCTTAGTTAAACTGGAAGCTGAGCCGAATGTGTTTCTGTTAATGTTCATCATAGTGCCGACAAAACAGCGAGGACGAACTTCTACAGACATCAGATTCTCAGCACAACGTCTCTCTTTGAGTTTGATTGTATCAACAGTTACCTCCAGAGTTTTTGATGGGACGGAAAAAAAAACAAAACTCGCTTGATTTTCTGTTTCATATTTTTATTTATTTCAAAGTGACAGCTGTGGGTTCATGTTGTGTTGAAATATCACAGTGCTTCTGTCTGTTTGGCAACTATGAATGAATGATGTGATGAATGAACTGATATCAGCAGGTTGTCTGTTAAGTGAATTTAACATTGATTTCTCTTAAGTCAAAGATAGTCACAGTTTAAACATGATGAGCTGAATTAAAGCTATGATAACTGAACATACATCATACAAACATCTTGTTTGGTTAGTTTTTTTTTTTTTTGTGTTGCACTGATCTAAATATACAGATCACAAACAATCGTTTATGACGGAATTACCAGCAGCTGATTGGTTGATTTGATTTAATCTGCACATCCTGCATTCATAAAGGAGATAAAACTCGACATTTCCAGACTGCAGGGAATCTAACAAGCACAGCTTTGGATTTATACTCACAACAAACTTAATTATTTTTCAGTGCGAGGAAGTAAATCTTTCTACTACGACTTCGTCTGCAGATTCCAAAATCTTGCATCCAGATGTTAAGTCCAGCTCAGGGCTCCAAACGGGCTGCTGCTCTGTCATTTAGTGGCTGGACGCTCCTCATAAAGTGGATCATTTCCCAGTTTACCAGCAGGGTTTTTTTTTTTTTTTTCCTTTTCCCAGAAAAGCCAACAAAGTGTTAAATCTCAGCAGTGAATGAAAACTATAAAACCGTGCAGCAGCAGCAGCAGATGTTTCAGATTAAACCACAGCTTATGATGACTCAGCGTTCAGGTTTTTAAAGAGAACGTGCAACTTGTTCCAGACAAACGGGTTAAACTTCAAGCCGAGCCAACGACAGAGCAGCAGCCTCCAGAAAATGATTCAGCATTTAGGATTATTTATAGAGGCCTCAGTCTGCTTCAAAAGAAGTGCTGGTAGGATCGTCTAACAGCGTCTGAAAGCTCCCTTTGCGACAGCTGCTTCTGACAGTTTTTAATCACACCGAGGAGAGACTGTCTGAGAGTCTGCTCTGTTATTCCCAATTGTATGAATCTTGGCTACAGAGACGCAGAGTTGTTGGACAGAGCTCAGGGAGGTGGTGGGAAGCAGCCAGGAGGAGTCCGTGACTGCAGCCTTCCCACTCAGCTTTCCAGTGCGTCTGTTCGGAACAACTATAAACACTTCTGCCTTCAGACACGGGCAGGCAACACTTCATACAAACTAGTTCTTTCCCGACTCTTTAGACATCATCCCAGCGAGTTTATTTGAAGCTGACTGAGCTCTTTCCTCGGCGGTTTCACACTGGCAGATTGGTCTGAATCTGGATCACCAGAACTTCTGTAATGTCATTCATTTCCCGAGTCGACCTGAAAGTAACCGCCTCAGATCAAAAGTCAAAAACCAATTGTCCAATTCCACAAGAAAATCTCTAATCCAATGTTCAAGAAAGATAAGAAACTACAGTTTGAGCTGAAGCAAAAAAATAAAGTTACAGCACAAATTTACTCAGTTTAACAGAGTGGCACGGGTTGACAAGCGGCTACAATAAAAACGTTGCTTGTGTACTTTCTTCTATACACACAAGCGAGACCTCGCCAAAAGCCAAACAAAGATGACCTTCCCTATGCTGCCTTTATTAGTTAATAACAGTGAGATATTAATTAGGGGGAAAGACTTCCAGGATCTCTCAAGGTGGAACATTTTCTTGCACGTTACTGATTTACCCGTCGTTAATCAATCAGCACAGCTAAAATATCCAAATGACATCTTTGAACATGCCGTTTTCATTTGCGTGTTTTTTTTTTTGGCTCTCTTGCACTCCATTGTTTAAAAAATATTTATCCCACATTTTACTGCCGACTCTCACACAATGCAAGTATTTTTAGGGTCCCGAGAGCATCGTGTGATGTTTTAGCTAACACTATGTCACATTGGCTTCAGCTGGGGTCAGGCTAACGCACAGCCGGTCAACACCGGATTATCTTCCTATTTAAAATACAAACTATGAATGTAGACGCAGACGCAATTATGTTACTTTTCCTCCAAAGAAACAATAACATTTGCCAACATTTCCAGCAAAGGCACATTACTATAATATAAGATGCAGCTGACTAGTGCAACAGGTCAAGCAGCTGAACAAGCTTCTGAAGAACTGATCATTTCAGGCCGATGAAGATGGTTCAGTTCACATCTGTGATCATTTTGAAAGTAATTCAAAGTTAATTTTGAAGACACAAACTATGGGAAAATTAACGTAACGCATTATAACTTAATGATAATTTGAAAGACGGCGTGGTTCTGTTGCAAACGTGCTGAACAACTGTATTTGTTTGGTCTGCCGCTAACCTTGCTTGCTTCTGCATGTGCTGTGTTATAAAGGCAGTCCAAACAACGGGAGGATCACAGGACTTATACAAACACAAAAGCGCAGCTGAGAGAAAACAGTCGTTCTAAGACGAGTGATCTAACTCAGGTTCAGACTCAAATCAGTGTGAAAACATCTTGAAACTCCTCATCGTCTAAACGAAGCCACACACATTCAGATGACTGTGATTGACAATCAGCAACAGTGTGTACATTCACAGTGCGGATGCGTCAGACGTCCCTCCACCTGTGAGTCCAGCAGACAGCTGACGGACTCCTCTGCTACCTGCTGGACTGTTCAGTCTCTCTTCTTTCATATGGTTGGTTATTTTTGGTTGGACTTTAGTACATTGCACTACATCTTCCGTTCATTCGTGCACCACACACACACACACACTGGTGATGTTACTGATTGTTTGAATTTGTCCTTGTTAAGTTTTGTTTAATAAATCTTTAGTTAAAAGCCGTGCACGATCTCCTCGTCTTTGTCACTCGAAGGAGTAACATCACGTCTGTCCACGAAGTTCAACCGACAGCAGCTCTACTCGCTGTGTCAAATCCTCAGTTATGATGTTGAGTTTGGCTTTATTGCTCACATCAACTTTGAAGAATACCGGAGCAGAAAAACGATTCAAAGCATCAAATACTAATCAAAACTTCCTGTCTTGTCAGTGGTATCTGCCGTAAACTTGCAGACTGTCGAGTCATCGCAGAACACGTGAAAAGCTCAAACACAGGCTGAGAACCTCACACAGGCTCCTCCCACTCACTGCCTCCAGCTCCATATATGGACGAGACAGGAAGTATCATTGGTGAAAACTTAAAAACTTTGTGTCCGTACTCCCTTTACAGTCTTTCAGGACAGAAACATTCTCCAGAGGACGGTTTCAGATAAAATAAATGGATGGATTATAAATGATATGAAATTAAAACGTCTTAAACGGTGGCTGGACAGAGAAGCAACAATATGGCCTCTTTGTTCCATTTCTTCTTCAGGACAAAGTGCTTTGATTAAAAAAGAGGTTATCCCCATATAATGTCTATAAAATCCAATAAAAAATATATAAAAAGTCTGTGGTAATTTCCCGACCAAAGCAAAACTTGGGTGGTTGATCCCCGCAGTCGCAGACAGCAGGACGGTCCGTCTGATTCAACAGTGGAGGGTCCCGAAAAAACAGTTTGTGTTCAAGTTGAGTTGACAGGGAGTCTATCTAAGCCCCGCCCACCTGGTGGAGTCAGCAAGTTTAGCCCCTCCCATCCAAAGGCTCAATCCACAGGTAATCCTGGTATTTAAAAATGTCTCTGCACAACAGAGGCTTCAGTCCAACTCAAGGCAGGCATGTTATGATTGACGTGCAAGAAGTGAACAGGTCTGATTCCCGTCCACGTGTCCGAATCCTCCCAAAACAAGTCACGTCTGGCAGCCGTTGACGTCCATAGTTGGATTAATTCAGTGCCAGAGGAAAGGCCGCAATAAACCAGACTCAGCTGGATACCAGACGAGATGGTTCTTGGTCTCAACAATTAAGTGGTGAATGATCGACTAGTCAGTCAACAGGTCAACCCGACAATCTGTAGGTGTTTTAAGTCCGTCTGCACGCCTGTCTTTGGGTCAGTGGTCGTGTCACAGGTGCAGACTGATCTTTCCCTCCTTGTCGAGCTTGTGGATGATCTCTGTTTCGAAGTCGGCGCTGTGGACACCGGTCTTCCTGAAGGCTCCAGCATAGCGGTTCTCCTCCCAGTAGTGATGCCAGTTCCCCTGCTGGTCGGCACCGTAACCGAACACCGACACCTGAACACACAGGAAGTGGAGCCATGATACACTGATTATTTTTTGTCCGAGTACTGAGAGATATTATGTCTCAAACACTGATAAAAATGAAGAACGTGAATCTGGTTGCTGTCTCATTGCCAACATGCAATGATGGAATGTATTGAAGTACATTTGAGGTACTGCTGAATTGTGCTTTTTACTCCACTACAATTTTATTTGATAACTTTAGTTAACACTGACTTTGCAAACTGCATGCTGCATAAGAGCCAAAAGTAGCAAATGTTTAAATTGAATGTATTTTATCAGCAATCAGATAAAAAAGAAAAAAGAAAAAACAGATTCTGATAACAACGAACAAGCTGAACATCGGAGCCAGGCTGATAATCTGTCGACTCATATTGTACAGCATATCTAAAGATGTAAATATATGGATAATTTACTTTCACTTCACTTTTGATACATAAGTACATTTGAGATCAGAGACTTTATGACTCAAGTATTATATGTGTGGGTGACTTACACGTGTAACAAAGTAATATTCTAACACATTATCTTTACTTTTACTCAAGTATGACTTTTGGATACTTAATACATCCCTGACAAGAGGACACGTTTCCTCAGCAGTCTTTGCTCTCTGTGGCTTTACTACAGGACATGTTGACAACTTGTGTTTGACTGAATACTGGAGTGGACTAAATGTTGTGCGGTATGCAGGAGACAGACTGTTACCTGGTCGCAAATGTGCAGAGCAAAGATGATGGCCAGCATGCCGGTGGATGGGTAGCGACCGTGGCGCTCGGTCCAGTGATCATTAACATACTTAAAGAAAACCGGGTTCACCACCAGAACCTAAACACACACGTGCACACACACACACACACAAAGTTACTTTGTTAACAGGATCAATGTGTCAGGGTTCATTGGCTCTCCGGCAGTTTCCACATATTTTGCAATCAAGTGTTTATCCAAACTGCAGGAGCTTATCGAAGTAAAAATAAATAATCTGAAAACAGCTGAAGAAATAAACAAAAACTGTGTGAACAAGAACTGACTTAACTTTAAATAATTAAAATGTGAGAAACAGAAGAGCGTGTCACCTCTTAAGTACGCTCACATGTTTATCGACAGCTTTATGGTTGAGATACAGACGGAGCACGACTGACAATTTATCTTACCTTGTCTTTATCAGCCTCCACTCGCTCTTTGACCCTCATGTAGGTCCTGAACACACACAGACACAGAAGAACTGGACATTATACACTATATATTTATATAGAGGTAATATGCGATATGAGAACAGAGTATTTTATGTTTCTCTTCATCGATTTACAACTATATTTACAGTATATTAATGCACATGTACACACATACATTCTCATTTCGTCCTGTCTGTTGTACATGATTTACGTCGTACATCTTGTTAATAATTGCTGATATAATATAACATGACTATTATCTGTGTACATGAACATAAAAATACACACTCAGCAGTAATTTCAGTCTGTGTCTGTACATGAATATGTGTACTTTAAATTTAAGATACATCAAAAATCAAAGTACACACTTAAAGTTGTGACTTATTTATCTCCTGTATGCTGTCTTTATGTTTTCTGTCCAGTATTGTACTTCTATGCATTATACACACACACAAGTCACTTTCTTCTGTATGGTGCAGATTTATATAGTACAGTATGTATGTACAACATTTCACTATATGAATATATATACACACTATATACACATATTAGATTGTGAATGTATTGAACAGAAATTTTTCTTCATGTGTATATTTCATGGAACGCTGTATATGTATGTATATATATTTTATGTCTGATATATCTAATATAATAAAGTATATTATATAAACATGTCATCCTCTATACACACATATATATACAGTTTATATAAATGTTTATATTATCTAGTGCATTTGTCATTAATTGTCTTTATTTGATATATACTGTTATGTTTTTTCTAGGGTTTTGAATATCCACTTTATTCCCAGGACACTAATTTTAATTCTTGCAATGATTCCTACAGTGTATCATTCATCCATGAAGATCCATGTTAGCAAATTTGTCGAGTGAATACTATTAGCTGATGCCTCTGAAGCCTTGAAAGTGCTGCCAGTGCGTTAGCTATTATATTAATTTTTAACTTTCACCAGAACCCACAATCGTTTCCCCTTCACTTCACCAAGAGAGTCAGTTTATTAGGCTCCCTAAACTAAAACTACGAGTCTATCTCTGTAATCAATCTGGCCTTCAATAAATGTTTCACTCAAAGTGTCTCAAAACAGTTTCATTAACTGAACATAACTGAGTGTGTTTCTCTCTGTATTTGCTTGATGTTTCGTACATTTTCACTGTGCCGGTGGACAGCGCGCTGGTCAGCCACTCCAGGTCTCTCAGTTTGAATGGCAGGAGGACGAGGCTGACTCCATGTTTGATGTCCACTGCGCTCTCTGGGTACAGGAAGTGATGAGTCGTCCGATTCCCAACGTCGTTCTCAAACCCTCGAGTCACCGCCTTGTTCATCCTGTGGAGGAGAAAGATGAGGAAGATGAGGGGGAGGAGGAAGTCAGGAAGGGTAAGATGTGTGACTTAGACACACATACCTGATTATGGAGTCGTGGGAGTCGATGAGTTTGCCGTTTCCAGACTGTCGCAGTTTGCCGGAGTTGCCAACCACTGCACACCTACGACAGCGGTCAGGGAGGGGCTTGAAGTCTACAGTAGGCGGGGAAATGACCTGGAACATCGCCGACATCACTTCCTCTATTGTTTGGCCGTTACCAGAACGCTGAAGACTCTGTGGAGACGCAAAACATATTATTTTGTTTAAATGTTGCTTTATTAAGATTTTTACATTCTTTTGATAGTTTACATTCAACAAAAATGATACTGAAAGTATTTTTTCATTCTAACTCTTGTTTCATGCTGTTGATTGTTTATACATGCTCTTACAGTAGAGCGAAACTACAGTACGGCATACTGTTGGCTCTTTTTTGGCTCTCACACACATTATATACAGTAAACTGTGGATCAGACTGATGATGTTAGCAGCATTTCTACACCCCCCCAACCCCTTTAATCTACTAATGGGTTCTGCAGCAGGACAGAATCTATAAATGCAGGAAAGAGATTCAGACGTTTGGCTTTTCATCCAGACTGCTGACAGCCTCGACTAAAACCACGTAAAAGACTTTTTTACGTTTCAATTTTCTGAAGTTACAGATTTTCATTAATGGGTCCTGACTATTTACTGAAACACACTGTATGACCATCATGCAGGAAATTTGCTCTACTTTGGTCTTCTGTGATTCAGCTGATTTAACAATTCTCAGTGTCGACACATAAATTCAGTGCTGTCACTTCCAGTGTGCAGCCTGCAATCAGTCTCTGTAAAGGACCTTTCAATTTTGTTACAGCACCACAGTCAGTTATTAAAGAAAGCACAAAGGGAGACCAGAAAATCTTATTTACAATCTTTTTTTTTGCTTTTTACTAATTTTGGTGATAAACTTACTTGTTAATGTTAAGTATTAATATTGACATAATGGCGATATGATGTTTAGTTACTTATTAAACTCTTTTAAATCTTATTATTTCTTGTCAAATATAGTTTAATTCCAGGTGAAATCATAGTAGAAAAAGAATTAATAGGATTTAGATTAAACATATTAATCCAACAGTTATTTGAAAGCTGCAATTTATGATAAAATCTCACACTGATTTATTGATTTATGTACATTAATCTAACATCTCTGTAAATATAATATTTTCAATTAACTGAACTGGTTTCGTAATAATGGATTTCAAACTTAAGAATTCACTTTTGTAGCTCTATCAGCTACAGCTACATTATTTTTGGTCCTCACCAGCCACCATTTGAGTGCGTCAGGGTCAAAGTTGTTGTTGGTGTCTCGGAGGATGGGCTGCTGTTTGGGGTCGTAACGTTGTCTGAACCACTCCGACGTCCCCACGTCTGAGATACAGGACTCAACACAACCACAGGAGCTGAAAGACAGCGACACAGAGGAGTCAGACGGGGAGAGAACAGAGGATCATGGGATACACAGAGTCTGTGACCTCCTGCGTGTTACCTTGTGCTGCCCTTGGACTCCTCTAAAGGCTTCTCCTCCTCTTTAGGTTCTGGGTGGCCGGGAGGAGGGGGGTTCTTCGGAGGGTCAGGGGTCGGATCAGCGGGAGGTGCTGGGGGTTCAACTACTGCAAACAAACAGTCAGACAGTGAGTCAGAAAACAATGCATCATGGGAGCTCTGCTTACAGTACATGGAGACTGATACACACAACACAATTTTCTTTAGCGATTATAAAGCAGAAAAAGATGCTTGGGGTCACAAGTGTTTCACAAACACATTTGAGGGATCACTGCAAAAAACTTGTATATCTGCTGATTTATCGATATCAGATTGTTTCTTTGGAGACTATTGATCAAAACTGTTGTGGGGGAGTTAAAACTCTTCCTTCATTGTGGTATTTTTGGTGATCACTGCTTGGTGTATTCGCCCGTCTGTTCAGGAGACTTTTCTTTACCTAGTGATGATGATATCTGCTCCTCACCCGCCTCCTTGCCGATGGGTGTGGCCCGGCTGATGGGCAGAGTTATTGACTGAGGCAGGAAATGTCTCTTTTGAATGCTTTGACTGGCAAGCATTAGGAAGAGGATGGCAGCAATCACCACGGCAACGCACACCTTCCTTCTCAACAACATGGCTGGACGGACGATGAGTGGGCGGCGGCAGAAGGAAGGATGTGTTGAGCCGTTCAGCCTGCTATGTCAGCATATTTGGACTGTGTCATCTGGACATTTTTCCATGCCTGGTCATGTCTCCACCCTGCCTGATCTCCATGAAGCCTGAGTGTGGAACTTCTTGCCCTGTGAACCACGCTGCTTTCTGACTGGTAGACAGGATGGATGCTCACACCTGGATCAGACGGAAAGACACAGCAACGTCAGATTAAGAAATTATAAGGAAATTACTTTTGTTTGCTCAAAAATTAATAATTCTATACATTGTATTATATTATAAACATTTCCCCTGTAGCTGCAGGCTAGTTTAACTCCACACGGTTGGACCCATCATGAAATCTGTGGGCACCGGTCTTTATATGTGGCTGCTGCTCAGCGTGTTTATGGACTGCTCCAGTAATAGATCATCCATTAGACAGCATGCCCTGAAACAGGTTTATTAAGGTTAACTGGACGACTTTTATTTTATTGATTCTTTCACTTCAAAGACATTCTGTGTTTTACTAAGTGCTCGCATGCAGATGTCTGGTTACTTAGTAATTTCGCATTGACAGACATATACCTATTTATAAAAGACTAATTATTCATAAGAAAAACCACCACTCATACAAATGATGTGTGACACAAGACTGAATACCATGTAGCAAAAAAATAAAAATCATACTAAACAACGAAAATACAATTTCACATAATAATATAATGTTTGAAAACATGTCTATACAATACTGTAAATTAAACAATACAAGAAACAAAATATCCACAAAAAATATTTATACCAAATGTATTATTCAAAATATATAAAAATAATTAAATAATTTGATATTATTAAAAGTTATTTCATAACAATCCATTTCCAATAAACAGACTATAACAAAAACTTATCATCCATAAGCAACTTTGACAAATGTAGTATCAATAACCATTTCTTACACACTAAATATCCAAAACAAATAATTTATAACAATGTAATTGTTCATAAACTATATACAACACACAGACAAGCACTTCACTCCGAGAATACTTCAATAAGAAACAGTATATTACCAAAGAGCAGACAGCAAAATTAAGATGAATGCTGTAACAAACTAATATCTACAACTATCTCTAACTCAGTAATTATCTACAACAACTATCTTTAACAAAGTAATTATCCATAACAAACTATAACAAACTTATCTCGTCAGTAACAATGACCGAAAAACAGTACAGTTCTCTAATTTTAAACAAACTAATTATCCATAACAAATTATTTATAACAAACAAATAAAATAACAAACTCAACAAGCTAACTCTAACATGCTTGTGATCAATAAGAGACAGAATAGATCACCACAGCTTCGCTTCACTCAATCAGAAACAGGAGATTACCAAAAGAAATAGTGATTGCAACATAAAGAACATGAAACCTGTGTTGTAACCAGACATGTTGTCACTGATGACGCTGTAGAAGACAGCAAGAGTTTTTCTAAAGTGATGACATCGTCCACAATGACACAACAAACTCAGCGCCTTCTACCTTGAAAAAACACAGGAGGAGAGGTCCAGCTTTTGATTTTTGTTGAGGAGTGGAGTCACCCTCTTCTTCCCCCTCCTCTTCCTCCCACACCACACCTCCCCTCTGCTCCTGCAGGAATGTCTCCCTGCAGACAGACTCAGTCTCTGAATACCAATCAGATCTGGATTCAGTTCAGCTTCTCCTGTTTCAGCTCTTGCTCTCCTCCTGTCTGCTTCACTGTCTCTCCCTCTCTCTCTCTCTCAGTGCTTGTGTGTGTGTGTGTGTGTGTGTGTGTGTGTGTGTGTGTGTGTGTGTGTGTGTGTGTGTGTGTGTGTGTGTGTGTGTGTGTGTGTCTGAATCAGCTGACCTGCGTGTGTTTCTTCACGTCTCTTGTGCAAGTGATATTTGCTTCATAACGTTTGTATTAACTGCACACACACACACACACCACACAACACACACACGCTAATAGCATTACTTTTCCTTCTGCTAAAGCTCCTGGCAGACCTGCACCTTGTTACATAAAGTAGCGGCAATTTCACATCTCACATCTAAAGTAACTTTTAATGTAAAAGTCTTGATTCAAATCCGATGATGTAACATAACTTGTAAGACTTCTGCAGCACTTTAACTGAACTCAGTATGTGACATGAAGGCTGTAGCAGCACAAGGTTCAATATACAGCGATTAAATAAATTATAAACATTCAAAAACATAGATTTTGGCCAAATAGCTTGATTTCAAAATTGTGACAACATTGTAGGAATGACTATTGGTACCATGACACAATATCTGCACAATGGCAATTTTGATAAGTAGTCCTAAATGAGGGGTAGGTGCAGGATTAAGAGCGGTGGACTTTGAGGCAGTCACTGCCCTCAGCATCTTTTCACCAGGCTGCTTCCGGCTAATGTGCGGTTGCAGTAAAATTAAATGGATGAAATGGCACATGAGCTGGTCACACAACAGGGAAATCCCACAATGTTCTACCCACATCTCTACAGGGAACTGTCTCCACCTAAACATCCTGGATTGAGCTGCAGTACTTGACGGACGGACAGCGATCAGTGCTAAGAGAGTGCAGGAATGTACAGCAGGACGAGGAGAGATGGACTCTGTGTTGACGTCAATGATGCTTAACACTCAGTCGATTTGTTTACCTGATGTCTAACTTTCAATATGAAGATATCTACCACGTTATCCTCACCATCCTGGTTGAATGTGTGTAAAGTCCAGCTTTATTTTCAGCCCGATTAGGTTCACTGCAATTAATTATCTTTTAATGTTCCAGAGAAATTAAAACACTTACATAAATTAGTCTGCAGACTGAGAAGGGTTGAATCGAAAAGTTGACAGTGTGTCTGGTGTTGATACAAATCTCACTCTGTGGAGAGTTAATTCTACATTTTGGGAAAAACACCTCTGTTAGATGTTAGATGAGGTGATCAATACCACTAAAGTTCAGCAACAAGTTTAACAAGTTTGCTGTTCTTGCACTGTTAATGGATCACAACAATTATTAGAATGCACCACGATGGAGATATTAAAATCTGAAACAAACTTGATAGCAATTCATTCAACACCTGTTGAGATATTTCATGAGGGACCATCGGAGGAAAAGTGACTAAAGAAAATAAATGTTATATTTTGAAGCACAGATTCTTTTTTACCTTGCTTGCATCTCACTCAGGGTTGGGTTAGTCTTTTTGCTACCTCACAATGCAGAGCCAGATGTACAACAATACATTAAGTTCTTTAAATTCATCATATATTAAACTCTGCACGGAAAAAATACCACACAACCCTCCATTGATCATTATGAATTAACTCAAACACTTTAGTCTGTGCTTGTTATCATAAGGTCACGGATTCTCTTCATGTCTTTCACTTTGGAAAAAGATTTTGTCCCTGTGACTGGGACAAAAGGGGTCAAACATCATAAACTGTACAAGCACACTGTCACAAAAGACTATCTGACAATTATCACTATGAGTTGCATCTCCTTCTGTAACATTCATTTATGTCTGAATACAGCAAGAAGCAACATTAACTGACAAAAGACTTCACTGTAACAAAAGACTAAACTGTTCTGTATTTCCTGAAAAAGGCTAAATACCACTATAACCACTAATAGAATAACTGCAATCACTACCATACTTCTACAGCCACAGTCACTGTGATTGTGGACGAGTCAGGACAGATACAGATTAGAACTTGCACATATTTGTTCAAGTTGTTTGTGTCCCAGGCACGAAAGGGCAAAGCTCTCATGAGTAAGGCTGAGAAATGTTCCTGACAGGAAGTTAAGCCCCTGGATTGGCATCTGTATTAGCATGTTAGCACAGGGCTCGACTTTGTAGTGCCTTGTTTACCGTGCAAACTTTGTCCTGGTACAAAAGGACTTTAGCACAGAGGCGGATCAGAACAAACTGATCAGCTGGATAATTGATCTTCCACACAGAAATGACTTTTGGAAAGAAGTCCATAACTATAAAATTCATTAGCAAGAGAGGTGAAGTGTGATGACATATTATGGCTTTTAGTTATTTTCATGTTTGGGTAAACCGGACTGTATCTGTGGGAATGAATGAGTAAATGTTTGCAAGGTGTGCTGAAGAAAAACAACCAGAAAATGCTGTTGTAAGTCATTTAGTGTCATGACACGATCCAGGAGACTTGTCTGTTTCTGTACTGTATTAAAAGAGAACTCTGAGTTGAACAGAGTGAAGAGGACAGTGGAGGGTTAATGGCTATCAGCTGAGTCGCAGTATCTGTATGTTATTTTAGTTTTTTTTTTGGTGGGGGGTGGGTTGGTGGGAGGTGGGTTGAGGTTAAAGGTCACATGGTTTCCTGTCCAGAGAACACCATGTGACAGCACTCCTTCCTCCCTTTCTCTCTGCAACCTCCGACCTCTGCGCCGACACCATAATGGAAACCAGCTGCTCCGCTGATGGAGCGCAGAGACGAGCTGGAAAATAACGGCACCACAGAAGAAGAATGGTGTCAGTTCGTTGGCTGTCTGCTCTATTTACACAGGTTGACTGTCAGAGAAGAGGGGAGGACTATGTTTTACCGTCTGTTCAACCAGTGTTTCCCACACAAGCGCTTTACCCAGAAATTCCACCGTCCAATTCCGGACTAAACACGGATCTTAAATTAACAGCCACAAAAGTACATTTGGCAATCCATTTAAGCACTTTATGGGATTTTTCCTTTATTTCTTCTTTTTTTTTTTTTTTTAATCCATCCACGAAAATGATGCAATCTACAATCAAAGCTAGAAATGTCAGTTTTATGAGAACACCCGTCTGTGCTGGTGGCTGCAGGTTGGTTGCACTCGTCTGACCAGTGCATGATGTGGGGAACAGGATGCGATGGAAGTCATTCATCCGGGATTGGGACCGGACAGGAGTTGGCAGAAACAGGTGTGAATATTCACTCTGCCAAAGTAAAGAATATAAACAGCTGCCCGGGTACATTTGGCGGCCCATTTTAGCATTTTATAACCTAATGTAATTTCTGAGAATGACGCCACCTGCACATGATCAACTAGGTAACTACAAGCCTCGCTCTTCCCCTCTCGTCTACTGCCAATCACAAAAGATCAGCATACAGAGACGCTCTCTGTTATTACATCCCCCCTTTAAACACACTTATTGGGATGTGACCTCCACCATTTATTGTAGGCCTATTTATTCTGTTTTGTACAAACTTGCAGGTGCACCTGGTCGTTTTGATGTTGTTTATTATGTAGCTGATCAAACACAAGCTTTCTTCACAGGCAGCTCAAGTTTTGTTTGCGGCTTTAGTTTTGGTCAAGTTTGAAGATGTCTGTTTCTGAGATTTCTGTCTCTAGCAAAAACACAACAGATAAGTTATTGTTCATTGTTTAGTTGAGTTTAGTTTATGCTGACTTGTCCAATTCTTCCATTTTTAAACCAAAGCTAGCTCAGATTTGTGGGTTTTTAATCATGCGTAAATGCTAAAAATATAACTGGACACTTTCCCATTGACAGTAGACCAGTTTTCCGTTCCATTTTTTTCCTACGTCGCATTAATGTAGTCAGAGCTTTTGCACAAATGCTTTTGTTTAGACATTGAACATTTGACAACTTTGGCTTGTGAGTATTGCTTTAGTATTAATACCGAAACACAGGTATTGTATCAAAACTAATAATTAGAATTATTATTTTTAACTGATATCCAACCCAACTGAACAGCTGAGAGCTGAATCAGACGGAGCATATTGACACATTAACACTATAATCTACAGTGTCTATGGTGACTGTACTGTATACATCCACACTGACTCAGCAATGAAGGACTTATTTTCAGAAATGTTTCCCAGTCATCACGAGACAGACTGTCACACAGACTCTAAATAAAAAACAACTCAACATGTTCAAGTCTCAAGCCATTTGCCAGAAAACATAAACTTACACATGCAACAAGCCGCTTGAATTGGACATTATTCCAAACTACACCTGTGGTTATAATAACTTCATGAGTAAATGTCATGCAAACCTGAGACAGCCTCGATTCCAAAAAAGTTGGGACGCTGTGTGAAATATAGTTGCAATCATTTGCAAACGAACCGTGTTTACCAAAAACAATTTCAGGAGCTCATGTAACCATGAGTTTCACGAACAGGTGAACCACACCCCATCCTTGCTTGTGAATGGCTGAACCTTTTCATACCCAATCATGATACCATCATCCGATACCCGTGGAATGATCCACACAGGTGGGTTTTCTTTAGTATTTCACAACTGTCCCAGTCTTTTGTTGTTCCCGTCCCAACTGGTTTGAAAAATGTTGCTGGCATCAAATTCAGAATGAACATATAATTAAAGAAAGAATGAAGTTGACGAGGTAAAACATTACATATATTGTCTTTGCACTGTTTTCAGTTGAGTGTGTCAAAAAGGATTGGCCAATTATCACTTTCATCTATTTTATTTGTTCTGCACAGCATCCCAACTGTTTTGGAACTGGGGTTGTAAATACAGGCTCTGATGCTGACATGTAGAAAACAGAGTGTGAAACATGTGAAAGAGAGAAACCACACACAAACTCAAACGCATCTGTTAAAAAAAAGGGAATTACTAACCAAAGACGGATGTTTTACAACCCAGTGTTGAAAGAGACAAATTGAAACATGTTCACATCAAGTAACAGTTAGGTTTAACGAAGTGTTGAACAACACAAAAACAGAAAATGGGGGAAAAAGAAACAATGCTATATCGAGGAAAGTACAAATCAGAAAAGTCAAGTCTCGAGGAAGTCCCAATTCATTTTTGCTTGGTCGAGACAAGTCAAGTCACAGGTTGTAATGTCAAGTTGAGTCACTTGCAGTCTATTTACACTTTGTTTTAAAAACGATCTATATGGGGACAAGTTAATGAATCGTGACTGTTGTCAGATCTGGCTGGCAATATCCGGAGGTTGTCTGGCTCGCATTCTGTTCGTAAGTAAGTCGTCTATTTTCTATAAAGTCAAGATGCAAATCATGAAAAAAGTGACTCAAGTTGTCAACACCTCTGGTACCCTTCTGTTTCTCATTTCTCTACCTGCGATGTTATCTGCTTTCTTTGTCGGCAAATTTTTTGTAGTCACCCACAAACACACCTCCCGTTAATGATCGATCAAAACCAACGTGAATCAAATTATATCCCACCAAGCAGATGTAAGTTCGTACAAAACAACACATCCAGCAAATAGGTTGTAAATATACATGACTCCCGGCACCTGCTTTATCGAATATGTATCAGGTATTTAAAATCCTGACAACCTTAATTCAAAATAAAGGAAACCGCGTGTGTTCATATTAGAACTGTACATGCTTTTCACTCCAACCGTTGGGCTTGTGTTGTTGTTTGTGGCAGAAAAGGACATTAAAGTGTTTTTTTTCTTCAGTATTTGATTAATGACAGTGTTGTATCCCTACATTTTATCAATCACATTTAATGATTTATGTCTTGATAAAGATAGCACTTTCTAAGTTCCTCAGTTTCCGAGTTCCTGTTTTTTTTACCGCCAACTCTGCGTGTATGTGTGTATTTTTTTCATTGAGTGAAACCCTTTCTTATACTTTAAATGAAACGTGCTATACAAATAAAGTCTGATTGATTGTCTTTTTCAAACATATCCATCAGTCACATGATACTCAGTTAAACTCCCTTCCCGCATGAATCCCACAGGAATCCGGGGTGACCCACAGGATTCTCAAAAAAAATGTCAGACTCTAAAAGAATTTCATTTTCTAACCCCTTCCTCCAACAAACATGCTCAACAGATTGTAAAGAAGCTGCTGTACATTGAAGCAAACATTACACTGTACTTAATTAGGATGTACAAAAACTACTGTGTGCCTGCAAACAAACCATTACTGATTTCTGTTGCTATCAGCTGATCCAAAAATGAGTAACGGCATATGACATTTATATGTCGTTACAGTTGGAATTTAACTTTTTCAAAAGTTGAAGTTGGAACAAATCTGAGATAACTTGAGTTCATTTAAATCATTATGACCTATCACGAAAAAACACTGTGGTTGTGGTAACTTTAGATATGGCTTCTTTTCTTCAGTCGGTTTGAGAAAGAGGCAGGGACCCACCTCCGTTCAGGAAATGTATGTTTTTTTAATCCTTGTTAACAGAACTGTAGGGGAAATGATAGCAACAGAGAAAAACGGAAGTGTGACTGCACTGAGTGTAAAAACATTCACCTCAGACTCAACCCAGAACACACTATTTTCTTGTAGAACTGAGACAATCTGACAACCAGTGGAATAGTTCACAACATAAATTGACAACTACTGCCAAATATTTACAGGTTCCAGCTACCCCGGTGTGTTAGATATAAATAAATAAATAGAATAAAATAACTCTTGGAATATGTTTAAAATGGGCATTTTTTAAATATTTTTACACACTCTACAAACGTATAAAGCAAATGAATAACAGGTCAACTGGGGGGAAAATTCCACTGTCATAATTTATTGTGTGTCCACTGGCTTAATCTAGTCTTTCCATTCATTCATGATGCCTAAGGTGCCTCATTTAGTCACAAGCTGATGTTACTGAATGCAGATTTGTTTCTGGTCCAGGGTTTGAAACAGCTTTTGAAATGTTTAAGCACTTTTCATGTGGTTTAGTTACATGGTACCACAACAACACATCCAAATTGTCACAGACAAATGAATATCAACAACAACAAAAAATTGAACAAGACTAATGTTAGCAGCTCAGTGAGGCTAAGTCATAGTGGTGCTCTGAGCTAAATGCTAACATTAGCATGCTCATAACCAGCAGTTGATTTGTTCATTTTTAACAGGGGGGATGGCCCAATGGGAGCGCCACCCTGCCCCAACACACCTATGTACACCTCCCAAAGGACATTGTTACAGGACGCCTTAACCACAACTGTGACATTTCTAATTCTACAGTTCCACTTTATCCAGTTATCTTCCTTCTCTACCTACTACAATTGTCTTTTTATAACTGAATTAAAGTAATACACCTTTAAATTGTATGCAGTTCAGACTGAGTTTATTCAGGCAGGTTTTCTCAGGCTTCTCACAATACACTTCAAGCAGGGTTATTTTAAGTTACATGACCCCTTGGAATTTTTTAGCATCTAAATTCCTTGAAGGACACACAATGACATTGTGCAAAGCAGTAGAGCCCGACCGACTTATTTGTAGGCTGATTTTATTGTCCAATATTAGCCTATCACAGATATATCGGTATCAGTGTATATATTGGCCGATATGAAGACCTTAAATTTAAAAACTACAAATACAGAATAGAAAAAGTCACTCCAGCAGAGTGCGCTTTAACAGGGGATGAAACAGCTACCTCACTAATGGTTAAACTATAAACCAGCACAAAAATGACAATTACCAACATAACATAAGCCACCATGTTCTGAACAGACACTCTAAAAACACTTACAAAAAGTAACATTTCATTTTAGAACATAAATAGCAAACTTACCTTTAACTGTCAGAAAAAAACTAATCTCTGAAAAAACTTTAACATTACTGAAAATAAACATGTGCCTCCCTCTGCTACAGGTTTTATTCCGCCCTACGCACGGCATCATACCATGAATGTATAAAGGTAATGTGGTGATGTGGTAATTTTCGTTTTTATACAATCGGAAGTCTGCACAGGGTGTTTTATTTTGAAAATTGGCCGGATACCAAATGCCTGTTGGTGTGATCTGCTCTGTGCAGCTTGTTGCGGCTTTCATCAAAAATAAACCAGGCAGCCGAATCGCAAAGCAGCCGTACCCGGCTTGACTCCACAGTGCGTCGGAGCTGATCGCAGCCACTTGTGATTTGTAACACACTATCTGCAGCTATGGGATGGAGAGTGATGTCAGGCTAACAAGGGGATGCTTTTTGATAATTTTGCTAACAAGGGGGACGGCATCCCCCCTCATATCGCCTACTGCTCATAACAACAATGCTAAGATTCTGGTATTCAGCAGGTATGAGGTTTCACATGCTCAGTGTGTTAGCGTTCAAACATTGGCCAATTAGCACTAAAGCACAGCTGAGGCTGATGGGAACGTCATTAGTTTTTGCAGATTCCTGGACACAAATCCAAGTCTTGGTTTCCATGACAACAGCAGAAACAGGACATCATTATTTCCTTTAAGTGCCACTGACCAGAGACAGGATGGAAAAAATGTGGAGCTGAAGCTCCGAGAAAAGGTTTTAAAGAGGCTGGAGGAAAAAGTAAAACACACACACACACACACACACACACACACACACACACACACACACACACACACACACACACACACACACACACACACACACACACACACACACACACACACACACACACACACACACACACACACACACACACACACACACACACACACACACACACACACACACACACACACACACACACACACACACACACTTTGAATGGTGACTTCAGCAGTGGCTCAGAAAGAATAACAGTGGTCAGGAACACAATGGACTTCCTGTTACAGTGCTGACTCACAGACAGCCAGACACTTAAACTCTGTAACATAATATTATATTTTTGTCTCCATGTAATTATTGTCCTCGAGGTCCACCTGTCTGCTGCATAAAGATGACACTTATTTTCTCTCCATCTGTCCTAGAAGAGGGATTTTTTGGTTTCCATGGATCACTTTAAGGATAAAAGGTGTCACACACTGGATCGGCTGAAAAGATCTCTGAGGAATTAAACTGCTTGAGACAGACAGTCAGTCAGGTCTGTAACGGTCTGTTTCTGGTTCAGATTTAGAAGTGGGCCTCTATAATTACATCTGTCCAAATGCAGAGACGGAGGACTGACTCACAGACTACACTACCTGTCTCTCTATCTGTTATTATGTTGTGTGTTTCAGATGTCACATCAAACATGGATTTAAACACCAACATACAGACAGAAGCGATATATAAAACATTGCAGACCCTGAACAAAACATAAAACATCTAAACTTCTCCCTGAGTACCAGACATACACTCAACATTTCTACATAAACTGCTGCATCACTCTAAAGTGAAAATCTTTGGGTCTTGAACTTTTGATTGGTAGAAACAAGACATTTGACGAGGATGAGGTGTTAGACGTGATGGATATTTTCTGCTAAGCGATATTTCATGTTTAATCCAAAAGTCATGTAAATATATGGGGAAAAAGTAGGAGTCATCAAAATGAAGGTTTACAGCTAGACAACTATACTAGCTGACAGATAACATCATACTATGAGAGACAATAACAACAATTGGAGAACCACAGACACATCACAGAGCTCAAATATCACAATATTTTGGTCAAAAATTTCACATTTCAGCAAAGTAAAAATATAATGCAGACTTTAAAAGGAAGGAAAAGGCAACGCGTATGCCATATCGTGATATAACTATATCCAGAATCTAAAACGTTGCTCTCATATCACGAAAACAATATTTATCTCATATACTGCCCAGCCCTAAACAATCTAAACTTAAATAACATAAACTATGTTTATCAAGACAAACTGAATTGGACAACAGTTTTTAAACAAATTTAGCTGACAGGTCTATTTCGTTTGGTTAATCCAGCAAATTAAACACCTGACAACGTGGATATTTCATCATACTGATGCAGAAATCATTTCTTAAAAACTGCCAGGAATCAGTCCTCATCATTAACTTTAAATGTTCCCTACAATGGCCCAATACATTGAGAGAAATCAAAATGAAGGATAGTTCTGTAACTGTGCAGTAAAATGTTGAAGTCAAATATATACTGTCTGACATTATACATTACTTCCCAATTTAAATATTATACGATTACAGTAGAAACCACCGGATGGCCAAGTCATTCTGTGGGAGTAGAATTGAGTAAAGACCAACTGACAAACTGAAAATACCACTGAAAAACTATAGATATTATAATGAAGTTAACCTACAATCAGTTAACTACAGACTACCAGCTAACTATGGCAAATTATAGGAATACTGTAAGAGATAATAATACAGAAAGGACCATAATGTCCAACTAGAGAACGACAGACATACCATTACAGACGTACTGTAAGTATTTATTTTGTAAAGCGTAGGAGATTAAATTACAGTAAATTACAATAAAATCAACACAACAGAAAACTGTAGGTGATGCTGCATGAAGAAGAAAGCCTACAATAAAATAGCTACAGGCTAAGCAAATATATAAATGCAACACTTTTGTTTAAATAAAAGATCGAAAGACTTTCTCTGTGCACACGAAAGTCTTTTTCCTCTCAATTTTTGAGCAGGAATGCGTTAAAATCTAAATCAGTCAGTCACTTCTGCCTTGGCCAAGATAATCGTTCCACCTGTTACTTGTGGCATAACAAGACGTGATATCTGTAACAGCAGGATTCATGCACTGTTTGGACAGGTCGCAATGAAAAGGTGCAGCTAAACTATACAATTTCATCTTGAAGAAGGCATAGACGTATGTGCACTGGATGGTTATGATCATTGCTCAGAGTTACATGACAGTGCAGCGATATAAAAACAGCAGACACTTAGTGGAAATATAGTGTGAGCGCAAGTTGTGGTTCTACACGAACATAGTCAAGATGTAGCAGAAACGCCCCAGGAGATTAAAGTAATTAAATCTGATTTGTTTAATAATGGGAATATGATTCACAGAGCTAATCGAGCATCTGATATGAGGTGACCTAGGAGAATAAAACAAAGTGAAGTCAAAACAGACAAAGTGAGTACAGCAGACAGACTCTAGGATAGAATCAAGAATCATTATAAACATAATGCACAAATCTCTTTCACTGCTGTTTGTTGTTGTGCTGCTGCAATTATCTTCTGAGGATCAGTAAAGTTTTATTGCACCCTTCCTCATCCAGGGATAACTAGAAGTACAGTTTTTTAACAGTCTGCAATAACATCAATACAGCAAACGGCAAGTATAACAAGAACCTGTAGGTGTTATAATAAAGAAGATAACGACCGGCTTCTGCAGATGAATATTGCAGAGATACTATAAGAGATAATAATACGGTAGAACAGAGGTAGCAAAAGTACACAGATACAGATAATTGTGTAAAAAAGACTTGTGTTTATGCATGCAAAGATAAAAAAGTACAGCCCTGAATTGTGCTCACAGTATGAAAGTAAAAGTATCCCTCTGAATTTCTACTGGCCATTTCTATGCAAATCTCACTGAAGCTCACTTCATTTTAATATAATTCAAAGACCATCAAAGATCACATCAGTAGGATTTGGCCGAGCGCCTCCTAAACTCACCACAAAGATAGTTGAATGTTGAGTCACATTCTCAGGTATTCAAATACCAACATGTTAGGTTGGTAAAGCGTCTGGAGTGGCAACAATCTGAGAAAGTAAGAAAACCCAGGCAGAAGGCAGCGGGGTCTCTGCAGATATGAGACCGTCTAACACACCATACAAATCCCCCTCTCTGTCTGTTTCACCCTCGTTACAGCTGCCGTGCCCGATACGCACTGATAGGCTGAAAGTAGTTTTGTCTCCACAAATGCAGCTGAAGCTAGAGTACGCAGTCAAATATACAGATATTTGTGTTCAAATGTACAAAGAAAAGTAAAGTATAGATATCTGAACATCAACTTTAGTACAGTGAGAAAAATGTATTTGTACCCAATCAGACCAAACTGTTCCGCACAAAACACTGTAAGAATATTAAATACTGAAGTGAAGAACATTACGATCAAGGAACTTATACATATATATATTATTTTATTCTGTTTGCTCTTAAATTCTTGTATGTTTTACTTTATACACTCTTTTATCATGTCTGCTTTTTTGTTTTGTACCTATTAATCCATCTAAAGCAGATACTTTAATAATCTAAATATGTCTAGATTTAAAAATTGAATTGAATCCATCTTTCATATCTATTATTTACAGTTAGTTTAAAAAAAAGTGTACTTTATGTGGTTCTGTACAAATTAAGAATACTTAACACAATATTACAGTAAAATATATTGTAGTAAATAGCGGAAGTTATAACGGTACTGTAGGAGATGGGACCCGAGATAACTGTAGGAGACGCTATAATGAAGTTAGCCTACAATAACATGACTACAGGCTGCGGTCCAACTTTTACATTTCGTAAAAAAAAAGTCAGACCCGACGTGACACATTACAGGAGTCCAGTTCGGCACACGGTGGTCGTGGAGAGGTCTGACTTTTTAAACATTACGGAGACACTACAGAAGAAAACATGAGCTAACAGAAGAGCTGTAAACACACGAGTAACGTTACCTCAGTTAACTGTCACCGGGACCTGATAGACTCTGAAGACAGTTTGTACCCCGTCGGCACCCCCACCTCCACCTCCACCCTCTCCTCTCTTGTTCCCTATCGTTCACACATACACTCTCCTTCACCTCCTCCACACACACATACACCCAAATCCTACGACAACACACCCAACACCGACAACGGTTGAAGAAGCCCCGAGAACAACCCGTTCGTTAAATCGCCAGAAAACTGCATGAAGTTTGGTGGGGAACTTTCCGAAGTTTGCAGTTGGGACTTTCTACCATGCTGCCGCTCAACACACACACACACACACATATACACACATACACAGGGGAGGTGTACCCGGGTCCAGAACCACACGGAACCGGCGAACAAACCGGTTAAAGGACACAAATCTCAGTTGAGGGACTCACATGAAGCAGCGGCGGCCGGATGGGTTTTCTTCTTCTTCTTCTTCTCTTTGTGAAGCAGCGGGGCTCAGGGCATGATGATGCAGCGGCGAGAGGCCCCGCCCACCGGGGGTGCGAGGGAGGGAGGGAGGGAGGAAGGGAGGAAGAGCGGAGTGTCTTTCGTTTGTGGCTTTTTGGGTGTGTGTGGGTGTGTGTGTGTGTGTGATGTATATCACGAAAGAAAAAAGCAACTGTCAGGATGTCAAAACCTTTTTTTTTTTTAAATGGCGCCGGACGTCTGCAGTTAGTTTTTTCTAACTCATAAAACTGTTAATCAACTGAAAATAATCTGGATCTTATCAGAAATATTTTGTAAGAAAAAAGCAAAAAACAAACCAAAAAAAACTTTGTGTCAGGAGTTTCATTATCAACCTCATGGTGAATTATAGCAGTGAGCACACAGACCACAGCCACCAAGAGTGTTAATCTGTCCTGAAAAAATAGAAAAAAATATCAACCACAAAATAAATTCCCCTTACTTCAAAATGTCTGATGATAATCTTCATTATAAACTTGAATATGTTGGAGATTTAATCAGCGCACAAGTAAACATGAGCATGCTGCACACCACGTACACGATGCACTTACGGTCAAACCAAAGCAAAGCAAAGCAACACTTCCTGTAACCTTGCTGCAAGCCGTTTGAAGAAATCATATGTATACATTTATTTATCGCCGTTATGTGTCTGAAAATGGAATCACCCTGGTTCTATCAAGCATGTACAGCTGTCTCTTTGTGGGACACTAATGTATGTTATTTTGTATATTATGATCTTTTATTGTGAGTTATTACCTAATTTATTTTATGGTCCGCAGTAAAGTTTTGCATCTGAAATCTGAAGCATTTTTATTTATTGGTTGGTAAAGATATCAGAACAAGCAGTTAACACATTCACCTTTTGAATTAGCTACTTGTGGCTAACAAACAGTAGTGAGCTGAAATGAAAGAGCTGAAGTCCAACTTTTTGTTCCATGAATTACACATGTGATGTCTGTCAATTTAAAAGATGATGGAGTCAAAAAAATTGCATTTTTCCTGACTGAAATAAAATATAATCTAGTTTGGTGCTAAACCGCTTGGTGTGCTACATCGTCTAGCTCAAAACAGGTCAACCGCACCAATTCAGCACAGAAAATGTACTATAAAAGATGCGAATCAACATAAATCTGCTCACATTACCAGCTGTAGTTATGTGAAGGGAAGCAATAAAAACTACACAGCCAACAGTCTTGTTACCGACAGTCTCTGAACGGTCACCAACACTCATAACTCAAACTTTGTACAGCAGCTCCTGTTTATTAGCTCGCTCGCACAACTGACTAACTACCCTTGCAGGCTGTGTGTGTCGTTATAATTGATCCTTCATTAAACCAGAGTCAAATTCTTGTAGTCCTTGTATGTGTTCAAACTGGATTAATCAACAAAGTTGGTTCTGATTAAGAGATAAGGGACTCTAGTAGCTCTAGCCTAGCTATCTAGCTAATTAAGCTATTACTAGCTCAATTCAATAATGAAATGAAAATGCCATCTTGCTGAGTTATAATGTTTCCAACTGACTTTTTAAATAAAATATTTAACTGAATTATATGTACATGTTTTGCCAGAAGCTAAAGCTAAGAGGTCCCATGTGAAAACGTAGAAGTTGGATGCAGGCTTTGTATCAAATGTGACTGTTATTTTTATTTTAGCATCACCGTCTTTGGCTGCCTGAAATACCAGTTTGTTTCAGTTTTAATATTAGAAAGGAAAGATTTTCACAAGAACTGGTACTTTGGGTTTCTTCATTTCCCAAATCATATTCATAGCAGAAGAGAGCAGCTGACCTTAGATACGGTATAACACATTTCCTGCCTGTCGAAAATAAATAAAACAAGAAGACAAAAGTCAAATCTCAATGATGTAACTTTGCTCATGAAAAGTCATCACTGCAAATCGTTACATGAGTGAATCACATGAAACATTATGTCAGGCAGGACTAAATCTACCAGTGATCAGTGAATGTCACCATCTTAATGTGTCTGCCTGTGGAAATAGCTCTGATCTGACATATCACAACATGTTGAAAGCCTCAGGAGATCAGCTTGGCGACACGCATCTTCTCTCTCAGACAGGAAGTGAGAGTCGCTTGTCTCCACCAGCGAGATGAACTATTCACACAGGAAATGACAGCACAGGGAGAAAAGTGCCATCAGTTTGAGCAGAGAACATAGAAGGGACTGTATGTTGTTTACCTTCCAACAAACGATGTGTGTTGTTTTGTGTCTGTGCTGCAGTGCATGCTGGGATTGGACTGTAGACATAGAGGACATCTCAGAGTTGATCTGATGATGTGATTGGTGGACTTTACTCTAAATGAATTAACATGACAGTAACAGAGGAGATAACAGACCGAGAGAGACAACAACAAGCTGAAGTTTCTATAATCACATTATTGCTATATATACACTCAAACAAACCATTAGAGACACTTTTACATTACAGAGTAATCTAATCTACGTGAAACACAGTCAAGGCCTAGATATACCTTGTATGAATCCCTCCAGCTTTAAAGTGCAGATCCTGAATGCGACACCTGCAACCTTTCATTTCTAAATTATACACAGACCCACAGACATCAGCAGATATTAATAAAAGGAAGCAAAAACAAAATAATTAATTCAAAATAACATAAACAAACAAGGCTCTACCACGACTTTAAACCACACCAGCTACATCACTGTTATATGCATCATCTGGACAAAACTAACTGAATAACCACATAAAATGTATATACAAATTCAATTATGTTAGCTAAAGAAAATAAATACAGAATCCAACTAAAATAGTGAATAGTTGTAAGAGATGACAATTACAACAGTTAAACAAAGCAACAAGTACATTTGACGTTAAAAAGTAATGTCATGAAGTCATTAAAGCAACATTATTTAGACACTGACATTATGTACGATTTGGCGCCCCCCACAGGTTCGGAGTGCATCACCACTGTTGTAAACACGTAACGTAACAAAACTCATTACGTCACAACAAAGAGAGGCGCTGACAACTTGAAGTAAACATGTATGTGACGCTGTGATCCTGAAACAAGGGACAAAAAATTACATAATGTTGCTTTGAAATTATCAACAGATCTGAGAGAGACACAGATTAATTATTACAGTCATTTGTATTTCCAACGAAGGTTTTCACATCTCTCTTCTGTAAGCTGCTTATTGGACCTGGTGGAGCATCGTGCTGCTGTTGTGACTCCCTTTAATATCAGGTCTTTTTTTTTCAAAATTCATTTATCCACGTTGAGTATACTTTTTCTTCCGGACTGTGACTGATAACAACACATTTTGGTGCCTCTTCAGAAACAAGGATATTGTGTTTCAACCTGAGATTGAGTGAATCTGAGTCGTTGTGTTCATGTTATAATGAACAGCAGGTTAAACTGAAGAGAATCTTGCACTTATGTCGACAATATTCTATTCTATTTTTAAACAAAAATACTTGTACGCTTTCTTCTGGTCATGAACCACTTCCTCCTTCACTGCCGGCTGACACCTGAAGTTGCCTCTTTGGGCCTCCAGCATGTGGTAAATGTGCACTTTGTGAGAAAGTTCACATCAGGAGGAACTTTCTCCCTTATCTTTCTGTCATTCACAAACTTATCTCACCATATATCATCCCTCTATTACTTACCTTACATTGTTTGCACGTAAAAAAAAAAAAAAAAAAGGTTTTATTGAACACCAGATTGAACGTTGGAGTGTTCCAGCAGCAATGACCTCAGTCCGTGTGTTTGTGCGACCATATAGTCAAAGTACACAGGCTGTAAAACATTCTGTATGTTTCATGAATGTTCTTCAGTAATACGCACGACAAATGTCACACACACTATATTTACCTTAATACATTTATTTATATTGGTAAATAATCATAATAATAACAATCACAACAACAACCAATCAGGCGAAACAGATAGAACCACATGACTACACAACTCTTCCTGTTTATCTTTCACTTTAATTTAATTCTTCAATTTATTAGAATAAACAAAAAAAGATTTAGAGAGTTGGTCGTGCCTCCCTGTCTCGCTGGCGGGCTGCATCAATGCCCTCAAGATTACAGTATTGCTTAGATTCCTGTATTTGTTTGTAACAATCCCTATCTGGCTCCCAAAACATTTCTTTATTAAACTGGATAAGTCTGTCTCATCTTTTATATGGATCCACGCTACGTCTCGTATAAAGAAGATCTATCTGGAAAGACCTAAATCGGAAGGAGGATGGAGTCTCCCCAACTTCCTCCATTATTATTGGGCATCAAATATTTCCAAACTGGCATATTGGATGACGTCTTTCTCTGACAAAAATGGGCCTGTCTGGGCGATGATGGAGCTTTTATCACATGCATCGATATTCCTTATCTCGCTGCTAACAGCTCCGTTGACAACGCAGACAAATAGTAAGACTTTTTCTAATCCTGTGCTGTCTAATTCCATTAGAATTTGGGTACAATTTCGTAAGCATTTTAACCTTGATCAGATTAACAGCCTCTCCAGACCAGAATTTCGCTGGTTGGCATCGGCACAGACTGGTTTTATTTGATGATTTGTTTGATGAGAGCTCCTTCCTGTCCTTCAAAGCCCTAATAAAAGACCATAATATCCCAAGATTCTTCAGATAACCTCCAAGCACGCAGTTTCGCCTCCAAACATTTCCCTACTTACCCCAAGCCGTCAAACAAAGATTCTGTGTATGATTTATTAAATCTGAATGAATCTGAAAGATAAGACATACACTAAACGGCTCTTGTTACACATATACCAGACTGTGGTCTCCCTTTATTGAGTATGTACAGAAGTTAAATCATTTACCAATCATGTTGCCTTGATACTTAACTTTGTGAACCTGTCTGACGAGCCCATTGATGTGACACTCATGCAGCATTGGATCTCTCTTTTTTTTTTTGTTTTTTTGTTATTTTTCCTCTTGTACTCTTGGTCCCAAGGGAGGGTATGTGGGGAGGGAGGAGGGTCCTAGTACGGGAGATGTGTGTGTATGTATGTATGTTAACCTTTGTCTCTATAACTGAAAATACCTTAAATAAAGTTATTAAAAAAATGTAATTCTTCAAAACAAAAACTTGGATTTTATCAACTTTAATAATCAAACTACGAATATTATTTATGTTTTTGCTTAATCTTTTACTTCATGGTTTCGGGGCTCCACATAGTTGTGAACAGATGTGACCGAAGCAGGTGAGTCTCAAGAGTTTATTTTCAGTTTTAACAGTAATATATGACCAATAATCTACTGTAACAACAGAGTACGACTGAGTACTGAGAGAGTAATAACATCACCAGGTCCATCGAGTTAGTAGCAGATACATTTGTTAGTAGGAATATTGTTTTATGCGTTTACATTGCAGATAAAGGTGCATTCCACTCAATACAGTTTCATCACAATCCGGCAGCATCATTTTCAGATCGAGAAGGCAAAGTCACATCATGTTAAGTCTGTTCAAGAACGTGTATTAACAGTCGACTGCTGAAAAGTGTTACACTGAAAATAGAGAAACGAAACTTGGATTTAATAATGAACCACTGAAGATAAACAACAAGCAACAAGGATATTATGAAATGCAGAATAAACTGATATATCTATGTATCTAAAAACCTACTGTGTGTACTGCGTTTACACATGAGCATAGAAACTATAAACCTGAAGTGGTT